>JACBOY010000281.1:0-600000 GCA_014706135.1 Phytophthora tubulina
GTAGTATACAGTTATTTACTACTGTTGACTAATAGATCACATTCATAAACCAAGTATAAGCGTCAGCAACTACTGAAACACTAAACTACAATTACTTATTTTTGTGGTTTCCGTTTCCGATTTTTTTAGGATAATTTTTATTCGATTTTGGAAGGTCTTCCGTAATAAAAAAATAACCAATGCTTTTATCGGAACCCTGAATTCCAACCAGACCAAGAAGCAGAAAAATGACAACTAACGTTAAATGCAATGCCACCGGTACCGGAGGCCGACAGAAAACGGATGGGTGACAAGGTGATGGACACTAAATGTAGTCGCTAGAAAAGGACAAATCCACGTCGAAGCGAGCTGAAGTCGGTCAGAAGAAGCTGTACGCGTGTGCGCGCCGTGCTGTTTGCTGCTTAGTTGTCGTAAACGTTGTTGAAGATGCTGAACACGTGTGCACGCTACCTTTTTGTCGTAATACTGTGGTGTTTACTATTTGTTTGTCGTAAACGATGCGTGTGCGCGCTGTGGTGTTTGCTGCTTATTCGCCTTTTAAGGCTACATGTAACGTTAAAACATTTTAAAATGTTTTAGTAAGCGTTTGAGTTTGGTTAAAATGAAAAAATTCTCAAAACACCCCGATTGTCAACCCTCCTCCCCTTTGATACATTTCTCAAGTTCGCAAAACAAGTGCGCAATGTTCTATCCTTCATGTGCCCGCTGCATTACAGTATAAAATGCACTTATCAGATACAAGTAAGTCACCATTTGTATTATAAGAGCGATCCCCGCAGCCAAATAAAAACCTAGTTTGGGCGACTTTGTGGAAGCCCCCTTCAACTGTTTTGTCATCTACCAGATTGGTGTAGATGGTGAAATAGTAGCCACATTTTTCAACGATTGGCTTTTACTGCACCAGAATCGAATGTTGATTCTTAATAGTAAGTAGACATATTGTATTAATCATACCAACTTTTATAATAGCTAGCAAGCAAGACGTGCTTATAGTTTCTCCTCCGCAGTGAGAAGCCTCATGTCCAAGTCAAACCAGCAATGAGAGTCACCATATCTGAGGTGTGAGCCATTTTGTTTTGGGGGGGGGGGCACGGAATCCGCTCGTTTGGACACAACAACACTTTCTTCACGATAAAGGGAAGGAAGGTGCTGCTACCGACTCTTTATTACCATTGATGCGTTCGTTCATATCCGCACGAATGCACAACGCACGATTTTTTTCGTCATCTGACTTGTCAGTTTTACGACGCGTGAAACTACATGTACCGGTAGCGCCACAAGTGCTCACTTTCCGTTTTTCGCACGATGAACATCCGCGTGCTTCTTTCCGCAGCTGCTGCTATCGGAGCTATAGAAGCTGCCACGATTGATCACGACAAAGTGCAGCCATTTCTACAACCCGAACCTGCAACGGTGTCTGAGAAGGCCGCCATTAAATACAAGCCCAGTTTTCGAATTGACATCGGATGTCACTCGTACCCTGCGGTAAACGCCGCAGGTGATATCAGCGGCGGACTCAAGGGGACTGGAGAGGGATGGAGACTGCAAAGGGACAATCTTGGGGTCTCAGGTCTACGGTCGAGCTGGATGGCACAAGGACCTGTGGGCCATTACGTACGCCTGGTACTTCCCGAAGGACATGCCGGCCCGCCTCTTCAAAAGGGGAAGCGTCATGCCTGGTTGAACGTCGTCGTGTGGCTTGACAATCCTGCAGTGGAAAACCCGAAAATGATCGGCGTGTCGCCTTCACCGTACGCAGGTGGCCCCTATTCCAAGTATACGCCCCTCCAACAGACGGCCTTAACGGCACGAGCGGCATGATCAACTCTCTCTCTGACGCTAAGAACGGCGGCCACAACTCTCTGGACACTACGTGGAAAACGGGTGGCCAGTTCCAGAATCTCATCATGTGGGAGCAACTGACCGATGCGGCACGTACCGCTCTGAAACCCGCCAACTTCGGCGAGCACGCCTTGGTGCCGTTCATCGACGCTAACTTTGAAGCGAACCTCGACAAGGCCTGGCCGTACTAACTCCTTACGGTGCCATGGTTTACGTGTTCGCGTAGCCAACTTAGTAATTTGGCTACGCGAATATGAAATTACACATGCGGAAGTCTCAGTTCTAATCTTTTAGTGTTTACGAACCACAAGACAACATGAATGATATTTGTATTGTATTGACAATACCTTAATTTTGAAAGCGAACAATTGCTTTTTAGAGAGAAATTAACAATTTCCCAGGCCTCTTTCATCATTCAAATCACTGTAGTATACAGTTATTTATACTATGACTTGACTAATAGATCACGATTACATAAAGATCACATATATAGCCAGTCAGTACAGTACTACTAGAACACAACTAAACTACAATTACTCTATTCTTTGTAGTATACAGTTATCTACTGTTGATTCACTTCAGTATTTTTTTTAGTGGTTTCCGTTTCCGATTTTTAGGATAATTTTTATTCGATTTTGGAAGGTCTTCCGTAATAAAAAAATAACCAATGCTTTTATCGGAACCCTGAATTCCAACCAGACCAAGAAGCAGAAAAATGACAACTAACGTTAAATGCAATGCCACCGGTACCGGAGGCCGACAGAAAACGGATGGGTGACAAGGTGATGGACACTAAATGTAGTCGCTAGAAAAGGACAAATCCACGTCGAAGCGAGCTGAAGTCGGTCAGAAGAAGCTGTACGCGTGTGCGCGCCGTGCTGTTTGCTGCTTAGTTGTCGTAAACGTTGTTGAAGATGCTGAACACGTGTGCACGCTACCTTTTTGTCGTAATACTGTGGTGTTTACTATTTGTTTGTCGTAAACGATGCGTGTGCGCGCTGTGGTGTTTGCTGCTTATTCGCCTTTTAAGGCTACATGTAACGTTAAAACATTTTAAAATGTTTTAGTAAGCGTTTGAGTTTGGTTAAAATGAAAAAATTCTCAAAACACCCCGATTGTCAACCCTCCTCCCCTTTGATACATTTCTCAAGTTCGCAAAACAAGTGCGCAATGTTCTATCCTTCATGTGCCCGCTGCATTACAGTATAAAATGCACTTATCAGATACAAGTAAGTCACCATTTGTATTATAAGAGCGATCCCCGCAGCCAAATAAAAGTTTGGGCGACTTTGTGGAAGTTTCATCTACCAGATTGGTGTAGATGGCCACATTTTTCAACTGGCACCAGAATCGAATGTTGATTCTTAATAGTAAGTAGACATATTGTATTAATCATACCAACTTTTATAATAGCTAGCAAGCAAGACGTGCTTATAGTTTCTCCTCCGCAGTGAGAAGCCTCATGTCCAAGTCAAACCAGCAATGAGAGTCACCATATCTGAGGTGTGAGCCATTTTGTTTTGGGGGGCACGGAATCCGCTCGTTTGGACACAACAACACTTTCTTCACGATAAAGGGAAGGAAGGTGCTGCTACCGACTCTTTATTACCATTGATGCGTTCGTTCATATCCGCACGAATGCACAACGCACGATTTTTTTCGTCATCTGACTTGTCAGTTTTACGACGCGTGAAACTACATGTACCGGTAGCGCCACAAGTGCTCACTTTCCGTTTTTCGCACGATGAACATCCGCGTGCTTCTTTCCGCAGCTGCTGCTATCGGAGCTATAGAAGCTGCCACGATTGATCACGACAAAGTGCAGCCATTTCTACAACCCGAACCTGCAACGGTGTCTGAGAAGGCCGCCATTAAATACAAGCCCAGTTTTCGAATTGACATCGGATGTCACTCGTACCCTGCGGTAAACGCCGCAGGTGATATCAGCGGCGGACTCAAGGGGACTGGAGAGGGGATGGAGACTGCAAAGGGACAATCTTGGGGTCTCAGGTCTACGGTCGAGCTGGATGGCACAAGGACCTGTGGGCCATTACGTACGCCTGGTACTTCCCGAAGGACATGCCGGCCCGCCTCTTCAAAAGGGGAAGCGTCATGCCTGGTTGAACGTCGTCGTGTGGCTTGACAATCCTGCAGTGGAAAACCCGAAAATGATCGGCGTGTCGCCTTCACCGTACGCAGGTGGCCCCTATTCCAAGTATACGCCCCTCCAACAGACGGCCTTAACGGCACGAGCGGCATGATCAACTCTCTCTCTGACGCTAAGAACGGCGGCCACAACTCTCTGGACACTACGTGGAAAACGGGTGGCCAGTTCCAGAATCTCATCATGTGGGAGCAACTGACCGATGCGGCACGTACCGCTCTGAAACCCGCCAACTTCGGCGAGCACGCCTTGGTGCCGTTCATCGACGCTAACTTTGAAGCGAACCTCGACAAGGCCTGGCCGTACTAACTCCTTACGGTGCCATGGTTTACGTGTTCGCGTAGCCAACTTAGTAATTTGGCTACGCGAATATGAAATTACACATGCGGAAGTCTCAGTTCTAATCTTTTAGTGTTTACGAACCACAAGACAACATGAATGATATTTGTATTGTATTGACAATACCTTAATTTTGAAAGCGAACAATTGCTTTTTAGAGAAATTAACAATTTCCCAGGCCTCTTTCATCATTCAAATCACTGTAGTAGAATCGACCAGCTTATATCGGTAATACCGGTATGACCCTCACTCATTGACACTGCAATCACTCCTGTGATCACGATTACATTACAAGATTACAAGATGGGCTCTACGTACTCGCTGATTGGCAGAAGTAACTCAGAATCCAGTAGAGTGTACCCAGTACTAGGCTTAGAGGTAGCATTTGCGAACTAAGGACCTAAATCAATCACTTTGCATTTTGCTCTAAACCACTCAGTCTTTATGTAGTATACAGTTCGTTGACAATAGATCACATTCATAAACCAAGTATAAGCGTCAGCAACTACTGAAACACTAAACTACAATTACTTATTTTTGTGGTTTCCGTTTCCGATTTTTAGGATAATTTTTATTCGATTTTGGAAGGTCTTCCGTAATAAAAAAATAACCAATGCTTTTATCGGAACCCTGAATTCCAACCAGACCAAGCAGAAAAATGACAACTAACGTTAAATGCAATGCCACCGGTACCGGAGGCCGACAGAAAACGGATGGGTGACAAGGTGATGGACACTAAATGTAGTCGCTAGAAAAGGACAAATCCACGTCGAAGCGAGCTGAAGTCGGTCAGAAGAAGCTGTACGCGTGTGCGCGCCGTGCTGTTTGCTGCTTAGTTGTCGTAAACGTTGTTGAAGATGCTGAACACGTGTGCACGCTACCTTTTGTCGTAATACTGTGGTGTTTACTATTTGTTTGTCGTAAACGATGCGTGTGCGCGCTGTGGTGTTTGCTGCTTATTCGCCTTTTAAGGCTACATGTAACGTTAAAACATTTTAAAATGTTTTAGTAAGCGTTGAGTTTGGTTAAAATGAAAAAATTCTCAAAACACCCCGATTGTCAACCCTCCTCCCCTTTGATACATTTCTCAAGTTCGCAAAACAAGTGCGCAATGTTCTATCCTTCATGTGCCCGCTGCATTACAGTATAAAATGCACTTATCAGATACAAGTAAGTCACCATTTGTATTATAAGAGCGATCCCCGCAGCCAAATAAAAACCTAGTTTGGGCGACTTTGTGGAAGCCCCCTTCAACTGTTTTGTCATCTACCAGATTGGTGTAGATGGTGAAATAGTAGCCACATTTTTCAACGATTGGCTTTTACTGCACCAGAATCGAATGTTGATTCTTAATAGTAAGTAGACATATTGTATTAATCATACCAACTTTTTATAATAGCTAGCAAGCAAGACGTGCTTATAGTTTCTCCTCCGCAGTGAAAGCCTCATGTCCAAGTCAAACCAGCAATGAGAGTCACCATATCTGAGGTGTGAGCCATTTTGTTTTGGGGGGCACGGAATCCGCTCGTTTGGACACAACAACACTTTCTTCACGATAAAGGGAAGGAAGGTGCTGCTACCGACTCTTTATTACCATTGATGCGTTCGTTCATATCCGCACGAATGCACAACGCACGATTTTTCGTCATCTGACTTGTCAGTTTTACGACGCGTGAAACTACATGTACCGGTAGCGCCACAAGTGCTCACTTTCCGTTTTCGCACGATGAACATCCGCGTGCTTCTTTCCGCAGCTGCTGCTATCGGAGCTATAGAAGCTGCCACGATTGATCACGACAAAGTGCAGCCATTTCTACAACCCGAACCTGCAACGGTGTCTGAGAAGGCCGCCATTAAATACAAGCCCAGTTTTCGAATTGACATCGGATGTCACTCGTACCCTGCGGTAAACGCCGCAGGTGATATCAACGGCGGACTCAAGGGGACTGGAGAGGGGATGGAGACTGCAAAGGGACAATCTTGGGGTCTCAGGTCTACGGTCGAGCTGGATGGCACAAGGACCTGTGGGCCATTACGTACGCCTGGTACTTCCCGAAGGACATGCCGGCCCGCCTCTTCAAAAAGGGGAAGCGTCATGCCTGGTTGAACGTCGTCGTGTGGCTTGACAATCCTGCAGTGGAAAACCCGAAAATGATCGGCGTGTCGCCTTCACCGTACGCAGGTGGCCCCTATTCCATATACGCCCCCTCCAACAGACGGCCTTAACGGCACGAGCGGCATGATCAACTCTCTCCTGACGCTAAGAACGGCGGCCACAACTCTCTGGACACTACGTGAAACGGGTGGCCAGTTCAGAATCTCATCATGTGGGAGCAACTGACCGATGCGGCACGTACACTCTGAAACCCGCCAACTTCGGCGAGCACGCCTTGGTGCCGTTCATCGACGCTAACTTTGAAGCGAACCTCGACAAGGCCTGGCCGTACTAACTCCTTACGGTAAAGACTTGAGTGGTTTAGAGCAAAATGCAAAGTGATTGATTTAGGTCCTTAGTTCGCAAACTCCTTGCTACCTCTAAGCCTACTGGATTTCCTACTGGGTACACTCTACTGGATTCTGAGTTACTTCTGCCAATCAGCGAGTGCCACGTAGAGCCCATCTTGTACCCACAATCTTGTACCCACCCGTGGCGTAATCGTCCGTCCCATAATCACAGGATGATTGCAGTGTCAATGAGTGAAGGTCATACCGGTATCTTACCGATATACCGCAGCTGGTCGAGGTGTCTTCTTGACAACACTCCCACTCGACTCGACAGTCTTCGGCGCTTGGATACCGAGCTTGCTCCGAAGAACTTCAAACTGCACAGCAGTGATCGCCTTCGTCATGATGTCAGCCAGCATGTCGGTCGTCGAAACATACTGCAGCACCACTTGACCGTCTTCCACCTTCTCGCGCACGAAGTGGTAGCGAATGTCGATGTGCTTGGTGCGCTTGTGAAACTCCGGGTTCTTGGCCAACGCGATGGAGCCTTGGTTGTCCTCATAGATCTTGATCGCTTCATCGCTTGCCATCTCGCCGAGTTCGCACAGGAACACCTTGAGCCACACCGCCTCTTGCGTCGCCTCCGATAGCGCCATGTACTCGGCTTCCGTTGAAGACAGCGCCACCGTCCGCTGCTTCTTGCTGCGCCAGCTGATGCACCCGCCGTTCATCATAAACGCGTAGCCACTTGTACTCCTTCTTGACTCGATGTCTCCGGCCCAGTCTGCATCCGAGTACCCGCACGCGCCGAAGCTGTCTTCCCGTGAGAACTCGAGTCCGTGCGCAGGCGTCGCTTGAAGGTACCGCAGCACGCGTTTGAGGGCTTGCCAATGCGTCGGACACGGGTCGGCGGAGAACTGGCTCAGCACTCCCACTGCAGCAGCGAGGTCCGGACGCGTCGCCACCATCAGGTACATGAGTCCTCCGACGGCACTCCGGTACGGCACGTTCTTCATCGTGTCTTCGTGCTTGCAGCCGCCCTCGCACATGTTCTTGGTTAACTTGAGTCCAGGGTCTTGCGGTGTCTTCACAGGCTTGCTGTCTTGCATGCCGAACTTGGTCAGGATGGACTTGAGGAACTTGGTCTGCCGCACCGTCACTTTTCCTGAGTCGCGGTCGTTCTTGATCTCCATCCCGAGGAAATACTCGAGCTCGCCGAGGTCCGTCATCTCGAAGCGTTCACTCAACGCGCGCTTGGTCGACTCCAACAGCTCGTCGTTGCTGCTTGCCAGGATCAGGTCGTCCACGTACAGCACCACGAAGATCATCTCTTGGTCATTCCTCTTGATGTAGACGCAGTGATCCGACTCGCACTTCTTGAACCCGAGCTTGAGCATGAAGTCGTCGATGGTCTGGTTCCACATGCGCGGCGATTGCTTCAGTCCGTACAGCGAACGCTTGAGCTTGCACACGTAGTCTGGGTGGTCTTCGTCTACGTACCCGTCCGGCTGCGCCATGTAGATGTCTTCGTCAAGAACGCCGTTCAGGAAGGCTGTCTTGACGTCCATCTGGTGCAGCTTGAGACCGTACTTGGCAGCCATACTCAGCACCGCCCGAATCGACGTGAACTTGGCCACCGGCGCGAACGTCTCGTCGTAGTCGATGCCGTACTTCTGCGCGAATCCCTTGGCCACCAGTCGCGCCTTGAACCGCTCGATCTCACCGTCTTGGTTCTCCTTCACTCGAAATACCCATCTGCAGCCGATCGCCTTCCGACCCGTCGGCAGTGACACGACATCCCACGTGTCGTTCTTGCGCAGCGACTCATACTCCGAGTCACAGGCCTCCTTCCACTTGACTGCGTCGCTGGATTCCATCGCCGACTTGAACGTGGTCGGCATCTCTCCCACTGAATCCACGACGTAGGCAGCTTCGAAACTGCCATCTTCCCCGCAACGGCCGACATCTCGTCCAGGGCCTGTTGCCGGTTGTGCGACGCATACCGCTTGGTGCTCGGAACCTCCACGGCTTCCTCCAACGACTGCGTCCGTTGGTGTCGCTTGCTGCCGGGCTCGAAGTCTTCGTCCCGTGCAGTTTCTTCATTGTCATCTTCATCCGACTGCGACGAATCTTGATCCGTCACCACTTCATCTTGAATGACCACCTCCCTCTGAGAGTAGTCACGTCTCCCACCGTCGAAGACGTCTTCCATGAACTGCGCGTCGCGGCTCACCAGCACGCGACCGTTCTCCAGTTCTTCGAATCGATACGCTTTCTCGTGCTCCGAGTACCCGAGAAAACGGCAACGCACCGACCGAGCGTCAAACTTGGACCGTTTCTCCTTCGGCACATGCACGTACGCGTGGCAACCGAACACCTTCAGGTTCGCCAGCAGTGGCTTCTTGCCCGTCCAAACTTGGTGCGGCGACTTGTCGTGGCTGATGGCGCGCGTCGGACACCGGTTGCGGAGGAACGTGGCAGTAATGACCGCTTCGCCCCAATACGCCTTGGACAACCCGGCATGTTCCAACATGCAGCGCGCACTCCACCAACGTCCGGTTCATCCGCTCGGCGACTCCGTTCAGCTGGGGCGTGTAAGGCGGCGTGAACTTTTGCACGATCCCACGGTCGCTGCAGAACTTGGCCATTTCGCGCGACGTGTACTCGCCACCGTTGTCGCTGCGGAGCGTCTTCACGCGCTTGCCCGTCTGAGTTTCTGCGAGCGCAACGAACTCAGCGAATTTGGCAGCCACCTCGGACTTGTTCCGCAGCAAGTACACCACACAGAAGTGCGACTTGTCGTCGATGAAGGTGACGAAGTAGCGCTTGCCACCAAACGTTGACGTCTTCATGGGACCACACACGTCGCTGTGAACCACCTCTAGCACTTGCTTCGCGCGGTTCGGCGACGACTTCATGTAGCTCACTCGCGTTTGCTTGCCGAGTGAGCATCCGCCGCACAGCTCCCACTGCTTCACCGACGCCATGTCGATGCCAACACCGTAGCCCTTCTTGACGATGGCGTCTAGACCGCCATGGCCGATGTGACCAAGTCGAAGATGCCAGAGGTACGACGTGGTGTCCCCTTTGCGATCCTTCGAGCTTGCCGCATTGGCCTCGTCAGGCATCACCGGTGTCATGCAGAGCTTGAACAGACCCTTGCCCTCACGAGCTCCGATCTTCCACTGCATGCCCTTCGTTTCCGCGAAGCACCCGTCGCTCTCGAAGGTCACGGGTCCGACATCCTTCGTGAAGCGACCAACCGAGAACAGGTTGCGCGACAGCTTGGGTATGTGCCACACTTTCGTGAGCACACCCTTCTTGGTCCCGCGCGGAGTCTTCATTGACATCACGATGTCACCGCTGCCGATCGCCTGTACCACACCGTCGTCTGCGAGGTGTACGTCGACCGGAGTGAAGACCTTGTAGTTCCTCATGAACTTCTTGGAACACGTCATGTGCTGCGTCGCACCCGAGTCGACCAGCCACACATCACTTGACTTGGAGGCGCAAGAGTCGCCACCAACCGAGAAGAGATAGTCGCCAGAATCTTCATCCTGCGCGACATTCGCACGCTGCGACCGATGTCGCTCAGCGTCGTTGTGGATCCGCGAGGGGCACTCCGCGATCCAATGTCCTTGTTTGCCACACTGATGGCACGCACCGGTCTTCTTCACCGGTCGGCCCTTGCGCTTGTTGTCCTTCATCATGAACGCTTGGCCAGACGTGGCTCCGTCGCCGCCCTGCTCCTTGCGCTTCATGTCCTCATGCAGGAGCCGAGACGTCACGAGTTCCCATGTCAGCGTGTCGGCTCTCGACTCCAACGCCGTGATCAGGAACTGGTACGACTCGCTCAGACTTCCCAGAAGCGTGATCACCAAGTCGTCCTCGCTGACCGGAGCGCCCACCGCGTCGAGCTGCTCCGCCAGAGTCTTGACCTTGTTGATGTGCTCCAACACATCATCACCTTCGTCCATCATAGTCGTGAAGAAACGTCGACGAAGGAAGAGCTTGTTGGCCAGGCTCCTCTTCTCGAAGTGTCCTTCCAGTCTTGACCATGCATCATGCGCGCCACTCGCCGACCGGACCAGCGGTAGTTGCGAATCCTCCATCGCAAGACAGATGATCGCCAGCGCCTTGCGAGACTTCCTCTTGAACGCCGCTTGGTCCAGCACGGTAGCACATTGCTCGAGCTTCACTTCCCCGCTCACGATCTCCCACAGATCGCGCTCCTCGAGCACCATCTGCATCTTGAACTTCCACGTGTGGAAGTTGGTTCCGTCGAACTTGTTGATGCGGCTTGGGGCGGAGGTGTCCATGGCGAATGCGAAGTCGGTGGCGGGGGGGGCAGAGTCTGCGGGGCTTGGGCTCATAACCTAAAGACTTGAGTGGTTTAGAGCAAAATGCAAAGTGATTGATTTAGGTCCTTAGTTCGCAAACTCCTTGCTACCTCTAAGCCTACTGGATTTCCTACTGGGTACACTCTACTGGATTCTGAGTTACTTCTGCCAATCAGCGAGTGCCACGTAGAGCCCATCTTGTACCCACAATCTTGTACCCACCCGTGGCGTAATCGTCCGTCCCATAATCACAGGAATGATTGCAGTGTCAATGAGTGAAGGTCATACCGGTATCTTACCGATATACCGCAGCTGGTCGAGGTGTCTTCTTGACAACACCTCTCCGATCGACGCGAACCACACAACAAAATCCACCAGCTAACCCACAACCAGGCATGCCGAAAAATAAATAGTGCGATCAGTATACAGATACCCCTCGCCAATTTAATACCACCTGTGGAAGGCTTTTGTATCAAGTACAGCAACTTATTTCGAGACGTTAAAATCTCAATTTTTAGGCATTTAGTCCAAATATGTCCCCAAAAATAAGCAAATTGTGTTTTATAAAGGGTCACATACCTATTATTGTGATATTTTGAGACGAGTATGCACCTAAAACTGCGAGAACTGGGTCGATCCAGGAATATTTTCGTATTAGCTTTGAGAAATGGGGGCCTATTAGGTAAGCTCCATAGTAAAGCCTATCTATCGAGTCGGTGGACCGGCTTTTGTATTAAGTTTGAGCGATTATTAGTTATATCAGCTACTAATTTGGCGAGGGTATCTGTATTTGTATGTTTCGTACTGAATGTTTATTCTCGCAAAGCTTGCTTTTCCGCACCATTATTTATTTATATACGACGTGCGTATGACTTGGAATTTGTATGCAAAACAGCTTTTCCAGCTGGCATTTTTTATTATCACGAGCAGTAAATGATTTATATTCACATTTCGCCAACAAGCAACCAATACTTATTCAATTCGAGTTGCTGAAATAGATATATATCGTATTTTCGGGATGACTGCCCACAACAGTGCTACGAGAGGAGGGTACTGCGGCATAAAAAAACAAAAACTATACAAAATTAAGTCTGGTAGCATTGGAGCGCGCGCCGCGCGCAACAACCGGTATAAGCTCACCGGTACCGCTATCGAGCCTCTCAATGCGAACCACGATCCACCACATTTGACCGTAGCTTGAACGTAAACGTCTAGAAGCAGTCTTACTTACAAATTTTGAATGAATTCATTGAGCTTCATCCTAGTTTAGTGTCTATCGCTCCTAGTTCATTCATTTCCATGCGCTCCAAAAGAAGCACAGTCCTCTAGCAACTCAGGTGCGCAGCATTGTTCGCGCATGTGCATGATTGCACCATGATGAAACTTGAAGTTGGTGCGGCAACCTTCGAATTGGGCTAAATAAAAACCAATAGCGCGCTCGCGAACTCGCGCACGAGGTCTTGCAGCCTCCAAATACAAATGTTTTTTTTAATTTAAAAAATATTATATTTTGTGGATATCTTTTCTCCCAGTCATACGGTTATGACTGTGGTCAGTATGGGTTTCGTGACCGATTAAAATCAGCTAGTTTTGAATTAGGTAAAAATGCTGTCGTGTAGGAACACGCCAGAAATTATGCTACCAGCACTCCCAACCAACAACAAACACCTAATCCGCAAGGACTTCGGTGAAGATTGGGCGAGTTGAACCTGAAGGTTCTGGGACGGCCCAGTACCGGGTTGGCTAATGGCCCTGTGCGTCGACTTGTAGGTAGACCACCCAAGTAGACTTCAACAGCTCCGACCACGAGCAACAGTCGGTCTGCTATCACGCGCTTCTTAAACCTCGCTGGCCCTCAGTTGAGTAGGGTCCAGGACTTTCCAGCCGGTAAGCGAGGAGGCCGGAGCTGGACTCCGGCAGGTAGATAGGTTGGAGGCTCTTCTTGCACTCCTGGGTCGGACGAGTCTTCGTCCTCAACACACGGCACTCCACGCACTTCTCTTGGCTCTTGGCGCCGCCGGGTGGATGAACTCTTGCACTACGAGGCAAAGGGTCCACCGGCAGGCATAACTCTGGCGATCAAGCGGGACCTGGCCTACGGACACTTACCGCAGCGGACTTGACTCTTGTGCGATCGGAGGGAATTCTGCTCTCCTTGTTGCCCCTACGGGCGCAACAAGGGCATAGCTTATCACTTATCTTTGCTATCCTATGCATCGATACAAATATCTAATATAAACTCTTCCGTTATGAAACCACCGAGCTCTCGGCGACCCCTCGGCGAGGACTCGAAGAGCCACTGTCCGGATACCATCCGGATATGACTGGTCGGATAGGATCCGGATCCAGTGTGGAGCACACCACCTCTCTCCAGTGCCCTTGGTCACTCATCAGGGGTTTGGCTTTCAGCCAATCAGCACTTTGTCACTCATTTCTCACTCAACGGGATTATCCAAGACTCCAGTCCAAGCAACGGTGGCAAGCGCGGCGGAGCTCCGCGGCATTTCTCGACACCTCAACTGCCCCCACCGCGTCGCGAACCACTGCGCCTGGCGAGCGTTGAGGTGCCTCGTCGGTTGTCGTCATGTCCAAGCCTTCGGCGGCGCTGCAGAATGCGCGCTCGGTGGCTTTCAGGATGAACCTGTCGCCAGTTGCCGATTCCGCTGTACGTCTTGCGCTCTTCGTCACTATTGCGCTGCTGTAACCCATTCTCAATGCTGTCATCATGCTGTTTGGGCTTGTAGTCTGCTTCACCGACTCCTGCTGAGCCACGTGTGAGCAGCTCAGTGTGTTCGACGTCGAGTGAAGCTTCGACGGTTGTGCAGCCAGCATCACCATCACCAGTCACGCCTGTCACGGCTCCGGTGCAGCCTGACTCATCTTCGGATCGTCCACAGCAGCCGGTACGTTACGTTTCGCTAGTTCGTCTCTTGGTAATCATGTTCGTCTTGTTCACCGAGTACTCGTTGATGTTGTAGATCGAAGCACCGTCAAATTTACCACCACCGCGGTTGTCTGACGTTGAAGGCACCATGCTGCACAGCTTGTTGATGGATGCAGCTGACGACACTTCGGGCGGCTCATTGCCGTCCTCGGCTCTCGCTTCACTGAGGCAGTACGTTGTCTCGTCCAAGCGCAGATTAATCCACCACGTCGTGGAGACCACGTACGCAGTCGTCGAGTTGCCGAAGCCACGTCCATTGAAGAACTTGTCACTGCAGTGACTCAGCCTGGTGAAATCCGCGAGGACTCGCTGAAGAACTTGGTCGTCTTCAAGCTCAAGTTACGGCAGCCGACACTGCACGCGCTGCAGCCGAGCATTCAGCTGCCAACTACAAGATGGCGTTGGAAAACGCCGAGTTGTTGCTGGCTCAGACAACGGCCGAGAACGCAGAGCTGAGAAAATGCTGAAGCGTCGGAGACTCGGCGCATCACCGGCGACCAGCAGTTCACGTCGTTACAAGGGACGCTGACGACGAATGACAACCTCTTGGTCCAAGTGACCTCACGTTTGAAGGGGCTATCGACGAGAGCGAGTCGAAGACTCGCAAGATCAAGAATGATTGGCAGTTCTACAAGAAGAACTAGCGCTCTACTCAGAGCATCAAGCGGCTCCACCGTTATCTCAGCGCCACGGGTGATCCAGCTAGTGATCAGGTTCAGCGTACAGCTATGCGAGCGATGAAGTCAGAGCTGGAGGACTCGGCGCGCAAACCAGTTGCTTCGCCAGTTCGTGGACGACAAGGATCTTGATCTTGATGCTCTGTTGATTCTCTCAGAGGTAGGCACTACTGCCTCACGCTTTCTTCATGCCGAAGACTCACTTACTATCTTTGTGTGCTTGTACAGGTGGTGCCATTGGAGAACTCGACGGGCTTGCTGGGTCTGGACCCAGAAGCTGTTGAGATTGTGCAGGATGCCATCCGTGGCTCGTCCCTTCGCTGACGCCCAGGCTCAAGCAACAGAGCTAGCTCGGCTGGTGCATCACCTCCAAGATGAAGCCCAAGAAGATGCATCATAGTCAAGAACACCAAGCATACCCAAGTCTTCGGACTGTACACTGCTCCAGATACTGGTAGTGAGCGTAAATTTGAAGGTCTTGGTGACTTGTCGAACTCCTCACATGCAAGTACGCCAAAGAAATCAAGCGCCCGCCAGTGCTCGGCAAGCGCTCTCGGCAAAGCTGCTTCCAGCAAAGACACCGCCGAAGAGGTCGAAGCTCCAACTCGTACTTCGCACCATCCCAGCAAGAAGACTGCTTCAGAGAAGCAACGTCGTATGTCAAGGCCTCGTCGAGCTCCAACAAAACACCAAGCCGCAAACAGAGTCCAAATCACCGCCATCATCCAGTCCAAATTCAGTTCCAGTTCCAGTTGAGGACCCTGTTCCAGCTCAAGTACACCGCAAGTTCCTGTTCAGTTGAGGACCCTGTTCCAGCTCCAAGTACACCGCAAGTTCCTGTTCCAAGTCCTAACACGCCACCATCTCGAGTTCCTGCTGCTACCCCAGCGACACCACAAGTTCCAGTAGCGGTTCTAGTTCCGGTCGTGGGCCCGCTTCAGACTCAAGTCCAGTTGCGGGCCCAGATCCCGTTCAGATCCTGTCGTGGATCCAGATTCCGTTCCAGCTGCCACTCAGGTTGCACCGTCGATTCCAGAGACGACACAAGCTCCAGTCACTCCACCAGCACTTTCAGTGCCGCAGTCTCCGTTGAGCCCGCAGTCCAATGCTTCTACCGTGGAGTTTCCTTCGTCGCCGGAGGAAGACTCGACTCCTCGTCCAGGCTCAGCGCCCGGAAGCGCTGAAGTTGTTGAAGTTCCAGTTAGAGAACCGTCGCCAGGTACACAGCGACGCCGTTCGACGCGTCATGCAGCAGCGCAATCGCGTGACACCTCGGCGTATGATCGCCGAGGAGGGTGGATAACATCTTCTTGTTTGACACAGATTCGCTTGATCACAGCTCACCACCACCTAGTCCACGCCCAGTGAAGCCTGTTGAACCTCAAGAAGAGAAAGAGAACGAGGCTCCAACTGCAGAGAACTTGGAAAACGTGGAGCGGCAAGCTGGCATGGATCGTCCTTCCTTTAGGACTCGGTCTTACACCCCGGTACCGATGTCCTCGCTGGACCTTGTCCCGACTAGTCTTCGTCAGCGACGCAAGCCGCACGAAGTGATCTTGGCGACGCTGTCGTCGATGCCTGGTTCTAACCCCAATGTGGTTAAACCAGTGACCGGTCTTCCGCCATCAATCCAAGGTTGGCAACCACTGACGACTCCATCGAAGAAGCTCAAGAAATTTGCCTGCGACTTCTTAGAGCCTGGTTTTCAGCGCAAATGCGCCCAGATGTGTTGGTACCAGATCCTCAACTTCAGGACGCTGCCACCAATTCCGGCAGGCTTCGTTCCCAAGTGCTCGGTTAAAGGCATCCGAGCTTTCGCCAACTTCAAGGACCCCAAGCATCCATTCCAGATCTTTCACGCCAAGCTCCCAGACCACACCAACTTGTTTGATGTAACCCCGTACTTACAGGATGTGCACGTCTCCATCCGTGGGCCTAAGTTGGCTCGCACAGTGAAGCTTTGGCGTCAAGTTCACGGGTACGAGTTCGAGACGAAAGAAGCCAAGGACATTGGATTTGCATTGTGGGAGCGAGGTCATTGGATCTTGAACTCCACTGTCGAGAAGGCATTCGAGAAGTTAGCAAAGGACCACAAGGACGACCCAGAGATCGTTGAGTTAGCTCGTGGAGTCTGGCTGTCGTACACCCAGCTTCGCAGCCAGCGTGCAGACAATCTCCGCAACAGGTTCACACAATTTTGGCAATGGTGCCTTGAGAAGGAAGGCAAGAACCGAGAAGTTCCGTCTGAGTTCCTGTTTGAACCATCCATGTTGGTATACCCCGTGGAAGTTATGACGTGGGTTCCCTCTACCGAAGACTGGAATTCTGCGGTAGAAACGCTGGACGCCTACCAGCCGTGGCGGAACTGTTGGATAGACGTCCGTGCATGCATCCGTACAACACCATGTACGTGCCGTGTCATCCGTCGGACGGACTGTTCGGTCCGCAAGGGATGACGGAAGCAGAGGTTGGTCGTGCTGTGACGGTGAATCCCGACCTGGGTCCTGGTCTTATCTCGACACGATGGCACGAGATGGTTCGAGCTTGGGCTCAAGTTGAAGAAAATGCTCCAGAGGACCAAGTTCCAGCACCTGACATTCCAGTTCTTCCTGAAACTCCTTTCGAGGAACAAGTTCCTGCTCAAGGTGCTGGATCTGACGTTGCTTACTTCGGTGTAGATCTCAGTGGAGATCTTCTTCATGCACTTCATATCATTCCAAGCTCACCCGGAATTTTAACAGTAGTAGTCTAGCGTAGTGGGTATTGAAGCTCGTAATTTGTTTTAGTTTCTCCATTCCATAACGAGAATTCGTTCATAGTCATCAACTTCAAATGTAGTTTAGTGCAGTAGCTGATTTTGTCTGCGAACTTGGGCTGCATTGCCCCAAGTGCAGTCCATCATGTTGGTGGTGTGCGCAGCCTAGTCTTCGTCAGCGACTTGAACCATCTGCAAGCGATTCTCACGCTTCTTCCGCTGCAAGTAATCGTACAGCATTCCACCACACGAGAGATTCGAGATAGGTTCCCATGTTGGTTCATCCTGGTCAGCCCATTTAATCTTGAACTGTCGGATGGAACGGCCAGTCCTCGTGGACATAGGAGTTCGGTCATCAAGAATCTCCAGAACTTCACTCTCTCCAGCCATCGCATCCGGTTCGAAACTATCCTCGGGCAGGAGCTCCTCATCAAAATCAAACCTCGACTCCTCGGTCACGTCTTCCGTCAACCGAGTCTTCGGTCGATCGTTAAATTCGCTCACCGCCTTGAGGCGAGACACATGAACCACCGGGTAAAAGCGATACCCGCTCTTGTCGGGTAATTCGAGCTCATAAGCGTACTCTTCCACCTTTCGTTTGACTCGGAAGGGGCCGTGCCATCGGTGGGCGAGTTTCTTCACCAGCCATGGCTTGACGCGTTCCATGTAGAGCCACACACGACTTCCAGGTTCGAAAAGAGACTTCGTCTCCGTATCCACTGGTTCAGAATCAGGATGTTCGTCATCACCGCGGGCAAATGGGCTGTCGTCTGATCGTCGGGGCACAGTTGCCTTCTATTTCCGACTTAGTGCCTCGTTATGTTCCTTGGCACGACGGGCCTTCTCAGCGCCTGGTACTCTTTGGCCATTTCGAGAGCAATGCCATGCTGGCGATTGACTTCTCGGCGCCAAGCAAGAGCATCAGTCTGCTTACCAGGGCCTCGTCTCAGTGAAGTAGTCATGGCACGCAGCGCTGAGTGAGCATCCCATCCATGCACGAGGTAGAACGGAGTCTCCTTTCGCGTCGTGTCCAGAGAGTTGTTGATCGCAAAGACTAGGCGCTCCGCAATCTCATCCCAGTCCTGTTGCAATGGATCTTCCGCGTACACCTAACAGGCTGTATCACCGTCTTCACCGACCTCTCCTCTTGTCCATTAGCTTGAGGTCGGTAGCTTAATGTCGCTCTCGACCTGGACTGCATCATTTCAGCAAAGGCCTGGAACACCTCGCTCATGAAGCGAGGGTCACGGTCATGACGGATTAGTGATGGTGCACCAAAGCGTCGTTATATACACTCCTCAAATGCTTGAGCCACCGTTAACGCTGACGTATCTGACATCGCTTTCGCAATGACAAACCCCGTGAATGCACACTGGAACAACAGTAGCGCTGTGTTACCACGTCGAGACTTCGGTAAAGGATTAACAAAGTCCATAGACACAATTTGGAACGGACGTTCGGCAAGAATGTTGCCAGGGGAGTATCATCGAAGCTGCGGCCGGCTCTTGCTCGGGCTGCAGTCTGAACATGACTTCACGTGTTTTTCCACGTCGGCGTAGAGACCCAACCAATAGTAGTCCAACTTCACTCGTTGGTAAGTCCTGACCACACCTTGGTGTCCACCTTCTATAGAGTCATGGCAGTTCTGCAACACTTCCTGAATCATCGTTGTCGGTACTACTAGTCGTAAGTGGATCTCCGATGTTTGGTCGTCTTGCTTTCGACGACTCGCACCTAGGTAGTACAGCAGTCCATCGTCCGTAAGGATAAGCTTATCGGCGAGCTTCCAGGCATTACGAGCAGCTCTATACCCGAGCTTATTGTATTCGCCTCGCAACACTGCCTTGATGTTAGCCCATCGTAACTCTTCGTCCTGCGCCTTAGAGATTCGGCGTCGCCGTTCTTGCTGCACCGCTACTGGATCAATGTCGTTCGCGTTTGGCGGTTCTTCACTGGCTGCCCCTGTGGCCTGTGTCTGTTCACTTGCACTGTTCGGTTGATCTTTAGAGACTTCATCGGTAAACTGAACACGCTTTTTCGTGCTTTACTCTGTCCCCGCGTCATTGCCGAAACTTCGCCACGCTCTGGTCGTGCAAAATCAACAAATGTCTTGTGAGTTGGCATTTCTTGGGCATCCACAACTTGAACGAAATTGTCGGAACTCGACTTTGACTCCACAATGGCTTCTTTGGAGGCTCATAGATCATCTCAGGTATCCTGTTCAAGCTTGAAAGCTCGGTTTTGCGCTCTTCGCTCAGAACAACCTTCGAGATCTTCGACTCCAGTGTTTCGCCTGCTAATGAATCTGCTGCGGCGTTGTATTCTCTCACCACATGCAGGTACTTGACGGATCGTAGTTTCGCTGTAAGCTCCTTGTGGTCAATTCAGCAACGCCATCAACGTATCCTTCCTGCAAGCGATCACCCCTAGTGATTGCTGGATTGCGAGTCTCGAGTCACCTACCACCACCAAGTCCTCGGCACCATGTTCCAGAGCGGCTTGCACTCCGTTGTTCATGTCAGTGTACTCGAGGATGTTCACGGTGGTGTGCTCGAGATAAGCACTCGCAGCGATCACTATTTTCCAGTCTGGAGGTTGCCATAAATCCACGAACAGCTACCGTAACCACCATACTTCTCCGTTTTCGCCGATCCATCAAAAGACACAATGAGACCTCGGTAGTCTCGAGGAAGACGAGCGTAGAGAAGATTGGGGTCCATGCGGACTGTCGGGGAGCCTATAGTCGGCGGGGCCACTGTCGCCAATGATTCTTCCGGGTCAACAAAGTTGGTGATCGAAGCTTGGAGCAACTGAGCAAATGCACAGTCACCTTCCTTTACACGGGTTACCTTCAAGTTCCATGGCGACAGTAACACCGAGAACTGTACCGCCCTACCAAAGAGCGTCTTCGACCGATGTAGCCATTCCAACGTAGAAAATCTGGTGTACACATGAAGCGTACGTCCAGCCAACTGCACGTAGCACTGCTTCAGCAAAAGCAGCAAAGCCAACACCTCCTTCTCAGCGGAGTGGTAGTTCATCTCCGCTTCCTTGAGGACTCGTCCACAGAACCTGATAGGATGCAATAAGCCGTCGCGTTCCTGCATTAGCGTTGTGCTTAGTGCCCATTCGTTGGCGAACAGCATCACGTGCACATCCTTAGATCGGTCGAAATGTCGTAAAATCGGCGCATCCGCCACTTTTTGTTGAAGTGCAGCAAAACTGCGTCGTGCAGTTGTGAGATCACCATTCGGCCCAAAGTCTTCTTCCTTCAGTTGGTAGAGCGCAGCCCCATACACAGCAAAGTCTTGGATAAACCTGCTATAGTAGTTCAATGCTCCTAAGATAGGACTGCATTCCCGCTTCGACTTAGGGAACGAGAGTTCGGTAATAGCTGCAAGCTTCTTGGGATCCGCTTGGATGCCCGCTGGTGTTACCACATGCGACAGAAAGTCCACCTTCGACTGGACAAAGATACTCTTCGTGAAACTGACGCTGATTCGACACTCCGCAAAGCGACTTAACAAACGGTCCAGCGTATCCAAGCAGTCATCAAACGTCGCACCTCCGAAGCATATGTCATCAACGAAAGAGCGCCGTTCGAACACCGGGATTAGCGACGAGTCGTCCGGTTCGCCGTTTGAGAACATGTCCGCCATCGGGCTATTCACCAGCTACGTTACCGGGTCCATGACTGTAGAAGCTTCACGGTCAGCTTCAAACTTAGTACGCGGTCCTGGGGTCACCCCTTGTGAGTCCAGCGAGACTTCGCTGGTATCCCGAAGAGCTTTGGCTTCCTGTTCTGCTTCTTGCATAAGTGCAGCGTAATGCTTCCAGCCTCCTTTGCGTTTGACGAACCCCCATAGTGCGTTATTGATCATTCGCTGATAGATCATCGGCGCATTCTTGAGGCCGAAGGGCATTCGCAGCCACTCGAAGTGCCCCAGTGCGCAGACGAATGCGGAGATCTTGCGCGCACATAAGGTCACCATGATCGCCCAGAATCCGCTGGCGGCATCCAGCGAGCAGAACCATAGGTAGCATTCCAAATCCGTAAGCAAATCGTCAACGAGCGGCATTGCATACTCCATGATGGCCATAATCGCGTTCACCATCTTGTAGTCGATGCATAACCGGTTGTCTCGGCCGTTCTTTTTCAACACGATTACAATCGGCGATGCCCACGGACTGTCAGAGAACGACACCAGGCCTGCTTTGAGCAAGCTCTTTAAGAGTTCGTACAGCTTCTGTAGGTGCCGTAGTGGTAGTCGCCTTGCACGCTGCTTAATCGGAGCATGCCCCTTGACGTCGATGTCACAGACGACTCCGTACGCAGGCGGAGGTAGGGCGTTGCCGCTCGAAATCATGATGCGCTCATATTTCTTGAGCACATCAATTAGGCACGCCTGCTGCCCTTCTTCTAGCACTTCGTTCCGGACATTTGGTGCAGAGTAATCAAGCACCGTGACCGAGGCTTCGGCCAAGTCCGGGAGGAATGCCAGTTCCTGCGCATAGTCTTCCAGTTCGATGTCGTGAGGCGAATGCTCGAACGAGCTCCTTCTTCAGACTTCGCATCTTCGGTGCCCTCGGTAGTGAGTACCCGTACTACCGACGCGTACGTCTTTCCAGTATGACTGTCGGATCGGCTTCGTCACCCCTATGAGGTGCGTCTTCATTGCAGGAGGACATTACCAAGGACTCGGTCGATGTTTGTGCTGGATCATTGTCAACTGACAAGCCATCAGCACTATCAACGGAGCTTCGTGTCGCGCTTCTCAAGAAGACGCTCCCATCGTTGAGCGCATGTGAGTTGGTCACCGTCGGTACTCGAACTCCTTGGTCGACGTTGCACACCTGTCGGATGTACATAATCTGGTCTATCAATCGGATGAAGGCTATGCTGATAGCCGGTCTTCGTACAACTGTCGCTCTATTGCAATGTCTTGTCGCGCGACTCCGCGTAAGCTAACACCTGCCATTCGTCGTACTTGCGTGATCCGAAGCGGACGTATCCCGATTCCGATGGAAGGTCTACAATCGGAACCCACAACACGACGGCATGTGCGCGGAGCAGTATTCCATCTTGTCCGTGACGTTCGTAAGCCAAATCCAGTCAAGTTTTCGGCGACGGTAGCCCGCTATAGTTGGCACCCATTTCTCTGTTCGCCGGAGCCAGGTGGCATGTGTGTCCTCAGAAGGTTGACCCTTCTGTAACCGGAACTCCTTCCATTCTCGTGCAGGTATCTGCAAATCCTCGGCCGGCCCTCCAGACACATGGTTCCGTCCGACGCCGTCATCTCCAGCCGAGCTAGTTTTGATCAGCGGGATCCTGACCTCGTCCGGAAGCTGCGCAGTTGCATGGAATTGATCCAGCCGTATACCGGCCGGGATCATAAAGTCCGTGCCAAGCACCACTTCAACACCTGCGCTGTGGTCCATAATCCACATTTCAAATTCATACACGCGCTCCCAGCCGAGCGTAATCTTAACAAGAGCTCGGCGTGATGTCCTTTCCTTGCCTTTCGTGAATCCTTGTACTTCCATGTACCGTCCGTGGTCTGCACATCTCGGATCCGAAGCTTCTTCGCCAACTTGGTCGAAATCACACTGACATTCGCACCAGTGCCAGAAGAATCTTCGTTCTCGTGTTGTTCACAGCTCCGTTGACCAGCGCTCGCATGCGAGCTCGCTGATCAAACCTTCGGGACGACCACCACCCCAGTCTCTCGCCAGGCAGCAGTCGCACTGTCTGAGCTAGACCTCGTTGGCCTTTCTCAGACTGCACCGCACTCGAAACCCACTTCTTGGCCGGTCTCTCGTGTGGTTGTCCACTCTCTTCATCTCTCAAATCACCTCCACCGAGGCTTGCGCCTCTCTCCTTTTCATAATCCGTCGAAATATCACTGTCTCCATCACCTTCATTGTCATCTGGCCATTCGCACTTGCCCACGAAAGCGTAGATACACTCTGCTTCGATCGCAGGCTCGGCTAACTGTGGCAGCCCGTATGGGACCAACCCAGTTTCGGTTGGCGGGCTGCCTAGTTTAAATGCCCAAACATGAGGGTCTGGAGCTCTGGGGAGAGTTCCTTCTTGTCAATATTCACCTTGACGAGGTTTGCAAGCTCTTGGAAGACTTCGCACTTGCCTGCATCGTGCACTTGCTTGCACAGTTTGCAGCGCTTGAAGCAGTAGTGAGCTGAGTGGGTGAGACCCCCACAAGCTGCGCACGGGCCGTACTGGCGATTTCCATCACGGCGATCACGACCAGGATAGCGCTCGCCTCTACCGCTGCCGCGCTCTCGCTTGTCATTCTGCTGTGATCGGTGGTCAGGTCGGCCGAGAGTTCCGCCAACAGCGGCTCGTCTCTCGTTTTCGTTTGCCGTAGCAACGTGACGTCCATCTCCTTCTGAGTCGTAACTGTCACTGTCACCATTGCCGATACCTCGGTCTGACTCACCTTCGGATCCACTACCATTGCGTTCACCATGACGTGTACTTGAGTACTCGGCAGTACCTTCGTGGGAGTCACGGACTTGCAGTTCGGCGATGATATCCGACAGCGAAGCCTCAGCCAGCGACAGTCTCGATTGATTGCGATAGTCGTCGCGTCGACGGTCGTGGTCATGGTCTCGTCTATCGCGGCGGTACCCATCTCGGGGTTCGTCACGGCGTCTCTCATCACGTCGGTCATCGCGTCGTTCGTCACGTCGGCGGTAATTGTTGCGGTTACGCGGAGGGTCACGGCTTCGCTGGGAAGGTTGCGACGAGTCCTTGGCCGCAGCACGGTCTTCCATCTTCAGGATCTCGTTGATCATCCCTTCCAGCTCGTGAATATCCGTCACTTGGATGTGAGCCAGCCGGTCTCGGAGGCTCTTATCACCACACGTCTTCAGGAATCGTCGGACATGGTCTCGTGCTTCTCTGCCACCACTGGCAAATCGTACACCGGCATTCCGTGCATAGCCGTTGAGCCGGTTCAGGTATTCACAGACGTGCTCCTTGTCAGCACGTTGAGCAGAGTAGTAGCGAGTCTTGGACGACTCGTTGTACTGCAAGCAGTAGTACGAGATGAACTCTGCGTTCAGCAGCTTCCACCCACGCTTCGTCTTCCTGGGGAACTGTCGGTACCAATGAAGGGCACCGTCCCGAAGACTCAGTTCGAAAGCCATACACCACTCGTTCGGCGGAGTGTGCGTTCCCTTCATCTCATACACGAAGGCTCGTAGCCACTGCATAGAGTTCTCTTGCTTGTCTCTTAACCCAGAGTACGGTTTGATCTGGGCGAGAGGACGATGCGTAGCAATCTCGAGCTTGGGCGTCACGTTTTGACTTTCCTCCTCACATGCTTCCGGCATCTGCCGCGCAAATTCAGCCGCCAGATCGTCACCATCACCGAAATCAAGCAAATCACGCCCATCATCCGATGAGTCATTATTACCAGATAGTCTCCATCCAGGACGGCGTCCAGAACCGTGCTGCGTGGTTTTAGTTGGACGCGAGACTTCGTTCCTGCGGGCACGACGTTCTTCACGACTAGCTGAACGTGGTGTCACCATGTGGGAGTCTTGAAAGTACGGTGAACGTACAGTCGTGGCGGCAAACGTCTCGCCAGTCGATTCGTCGCCAGTACCAGTGTCTTCATGTTTCTTCGGCGTCTGCGGCAGCGGGACTTTCGACGGGTCAACAACTTCCCCGGCTTTGCGCGCTACCAGCTGTCTTCCAGCGTTCAGACCGGTTGCTCCGAAGGCGGAGCGGAGTTTCTTTTTCCATTTCTGGAGTTCAGCTCCTGCTTCCGTTGGAGACCAGTCCTTCAGCGCGATACCCGATGGGTACGCTTGCGCTTCGAAGCCCATAGCCGTCAGCAACGACACCGTGTCTTCGGCCACTTGGCTAGTGCTTGTAGAGTTCACTGGCCAGGACAACTCGTCACCGAGCTCGGTCCACCCAGCCTGGCGCATAAGCCGTTGTGTCAACATCGGTATCCATGCACTTTCTGCCTGCATCAGCTCCATGCACCTTCCAAGAACTTTGTTGGTCGTTGGGGTGTCCCCGTTGAGAGGCGGACGATTGCCTCGCGGCTTGGCCTTGGCCGTCTTCCCAGATGGTTTCACATCTTCATCATCTTCATCTTCGTGAGCTGGCTCCGGTCCTGCGACGTCGTCCAGCTCCTCCACCAAATTGCGCGAAAGGGAACGCGAACCTCCACTGAGAGTCGTCGTCACAATCGCGCCTTCCGGAGTTTCCGGTGTCACCACCGCAGGCGCAGGTGCCTTCTCCTCCAGGTAATCGCCATATTCTTCGTCTCCACATCCATGGCGTCGTGATCATTCGCCGAGTCATCCTCGAAGCTGACCGAAAGCTCGATAATAGACGTCAAGCGCTCAGCCTCCGCAGCCGACGACGAGTCCTCGCTGCGTCCACCTCCGGACTTCATCGGCGTTGCTGGTACCGCACTTGATCCTTTCGCCATCTTCTTCTTCTTCACTTGTTTTTGCTCACAACTTGGTTGCCTACAACACAAAGTCACAACACACAGGAGGTCACACCAATCCCGGGTCGCGGCACCAGTTGTCGTGTAGAAACACGCCAGAAATTATGCTGCCAGCACTCCCAACCAACAACAAACACCTAATCCGCAAGGACTTCGGTGAAGATTGGGCGAGTTGAACCTGAAGGTTCTGGGACGGCCCAGTACCGGGTTGGCTAATGGCCCTGTGCGTCGACTTGTAGGTAGACCACCCAAGTAGACTTCAACAGCTCCGACCACGAGCAACAGTCGGTCTGCTATCACGCGCTTCTTAAACCTCGCTGGCCCTCAGTTGAGTAGGGTCCAGGACTTTCCAGCCGGTAAGCGAGGAGGCCGGAGCTGGACTCCGGCAGGTAGATAGGTTGGAGGCTCTTCTTGCACTCCTGGGTCGGACGAGTCTTCGTCCTCAACACACGGCACTCCACACGCACTTCTCTTGGCTCTTGGCGCCGCCGGGTGGATGAACTCTTGCACTACGAGGCAAAGGGTCCACCGGCAGGCATAACTCTGGCGATCAAGCGGGACCTGGCCTACGGACACTTACCGCAGCGGACTTGACTCTTGTGCGATCGGAGGGAATTCTGCTCTTTTGTTGCGCCCTACGGGCGCAACAAGGAGAGCATAGGGCGCTTATCACTTATCTTTGCTATCCTATGCATCGATACAAATATCTAATATAAACTCTTCCGTTATGAAACCACCGAGCTCTCGGCGACCCCTCGGCGAGGACTCGAAGAGCCACTGTCCGGATACCATCCGGATATGACTGGTCGGATAGGATCCGGATCCAGTGTGGAGCACACCACCTCTCTCCAGTGCCCTTGGTCACTCATCAGGGGTTTGGCTTTCAGCCAATCAGCACTTTGTCACTCATTTCTCACTCAACGGGATTATCCAAGACTCCAGTCCAAGCAACGGTGGCAAGCGCGGCGGAGCTCCGCGGCATTTCTCGACACCTCAATGCCCTTCGAGCCTTCGAGTGCTAGAATCGAAAGGAATTACATTTTCCGCGGTGATGTCGGCACAGAACGTTCGCGCTCCAACAAATTGAGTGAATGGGTTTCGAAGATACGTCCAAGCACAACCTAACATTTGTTGTGTATGATACCTGCGAATACAATGAGCGTACAAGCGCTTCTCCGGTGTCTTCAATAGTTTCAACGCCGTGTCTTCGAGTAATATCAAGATGTACTGGGTGCACGCCACTCCTTTCATCAACAACTTCGGGCATGGTCTTCTACGCGATCACCCTGGGACTTACCGGCAAGTATGACCTCGACTGGAACTGTCGTACGATTATTATCGTTACGGTGTGTGGTGCTCTCTCCATCGACGCTTCATGACGATGTTCACTGTGTGGGATATCGTCCGAAATTCACGGTTCTGGCTTGGCACGCCCATGATTGAATACCTGCCCGATGGCATCCGAATCATGGTCGCAACGTATATGGTGGTGGAGCTGGCGGAACCTGACCACGAAGGTGCTGTACCATACAGCCTGTACTGCCTGCTGACGGCTACTACGAACTTGACCGCGCCTTTCGGTCGTCCCATGGCAAAGCTGGTGAACGGCCATTTCAAGTCTGGCTGAAGGACATTCAGTCCGACACGACCTTGGTGCGTCGTGATGTGACCATTACGATCTGGATCTATTACTCCATGAAGCTCCTTTCGCTGGCATTTCTGTCTTTGCTTCCTCGCCAGAAAGCGGAGACGCAGCGCACTGGCGGTGATGGGTATTGTCACTATGAGTTATATGTCCTTTGCCATTGCTTGGGCGACGATTGTGAACTTGTTGTCGATGTACACGACCACGGTGTGCTGGGAGATCACGGGTGGTTGCGCACCGAAGTCATAAGTTAGTTTGACTTTGTTAAGAACCCTTGCTTCACCTACGAAATTGGATTGCTAATCACGCGTAGCTAAAACAACTTTCATTGATGATGAAGGCATTGGACAAGACATCGACAATCTTCTTTCTCCTTTACCGAATATTATGCATGTTTGAAACAAGAATTGGTGGGTACTTACCACATCTTTGCGTGATGTGACTTCGGTACACAGCCTCCCCTGATCGTCCAGCGCTTCGTCGCAGGGTTCATGCTCAGGACGTTCACCATTGTCAGCCAAGCCAGTGCGAACATCAATATTCCCATCATCCACATACCCATACGCTTGCTCACGCCACCTTGACGACGAAGCGCTTGAGTTGCAGCCCTTTGGTTCGGCAACAGCGGCAAGAACATGAGCAAGACCGTAGCAGATCCAGATCGTAATGGTAACATCACGATGCACCGAGATCGTGTGGGCCAGGATATCGTCCTTCCAGACGTGGAAACGTGCGTTGATGAACTAGGCGGCAGTGAGGCCGAATGGCGAGGAAACGTGGTTGGCAGTCGTCAGAAGACCAAACAACGCGTCTTCGGAGCCTCTTTCAATCAGTTCAACGACAAAGTAGTTGTTGACAATGAAGCGCATGGCGTGCGGGACATCTCCAATGACTGGAACACCAAGCCAGAACCACTGACTGCGTAAAATATCCCAAGTGACAAGCATAGTCATCACACCGTCCGTGACAACATCGAAGATGACTGCCAGTGATGGCATAATGCTAGTTCCAATGGAGACCACTCACCACCGATGTACCAGCATACACAAAGGTGCCAACGGTAGCCATGACGCTTGCATTGAACGGTGTAGCGTGGACCCAGTACAGCTTGATATTACTCGAAGACACGATGTTGAAACTATTGAAGACACCACAGAAGAGCTTGTACGCCGAACTATATAATTTGATCAGCTTCGCTCTGAGATACAGTATCCAAAAGACGATAGCGAATTGCTAACAAACCTGGTAGTTTTGGCAGCGATTCCCTTAATCATTGCACCACTCAACTGCTACAACGCGAATCTGTGCGCGATAAATGTTTGTACGAACGAACCATAATTGCATACCAGTACAGTTTAGTCGCAAACAACACTGCATCCGATCGCGCGAGCCCACATACCAGAGAAATTAGCGCATTTTTCCAACAGCCCGCTGCTAGCACATTGGAGCCCCATGGTGCTACATGCTGATAGAGCAAACACAAGAAAGACAAGCACTACATCACGGCATATGTTAGACTCTAAGCTCAGTAGATCGCCACGGCTTAACCCTTCTGGCACCGCGTCTTATGCTGTATAATACAGCATATGGAATAAGCTTGAATAAAGTATACTCGGGTACCTGTCCACAATTTATCTGTTTGTAGCCCCCTTCCGGCAATAGAGCCGGACACTCGTGGTGACGTCAGTCTATTCTGAGGTCATGATTGGCTAGATCACTGGATACAGGCGCTACATAGGTGTGAGAAATGACTGTCTTATTTGCTACCCCTTCAGAAACGTTAGACTTGCCAGCGCCGTCCGCGCCAAAACCATTGGCGCGAGGAGCTTGGGCGCCTGCATCGCGCGCGAACTCAGTTTTGTGCGGAGGAAACTTTTGCCCATTTGTCAATCAAAGCTTGTGCAACAACAAATGGGCAAACGTTTACTCCGTAGGATCAAGGTGCGCCTGCGTTTACAGCTTACTACACCCTCATCTAACCCCTCAAGCCGCTAATATTCTCTGTCATGTCTAAAAGGATTCTATAACGGTTCTGCAATGCAATAGGGCTGCAGCGGTGGAGCGCAACGGTGTTTCTGCTGTGTGCACGGGGGCTCTTGTTATGGAGGTCACTTGGCTTGCCAAAGGTGCGTTTGCGTTCTTCAAAGAAGAACGTGTGAAGACCGCGTATGTACTTGCTGATGTGTTATGTCTCTGTGGTTAGTGTTTGTGCTGCGCCGCGTCTCCGTATGAATCCTCGTTATGTGGTAGGCATGGATCACTCTCAACTACTGCTGCTTTCTCCCCCACTTCGATGGCTGTAATCTCTGTCGGGTGTTATTGTGCTTTTTGACTTCTGCTGTAGATACCGCGATTTGAGCCTAGCCACATGCGACGTCTGCTGTATGGTGCCGTATAGTTTTGAGGAGTGGGGGTCGTATGCTGTAGTTGCCTCGTTAGCTGTCGATGACGGAGCGATTTCTGCTGTAGAAGGCTCGGTACGCGGTTGGGTGGAGTGAGATTCTGCCGGAACGTACATAATGGATGTAGCCTCAAATCCCTATCTCGACCGTGACCACAACTGGGGTTTGTGCTACCACAGACACCAGAAGACATTGCCCACTTCGAGCAGTCAAACCAGCTTCCTGTGCGTTTGCAGACTACCAAAGTCACCATTAGACGCTGTTTCAGTAGATGCAAGCATTACAGTGCAACCAATGTGTGTATCAGTGTAGCGACCCACATAGCTAGCAAATGTATTTTTCCATGGCCCATATCAAGGAATATTATGAAGTGTGATCATGCGCAACGTATTAGCAGGGTAGTCGACTCTACGTCGTCCTGATCACCTTCACTGCATACGATTTACATGTAGCTCGCCAGTTTGATCGTTTTCGCAGACATTTATTTGTACTGGAACCGAGTTCATGGCTGTTGTCAGGCAGGAACAGGATACTCCAAACGACAAAAACCTCTATTTATCCAATACCACCGAAGACAGGGCTCAACTACCCCGAACAGGATGTAGACATGCGACTCATCAGCAATCCTTACGATTTGCATGGACAGTATACAAAAATTAGTATGCGGATGTTTTTGGTGTTTCGTTGTTCCCTGCATGTTACAACCTGCAATAATCCTTCTGCTGTATTATACAGCATACGGTGCTAGAAGGGTTAATCGACGAGATGGTTTACAGTAACTTATGTCCAATCCGGTGTGTTGATTTGTTGTTTATTATCTCCCATAGTAGAAAAATTATCTCAGATAAGTTTATGACTGAGCTGTGACCAGACACGCACTGACTTACTTTTTGTATGCTCTGGTCATGACCGAAAAAATGATATTTTGTCTGGGTTAACAACTGACAACATGGGACAATCGAGTGATGGTTCGCGGACTAACAATCTACAAGATAGGTCAATAGGTAGCAGACTTCAAGGACGCAGAGTAACAGAAAAGATATGGGACCCATCATGCTGTTGCCGTAGAGCTTTCAAATACATGAGGGCGGGGAGTCATTCTGATAGCTACAAAGAACCAAGCCTCGTAAGCTGTAGCTCATTTACCAATTTCCTGTAGATCGCGAAAACCGAAGACGTAGTGTCACCTGAGGTAAGAAACATTATAGGGAACATTGCCCAGGACGCTGTCTGTCGTGTACATGCAACTCGCAAACCGCAAGACAGTCACACGAATGGACGTGTTGTACGCATTCAAAAGGCAAGGCCACACCCTTTATGGTTTTAGCACGTAACTTGGCCACCAATATCAGGGCTCGTACCCCTGTATTTGAACTCAATACATTGAGTTTTGCATCTAAATATTTTAATAATAAAATACCTACGATTGGTTTTCTATTATTATCACTTGATTTTGAAATATTTCCCAATCATTTTTAAACAATGTTTTTCTACGACTTGGTCTCGTGAAGGTGAAAGTGTTTGTGACGTTTATGAGAACCGCTAAGTTTGATAGGAAATGTGGCAGAAATATATGTCTTTTTTTTGCTCTATTGACTGTTGCTATAGCACAGTATAGTTGTCTATCATGTACATGTAGCTACTGTACCAGAAATACTGAAGTACAAGAAGACGGACTTGAGTGATTGATGACTAAACAGTACGAACTGCGACCTCCCCAGGGACGCTTGTCGCCCGGGTAGCCAGTGGCATTAATACTCCGTAGCAAAAAAAAGAGATACCAAATTACCAGACCGCAGAATATCATCATATACTACAACATACCTCGATATTTTGGGTTGTTGTCAACATTATCCTGAGTATTGTACTAATAACTAACGATTTCATCTTAATCAAAGTCAAAATGTATCTAAAAAGAGCGATATTCGCAGTTCGAAGAACTGTCGTTTGGGGGGTGTTTTTGGATGTCATTGAAGCACTTTCATGCGACATCTTTTTGATGTCATCATTTTGCATTTGGTTTTGATGGATGGATAGACACCTACTGTACGACCTTGATTAATTAAAATTCGGCAAGTAATTCAACGTCAGTGATGCCGTCGCTGGTGCTGGTCTACGAAAAACAGGACAGCTTGACAGAGATCCCAAGCGATAGCGGTTGACGATACAACGTCAGTACCAGCGTGCTTGTGCGGAGACCCGCCAACTTCTGGCCGACGCCCGTGAGCGCCGAGCTGAAGAGCACAACAAAAACGTTCCGGAGTCTCCGATTAAAGAAGGATCACGGGTGTGGCTGTATCTCGATCGTGTTAAGGGGGGGCACAAACAGCGTGCCTGCTTCAGCAGGGGGGGGGGGCTACACAAAATAGTTATCGCCGCTCATCGAGTCGACGCTAACACTGTCAGCTAGCTCTACCGGACATTGTTGAGGTAGACGGCATGATGAAGAGCACATTAACATATAGCCACTACCACACATTGGTCAAGATCATTAAGCCAACCCCATCCATGTTTTTAGTCGTTCATTACGAAGAGCACGCAAAGTTTTCACTAAAAAAAAATAGAACGCAAATGGTAGTCATGGTTTGTTTTCATCACCCCGCTGAAAATCGGAGAAGGCGAGTTTTGCGCAAAATCAGTAAAATGATGCGAGTGGGCGCATATATAAAAATCAAATATATGGCCAATTATACCGGGAGGGCTACGTAGTAGACCGTAGGGCATCACAGACTTTAATTGGTTCCAAAAATGTCGACTGAACGACGTACTGAATTACTGATAATAAAGGTCGTACTTATCGCTGGAGGTTGTTCGAGTGCACTGCCTCAGGCAGCACATGTAGATCAGGAGTGCCGAGGCCACGGACAGGCTCATGGTTGAGGTGTGCGACAAGTCACCACTGCTCTTGGTGCATCTACCGCTGGCCGCGCTTGTTGCGGTGCCCTCGTACAGGTGCAGTTGCTGGCCGTCTGGCTTGAGCATTCGCAATTGAGCACCTCAAATGGGCACGACTCGTCCTCGACGATTTCCGACTCCCACGTGGAGTCTACATGGGTAAGGAAGCCTAAGTCATCGAACGAAGGCTTGGACGATAAGTCTGTGTCGTTGCACTGCAGCGAAAGTCTGGTACGCTCCAATGCTGCATTAGGCTTGCCAAAAAAAATGTCCGCTACTCTCAACATGCGGTGGATGCTGCATTTGTACTAACAGTATGAAAAGCTCAGGGCATGACGTTGCTTCGAGTAATTCTTTTACTGGGTGGATCTTCACGCTATTGCTCATGGCAATTTGAGCACATAGACGTCGGTATATCCCGCGTGCGAGCACTAGAGCATGTCCGGTGTCTCCCATTAACACGGTGATTCAGCAGAACACAGCTAACAAACTTGCGGCCGTGTATACTCACAATCTAATGGATCATGGATATTGGACGCGATGGCTCCTGGGGCCACCATTAACGTCCTCTTTCATAACGTAATACGTATTTTTCAGTTGCGTTTCGCCATCCCGGTATAAGCGCAAGCGATCTACAGTCATGTTCGGGATTAGTCGTATTTTACGAGTTGTCAGGCTAGAGTGGGAAGAGGTCATATATTTTGGTTAGTTGCCTAACTTAAAATCGCTAGGGGCGTCGAAGCCAAAAGATTTTGGGGGCCTTAAAGCCCGGAAACTAGGAAAGCGGTCGGAAAATCCGATGGAGGCTACGGAGCCTCAATGGTGGGAGAAGTTGAGCTGATCCACGTCAATGATGACCTCCATTTAGACGGTAGAAGATATATGGCTCTACCACATAAATTGAAAGGTTTTGTTCATCTAATTACGGTAAACAATTTTGTGAATCGTTGAAGGGTGTTTGACAAGAATCTCTCAAACTTAATCCCGTCTGAATTTTGTGCATTCGCCATTATAACCCAAGATTGAATATCTGCACTGCAGACTCTGTAAGTATCCGCGGCTAGGTAGTATATGAAGTACTTCATTTCACTTCAAAACTTCATTCAATAACTGGTGCTCGCTTCAGTTCAAAGTAGCTACAGTAGCAACGCCAAAATCTCAGCGACCGATCTCATTACTTTCTACTGACTATGGGAATTTCTCCAAGACTCAGATTTCCAATGTTGGTGAGGTTCCGAAAATCTAGACGGATTTTGCAAACACTATCTAGATACACCCGTGTACAGGTATCATACATACATGTACACTGTACAGCTTCCATGGTTCGTCAACTACAGATGAGCTAGGAGTACCTGGTTTTGCATGTATAGTAGCGTTTCCTGGCCCTCACTTCTCTAGGGCCGGAAGGGATATTAGCAGTTCGGCGCCAGCCGGTAACACAATATACCTCACCATTATTCACGCAACGTGGCGTCTGCGAAACGACATACATTTTCACGAAACTCAAGCAGAAGTTCCTAGAGTACCAAGTATTGTCGGCTCCTTCAACCGACATTGCCAAGTATTGTATCGTCACGCGGTGGAAATAGGCGTGGACGGTTAGGCGATATCCAACATCCTTCAACGCCTGGGATTTGACACCCCCGTGACTGTGAACATACCTACACCAGAACGTCGAATTTGGACTCCTCGCCCGTAAGATGAAGATAAAGTTACCAGGAATTTTGTGTAGCTAGTGAAACGAGAAGTGCATAACTAGTTAATCAACTTTTTCCTACCTATACCTTACCATTATTCTTATACACTGTATGGGCTTCGAACTGCGAAACCCCCGGGTACACCACCTGGGTCCCCAATTACTTGATATTCGAGTTCCCAAATAGTGTGGGTGCGTAATTAGTGTGGATGATTTCTAACCAGACTAATTACGTCCTGGCGTCACGAAAAGCGGTGCCGCAATTAGTACACTTTTTACTGTAGTGAAACTTCACCTGTAGCCATATCAATGATCACATGTAGCCACTTCAATATGGCTACACCTGAATAAACGGATATGGCTACTCATTATCTATTTATACTGTGCTGATGTACCGCCACACACTCATTGATGACCATGCTGCGGCTGCTGCGCCCCACGCTCCTCCGTCGCGCGCTGCCTCTGCAGACTCGTTGCATTTCTTCCAGCTTCGACGCTCGTCCGCGCGAGCTCAGCGCGTCGGGTCAACACGGACGCGTCATCTTCGGGGCTAAAGTTGCGGCAACGCAACTGGGTGCCTTAAGTCGCACCAGCGGAATGCGTAAAGTGCTGCTCGTGCGCGACCGCGACGCCGCCGCCGCCTCCAGGACGCAATACGCCGAGTTCTTACTCATGCAGGCGGGCGTGCCCTGCTTCCAATACACGCTGGAGCGCGACTGCGCCACACTCGAAGGTGTGGACCACGCAGTCGCCACAGCACAGCGTGTAGGCGCCGACGGCGTCGTGGCCTTTGGCGGTGGTAACGCAATGGATACAGCGCGCGCTGTGGCGGCTGTACTGGCCAATGGAGGCAGCGCTGCCGACTTTGTAGCCATGAGTGGAGACGATGACGAGGAAGAGGAGCGTAAGTTGCAGCAAGGGAAACTCGACACCACGCCATTGTTGCTTATCCCGACCATTGCTGGCAGTGGAGCTGAAGTTGCTAAAACTACTGTGTTGCTCGAAGAAGATGCTGAGACTAAGTTGCTCTTTGCAGCTGGCAAGGACATTGTGCCAGACGTGAGTAACAGAGGTCAAGTTGAAGTTGCCTTTTTAGTAACTAATGACCTTTATGTTGCTGTAGGCGGTGATCATTGATCCGACATTGATGCTGACGGTGCCGCTGCGTGCAACAGTGCAAGGTGCCTTAACAGCTTTAGGTCAATGTCTGGAGAGCTACTTGTTGGGCTGTGCTGATGACGAGACCAACAAGTTGGCGCTGGAAGGTTTCGAGGCTGTGGCGGGAGCTCTCGCTGCTCCATTGACGGAAGGCAAATTGGATCTCAAGGGCGCAGTCTTGCGTGAACAATTTGCTATCGGCAGCTTATTGTCGGGTATTGCAGCCAACTCGTCAGGAACTGGAGCAACTCAAGCGCTGGCTGTGTCACTGGGCGGCATCTCGGACCTACCCCACTCGCAAGTGGCTACAGCCTTTTTGCCGTTCGTATTCGATCGCTATATGGAGTTGGCGAGTGAAAATGAAGGAGATCCGTTCTTTGATGAGCTGCAACAAAAGCTGGAGAATGCAGCTGACCGACTCACGGCTGCCAGTGGGTTCCAAGGTGCCAATGTGGCATCATGGCTACGCTACGTGATCACGCGGTTTGATCTGCCGACGGCGTCTACTCTTGAACTGGAGGAGAGTTTGCTCAATGGCCTTGTAGACAGAGCAGCTCAGTACCAGGATGAGTCGATGGAAGTTTCTCGCAACGACGATAATGGCGCTATCATGGAGAAGGACGACTTACGTGCGATTATTGATGCTGCTGTGCTAGTGGTGGAACCTACGAAGGAGGACGAAAAGTGATCTGCACTCGACTGACTTTAGACGTGATAATGAAAGGAGTTCCAACTGACTTGTGTGCTGTTGCTACGTGTCTGTACTCCCACTACTGATTACGGAATTCCGAAGTTTGGACTCGATCTCCAGCCTGTATAACGACCAATTCGGCTGTAGCCACGTGCTTTGCCTACATCACGACACTGCTTGACCATTCCGACAACAAGTAGTACCAGCATTGCAGCCAGATACCCCCACCAAGCTCCCGGAACAGCATAAACCCAGTTCTCTCTGCTTCGCTTCACGTACGAATGGAACCGCTCAATGTCGTCGCTACTCGGATACTTGCCAGTGAAGTAGCCAATGCCCCAAACTACCGTCACACAGCCCACGAGACTGCTAGCGACAATAGCAAATGGACGCACCAACAACCAAGCGAGCATACCACCCAGCAACACAACGAAACCATCCAGGACTGCGCTGGATTCACCCGGTAGCATCCGATACGGAAGTGACGAAGTGAACGCGTAGGCAAGTGTCGATCCCACCAGGAACACGCCGAAAGGGAAGAATGCCAACGCGACGCAACCTCCAGCAACACCCAAGACGACAAAACCAATCCACGAAGCTGCAAGCACCCACGTCTTCAATCCGAACGTGTGTTCAAATGCAGCCGACACCAACAACCCAGCATTGAGAAATCCACATACGAAGATCAACACCCGCAGTAGTCGAAAGCCATACAGACAAATGACAAGACCTGCGATGATCGCAAACTCGGCAACAACACCAGGTTCAATGTGGAGGTGATCAGGAAAATATCCTGGAGGTCGCGTATGGCCACAAACACCAAGCATTCCAGTTGCGAGACTCAATCCAATAGCATCAAGACGCATTTTTTCTTTGATATACAAGAAATGCAGTAGGGAATTTGGTCAAACATCTCCATCATTGACTAAATCTGGGAACGGGTAGAGCCTTTTCGCAGAGATTGATCATAACGGTGAAGTCTCGAGATGGCTACGAATGTGGTGAATCGAAGGCCTAAGGGTGTTGCTGTGCAGGTACGCATGAACTTTAGAAGCGCCTCCATAAAATTCCTTCTAACTGCAGTGATATGACGGATAGATGCACGCGTTCATCGGTTTACCACCAGCGCAATCAGGTTAGTTTGCCACTTACTTCTAGTGAAAATATCAATTGGTGTTAAATACTATTTTTTTCTTAGACAACTCAGCTTTGCGGGTGAAAGATGGCAAAGAAATCGAAATTGTCAGTGGCTCGACGGGCGAGGTATCGTATTTCTCTGTCATGAAGTCATCCGTTGAGATGTTGAGTCTTGACTCTTTGCCAAACAGACTTTAGGACTGCAAGTGGATCATGTGTATCAGCAGGCGGCGGAAGGGGGTATAATGGAGCGATCTCTACGGTCAATAGTTGCAGCCTGCGTGGAAGGTGTGAATGTTTCTGTGTTCGCAGTTGGCTCTGCTAAGGCACAAAAGAATCGGGTGCTTTTCTTGCCCATGGCAGACCAGAGTCTCGCTGCTACCGTCTTTCAGACTTTGTTTGACTCGCTTCAGACCAAAGTCGCCTCACTGAATAACAACAGCACCAGTTCGACGGTATCAAACACTAATGGAAAGAATCAAGTTCTCTCCTCTGCGACGTTCTCACTACGCGTATCGTTCGCTGAGTTCTTTGAAGAGACGATCACGGTGCGACGAAGTTGGATCATTGAATATTTTGTTCATTTTTCATGACAACATTTATTTTGTGAGTAGGATCTCCTAGCAGCGACCCTCAGTGGCAACAAAGCTGACAGTAGACAAGAATTGGTGATTGAGGACGATCCAGCATTTGGAAAAACCATCAAAAACCTGACCCTGTCGGCACCATTGACGTCACTAAGTGACTTTTGCAAACTTTTAGACGCTGGTCTTAGTGCGAGACATAGTGCCAACAATTTGTACGGCAATTCATCCGAATTCAGCAGTGCGGTACTGCGGGTGAGTGATCAGTTCGTTCTTGTTGAGTGTGTAAATGATCCTGACGAATACTTGGCAGATATCTGTTAAGCAAACTTTTATTTTCCGTGAAGCTCCAGCACAAGAACTTCACTCTGTCTTCGATCTTGTAGATCTACCAGCTACTGACCGTCTCGCACGCGTAAGTATCCTCGTATCGTACCTCATCCAAGCTTTGACTTACTGTGTTTTGGTGTAGTCTGGAGCAGCTGTGCGTTTGTCGGAGGGGCCATTGTTGAACAAGTCGTTGTTCGCACTGCAAGACGTTGTTGCGAGTTTGAGCAGCAGCAATACTGACGAAACTTCGGTTCGCTACCAAGGTTCTCAATTGACAACGTTGCTACAAGATGCACTAGGAGGCAATTGCCTCACGTTCGTATTGATGTGCCTAATCCCTGGTGATATGAAGGGCTCAGCAGCTACACTGCAGCTTGCTAAAATGCTGCCTAATGTGTACAATTTTCCTGTTGTGAACAACGACATGTTTCGCGGATTGCGACGGCGTCAGTACATGGCACAGAAGCAGTTTACATCGGCTGCACTAACTAAGGAAGGCGCAATTGATGGAAAACAAGACCTTGTTGACTACGAACGCACACTTCACGACTTGGAGGGAAAACTGGCACAGAACAGACTGGAGCGTCGAATACAGCGTGAAGATAAGGATGCATTAGCCGCACAATTGAGTGAATTACGCACCAAATATCGCGAGTTGTTCGACAATGAATTATCTCTCCGTACAGAGTTATTGGCCTGCGAACAGGAGAAGTTGGCTTTGAGTAAAGCGTTCGTAGCTTTTCAACTAGAACGGGACACTCAAGTGCAGCAGCTTGACAGTGACAAGTTCGAGGTGGAAACGCGGCTAATCAAGGCGGAGCAACTTGTTGTTGAAATCCAACAAGACGATGCCACTAAAGCCACGCAGATCCAGGATTTATGTGTCAAAATGAACGAATTAGTAGCTGACAAGACTCGACTTGGTGGCGAATTGGCGATATTGCAGAACTCAGCCAAAACTGCTGATAATGTTCGTGAAGCAGAAGCTAAGAAGAATCAACAGCTTAGTCTGGAGCTGATTGTCGCTGTGAACCAGAAGCAGAAACTACAGAGCGAAATGGAAGCTCTTGCCGTACAATTACGCTCTTATCAAGCTCAAGTCGATACACAAAAGACTGAGAACGCACAACTTCGATCAGATAACGAAACTTTGCGTCTGCGAGCTACAGAATTTGAGGCAAAACTCGAAGCTATGCGCAAGGACGTAGTTCGTCGCGAGTTTGAGTTGGAACGTGCCGAGTTGGAAGTCAAAAAGGAGCAACTTGAATCGCAGCAGGCTGGACGAGATGCTGATAGTAAACGCGAACTTACAGGGAAACAATTGAGTGAAGAGCTGGAGAAGCAGCAAGCTGTGTTTGCGGCCGATAAACGCTTGCTAAACCTTCAACTGGAGCGTATACAGAACGATTTAGCTCGTGAGATTCAAGAGAAACATCTTACCACGGCTGCATTGAAAGCCAAGAACGAGGAGAACGAAGAACTGGTGTTGGCCTTGGAACGTGCACGTCATGACCTGCAAGCACAGCTTGAGACTTTTCGTTTGAAACTCAAGTTTCTTCATCAGTCGAGTAGTGGAGAAAATCATGAGACTGAAGCTGGTGTTGGTATCCGAGCTTTGAGAGAGTTGTTAGCTTCTTACCAAGTGCGTGAAAGAGAATTTCGGGACGAAGTAGTGAACGCACGGCGTTTGGCACGGCGTCTTCGAGATCCTACTCAAGTCATCGCTGAGCCACAGAACAGTCATAAAGACGGCGAGGAACCGCATGACGCAGAGGAAATCGAGCAACTTCGTGTGCGTCTGGCTGCTTCAGAGCAACAACTCACACTGGAGATGGAGAAGCGTTCCGAACAAGCTTTGATACTTGCAGACCTTGAAGCGCAGAACGCAAATCTACTGCAGAAGGAGAGACAACAGCAAGTGCAGACTGCACCAGCCCAAAACAACGAAAGCAGAGTCAGCGCCATCGCTGAAATGCACGCAGCACTGACCCATCAACTCGAAGAAGTGCGGCGACTCACTCTCCAACAACAGCAAACTGTGCGTATCATCGACACTGCAGCACCAACTTCACAGCCACAGAACTTGGCAGATCCTGGTGAACTGGAGGCGCTGCGTGCAGCCAAAACCCAACTCGAATCACGATTGTCGAGTACGAAGACTCAATGGATGGCGTTGCTAGAACAAGTTGAGCGACGATGTGCTGAATTGCTGACGAAAAACGTCATGCTCACAGAGGACAATGAAAACCTTCGTAAGCATCTGATCAAGGCTCGAATGAAACCCTCACACAATTGACGTCGTCACTGCAGTTCGCTTATGAAGTCCAGACAAAGAACTGTAACACGTACGCTGTGCAAAAAAACAAAACTACGTGCTGAATTTTAGTGGTTTAGTGCCCAGATAAACCCAGTGAATGAACGAAACAAATGCGCCACAAATACTTACAGGCGGCGCTATAACGCAGCTACCATCGAGCAGTAGCTGCTGTATCAACGCGGAACGTTGGATATACGTCTGGGAAAATAACATGTCGGCACGATGTCGACGTCTACGGATGAATGTTGTTGCTACGCAACTGGAACGAGTCGTACTGTCGAGTGCCCCAGGCGTTGTAGCTCTTGCGCAGCAGGTGGTCGACGCGGTACCGAATATCTCGCCGCGAAAGACCGACGCACAAACGCGTACGCAAGTCAGCAATGACGCGTGCCAGCTTTGCGCCGTGGAAACAGGGGAACGGAGAGTGTTGGCCTGTGGTCTGGAGCAGCGCGACGATCTCGGACTGGTACTTCTGAAGCACCAAAAAGCCCTCACACAGACAGTGACGGAAGCGCTTGTAGCCTGGAGATCCCAGACCTCCCATCACATCAATCATCTCCTTCGTCAGCTTGAACGGGGCGTCTTCAACGCTGAACATGCCTCCAGGAGCGATGCCCAGGATGAAGCCAAAATCAATGTGAATCACGCGGCCCTCCGAACTGAGCAAAATGTTTCCGTTGTGGCGGTCCTTGAGCAGCAGAACGTAGCTGACAATGGAGTACGCAGCCATGCTCTCAATAAAACGGCGTTGCGCAGCTGCGAACTCCGAGCTGGACGGGTCACCGTACACACTGCGAAAGTATTCAAACAGATTGCCACCTGGGAACGTCTTCTTGAGGTGGTCCAGCGAGCAGGCATCTGTAATTGTCTCCAGTAAGCCGATGTTGGCACCAGTCGCAACAATACGGTACGTGCGCAGCCACAAGTGAGGTGCCTCGAACTCGAAAATGGACTTGAGTTTGTGAATAAGCTGCATGGTGAAGACCTCTTGTCTCAAGTCGTCGTTTGTCTTGACGATCACGGAGAAAAGGTTCCATCCGGGTAACTTCCCCATCGGAGACTCGCTTTGAATACGCGCCTTCCTCTCCTCCCAGCTCTCACCAAATATTTTGCTGTCATAGACAAAGTTTTCGACGCCTAGACGCCCAGCGCGTGCTCCAGCACCCATCTTGCTGCCACGACTGGGCTGAGGCAAGTGGGGCATGATGCCCGTGTGGCGTCTGCCACTAGCTGGTGCTGATGCATCTCGTCCACTGTTGGGTAAGGCCATGTGCCGACCCAAAATGCCGCCAGGGCCAGTAGGGCGTCTTTCACTTGCCTTCTCATGTCCATCTGCCGAAGCAGTATTTGTCTGCAGTGGGCCTAAATCGTCTGGACAACTCACTGGTCCAGCAACTGTGCTTGTTGGTGTAGGCGTCGCTAGTGTGGAGCTGCTGCACGGCGACAGCATGGTCTCTCCGCTCGACGACACAGCGGAAGCTTCAATTTCATCCAGAATGGCGGACTCGAAGAAGGTTGAGTTGCGAGGGTGAGAGCTGAATACAAATGGACGAAGACGGTCTGTGTCGGTCTCATCGAGACCAATCGCTCCACCACTCTGAACTGGAACAGTCTCCACGAAGATAAGAGTTGGAGCACGCATTTTAGTGGAGAACACCTTGCCTTCTGTCGGCGGGATGCGCACCACTTGGTAGAGCTCGTCGGACGCCGCGCTCAGCGGATAAAGCGCCGAGGACTGGAGCGTATTGTTTAGTGTCTCCAACTCACCCGCCAAGTACTTCCCACGGTCTGACACGGGTTGAATGTGACGTAGACGTTCACTGATAGCTGCCAGCGACTGCACAAAACTCACTTGTTCAAGCACCAGCGACTCAATCCCAGTCCCTGGAGCCTCGTCCGATACGTTGCTCCCTTCCACATCCAGCGAATCGTATAAAATGCTGGACTGGAACTCACACAGCTCGATGCCCGATGCTGCAAACTCCTCCGCACAGTTTTCAAACTGTGGCAACGTTTTAGCGATTAGCCATCGCTCGATCATGGAATCAGGCTCCAGAGATATCAACTTTTCCATATGAGCGTTAATCTCCCGTAAATCGACAAGAATCTGTGCGAGTTGGTGCTCAGGGCAGTCCGCAAATACCAGGTCCTTCCAGATACTGAACATCCGCGAGCTCTCCGGCAGTGTAGTGTTCGGGTAGATGAATCCAAGTAACGACAGCAACGTGTGAGGATGCAAGTTGTGGTAACTTCCATCTCCCACAGAAGCCTGTACATGCCAAATTGTCTGTAGTGCAATACGAGGGCACCGACGACAAATGGCACGAATGTAGCGCTGTAGATAGAAAAGCTGCGCGGCGCATCGAGAAGCTGGTTCAGCATCCAGACACTGCACTAGATGCAGTAATTGGTACCACAAATTCTCCACTCGATCCACACACGTCTCGGTATAAAATGGGAGTCTCTCACATGCCACACGGAACAAATGGGGCTTCTTCCGTGTCTGGTACAAAATCTTGATCGTGCGGTTAAGTGTCATTGGTCCATGGCGAAGTTTGTGCAGTGTACGAGCGAACATGTCTCCTCCCTGGTTCCTTCGTGCAGCAGTGGCAGCATCACTACGTGCTACCAGTGCATCCATAGAGATGCCTCGACTCGCCATTGGTCCCATGAATCTCTTCGTCGCGCGTAAATATCCAATAAACTCCTGTCTCTGAGCACAATGATCACAACAACGTCTCGCAGCTCGTAGACCGAGATGTTGCAGTCGAATGCCATGGTTACAATGTCGCGCGCAGAAGGCGCGTGCACAGGAGCCACAGACCACACGTCGAGTCATTAATGGTCGAAAGCGTACGAAACACTCAGCACATCCAGCATCTCCCAGAGCCAAGGACTGTCCATAGCTTAAATCCGCCGGTGCGGACTGCACAGACGTCGTATCTGATCCCCCCACTGGGCGTTCGTCCCCCACAGAGGCTGGGAACGCACAAGGTGTAGGAGGTGGTAAGTTGCCCGTAGGTTTCATATCTCCTGGCACAATTCTACGTCCTATATCGTCACTATTGTTCCCTGGTACTGTAGCAATTAAATCTGCTGTACTCTTGGAGCGCTGAAGTGCGCGTTCCAACTGCTGTAGCCACCGCTTTTGATCTTCTTCTGACTCAGCTGCACACAGCAGAAGCTTCTTGGATGTTGTACGCACAGCAAAAGTGTGCGAATGTTTGGACAGAGCCCCGCGTCCGTCCCATTTCTTGATACTCTGCACCCAGACTTCCCCACGTAGTTGAGTGTCTGTCTCTGCGCAATCTTTCCTCCTGTACCAACGTAGTCTTGCACCTTGTAACACACAGAAGCGCCACGAACCCATGTACATACTGGACGAGTAGCGCTTGCGGAGATAACCCCCGAAGAGACGCGGCGGCTGCTGTGTAAGCGCCTGTGTCTTGGCACGTGCTGATGTGAGGGTAGCGATGGCGCCTACAGGCGTCTCAGGAAGCAGCGCGTCGACGTCTACAGCGGGAGACTCCGTCATGGTGGCGGTGCCTGGCATGTTGTTGCTGAGTCTGATACCGATATGGCGGAATCAGCCGTCGGAAAGAGGCCAGTCCGACGTGACGACGACACACTTTCTGATTCCGCACTTGTTGGGGACCGTCACTCTTGTTCGACGGTATAGTGGAAGACAGAGACGAAGGAGACTTGACGAGTGCGGAAGTCCTTGTCTTGCTCCTTCTTCTTGTTGCCGTGGAGCAGTTTCCGAATTGACTTGATTTTGTATGGAAGGAAAAAAGCGAGTGCGGAATGGCGTTTCTGTGCAAAGAGATGTTGTCCAATGAGGGTAGAACACTTGATGTATTATTGCGCATTGTCGAATGAGGGTCGAGTCGATATGCAGGGCGGACTGAGACTGTGCTCTTTGCATGGAGAAGTCTGCACGCTGCCAACCGATCCTGAGGCACCGATCCTGGCGCGTGGGTTGGAGATTTACCGGCGTCAACCGATTTATCCACGCTATATAATAGGATCGTAGACTGCGAGTCGCAGTCAAAGAACACGAGCATCCGACTTGGATGCCAGGGGCCGAATCAAACTGGCCAATGCAATGTAGCCATGTCCTTCAATGGAGTAACAAGCAGTGCTTGTCAAGCACAAGTTAAAGTCTGGCAGCTCCGTTCAATTTCCACACTTGTTTTGCATTTTGCAGTGACAGCATTCACCACTGCGTGAACGACTCCCGTCGTGCGGGTTTAACACAGCTCGAAGGCATGTTTGCGAAATACATGTGTACATCTTCCGACGTCCAAAACCTACTATTACCGATACCCTGGTCAAGTGCTCTCTTCAACTTCTCGACGTTTAGTATGCTTTTGTGTTGTTTTGTTACCTCGCGGTTCTCATTCCCTTTCGATTCCAATGCAAATCGCAAGTGGCAGCTCAGTTCTGCTTGGTGGTGAGCCATGTGTTTCACATCCATTCCGCATGGCTGGACCATACTAAAAGCAAGTCAAATTTGTGTCAAGGAGCCCTATGCCTACTCAATCCAGCAGCTCTGATCCACTTCAGAGCGACCCGCCGACCTCCGCTACACGATTTTTTTTACTATGGAAGAGGTGAAGGAGCACCTAATAGTTTTTGCCAGCGCTGATTCAATGTGGGTGTCCTCCAGAACCGAAAGCGGACTACGTTCAATGCCGCGAGCGATTGAGAGGAGTTGGGTATGAATGCAGGTTCGCAACTAGCAAATGTCGATGCTGGACGTCCTTATGCAAGCAGTTCATTGCCATGGTTAAGCATCTTTGTTTAGTGATAATTTCGCTTTTCATATCAAACGACAGACAGGTGCTTGACATCAGTTTGTTTACTGTCGGTCCACCCTATATCCCTGTGTGGAGATTTGAATCGAAAAGTTCTACTAAAACAAGTAAGTAGATGATTTTGGTTTGCTTAATTCCACGCCGAGCGCAGCGAGGAGGGCACCAGTGCAACAACAAACCTGCCGAGAGAAGCGAGGGCAGCCATTCTTGCTCGGCTTAAACCTGCCCTAAGAGCCCTGCTTGCGGGGTCCGCTCGGCTTGTTATCAATTATTGCTCGAGCCAAATGCTTCTACATCTATTTTAATAACAAACATTGTTGTCTGCTGTACATGTATTAAAATACATGTACCGGTATAGACCTGCACCAGCCAACATCGTTAATGGCGTGAACCACACAAGCCATGGGGGGAAATGTACGGTGTTCTTTGGCCAGTCCGTCCGCTGTGGTCTGCCATTTAGGTGCATTCAAACGAGAACGGTCCGGCCAGTTGTTTTGAGCTAACGTTGCTGGGCCTCCTCGAGATTTGTTTCGATTATCGACGCCACGACAGGAGCTCGTTCGAGCTTATCAGAGTCTCGGCACAAATTTGTGCCACAAATGGCCCAGGCATGTTTCAAAGGGGCATTTTGGACAGAAAAGGACGAAATGCCCCTTTGAAAGCAAGAAATCGCCGATGCTTATCATCGATAATCCTCTGTTTCTACTGGTTATGGTTGCAGTGCGTCACTGCAAGCTCTTTACTGCTCAAATACTTCGTAGCATTCGTTTATCAATGTATGAAATGCGGTTTAGGACGACATTCTTGGCTGTAGATGCTCTTAGACTGCCGCAACCAGCTTTCTATCCACTAGTGTTCATAATATGATGGAGATACGATAGGGATCGGAAAGACAAAATTTCACCGCCGCTACGAGCCAAAGGTTTCCATAGCCGCTTAAATAAAGTCAATCAGTTTCAATTCTTCAGCAGAAACGAACAACAGACACTTCCAAGTGCCTGCCTACCACTACCATGGGCCCACCCAAATCCTCTAACGGCCCGCTATAAGCCACTGCAGACCTCGCCAAGTCCTACAAGGGGCCTGTGTAATGCTAATGATGTGCCGCCATCTCCTCCACCAACGGTCTACACGACAGCAATGGCTTGTGAAGTACGAAAAGGTGCTCGGCTTACACGCCCATACGCCACCTCTCGAGATTTGTTAACTCAGGCCCTGTGGGCATCCAATGATGATTGCAACTTACTGTATGAGCACAAGCACCAATGGTTTGGTCTCACTGGTCGGGAGGGTGGGGAGCTCCTCTATTTGAGTTTATTCGTTATGTCGTAGTGGCTTCAGTTCTGGCAGAACAAGTCGTCTGTAATGGCTCGACAGACGACAACAACGGAGATGGTTTGAACAGGAGAGTCCGACGCCTGAGAGGAACGGAACGAATCTCTTCTACTAACCCAACATGTAAATATATGGCAACATCAGTAATTGAAAATGTAATTCATTGCGTACGATAATTTACTTTGCCCAACTTCAAGTTTACACCAATCAAATCAATCAGACATATATATATCAACCAATGATAGACACGAAAATACCACTTCGCAATTCGCGCCGTTTGGCTGAAGTGGTTTCAGGAACACCTCCAGCGACTCTTAGGAGGATCTTTCTTATCGGACGCGAAGTCCCCCCATGTGGGGCCGAGAATGTGAAAGATGGGGTGTTCCTGTGCACCGAGGACGGATGCAGCGACGTGCATGGCGACTGCCAACAACGCTGCAGCATGCGGGGCCTGGTGACCCCCACGTGCGCCCAAGATCAACACCAACAACCACCAAACTACCGAGTAGTCGCCTCAGAAGATCTCAACGAAGACCCAAGCCATCCTGGGCTGGATTCCCTGCACATACCAACGGGTGTCTGCTCGAAGGAGAAGAGAAGAAGAGAGAAGGCTTCGGGCCCTAGTCCAGTCACGATCAAGTCACGATCAAACACGAAGCACCAGTGGAAGACGCAGCGAGGACGGCTGCACACCAGGCGGATACCAACGGGTGTCTGCTCGAAGGAGAAGAGAAGAAGAGAGAAGGCTTCGGGCCCTAGTCCAGTCACGATCAAGTCACGATCAAACACGAAGCACCAGTGGAAGACGCAGCGAGGACGGCTGCACACCAGGCGGATACCAACGGGTGTCTGCTCGAAGGAGAAGAGAAGAAGAGAGAAGGCTTCGGGCCCTAGTCCAGTCACGATCAAGTCACGATCAAACACGAAGCACCAGTGGAAGACGCAGCGAGGACGGCTGCACACCAGGCGGATACCAACGGGTGTCTGCTCGAAGGAGAAGAGAAGAAGAGAGAAGGCTTCGGGCCCTAGTCCAGTCACGATCAAGTCACGATCAAACACGAAGCACCAGTGGAAGACGCAGCGAGGACGGCTGCACACCAGGCGGATACCAACGGGTGTCTGCTCGAAGGAGAAGAGAAGAAGAGAGAAGGCTTCGGGCCCTAGTCCAGTCACGATCAAGTCACGATCAAACACGAAGCACCAGTGGAAGACGCAGCGAGGACGGCTGCACACCAGGCGGATACCAACGGGTGTCTGCTCGAAGGAGAAGAGAAGAAGAGAGAAGGCTTCGGGCCCTAGTCCAGTCACGATCAAGTCACGATCAAACACGAAGCACCAGTGGAAGACGCAGCGAGGACGGCTGCACACCAGGCGGATACCAACGGGTGTCTGCTCGAAGGAGAAGAGAAGAAGAGAGAAGGCTTCGGGCCCTAGTCCAGTCACGATCAAGTCACGATCAAACACGAAGCACCAGTGGAAGACGCAGCGAGGACGGCTGCACACCAGGCGGATACCAACGGGTGTCTGCTCGAAGGAGAAGAGAAGAAGAGAGAAGGCTTCGGGCCCTAGTCCAGTCACGATCAAGTCACGATCAAACACGAAGCACCAGTGGAAGACGCAGCGAGGACGGCTGCACACCAGGCGGATACCAACGGGTGTCTGCTCGAAGGAGAAGAGAAGAAGAGAGAAGGCTTCGGGCCCTAGTCCAGTCACGATCAAGTCACGATCAAACACGAAGCACCAGTGGAAGACGCAGCGAGGACGGCTGCACACCAGGCGGATACCAACGGGTGTCTGCTCGAAGGAGAAGAGAAGAAGAGAGAAGGCTTCGGGCCCTAGTCCAGTCACGATCAAGTCACGATCAAACACGAAGCACCAGTGGAAGACGCAGCGAGGACGGCTGCACACCAGGCGGATACCAACGGGTGTCTGCTCGAAGGAGAAGAGAAGAAGAGAGAAGGCTTCGGGCCCTAGTCCAGTCACGATCAAGTCACGATCAAACACGAAGCACCAGTGGAAGACGCAGCGAGGACGGCTGCACACCAGGCGGATACCAACGGGTGTCTGCTCGAAGGAGAAGAGAAGAAGAGAGAAGGCTTCGGGCCCTAGTCCAGTCACGATCAAGTCACGATCAAACACGAAGCACCAGTGGAAGACGCAGCGAGGACGGCTGCACACCAGGCGGATACCAACGGGTGTCTGCTCGAAGGAGAAGAGAAGAAGAGAGAAGGCTTCGGGCCCTAGTCCAGTCACGATCAAGTCACGATCAAACATGAAGCACCAGTGGAAGATGCAGTGGGGACGGCTGCATGCCGGGTGGACACCAACGGGTGTCTGCTCGAAGGAGAAGAGAAGAAGAGAGAAGGCTTCGGGCCCTAGTCCAGTCACGATCAAGTCACGATCAAACACGAAGCACCAGTGGAAGACGCAGCGAGGACGGCTGCACACCAGGCGGATACCAACGGGTGTCTGCTCGAAGGAGAAGAGAAGAAGAGAGAAGGCTTCGGGCCCTAGTCCAGTCACGATCAAGTCACGATCAAACATGAAGCACCAGTGGAAGATGCAGTGGGGACGGCTGCATGCCGGGTGGACACCAACGGGTGTCTGCTCGAAGGAGAAGAGAAGAAGAGAGAAGGCTTCGGGCCCTAGTCCAGTCACGATCAAGTCACGATCAAACACGAAGCACCAGTGGAAGACGCAGCGAGGACGGCTGCACACCAGGCGGATACCAACGGGTGTCTGCTCGAAGGAGAAGAGAAGAAGAGAGAAGGCTTCGGGCCCTAGTCCAGTCACGATCAAGTCACGATCAAACATGAAGCACCAGTGGAAGACGCAGCGAGGACGGCTGCACACCAGGCGGATACCAACGGGTGTCTGCTCGAAGGAGAAGAGAAGAAGAGAGAAGGCTTCGGGCCCTAGTCCAGTCACGATCAAGTCACGATCAAACACGAAGCACCAGTGGAAGACGCAGCGAGGACGGCTGCACACCAGGCGGATACCAACGGGTGTCTGCTCGAAGGAGAAGAGAAGAAGAGAGAAGGCTTCGGGCCCTAGTCCAGTCACGATCAAGTCACGATCAAACACGAAGCACCAGTGGAAGACGCAGCGAGGACGGCTGCACACCAGGCGGATACCAACGGGTGTCTGCTCGAAGGAGAAGAGAAGAAGAGAGAAGGCTTCGGGCCCTAGTCCAGTCACGATCAAACACGAAGCACCAGTGGAAGATGCAGTGGGGACGGCTGCATGCCGGGTGGACACCAACGGGTGTCTACGCGATGAACAAGAAGAGTGAGAGAGTGAGTGAGTGAGTGAGTGAGTGAGTGAGTGAGTGAGTGAGTGAGTGAGTGAGTGAGTGAGCGAGCGAGTGAGAGCGAGAGAGAGAGCAAGCGAGGAAGAGAGGCTTGCAGAACCAGATCGGACGTAATAGCCGAACTGGAATGTATATTAGAGTTCACTCTCTTCGGAGAGAAGTAACACAATATACCTCACCTTATTATTATAGGCACGAAAATTTGTTTTTCCGGGTGTAAAAGTATGAATAACGTATTTCTGAAAGTTTCAATTTTGATACCTTAATTATTTCATGGATATGCTCCATTTTTATTGCAATAATTGTTTCTAAGGACTATCTGGTCGTTTACCAGGACCCGGGAGTCATGAGAAATCTAGCAAGATCCATTTGATGCCAGGTTCGTACTGTATACGTAGTACATGTACAGATTTTTTGTGGTAAGGAAACTAGATGCGATGCTTAGGCTGGGAGGACAGAAAGTGGCTGATATGCAAAACTTTTAGCCAAAATTGTTTTTTTATCTCGTCAAAATTGATATTCTTTTTCTATCTGTTAAGGAAGATTTGTTTTAGTTATCAGTGTGTGTGGGACACATTATGAGCGACATTCCAGAAACCATCAGCCACTGTATGTACAAAATTATTTATGTGTAGTTAGCCATATTCGGTGAACTATCGACTCAAGCGACATTCACCAATTAAAGCTGGGGGGGGGGCTGTAATTAAAATGGGTTACCTAACCTGAACAGCCTAACCCGTTAGGCTGTTCAGCCAGCTAGAGCTGTCCTCCCAGTATTATTAATAGGAACATCAACTTTTTGTTTTAGCACATTGAAACGTCACTATGCCTCCCGTGAAAACTCTACACGAAGCCATCTACGAAATAAACAAAGGCGTCAGTGCCATCACTGACGCGCGCTTAGTTCCTCTTGCGGCGGACGTTGCACTTTTTGTTTGGTGTGGTCGAAGTTACCGTTGACCCCTTCGCGGCAGACTCTACATCCACGTCTGTGGGGGTGCTGCTAAGCGTCTCATTCCCAACTCCAGCTTCACCTGCCACTTCCGATTGCATGACACTCTGGTCATCGGTTGAGGTCTCTTGCTGCTGCGTCGAGTCCGAATTCTCCTCGTCCGACTTGTTGTCACCACCCGACGATTCCTTGTCCTTATTGTCATCGCCATTGTTGTCGTCGCTTGACTTGGAAGAATCCTCAGTCGACGTGTTACTGTCGCCATCCGAAGTAGACGGGCCCTCAGCAGTGTAATTCTTGTCGCCACCATTGCCACTGTTATCGTTGCCGCTTGACTTCGAAGAGGTGGAAGAAGATTGAGACCACTGTTTCTGCGAAGTACTGTTGCCACCCTCGTCATCGTCATCGGATGAAGCAGGAGCCACGGTACCCGGTACTTGTTCAGCACTACTACCATCCGAAGAAGCCCCAGTAGATCCGGTGCTCGGCGTCGAACCACCAGCTTGAGAAACGTCACCGTTGATATGCACATCACTCTCTGAGTACTGGCAAAGCGGAGGGGACGGACCGTTGCCCAGCATCTTCGGCTCACCGTCCGCATTGCCCTGAGACCACTGACAGATCTTCACCTTATCACCAGTTGACTTAATCCAAATGTTGCTCAGCGTGGCCTCGTCGCCCCAGTTCTTGTTCACCGTCACGACGGCGTTGTCGGGGTTCACGATGTACGTGTTGGACACGGACACCTTCTTCGGCCTGTCACCACAGGTTCCGCACGAACGGTAGAGCTTGCTGATGTCCTCGCCGTAGAAACCGTCGATCTTGACGGTGCCGTAGCCGTTGTGCTGGATCACCTTGTCGTCGGCCGAACGAGCACCGCCGCCGGTCACGGTCGACACACTAGAGGCGTTGCCGCCCTTGATACTAAGAGCGTCCTCGCATACGTCGTCCCACCAGACATTGTCAATGGTGCAGTCGTGCTTGTCGCAGTGGACGCCCTCCATTTGGTTCTTGCCGATGATGGCGTTCTTGAGTGTGGCACCAGGCTCCAGCTTGAACACAGCGGTGTCCGATCCACTCTCGGTCTGTCCCTTACACTTGATGTCGGAGCGCTCGAAGGTCTGCATCTTGCCGTCGAAGACTTTACCTGCCTTGATAATGTGTGCTTCAGCGAACTGGACGGTTCCGGTGCTGGTGGGCCAGGTCCCGTCGGGAACCTTACCACCGCCGGACGGAGGAGTGGAGCCGCCACCGCCACCGGTAGTTTTGCTACCGGTCGAGGAAGTCGCACCACCCGATGTCTGGCTGCCGCCTGAAGAAGTTACGGGTTCATCCGTGTTGTCGTCACCACCGTCGTCCTTATCACTAGACTTTGTTGATGGAGCAGAAGGCTGAGTCTGACTACCATCGGAAGGCGTCGTTGGAGCGTCCGAAGTATCATCACCGCCGCCGCCGTTGTCGCTTGAGTCCGAAGGCTGGGTCTGAGAAGTGCTGCTGCCGGTGGAAGAGGTAGCAGGAGCTGAGCTCGTGCTAGGCGACGAACCTCCAGCTTGCGAAATATCCTGGTTAATGTGCACATCACTCTCTGAGTACTGGCAAAGCGGAGGGGACGGACCGTTGCCCAGCATCTTCGGCTCACCGTCCGCATTGCCCTGAGACCACTGACAGATCTTCACCTTATCACCAGTTGACTTAATCCAAATGTTGCTCAGCGTGGCCTCGTCGCCCCAGTTCTTGTTCACCGTCACGACGGCGTTGTCGGGGTTCACGATGTACGTGTTGGACACGGACACCTTCTTCGGCCTGTCACCACAGGTTCCGCACGAACGGTAGAGCTTGCTGATGTCCTCGCCGTAGAAGCCGTCGATCTCGACGGTGCCGTAGCCGTTGTGCTGGATCACCTTGTCATCGGCGTAACGAGCGCCACCACCGATGATCTTGGACACACTGGAAGCGTTGCCACCCTTGATGCTGAGAGCGTCCTCGCATACGTCGTCCCACCAGACATTGTCAATGGTGCAGTCGTGCTTGTCGCAGTGGACGCCCTCCATTTGGTTCTTGCCGATGATGGCGTTCTTGAGTGTGGCACCAGGCTCCAGCTTGAACACAGCGGTGTCCGATCCACTCTCGGTCTGTCCCTTACACTTGATGTCGGAGCGCTCGAAGGTCTGCATCTTGCCGTCGAAGACTTTACCTGCCTTGATAATGTGTGCTTCAGCGAACTGGACGGTTCCGGTGCTGGTGGGCCAGGTCCCGTCGGGAACCTTACCACCGCCGGACGGAGGAGTGGAGCCGCCACCGCCACCGGTAGTTTTGCTACCGGTCGAGGAAGTCGCACCACCCGATGTCTGGCTGCCGCCTGAAGAAGTTACGGGTTCATCCGTGTTGTCGTCACCACCGTCGTCCTTATCACTAGACTTTGTTGATGGAGCAGAAGGCTGAGTCTGACTACCATCGGAAGGCGTCGTTGGAGCGTCCGAAGTATCATCACCGCCGCCGCCGTTGTCGCTTGAGTCCGAAGGCTGGGTCTGAGAAGTGCTGCTGCCGGCGGAAGAGGTAGCAGGAGCTGAGCTCGTGCTAGGCGACGAACCTCCAGCTTGCGAAATATCCTGGTTAATGTGCACATCACTCTCTGAGTACTGGCAAAGCGGAGGGGACGGACCGTTGCCCAGCATCTTCGGCTCACCGTCCGCATTGCCCTGAGACCACTGACACACCTTCACTTCATTGCTTCCGTCGGAAGTCTTGACCCAAATATTGCTCAAGGTAGCCTTGTCGCCGTAGTTCTTGTTCACGGTGATAACGCTAACGATGGGATCCACCGCGTACACGTTCTTTACCGTCACGACACGAGGAATGTCACCACAGGTACCGCACGAACGGTAGAGCTTACCGAACTCCTGCGCGAAGAAGCCGTTGATCTTGACGGTACCGTAGCCGTTGTGCTGCACCACCTTGTCGGATGCGTAGCGAGCACCGCAGTTCGTCACGGTGGTCACACTGGAGGCGGTTCCGCCCTTGATACTCAACGCGTCTTCACAAACATCATCCCACCACACATTCTCAATCGTACAGTCATGGTCGTCGCAGTGAACACCCTCCTTCTGGTTCTTGCCGATGATAGCGTTCTTGAGAGTGCCGCCAGCCTCAACGAGGAACACGGCCGAGTCCTTCTGACCTTCACCTTCCGAGCAGGTGATGTCGGAACGGTCGAATGTCTGCATCTTGCCGTCGAAGACCTCTCCAGCCTTAATGATGCGCGGTTTCGTGAACTGAACGGAGCCCGTGCTAGTCGGCCAGATCCCGTCGGGAACCTTACCACCACCGGATGAAGGAGTGGAGCTGCCACCACCACCTCCACCGGTAGTTTGGCTACCGGTCGAGGAGGTCACACCGCCCGTTGTCTGGCTGCCACCTGACGAGGCGACGGGTTCTTGCTTCCACGAGTCTCCACTAGACTCTGAAGTTCCCGTTGACTCGGATGAACCGTCAGTGTTGTCATTGCTCTTATCATCGTCCGAGTTCCCACTTGACGTTGTGGGAGTTTGCGTCCAAGAGTTTTGGTCTTCTTCAGAAGATGACGAAGTGTCAGATTTGTTATCGTCATCATGATCACCATCGGACTTTCCACTGGACTCCCACGATGAGGCAGGAGCTTGGGTCCAAGATGTTCCGCTCGAGTCCGCAGGTGCCGGCGTCCAAGAGTTGGAATCCTTCCTGTCACCATCGGACTTTTGGTCATCACCGGACTTTTGGTCGTTGTCGTCGGACTTCTTGCTTGCCTCCCAGTTGGCTGGGGGCTTCGTTGACTGTTGCTCCTGAGTGACAGAGCTGCCGCTAGTGTACTGTGCCATGTCGCCCCATGAGTCGTCTGCTAGAGTTGCGCTGAGGGTGGTGCCGAGCAGCAGCACCATGGAGGCAACTGTGGCGGCTCGAACCTTGACCATCACGTAGTATTGATCAGCAGGGCGTCGTCGATATTTCTTCAGGGGTGCTGGAGACACTTGTGTGCTGCTAAACAAATTGCTAAATGAAAGCGGATACTTGGAATACTGGACACTGCGTGCGTTTAATCGCGCCGGCAGATCTCGTACAGCAGGACTCGACAAGCTGTTGCTGGATTGCAACGTTGCTATGCCACCTATCATATGGATACGGGGCGTATGGATACAGGTCGAACTGGTTGGAATTGTTGCGTGCACTGCACGCCGTGCAGCAATCTGCCCATCGTCGTCGCGATCCTAAATGTACAGACACGATGGACCGATTATCACCTACTTGAACGTGTCTCTTTTTGCTGGTCGAGGCTGCTTGGGACGAGTGCAAAGATGCGCTTCGAATCGTTTAACTGTAAACGAATGTCTAAGACTCCGATAATTCGTAAGTCTTAGTACAGTACATGTAACCAACTTTATTGTTGAGTTGGAGGCCAATCTGAAGCGGCAATATGCGGGGAGATAGAAGTTGTTGTTGCTGCTGCCGTTCGAGATCACACCAAAGCTGGGGCTGGAAACCGATTACTGGACACATTTTTCGTGAACAGCTACATGTATACACTGTACTGTTTTTTTATACTGTACTGTACCAAGACACTGGATTAATTTCTTCTTCTCTTCCAAGACACTGGATTAAAGATACATGTACATGTATTATTTGATGGAATAACGAGATTCAAATTCCCGATAAATTGTGGTGGATGGTGTTACAGCTGTACGCTTCGTGTTGCGAAGCGTGAGCGAACTCTTGTGTGTTTGTGGCATGGGTACGAAGGCTCGGCGGTTTTATCCTGTGGTTACAACGAGGGCAAGGGGAGCGTCTTGGGAATGGAACGTACGATAAAAAAAGCGCCGATTGATCATAGACACGTTCGAGCACCGGTCGTCACTGGGAGGACACTCCCATACGGCCACGCCAACGGTTGGTATGAAAGCGCTGCATCCAGGAAGGACATTACTGATGTGAAAGCAGTTCGTTCGTGCTGGTGTTCCGTGGGAATATACCATTATTTTCAACACGGGACAAGCCTAGATGGTTTAATCTTGAGGCCTACACGTCAAGACCGACGATCTGCGAAGTTATTTTTAATTATGTTGAAACATACGATTTAAAACAATCGTATGTTTTAACATAATTAAAATTAACAATTACTAATAGAGTACATGTAGTACTACATGTAGAACTACAGTTGTATGTAACTTGTTACTAACGCCAATGGTTTACGAAGACAAGCAAACTGTGTTTTTCACGAACAGTAAACTACGCGATCACGCTTCCCGCAACGTAAATATGCCTCGAGCACAGCACGCGTTGGTGCGGCTATCGATGCCGCCTACACGTTTGGTAATTGCTGACTCCGCGTTTCTGAGGCGATGTGTGTCGAACTAACGCCTTGGTAGAAGCAAAGCAGCCAGCAAGCAGCACAGAAGTGCTCAGAGTTGGGCGACGTCTTTGTTATCTGGGGGGCTGAGCAACGGAGACGACAACTTGATGAACAGTCCACTGGTTATTCGTTGAGGTGACTTACATTTACCACTTTGAATTGAACGTGGCGATCCCGTCGTGGATCGGAATCCAAGAATCCGTAAGCCCCTCCTATAATCTCGACACTAGCTATAAGGTTTTAATGCTATTATAACAACCAAATATAATAAAATCTTCCACAAACAAACAAACAAACAACCTGTATCGCCAACACGCCGGTCATCGAAACTAACTTACATGTACGTACACTCACACACGCCGTCCACCCTAAAATATTCCTGCACTTCTTCTCCACGGAACGTTTACTACGCCTTAATTACGATGGCTGCAATACTCTCCATAGTCATAGCGACTTTTTATTCCTGATGGTACAGCACATTGTACCACATATATGGTACACAAATACATGTATCAATGTACCATTCATTTGGTATAAACAGTTGACAAACTGTAGTCTGTCCGCGACCGCAAAAGGTCACGACAACCGTACACCCAACGGCGAAGAGCTTGAGGCATCACATAACCAACCGACCGAAAGCCCAATGATGCAGAACAGGTAGTTAAGAAGTTAGCCCCAGTGAAAATTTTATCCTACGAAAAAGGATCAAAATCGATTTTGGTGTGGCGTACACAGAGCGTTTTATCCTAGCAACGGGTGGTAGGATAAATTTTGACTTGATATTTGTATGGGTGGGGTTTCTGACGCCGAAATCGCTGACTGTCTCTTATGACAAAGTAAGCGCTTCTACCACTTGCTAATAATAGCTCTGGAGCCTATACTGCAATCCTTCGTTTTTATCCTAGCAGATAGGATAAACTCATCAATGAATATGTTATAAATGACATTTTTGAAGATGCTATTAAGTCCACATGGACAATAAAAGACTCCAAGCCGAAGCCACCACGAATAGTATGAAGACAGATCTTTGTGTCCATGCCGACAAAAGCTCGTACTAACCCCTACTGCTGCCAAGAAAGAGCTACCAACTTTTAATCCTTTATTTTATCCTACGAATGGGCTCACTGGAGTACTGGCTTTGGCCTCAAGGAGCACTTTAAATGTGGGTCGCCAATTCTTTATTCAAGTGGATGCAACAGTCCTATCGGACAGGCCTGGGAGTCCGGGAGTGTCTGCTGCCACTTGTCAAAAGGCCGCTGTTTCTTGACAAGTGCCTCGACCAGTGGCAATTTACTTCGACGATAAGGAAAAATATCCATCGGGGTGTAAATTACGGACCTTTATAATCTTATGATGATTTGTGGCTATCCGGCACTGCCCGGGGCAGACACCAAACTGGACGCGTGGCGGGAAAGCAGAAGGCGAAGACGGGCTTTGATGGACGCTTCAGGGGGAACCAGGACCGGAGCTAGACCCTGACAGAGGGGTCCCCCCGCCGGGGGACCCGTGACACCGCTACTAGCACTCCAGCGGTAGCGGAGCCTGTGGTACTTCCGGAGTCGGCAAAGCCTCTAGCATTACAGGAGCTGGCGGAGCTTGAGGCAGTACTGCGTACTGCTACTGACGAAGCGTCTACCGCCCCGACAGGGCTAACGAGGTTGCGGAAACAGCGGGCGATGAGCAGGGGATCTCCCGACTGTCAGTGGATAGACCAAAGCGACGATACCGAGGGATTCGTGGGAGGAGATGCTGCTCAATAAGCTGTTACCAGCTCCCTTTCCACTGATTGCCCTACGACTGTGACGTGCATTGACTTTAGCGTAATTTCCTTCGACACGTGGGATGCGTTCACCACCTATTTCGCCGACTACGCTGGGAAGACTTATTAACCATTCAGGTTTGTGTACGCAATAATTATTCGTGGCATTTTTTATATTAACATTGTCTGTAATGTAGGATTCGCGACACGATTGCTGTTGATGTCATCAACAAGAACAACAGACAAACCTCGAGTCTACCCAGAGTATTGTGCGCCTCTCGACGAGAAGGTGAAATCTATCGACAGCCCGGCAGCAATCCTCGAGTCCGAAGGTTAGTTGAACAATTTCTCAACTCATCAGAGCTTACGATACTTAATGCATGTACAGCCAAGAGCAGCGGAAACTGCAAAGCTGTAGTACCCGGCTTCTGTTTCAGCGTGTTATACATGACATTATCTAGCAGCCAGAGCAAATTCAGGGAAGCTACATATTTGTATGGATGTTAGTGAATACATGTGGTTCATCAGTGTGTGATGTCGTTCCACCCGAGCAGTGATGGAAGTGACGGAACTTGGCGTGGGTTTCCGCGTGCTGCAGAACCAACCCCACCTATCGTCGACAAGTGACACTATTAGGTCAACCTATGGCACCACCAGTGGCACGACCTGCGCCATAACCGTTCACCAAAAAATCCACTTTCATATTCCTGTTAAGCGGGTATTCCATACCTTGGGATTACTAAGGAGGGGATCATCCTTACCTAAAACTGGTGCCTCGATTCCTAGGATCCGGATGATCTGGCATGACTATCCACATCCACAAATGTTCGTAGTTCAAGAAAGGCTTTAATCGATACATGTATTTTAACATTAATATGGTATTTTAACCCATAAAATACATGTATTATTGTAGTTGAGCTTGTCTACGAGGTCAGATCGGATGATGTCCACTCGGTCGCAATCACTGAGTTGGTTTAACGACACGACTTATTCACGCTGCTGCTGATGACTCCGATCGGCTTGACAACGACTATCTCTCGCAATGATTGCGAGAGATGGTCGTGAACGTGATGCGACTCGCATGTACAGTATCTCTTCACGCCAACATTGTGCACACAGTGTTGGTGCTTCTGAACGACTAGTTCACGTTCTCTTCTGCAGTCCGACTCGGCGATGGAAGTTGGGGTTTGGAAATCCTCTGTTGGTGGTGACCTCACTGTTTATTCGCTCTCACGAGCACATTTACCCTGAAGGTACCTAGGAAACATGTTGCATGGCTCAGATGATTGACACTCTGTGTGTGGCTGGTCAGTGAAGCATTTAAATGCATCAGGGTGCTATCGTTGCGGGGGATTTCACTTGGGCGCATCATGATACTTAAGGTACTTGCCTCGGATTAATGAGATTCCTGCACGCGTTATCGTCCAATCTCTATTTTGATTAGACTCACTCTGCTCAATCTTTCTCATTAATGGCATTTTAAAATCTTAAGACTTGATGGTCTGCCGAGCGAGTTGAAGCAAAGCGCGTTATGGGAGTTTGCTCTTCGTCTTTAATTTTCACAAGAATTCTCTGTCCACACTGCGAGCGATCTCGATTTCATACTGGCACAACGCCACCCCCGCCTTGAGTTTAGAGCAGGACTCGAACCTTATCTCATGCTACTGTGGTGTAAAAGTGCCTTTCCCTTTGCTTCGTCAAGACGGAAGTATCCTCAAAAGCTGAACTTGGATAAAAATGTCGCCACAGGAGAGAGGCACCGTAGAAATTACAGTTGGTTTTAGGGAAAACACAAATTGTGGTCTCTAGCCTCACTGTTGAACTTGAACGTGGACAACATGTTTAAGGGTTTGAACAATTCTGTGCTTCGCGTGCAAACTTCCACACGAAGCTCTCAACGCAACAAATCTAACAGTAAGGCTATTTGCCTACAATAGAAACCACTGCTCAGTGTCTCGCGCGACGAACCTTGCAGTTCGACACTGGAGGAGACGGAGTTGTGGAAGATGTACTCGTGACGGAAGTAGGTTCAGTAGGAACAGGAGAATCACGGTTCGACTGAGTCTGCGTCTGTGTCGCGGAACTCCAGCTGCCCTGCCAGTTCGAGTTCTGGCTGCCGTTATTGGCAGGAGTTTGAGAGTTACCACCCCACTTACCCTGCCAGTAGGTGCTCTGGCCAGACTGTCCAGGCTGAGTTGGCTGCGGTGCTTCGTTGTTAGGAGCTTGACTAGGCTGAGTCGGCTGTGGTGCTTCATTGTTAGGAGCTTGAGTGGGCTGCTGGTTGTTTGATTGGTTCGGGGAAGGAGTCCACTGATTGTTGGACTGTGAAGAAGAACCGGTCGTGTCAGTCGCTGCAGGGGTTGACTGCGGGGTGTCACTTGTTTCTGAAGCATCAGTCGATTGCTCGTCATCTCCAGATTGCTCGTCATTAGACGTTGGGGTGTTCGCTGGCGTCGACTGCGGCGCATTCGTCCACTCCTGCTTGTCCGCCGATTTGGACTGGTCATCATTGGTTGTTGGCGTGCTCGCCGGTGTCGATGTGGAGCCTCCTTTAGTGGCCTTGGAATCGCCATCCGATTTCGTCGCCGGAGCCTGCGTAGTAGGACTGGCACCACCACCAGAGGCACTACCAATGACGCCCTTCTCGACGGACAGACCCGTTTCAGCACTTGAAGCCGTACTAATCGCTCCATTTTCAATACCCGATTCCTTCTTCAATTCGGGGTCCAACGTCACTGGGCCCGGCGATTCCGTGGCATCTGTAGCTTTACCGGCAACGACCGAGTCACCGAGAGTTCCATCACGCTCGGACGTATCGCTTTCCTTGTTGACGTATTTGAAATCGTAGCTATTTTTCTGGTTGGGGTTGACCGAGCCCAAGTACGAGTCTCCTGTGTCCAAGCCTGTCGACGTTTTCGATGCTCCGACGCCAGTCTTGAACTCCCCGCCTGCAGACGCTGACGAGAGCAACAGGGCCGCGCACACCACTAACGGAGCGAGACCCGTCTTCATGCTGGAATTCCCACACAACGGCAAGAACGAATGAACGTGCCGTAGAGCGAGTTTTTCCTCTAATGAGCAACGGTGCTTTAGGCTGGGACGCTCTGTACGATCGCGGGGTTTTCCCTGGCACATGTGGTGTGATAAAATAGTTGTTGCATGCTTCAGTTTTCGGATTTGAGCCCCATAGAGACTCGATTCAATCCAAAAAACTATCTTGACGAAAGCATGCTTTGACAATTTTTAGGGGTTTCTCCAGATGCTTTCGCACCACGTTCCGTTTTGACCAGAGACGGCCTCCACTAGCGCTACACACAGTGTGTTGTCCTTGCTCGTCTGTCCAAGCACTCAGAAAGAGGACACGGAATGTGCAACTCGGATAGACGCGCCTCGTTTCTCAACGCAACCCCCAATTGGGTCTGGAATATCTTGCGCTAAATATGCCTGGCAGGCGATAGAATTCAAGGATTGGGGCCCAAGAACTCGCTTTTACCTTTTGCCGTCCGTAAGATGGAGATTTTGTTGATGTGGAACTTGTGGTCGTCGTCATCGTGGTGACATTCCGCAAAGGAAGGAAGTACTGTAGCTGCAGTCAATCAATGCTGCCTTGAAGTCGACAATTGAGTGGACTTTACTGTTGTTAACGTACCAGGAATCGAAAGGATCAACAAGGTTTGACGAGTGCGTCCATCGTCTCAGACTAAAGTTGAGACTACGTAGACAGGCCTACAATACGATTCGCGCTCTGATTGTGAAAGCTCTGCACCACGCCTGGGACGCAGCAGATCACACTAGCAGAACTCTCGGATAGGATATCCTGTATAGGGCAGCGAAATCTGCGTGGAGCCTGCAAAACCTACAGCGAAATCGATCGTGTCCTCGCCTTCAGTCCCAATCTCGATCGTTGTTTGTCGTGCACAAGTCATCGCCAGCAAAATTTGAAACATTGTCCTCATTTAAGCGATCACATGGCCTTACAATACAATCTACTGTAGGTATCTCAGAGAGCTCTGTGCCGTAGACTTGCAGGTTATTGGCGCAGCTTCGGAGCCATCCAAACCCAATGACCACGTTGCAAACGCGCTCAAAGCCTCCATCGCCATCCCTGAACAAAGCTTTGAGATGCAGCGTTTGTTTTCTGTCAAGGCACAGCTCAATGTCAAAGTCAATTGACACCTTGCTGCAACTTAGCGTGCTCGATCGGAGTCAGCTTGGTCGTCTACTCCGCAGGAAGGCACACGACTAACGGAAGACATCGCCACATCTTCAAGAAACAAAGCCCATTTATTGTGTGGAGTCACCAAGTCTCCCACTTCACAAACATCCCATACGCTACAGAACTCTACGCTCCTACTTTAGTAAGCTTACTCTAGAACATCCACTTTCCACACATTTACTGGTTGATGTGCACATCGCTCTCCGAGTACTGGCACAGCGTGCCCGACGGACCGTCGCCCAGGGTGGACGGCGTGCTGCCGCCCTGTGGCAGATGTTCACATCGTCCTTGCCGTTGGTCGTCTTGACGTGGATGTTACTCAGCGTGGCCTGGTCGTTGTAGTTCTTGTTCACAGTGATGACACTCACCAGCGGGTCGATAGCGTACACGTTCTCCACCGTCACAGTGCGAGGAATGTCACCGCACGTGCCACACGAACGGTAGAGCTTGCCGAACTCCTGCGCGAAGAAGCCGTTGATCTTGACGGTACCGTAGCCGTTGTGCTGCACCACCTTGTCGGATGCGTAGCGAGCACCGCAGTTCGTCACGGTGGTCACACTGGAGGCCGAACCGCCCTTGATGCTCAACGCGTCCTCGCACACATCGTCCCACCACACGTTGTCAATGGTGCAGTCGTGGTCGTCGCAGTGAACGCCCTCCTTCTGGTTCTTGCCGATGATAGCGTTCTTGAGGGTGCCGCCAGCCTCGACAAGGAACACGGCCGAGTCCTTCTGGCCTTCGCCCTCAGAGCACGTAATGTCGGAACGCTCGAAGGTCTGCATCTTGCCGTCAAATATCTCTCCAGCCTTGATGGTGTACGGCTTCGTGTACAGGACGGTGCCCGTGCTGGCTGGCCACGTTCCGTCCGGCAACGAGCCCGTCGAAGTCGAAGTTGAAGTGGAGGAGTTGGTTGAAGTTTGCGTGGTGGAGTCGCTGCCCGAACTCTGTGTAGTGGAGCCGGCGCTGGAAGTCTGATTTGTGGATCCCGCGCTGGAAGTCTGGGTAGTTGAACCGGCGGTTGAGCTGTCAGTAGAGGAAGTGCCGACGTCCGAGGTCGCGCTATCGCTGGTACTGGCAGTGATTGTCTGTTCCTCGTTCTGCACGTCATCGCTGTCGCCGTTCTTCTTACTGGCCGAGCTCGACTGCTGCGTCTGCGAGGTTTCGTTCGTAGACTCCTGGCTGGACTCTTGCTGCTCATTCTGAGTGGACTCCGTGGTCTGCTCCGAGTTGGCGCGGCCGGCCGGTGCCACGGTGCCTGGCGCCTCCGAGTCCGAAGCGTCCGTCGACGAGTTGGACGGGATTTGCGCAGACGTCGAAGCGGACGATGCCTGTGACGAAGCAGTCGATGTCGCCTGCGTCGGCGATCCAGCGGAGGAAGACTGTGTCTCGGTGGATGATGACGACGTCGAAGTGCCGGTTGCCTGGGAAACGTCACCGTTGATATGCACATCACTCTCTGAGTACTGGCAAAGCGGAGGGGACGGACCGTTGCCCAGCATCTTCGGCTCACCGTCCGCATTGCCCTGAGACCACTGACAGATCTTCACCTTGTCGCTGGTGGACTTGACCCAAATGTTGCTCAGCGTGGCCTCGTCGCCCCAGTTCTTGTTCACCGTCACGATGGCGTTGCCCGGGTTCACCACGTACACGTTTGACACGGACACCTTCTTGGGCCTGTCGCCACAGGTGCCACACGAACGGTAGAGCTTGCTGATGTCCTCGCCGTAGAAACCGTCGATCTCGACGGTGCCGTTGTGCTGGATGACCTTGTCGTCGGCCGAACGAGCACGCCGCCGGTCACGGTCGACACACTAGAGGCGGTGCCGCCCTTGATACTCAGAGCGTCCTCGCAAACGTCGTCCCACCAGACGTTCTCAATGGTGCAGTCGTGCTTGTCGCAGTGGACGCCCTCCATTTGGTTCTTGCCGATGATGGCGTTCTTGAGGGTGGCACCAGGCTCCATCTTGAAACGGCGGTGTTCGACCCGCTCTCGGTTTGGCCCTCGCACGAAACGTCCGAGCGCTCGAAAGTCTGTAACTTGCCGTCGAAGACCTCGCCAGCCTTGATCACATAGGCCTCCGAGTACTGGACGGTTCCGGTGCTAGTGGGCCACGTGCCGTCGGGTACAGAGGCGGCGGTTGCGACCGCAAAAAGTAGAACCGCGGACGTCGCGATCGGCGCAAAGGACTTGACCATCATGGATTGCAGCGGTGTGAAGGATGGCGTAGACTTGGGTGTTCGCCACTTGCTGCTTGGAAGGCAAGTTGATTAATGAGGAGATGCTGTAGCACGCACGGATTAACGTTTTAGTCTGCGCATTAGTTGGGATACGGAAGGAGTGCCAGTCGACCATCAGGGAGACGTGGCACGCTGGGTCTTGACAGCACTGGAGCAACGTTAACGTTCTGACAGGAAAGATCGGGTGTACCAGGCTGAATTCGCCATTTGTTTTCCTGCAGGTGTTCTGCCATTCGGGGTTTGAGGGTCAGCTCTCTTGTTTTACCTTTTCGATTGCCCGTCAAATCTATGACGATCGCTCGTGCCCGTCAAATGCTGTGGTCGGCGCAGACTGAGTTTGACAAATTGACGTTTGGGATGCGCGACTTTTGCTACTCGTGGCACGCGGGACAAAGTCGACTGAACACGCAACTCCAAGTAAAAGTTCGACAATGGTGTCGTCGGTGCGACGGGACGAACTGTTCGTTTGGAGAATTGACTCCGAGACAATGTACCCCGAAGCCATGCAGCGGATGACGCAGGGCTTCGCCAGCTGCAGCTTAAAGAGAAACGACGCTTGTATAGCTACATGTACCTCCGTATAACCGCCCAGCTGATCAGTCTGGCAATCGTCCACACTGGTAACATGTCCTGCCGGGTGGTGAACTTTCACATCTTGAAAGATTGCATAAATTCTAGCTATGCAAGCTGTTGCTGCGACAGCAATGACGGCGAGCAATGTGCCCTGGCATGGCAAAATTCATGCGAGCACCCGAAAAGGCTTTGAAAGCTCACGCGCGTGAAAAGATGACAGTTCTGTCCACTCGAACCAATCGGTAGCGTTTGAGTCTCGGTGTGTGTGTGATCTGCACCCTACAGAACGTTGTGCATTGTGCGAACTGCGAAGACTTCGCTGTGGACACAAGTGTGTTGTCAATAATAATACACAGCTGCTATTAGGCAAACGAGCACGAACTGGCACACTCAAGGCTGTCCAAGCCATCGCACGTTGTGATTGACGAAAGCCACACAATAGGATTATCGTGCCAAGGAGGCAAGACGATGCGACTAAAGGTTGTAGCATAGCTAGTCGACGTCAATGAGGCTGCATGCCCGTGTGGTGCTCGAGAACGGAGTGTCCACCAAAAAAAGTGTCAGCATTCTCAACGACTAACGCGACTACCGGAAACAGATGCACATCTTCAAGGAAAGTCACCATCGCAATAGATGTGCATTCGTCTGGCAATGTCGTGATTCGGCTGGACGCGCTCAATCTATGCTGGACACGCTCAATCTAGCGCGTCATAGAAATAATCTCGCGTCAGGGAGTTTTTGATAGACCTCGCAGCAAATAGTGCCATACTTCTGGTTCATCCTTCGGCTGCACGTCTTGGTGTTCGTACATGTACGTGGGTCATGATGGTTGATACCGTACGCAGTGAACGACAGATACATGTACATGTATTTAATACGTGTCGCCCTCTCGAACACGGACACCAGCCGATTCTAACGTGCGACGCCAAATGTTGTACAGGATCCGATCCAATGCGCCCCTCCCCTTCAGACTCAAGTAACATTTTAATCTTACTGTGTAGTGACTACATGTACTCGCCGAAGTCCAACTGCAAACAGAGCAGAAGCTTGCAACCATTTGACCGACAGCCACCGAATCCATCAGCAGCAGAACTAGAAAGCAGCTGGATAACAAATTTATGTGTTCCAGTGCTGTCAAGGCCCAGCGTGCCACGTCTCCCTGATGGTCGACTGGCACTCCTTCCGTATCCCAACTAATGCGCAGACTAAAACGTTAATCCGTGCGTGCTACAGCATCTCCTCATTAATCAACTTGCCTTCCAAGCAGCAAGTGGCGAACACCCAAGTCTACGCCATCCTTCACACCGCTGCAATCCATGATGGTCAAGTCCTTTGCGCCGATCGCGACGTCCGCGGTTCTACTTTTTGCGGTCGCAACCGCCGCCTCTGTACCCGACGGCACGTGGCCCACTAGCACCGGAACCGTCCAGTACTCGGAGGCCTATGTGATCAAGGCTGGCGAGGTCTTCGACGGCAAGTTACAGACTTTCGAGCGCTCGGACGTTTCGTGCGAGGGCCAAACCGAGAGCGGGTCGAACACCGCCGTTTCAAGATGGAGCCTGGTGCCACCCTCAAGAACGCCATCATCGGCAAGAACCAAATGGAGGGCGTCCACTGCGACAAGCACGACTGCACCATTGAGAACGTCTGGTGGGACGACGTTTGCGAGGACGCTCTGAGTATCAAGGGCGGCACCGCCTCTAGTGTGTCGACCGTGACCGGCGGCGTGCTCGTTCGGCCGACGACAAGGTCATCCAGCACAACGGCACCGTCGAGATCGACGGTTTCTACGGCGAGGACATCAGCAAGCTCTACCGTTCGTGTGGCACCTGTGGCGACAGGCCCAAGAAGGTGTCCGTGTCAAACGTGTACGTGGTGAACCCGGGCAACGCCATCGTGACGGTGAACAAGAACTGGGGCGACGAGGCCACGCTGAGCAACATTTGGGTCAAGTCCACCAGCGACAAGGTGAAGATCTGTCAGTGGTCTCAGGGCAATGCGGACGGTGAGCCGAAGATGCTGGGCAACGGTCCGTCCCCTCCGCTTTGCCAGTACTCAGAGAGTGATGTGCATATCAACGGTGACGTTTCCCAGGCAACCGGCACTTCGACGTCGTCATCATCCACCGAGACACAGTCTTCCTCCGCTGGATCGCCGACGCAGGCGACATCGACTGCTTCGTCACAGGCATCGTCCGCTTCGACGTCTGCGCAAATCCCGTCCAACTCGTCGACGGACGCTTCGGACTCGGAGGCGCCAGGCACCGTGGCACCGGCCGGCCGCGCCAACTCGGAGCAGACCACGGAGTCCACTCAGAATGAGCAGCAAGAGTCCAGCCAGGAGTCTACGAACGAAACCTCGCAGACGCAGCAGTCGAGCTCGGCCAGTAAGAAGAACGGCGACAGCGATGACGTGCAGAACGAGGAACAGACAATCACTGCCAGTACCAGCGATAGCGCGACCTCGGACGTCGGCACTTCCTCTACTGACAGCTCAACCGCCGGTTCAACTACCCAGACTTCCAGCGCGGGATCCACAAATCAGACTTCCAGCGCCGGCTCCACTACACAGAGTTCGGGCAGCGACTCCACCACGCAAACTTCAACCAACTCCTCCACTTCAACTTCGACTTCGACGGGCTCGTTGCCGGACGGAACGTGGCCAGCCAGCACGGGCACCGTCCTGTACACGAAGCCGTACACCATCAAGGCTGGAGAGATATTTGACGGCAAGATGCAGACCTTCGAGCGTTCCGACATTACGTGCTCTGAGGGCGAAGGCCAGAAGGACTCGGCCGTGTTCCTTGTCGAGGCTGGCGGCACCCTCAAGAACGCTATCATCGGCAAGAACCAGAAGGAGGGCGTTCACTGCGACGACCACGACTGCACCATTGACAACGTGTGGTGGGACGATGTGTGCGAGGACGCGTTGAGCATCAAGGGCGGTTCGGCCTCCAGTGTGACCACCGTGACGAACTGCGGTGCTCGCTACGCATCCGACAAGGTGGTGCAGCACAACGGCTACGGTACCGTCAAGATCAACGGCTTCTTCGCGCAGGAGTTCGGCAAGCTCTACCGTTCGTGTGGCACGTGCGGTGACATTCCTCGCACTGTGACGGTGGAGAACGTGTACGCTATCGACCCGCTGGTGAGTGTCATCACTGTGAACAAGAACTACAACGACCAGGCCACGCTGAGTAACATCCACGTCAAGACGACCAACGGCAAGGACGATGTGAACATCTGCCACAGGGCGGCAGCACGCCGTCCACCCTGGGCGACGGTCCGTCGGGCACGCTGTGCCAGTACTCGGAGAGCGATGTGCACATCAACCAGTAAATGTGTGGAAAGTGGATGTTCTAGAGTAAGCTTACTAAAGTAGGAGCGTAGAGTTCTGTAGCGTATGGGATGTTTGTGAAGTGGGAGACTTGACAATAAATGGGCTAAGATGTGGTGATGCCTTCGCTTAATCGTATTTTCCTAATCTTCACTTTTCGTATTTTTACAATTTTCTCGCTTTTACTTTGATGTAAAAAAAACTAATCGCTGACTTTCGGCGCTCTTTCATTCTTCCGCTGCTTGAGCAACCATGGTCAACCGCATTGCTCGGTATTAGTACGAACACTACGAAGCTTCAAAGAATCATCATCTGAATATCCTCTGTTGTGTTGCTGCAATCCGGTTGTGCAATACCCGTTGCACTAATTGTAGTAAGTTACTTCGATGTATCTGCTTCTTTCGTAAATCACGATTTGTGATTGCTAGTGGCTATTGACCATGTTGAGGGTGAGTTGTTGTTATGTGGCGACCATGTTTGTGCTATGTTGTTCCGTCATTTAATTTTTTATTTCACTAAATATCGGTTCCATAGCACATTCCTAGTGCTCACATGTTTGCTTACCCTCGCGTACTTCACAAATTCAGCACATTCTCGTCATGGCGATAACATGGCGGATACATAGTATCTGCATGGCTCATACCAACTCATGCGACGCAGCTGTGCACTTGTACTCTGTGGTGATGTCACCGCAACTTCTGGTCCACGAGTGTCGTATCTTTCTCATAGCACTTACACGGTGAGTTCCTGCAGCTCACATGGTGGCCTGACCATCACGTACTTTAAACGCAGCACCTTCTTGTCATGGTACACGCGTAGTAACTACAGCTGAGACGACGCAGTTATGCTCTTGAACTCGGTCATGATGTCTCCACAAAGTTTCTAATAATTCCACAAGCTGGCGTAGAACATGTACTTAAGTAGTGACTGTAGTTGCTACAAATTTTAGCATAGCCACAACATGTTTTGCGCATGAAAACACGCATACTGACGTAGTAACTTGAATAATGCTATGTAAATTCCAGAAGAGTATCTCATTAAGATGAAGGGTTCTTATCTGCGATCAAAATGCAAACAACCGTGACATACATCCCGGGTCGTATCAAGGTGGTTATGCGTTCTATCTTATAATTCTGATACCTATTTTGACACATGAGATACAGATATCATTGCTTTCAGAAGTACAAACGTGTTGACACTTAGAACTCTCTATCTACAGCAGCAGGTCGTGAAGCATATCCACTCGGGTCAGCTCCAGATTATTTTGCCATCTCGTAGCTACTCCAACTGCAAGCGACTTACCCATCATCAGCAGGAACACACCACAGCTACTTGAATCTTGCTGTAATGGTCCATCCATCACCTCGATATTGTAAGCTTGATGCTCGTTGGTAGCCATTGACGACGACAAAATCTGAGCTGCTGTCTTCAACACAACTAACGGTGACTTCATCGAAGGCATGCTGTCGTACACGTGAATACATCGCGCTGGGTGATCGATTACTAGACCTGCCCAGTGCGTGTTCTTGAAGTTGAAACTTAGGAACGTCCATCTACGCCGACATTGTTTCACATTCTCGATAAGCTCTGCAGGAACCGTGTAATTTGTAAGCGGACCTGTCCAGTCCTTTCCAAGTGTTGGCAAGTTGTGATATTCGAAAGAATCCGATTTCTGAGCCAGCACTTGAACATAAGCTTTGATAACGTCGTCATTTAGCCATCGACCACCTCGCAAAGTGTACATACTGGCCATGCGTACACCTCGAAAATTCGGTAACTCCGCCCACGGAAATGTAGTTTCGACCTTTGTCAAAATGCGTTTTGCCGTGTCATCGTTGGTGATGACGTTCTTCAACCAAATGTACAATCCTTGACCACGCTGGCATGCATCGCACAAATTGTACCAAGACATCATTGACTCAACCTGTTGGCGACTATAAATTCCAACACCATCGATTTTCACGCAATCAACACCGTCGGCAACATGTTCATCATCTTGCGAGGAATCAGAAAGCACAATCTCTGAGTTGGGAAATTGCTTCAAACACTTTTCCACAACAATCCGTGGGAGTACTCGAAGTAATTTGGTCGATATAACGGGGTTGACTAGCTTCGTGTAGGACGGTCGTTTGGAAGTTGAGCACTTTATCATCTCCACACTATCCAGACGTTCGTTGAGTGCATGCAACGAAACAAAATTATCTCCCGATGCGCTGACAAGGTCGGATATATCGCGTGCTCCGGCCTTCTTGAGCAAAGTCGTTTGCTTGTTGAATGCCTTTCGACGCTGACTGATTTGTTGCGACCGCGCTTTCTTATCTAGACGTGTGCGACCGACTGATGGAGCCCGCTTGTTCACATTGATAGTAAGTTTGTTGGTCATCTGTGGAGTTTGTTGCTGGTGAACCTTTGTAGTCTGGTTTGCAAGTTGTTCTTCTGCTGTTGAGTTGGGTGGTTGATTCTCACTGTAGCATTTTGTGTTGCCCGGATCTTCTGCAGCAATGGTGTCGCAGGTGTTGACCTGTGGCGGACGAATTGCAGATGGAGTATCATTGGCAACATCAATGTTGTTACCGGTGTCCACTACCGAACTACACTTGGTATCAGTTCTGGTGTCATCGTTCTGTTGTATTTCCAGTACTGGCTGAACGCCACCGCTTTTCACCACATCCTTCCCATTCGATACGTCAGGTTGATAAGTTAGATTCTCATGATGTTCATTTGAAGCAGGTACCATCAGAGTTCCAGTATTACCCGAACGTAGTGCCGTTAAGTACTGATCCAATTTCTCCATTTCACAATTGAATCGATCCATACCAAACTCTGACATCTCGTTGCAAATACGATTACACAGGCTGCGTGACATCACAAACTTCTCTTTGTTGTTGAGCGTCTTCTTGGCAGCTACATTAACTGCGTCCGGCTTCGAAAGCGCAGCACTGTTGTATCGGAGACGATCGACAGCAGGTAGCTCCGAACTACTTCGGCCCCGAAGCCATCGTGGATGCAAATGTGTAAGCGGGATAACCGGGTGTAGTTTACGTTGAGCCCGGATGTAGATTACATGGCGACAAGGTAACTTCATTGTTGTTGCAAACCTGCAATTACAAGTCCAATCATCACTTTTGACGATATTGAACCTTTCCTTCAGGTCGCTTCCCATTTTGATCTCAAGCCCGCGTTCTCCCATTCATAAACTGTGGTCTCAGCCGTAGCGTATACGTACTCGCTGTGCATTGTGCTGGCCACCCACCGAGAACACAACTGCCGGACTGTGTTCATGTTGTCGTCATAGTTTCTATTGAGTACCGTACCCACAAACTCTAGCTCCCGCCGCGCTTGTTTTTCAGAGCGAGTCTGTGCTGCTAGCAGCGTTGCAATACATTCGTCGAGAGTAAAAGTACGTTGCAAGTCGAGTTTCAAGGTTCCGAACAAGCGCTCTAACCGGTTGTTTGTATCATTTCGAAAGTACGGCAACTCGAAGCGATAGTACAGAACCCACATGTGCCGGGCAGAGTGCCAATTCACTTCAAAATATTCCCACATTGAAACGTTCCCTCCTGAGCACGCCATCTCTCTGAACGCCTCTAAATTGACGTTATACGCTTCTTCATCACTTGCGTACGTCATATTGTGCACGTAAATGTCCAAAATCTCGTAGTCATCGGAAGAATAGCTGCCAAACTGGTGACCACGAAGATGTGTTCCAAGGTATTTTATCATATGGAAGTGACAAATCAGGACGACGGCATTAACAAACCTTCGATGAAGAACACTAACTTGCTGCATGTCCTTATCCACCATCATCACTCGCACGTCATCCGCCATTTGGGTTGAGTGTGAAAAATAATCGAGAGCTTGCGAGAAATGCCAATCAGTGCTCGTCTCCATTAACGAATGCTGAACGAAACCCCCACGCCCTCTTGCGTCCATCACCATGAAACTTAGCAAGTCGTACTTGTGCCTACAAGATAGCATACAGGTATACGTATCACAACAACTACGGTCAAATATAACAATAACAAAAGATTCAAATTCAAATTGCACAACATACCTGTTAGTAGAGTGTGTTGTATCAACCATGAGGACTACCGGGAAATCTCGGGCGTCGCTCCTCATTTTTGCACTCGACATCGAAATAACTGCGGTCTCGCCGGAACTGTTGTCAGCCACACTCACACAGTTACCATCGCCAGCCCCAACAAATGAGGTCAGGTATTTTGCTACACGAATGTCCTCTGTCGAGCATCCGTCCATCGTTTTTAACTTCGCCACTAAATTGTAAACATCTTTCATCAAACACGATTCCCACGAGGTATTTTCAGTCAAGTACGCGTACATACGCCGACGACTACCTCCTGCCTTCACCATCAGCTTTAAATCTCGCACGACTTGATCTTCAACAGTGGGTTTTCTTACGTGGGGGTAGCTCATGTACAACGAGGACGATAGCTCGTGATTGTGCACAGGTTTCACAGTATGGACGACAACACTCCAGCGACCACATGACTTTGTTAGCTCTGCGTAGAATCCAAACTTGCAGCCCGTGTGACGGTAATGCTGTTCTGGGCGCTTGCCGTCGCCCCTCTGACGAAGTTTCGTTCCGTGGGTACACACGTAGCGACGACGCCATACTTCACCTTCTGGAATGAGAGGTGAGGACGCTCTTTTCGATGCAGAGACATACTTATTGATCTGTTGATTGCGTCGATCGGCATTTTCGGTCAACGCAATAACCGTTCTACTCAAGGCTGACTTGTCGTACTCCTCGATGTATGTTAGAAATGAATCCCATGAATCATGAGAACTTCTGATATCGGGCGCCGTTGTCGCGACATCCGTGAACGCTGCTGCAGACTCGATGCTCATAGCAAATTGTGTTGCTGGGTGAGAAGGTTTCATCTTCTTGGTCTCGACTTCTCGTTGTGGAGGGTTATTTTCGGCGTTGCTTTCACAAGCTACAGAATCGCTCCTATCGACCTCAGTGGTAGGAGTCTTGCGCTTGTTCGACATGCCTGCGCGTTGCTCCGCTCTTGAACACCACCACGTTTGCTTGTCTGCTGCTGTCTTGTCTGCTTGTCTGCTGGTGAAATGGGAGAAATGGGTGGTAGAGCTGAGATAGTGGAGAAAACTCGAAAAATAGAGAAACATATTTTTCGGGAAGTAAATTTCTTTTTGAGAGAATAAATTACACATGGTCAATAGCCACTTCCTTTGTGATTCCTACCATTGGCAGCGATATACATTTTTTTTTAGCTGCTGGACATTGATCCGCCATCTATCTACTGATCCACCATCAACCTCGCATAAATTGTTTTTTTAAATAAAAACATAGAATAGTAGTCTCGTATTTACTTTTTTATAGAAGTAATACAGTTTTAAAAAAAGTTTAAATACTAAAAAAACTGTAATTCAGTTCAAACTGTTGCGGCAACAGTTCGAAAGATGTGATTGTAGACTTTGCAAGTCAAATACATTTGTCGTTTTTGAGTTAGATGTCACTCGATTAATTCTAACGATGCCATGCTACTGTTTCTCTCTAACAAAAACCATCAATTATTTTACTCTTACACTACAACGTTTACACATTGGGACATTCCAAGTGGTGCTGTACAATCCACGCTACTCCTGGATGCGTGGCTACACTTAACATCAAACAATTCATTTCTTGTTGATGTGGATGTCGCTCTCCGAGTACTGGCACAGAGGAGGCGACGGACCGCTGCCCAGCATCTTCGGCTCACCGTCCGCATTGCCCTGAGACCACTGACAGATCTTCACCTTATCACCAGTTGACTTAATCCAAATGTTGCTCAGCGTGGCCTCGTCGCCCCAGTTCTTGTTCACTGTCACGATGGCGTTGCCCGGGTTCACCACGTACGTGTTGGTCACGGAAACCTTCTTCGGCCTGTCGCCACAGGTGCCGCACGAACGGTAGAGCTTGCTGATGTCCTCACCGTAGAAGCCGTCGATCTCGACGGTGCCGTAGCCGTTGTGCTGGATCACCTTGTCATCGGCGTAACGAGCGCCACCACCGATGATCTTGGACACACTGGAAGCGTTGCCACCCTTGATGCTGAGAGCGTCCTCGCACACGTCATCCCACCAGACATTCTCAATGACACAGTCGTGTTTGTCGCAGTGGACGCCCTCCATTTGGTTCTTGCCGATGATGGCGTTCTTGAGGGTGGCACCAGGCTCCATCTTGAATACGGCGGTGTTCGCCCCGCTCTCGGTTTGGCCCTCGCACGACACGTCGGAGCGCTCGAAGGTCTGCATTTTGCCGTCGAAGACCTCACCGGCCTTGATCACGTAGGCCTCTGCGTACTGGACGGTGTCCGTGCTGGCGGGCCATGTGCCGTCCGGCACCGAACCGGTGGAGTTGGTAGCAGTCTGCTCGGTGGAGTCACTGCCTGAGCTCTGAGTGACCGAGTTGCTGCCCGAGTTCTGCGTGACCGAGTTGCTGCCCGAGCTCTGAGTGATTGATTCATTGCTTGACCCGTGGGTAGTGGTCGAACCAGTACTTGAGCTGTCAACTGTAGACCCGGTAGTAGAACTACTGCTGGACGTTGTGCTTCCGTTGGCACGGCTAGATGCAACGCTTGACTGCTGCACATCGGTTTGCGAGACGTCATTCGACGACGAGTATAGCGAACCAGAACTGGAGTGCGACACGGAAGGCGCGTTTGTGGGCTCCTGCGTCGAGTCCTGCTGCTGCGTTTGACTGGCATCACTAATGACAACTGATTCCTCGAAGCTGCCGCTCTCCACTGGTGCGACCGTGCCGGGGGCGGTCGCATCCGACGCGTCTGTAGACGAGTTTGAAGAAGCCTGGTACGAACCCGAGGCGGACGATGCAACCGACGACTCAGTCGATGACGGAGAAGCCTGAGTGGGGGTCTGCGACGACGAAGCCGAAGCCGATCCCGAGGAAGCAACCGACGATTCGGTCGAGGTTGAGGACGCCGTCTGAGTTACACCCGACGAAGCTGTCGAGGAAGCTAAAGACGTCTGGGTGGCACCCGACGACGCGGTGGAGGCCGACGACGTGGCCGTCTGCGCCGCCTGAGAGATATCCTCGTTAATGTGGACATCACTCTCCGAGTACTGGCACAGAGGAGGCGACGGACCGTTGCCCAGCATCGTTGGCTCGCCGCTGGCGTTGCCCTGAGACCACTGGCAGACCTTCACCGTCGCATTGCTCGACTTGACCCACACGTTGCTCAGTGTGGCCTCGTCGCCCCAGTTCTTGTTCACCGTCACGATGGCGTTGCCCGGGTTCACCACGTACGTGTTGGTCACGGAAACCTTCTTCGGCCTGTCGCCACAGGTGCCGCACGAACGGTAGAGCTTGCTGATGTCTTCACCGTAGAAGCCGTCGATCTCGACGGTGCCGTAGCCGTTGTGCTGGATCACCTTGTCATCGGCGTAACGAGCGCCACCACCGATGATCTTGGACACACTGGAAGCGTTGCCACCCTTGATGCTGAGAGCGTCCTCGCACACGTCATCCCACCAAACGTTTTCAATGACACAGTCGTGTTTGTCGCAGTGGACGCCCTCCATTTGGTTCTTGCCGATGATGGCGTTCTTGAGGGTGGCACCGGGCTCCATCTTGAATACGGCGGTGTTCGCCCCGCTCTCAGTCTGACCCTCGCACGACACGTCAGAACGCTCGAAGGTCTGCATTTTGCCGTCGAACACCTCGCCCGCCTTGATCACGTAGGCCTCTGCGTACTGGACGGTGCCCGTGCTGGCAGGCCACGAACCATCAGGCACGGACGTAGCGGTTGCCACCGCAACGAGGAGGGCGACGGACGTCGCGAATGGCGCAAAGGTCTTGACCATTGTGGATTGCAGCAATATAATGTGAGAGTTAACGGAGGTGCTTGACCACTTGCTGCCTGAGAGGCGAATTGATTAATGAGGATATTGCACCGACTAACGTTTTAATTGAACGACCATCAGGAATGCTGTGACTGTTTGTACAGCGGGCGTCTCGGCGACAGCGATGCAACAGACCGGCCGGTGGACCTGAAAACCTCAGTGTGGTCGCTATACAGGATACATGTATTTAATACTGTGAAGATCTGGAGTGCCAGTTGTTTCCTGCAGTCGTCCTGCTGCCTGGGGTTTGCGGGCGAGCCCACATGCTTCATCCAGTCGGCTCTTCTCGTTCACGTGTCAAATCCGTGACGACGGATCGTGCCTGTCAGTGCTGTGGCGTTTGCTTTGACAAGTTGACGTTTTACTACATGTATCCACGTTGGTCGTCGTTCCATGCACTCTGTTCCGATGTACTATGAAGTAAATACATGTAGTTTTTTTTAATCAATATATATTTAAAAAAAAATTACTCCACTAAAGCAGGCCATTTTTTCATGTATTAATACTTCAAACTTTTTTTTCAGAAAATACGTGTTTATTTTTTAACATGTAAGGAAAAATCGAAGTCGGAGTGTGCTGTCACAACGCTGCTGTCACATGTAACAGCGAGCTATTCGTATAGCGCGTGTGCTTTTGAAGCTGTTAGCGGTACAGGTGTGCAGGCTAAAAATGATGGAAATTACTTGTACTTCCGTGTTCATAAATTCAAAACTGCAAGGACTGTTCAAGGTGTGCTCTGCATTGGTCTACGATTGTCGAAGATTCAGATCCTGGACGATCGCTTTCTGTTAAAATTATGCGGTACTGTTATTAATAATCAATGTTATGCAAAGGAAAGCACTGCGTCATGTGTGGTATAATTTATGCTTCAAAGTTTTAATGAAAGTTGATTTACTGAATTAAATTGTGAAGAACACTATGCTACGTTGTTGAGCGAAGCGTCACTACATGTACTACTTGAGCTTAGTTGAACAGGCATCTTAGTCACACTCCAGTCGTTGAGAGGGGTCACGTCAAGCTCTAGGGAAAGTGTCTGTGACGATCACAGTGCGGCGTGGCAGTGGTACTAGAAGGTTAAAAAGTTACGGACGTTACTACCGCCACTTGTCAACATTGTAGTCCACATTAAATTCCGCCAAATCCAGGATCAAAATAGGATATATCCGAAAATACTAGATTAACGATCTGCAAGATAAATTGGATCCCAGTAATTTAAATTCGACTTGATGCATGCCATAAAGGGTTTTTTTTCGGCTGGGTCCGCGGTACAGACAGTGACACACACGACATGATGATGGCCTTCTCCCTTCCGTGCCTCAACCTGAAAACATCGCTACCACAATGTGGTGCTTCTGTACAGCAGAAGATGTTTGCCTCCTCTTGTACACGGATAGGTTGTCAACCACAGTGCCTACGGGTGGCTAAATAGTTTGTTATGAAAACGCGTGTATATTGCGCTTACAACTCGCATTGTGCCACTGATTCTGCCACAGGTTGTGTCACTGGTTGTACAACCTGTCGTGGCACGACCTGTGGCACGACCTGTGGCACAACCAAGGGCACCACCAGTGACACGACCTGCACCACAACCACGGGAACCACCAGTGGCACCACCTGTGGCACCACAAGTGGCACCGTCTACCAGTTTCCCTACAAGTTGTAGGCTACAACCAGTGCGTGCACAACCTGTGGTACAACCAGTGACACAACCTGTGGCAGAATCAGTGGTTGTGCCCGTGGTTGTGGCGCAGGTCGTGTCACTGGTGGTGCCCTTGGTTGTGCCACAGGTCGTGCCACTGGCGGTGCCATAGGTTGACCTAATAGTGTCACTTGTCGACGATAGGTGGGGTTGGTTCTGCAGCACGCGGAAACCCACGCCAAGTTCCGTCACTTCCATCACTGCTCGGATGGAACGACATCACACACTGATGAACCACATGTATTCACTAACATCCATACAAATATGTAGCTTCCCTGAATTTGCTCTGGCTGCTAGATAATGTCATGTATAACACGCTGAAACAGAAGCCGGGTACTACAGCTTTGCAGTTTCCGCTGCTCTTGGCTGTACATGCATTAAGTATCGTAAGCTCTGATGAGTTGAGAAATTGTTCAACTAACCTTCGGACTCGAGGATTGCTGCCGGGCTGTCGATAGATTTCACCTTCTCGTCGAGAGGCGCACAATACTCTGGGTAGACTCGAGGTTTGTCTGTTGTTCTTGTTGATGACATCAACAGCAATCGTGTCGCGAATCCTACATTACAGACAATGTTAATATAAAAAATGCCACGAATAATTATTGCGTACACAAACCTGAATGGTTAATAAGTCTTCCCAGCGTAGTCGGCGAAATAGGTGGTGAACGCATCCCACGTGTCGAAGGAAATTACGCTAAAGTCAATGCACGTCACAGTCGTAGGGCAATCAGTGGAAAGGGAGCTGGTAACAGCTTATTGAGCAGCATCTCCTCCCACGAATCCCTCGGTATCGTCGCTTTGGTCTATCCACTGACAGTCGGGAGATCCCCTGCTCATCGCCCGCTGTTTCCGCAACCTCGTTAGCCCTGTCGGGGCGGTAGACGCTTCGTCAGTAGCAGTACGCAGTACTGCCTCAAGCTCCGCCAGCTCCTGTAATGCTAGAGGCTTTGCCGACTCCGGAAGTACCACAGGCTCCGCTACCGCTGGAGTGCTAGTAGCGGTGTCACGGGTCCCCCGGGGGGACCCCTCTGTCAGGGTCTAGCTCCGGTCCTGGTTCCCCCTGAAGCGTCCATCAAAGCCCGTCTTCGCCTTCTGCTTTCCCGCCACGCGTCCAGTTTGGTGTCTGCCCCGGGCAGTGCCGGATAGCCACAAATCATCATAAGATTATAAAGGTCCGTAATTTACACCCCGATGGATATTTTTCCTTATCGTCGAAGTAAATTGCCACTGGTCGAGGCACTTGTCAAGAAACAGCGGCCTTTTGACAAGTGGCAGCAGACACTCCGAAAAGTTACACGTAGCATTACTGTAGTTTACAGTGAGAGTCCTTTAATCTGGGTTTCGGGTCCAAGAAACTTGTTAGCAACGAGGTGCGAAGCGGGAAGAGGAAAAACAGTGATATTATAGCAGCTGAACCGAGATAAACGAGCCTAGCGTAGACCCAGATCGAGCAAACCCCACCAATAGCCACAACCGGTGACCGTGTGGCGTTCGAGAAGCAAAACGTGTCAATAATCAAGTTGATTAAGTCGACTACCGGAAACAGCTGCTGTTCACGTAGTAACAACAGGATGGTCGTACAGTACAGTACTGTACGTACATGTACGACCGTACCGTACAGTATTTTCAAGGTACATGAACAAAGTTCTACCATTACCCCACGTACATCAAACCCTTCGCAATAAGAAGTCGCCCTGTAGTAAGCCCAACGGTTTTCGGAACACGTGGCTGAGTCCGCCAAAAGTCCTAATTGCAAGAACTCGAGTTTGGCGTTTTTCTTGCCGTCGTTGAACGCGGTTCCGTTCATTGAAGATCTGAACCAGCTGGAAGTATTAGTCGCGTTAATCAACAAACTTACCTTTCTCGAACACCACACGGTCACCTGGATCGTGGTCGTGGTTTGGCACGATTGCCATCACAAGAGAGACCTTACACTACATGTACATGTACATGTATTTTAGTGTTTTATCTTGCTACATGTATTAAAATACATGTAGCAAGATAACACACTCCGTCGGCCACCAGGACTGATGGAGTGACATAGAGAGCTAAACCACAGGGGCTCGATTCCAGCAGATCATTTCCACGATGTGCAGCCTCGGGTCGTCAGATCATGGATACCATCACTGTCTTCTGTGTTAACGGACGCCTGTACTGTAATGCAGCTTTATCCACCAGGCGATCGAAATGTTATACAAAATCGAGCCACTCCACCCACAAGCGACTCCGTATGCGCACTTTGCGAGCCGATCGTCACGTGAAAGCCCAATGTTCGCGTCGCAATCTCTATCGTACATCACCAGCAGTTTAGGTGGAAAGCGATCATCCAGGATATGAACTTCAACGAATTGAAATATATTATACGCACCTTGCAGCTTCGAGACGAAGTCCGACTGCCAGAGGGGAGCTCCTGGATCGTGATAGGCTGAACGGTGGAGGACAAGTAATTCCCGTCGTTTTTAGCCTACAGCTGCTATAATACAACCAGCCACTCTATGAGCGCACGTGCTGTCCGCATATAATACATTGATAGCTGCGCTGTGGCAACGTACACTACATGAATCACCAGCATTCTTTAGCAGCACACCGATTGCAGTTTAATGAGCAAAACTTGTCCTGCTTTCGTGGATTGACTTCTACATCTTTGGGATACAGTAGTCATATCATTTATATAACTCGAAAGTGACTGCACGAAAGCCTTGGAACGCGAATAGCAAAACGTCAATTTGTCAATGCGAGCACTGACAGGCATGATCCGTCGTCACGGATTTGACACGTGAACGAAAAGAGTCGTCTGGGTGAAGCATGTGGGCTCGCCCGCAAACCCCCAGGCAGCAGAATGACTGCAAGAAAACAACTGGCACTCCAGATCTTCACAGTATTAAATACATGTATCCTGTATAGCGACCACACTGAGGTTTTCAGGTCCACCGACCGGTCTGTTGCATTGCTGTTGCCGAGACGCCCGCCGTACAAACAGTCACAACACTCCTGATGGTTGCCCAAGGAAAATGTTAGTCGGTGCAATGTTCTCATTAACCAATTCGCCTCTCAGGCAGCAAGTGGTCAAGCACCCCAGCCAACCCCACACATTGTATTGCTGCAATCCACAATGGTCAAGACCTTTGCGCCATTCGCGACGTCCGTCGCCCTCCTCGTTGCGGTGGCAACCGCTACGTCCGTGCCTGATGGTTCGTGGCCTGCCAGCACGGGCACCGTCCAGTACGCAGAGGCCTACGTGATCAAGGCGGGCGAGGTGTTCGACGGTAGGATGCAGACTTTCGAGCGCTCCGACGTGTCGTGCGAGGGTCAGACAGAAAGTGGTGCGAACACCGCCGTGTTCAAGATGGAGCCTGGTGCCACCCTCAAGAACGTCATCATCGGCAAGAACCAAATGGAGGGCGTCCACTGCGACAAACACGACTGTGTCATTGAAAACGTTTGGTGGGATGACGTGTGCGAGGACGCTCTCAGCATCAAGGGTGGCAACGCTTCCAGTGTGTCCAAGATCATCGGTGGTGGCGCTCGTTACGCCGATGACAAGGTGATCCAGCACAACGGCTACGGCACCGTCGAGATCGACGGCTTCTACGGTGAGGACATCAGCAAGCTCTACCGTTCGTGCGGCACCTGTGGCGACAGGCCGAAGAAGGTTTCCGTGACCAACACGTACGTGGTGAACCCGGGCAACGCCATCGTGACGGTGAACAAGAACTGGGGCGACGAGGCCACACTGAGCAACGTGTGGGTCAAGTCGAGCAAGGCGACGGTGAAGGTCTGCCAGTGGTCTCAGGGCAACGCCAACGGTGAACCGAAGATGCTGGGCAACGGTCCGTCCCCTCCTCTGTGCCAGTACTCGGAGAGTGATGTCCACATTAACGAGGATATCTCTCAGGCGGCGCAGACGGTCACGTCGTCGGCCTCCACCGCGTCGTCGGGTGCCACCCAGACGTCTTTAGCTTCCTCGACAGCTTCGTCGGGTGTAACTCAGACGGCGTCCTCAACCTCGACCGAATCGTCGGTTGCCTCCTCGGGATCGGCTTCGGCGTCACAGACCCCCACTCAGGCTTCTTCGTCGTCGACTGAGTCGTCGGTTGCATCGTCCTCCTCGGGCTCGTACCAGGCTTCTTCGAACTCGTCTACGGACGCGTCGGATGCGACAGCTCCCGGTACGGTCGCACCCGTGGAGAGCGGCAGCTCCGAGGAATCGGTTGTCATTAGTGACGCCAACCAGACGCAGCAGCAGGACTCGACGCAGGAGCCCACAAACGCACCTTCCGCGTCAAGCTCCAACTCCGGTTCGCAGTACTCGTCGTCGGATGACGTATCGCAAACCGATGTGCAGCAGTCGAGCGTTGCTTCAAGCAGCGCCTCCGACCTCCCGTACAATAACGTGAAGCTCGACTGTGGCTCTTCATCCGGCAGTAGCACCGAGCAGGTCGACGTGCCTTCACAGCCGTCCAGCGTTGCCTCCAGCAACGCCAACGACGCAACCCAAACCGATGTGGCCTCTAGCAGTGCCTCCGACCTCCCGTACAATAACGTGAAGCTCGACTGTGGCTCTTCATCTGGTAGCAGCACCGAGCAGGTCGACGTGCCGTCACAGCAGTCCGCATCTGCATCGGCCTCGGCGGGTAGCAGCGTCATTGTCCAGGACCAAGAGCCGACGTCTGCCCCTAGTGCTAGTGGTAGCTCTACGTCAAGCGCTAGCACCACGTCCAGCTTCAGCGCAAGCTCGACAACTGGTTCTACTACCCAGAGCTCCAGCACCGGCTCCACCACTCAGAGCTCGGGCAGCGACTCGGTTACGCAGAACTCCGGCAGCAACTCGGTTACTCAGAACTCGGGCAGCACCTCGGTTTCTCAGAACTCGGGTAGCGACTCCACCACGCAGACTGTTACCAACTCCACCGGTTCGGTGCCGGACGGCACCTGGCCTGCCAGCACGGGCACCGTCCAGTACGCAGAGGCCTACGTGATCAAGGCGGGCGAGGTGTTCGACGGTAGGATGCAGACTTTCGAGCGCTCCGACGTGTCGTGCGAGGGTCAGACAGAAAGTGGTGCGAACACCGCCGTGTTCAAGATGGAGCCTGGTGCCACCCTCAAGAACGTCATCATCGGCAAGAACCAAATGGAGGGCGTCCACTGCGACAAACACGACTGTGTCATTGAAAACGTTTGGTGGGATGACGTGTGCGAGGACGCTCTCAGCATCAAGGGTGGCAACGCTTCCAGTGTGTCCAAGATCATCGGTGGTGGCGCTCGTTACGCCGATGACAAGGTGATCCAGCACAACGGCTACGGCACCGTCGAGATCGACGGCTTCTACGGTGAGGACATCAGCAAGCTCTACCGTTCGTGCGGCACCTGTGGCGACAGGCCGAAGAAGGTTTCCGTGACCAACACGTACGTGGTGAACCCGGGCAACGCCATCGTGACGGTGAACAAGAACTGGGGCGACGAGGCCACACTGAGCAACGTGTGGGTCAAGTCGAGCAAGGCGACGGTGAAGGTCTGCCAGTGGTCTCAGGGCAACGCCAACGGTGAACCGAAGATGCTGGGCAACGGTCCGTCCCCTCCTCTGTGCCAGTACTCGGAGAGCGATATTCACATCAACGAAAAGTAACTTCGTTGACCTAGTATGCACTACAGTGCGCGACTTGTAGCGTACGAAGTAGTAGTATTATTGTTGTGGCGTATGGAAAAGGAGTAGAGTAAACCCAATAGATGTATGTATTGCATGATAGTCGATAAGGCTGTATCAATACCAATGCGAATATTCACGCAATAGAAATATGTTTAGAGTAGAATTTGGCATTTCATTCCATTAACTGAAGTTATGCTCCTGACAGAGAGCTGGTGATCGGTGCAATTCCTGTTCGTTGTCGTTGTGCTACTGTAGTACTAGTATGTAACATTAGTACTACTACAAAAGAACAATACTTGTGAAAAATTAAAGTAGCATTATTACATGCAGTCTAGTAATAGTCAAAGTTTGCAACTATTACAAAAATGTTCCATCGATAGCGATTCTCGAGCGGATAAGCTGTTAATATCGCGAGATCATTCTTACGTAACGTTTTTTTATTTTTCACTTTCGAAGACTCGGTTCTTGTAAAGATCTCCAATCAGCTGTAAAATCAAAAATACTACTCACATTGAACATTGAACATTTAATGTAGGGCTCATTGGTGCATGCACTGCATGCCATGCAGACGTCTAACCAAGTACTCGACACCTTGAAAAGGCGTGTCCTCATTCTTACACTGTGGATCACCCACGAGTCCAGTTACGCTTTTTGCCCTTGCAGCCTCCAGGCGCGACAGTTCCAATTGGATAATCATCTCCATTACTTTCGTCGGTAACATCACTAGCGTCGCCCGCGACACTACTTTCGTTGGACGTGGACTCTGGCGCGCCCGTGGGGTATTCAGTCGATATAGGCGTATCAGTTGGGGGGTCCGTCGCGGGGTTTTCCGTCTTCGGGCTTTCAGTGGTGGAAGATGAATCGGTTGTTGTTGGAGTCTCCGTTGAGGGGGTAGCTGTAGAGTTTCCCGTACCAGGAGTGCTGTCGCTACAGTTCTCAACGTAGGAGGGTTTGCCAAAGATGTAGAACTATTCGAAGTCGTCGTTGCTTCCCTTGTACTGCGTTGACTCGATCGAGTTTGTGTAGAAGTAGAAGCACTCGTCGTTGCCCAAATTCTCGTTCTTGGTCGCACGATCGCCGCCAACAAAGGTGGGGCATTCTGGTTCACTACTCGAACCCGCAGAAGTTAGCGTGATGTCCGCGCATGATACGAATTGGGGCTCAGCCCAGCCGATGTTACCGTAACTGGAGCCCACTCCGAACCAGGTCCACTGCAGAACGTAGTCACCTTCGTCCAGCCAGTCTGGAAGAGTGATCGTATCACCGCAAGGGATGGTGTTGTCTGCGCTGTTGTCTCCAGCGTAGCGACTCGTCGAACCGTCAGCAGGGACGCATTCCGGTCCGGACTCACGGCACGTGTAGAAGAATACGTTATCGTCGAAGTCGGATGCGGTCTCACTCCCGACAGGCGAGATAGCCCAGCGAATGAATCCACCGAGATGGTTGTTGCGCCAATAGCGAACATCGATAGTTTCGCCTGGAGAAAACGACGTCGGAGTGCCGGGAGTAGTATTGGGGCAACCCACTGTACCGTCGGTTGTACGTGGACCGGTATCACGGGACACAGGCTTCACCAGCCATGAATGGGCTTCCACCGAGAGAGGAGTGAGGCAGCCTAAGACATAGATGACGGAGAGAGGGAAGGAAAGGAACTTCATCGCAAGACGAAGAATTGGAAAGTGAGTCCAGATTAAAGCGAAGAGTTTGGATCACCTGAATGCCTAGTGCCCAATACTCAGCCATCTTCGTCTTCCTTCACCATAAGGTAGTCATTTCAGTCACAGATAGCAAGGAACTAAAGTCATGAGACCGCATGGTTTCACAGCGTTATCGCAAACCCATTTGTTCATTAATTTCTCTTCGGGTGACGTGAAAGTGAGGTTAGTTATCTGGTCCCATTCTTCCGGCGATCTTTTCTGGTCACGCGAATCCATTATCTCGGTGATCCGCAGCAGCAAATGGTTAGATAATTTGTATCATTTTCCATTCGCTTGAATATTAGAAATGGTACCTGCAAAAATCCTAGTGTTGCAGCCGTTGATGTAAAGGTGCCAATGGTTAGTGTGCCGAATCTTCACAACATTGGACGAGGTGCAGACTTCGACTGTCGGCGTCTCCGCTGTTTGCGGGCTCTCTGACGTGCAGCTTCGTATTTTGCAGCAGCAGTCGGATTTTCAAGCAAAGTCAACGGACTAACCATCGGGATCAAGCACAGCGGAAGTTGCTGCCCAACGCTATCTCCGAGAATACTGCCACCTTCGTGGTCTGCAGGCAAAGAGTAGTCATTTTCAGATGTCCTGTAGTCGTAAATGCCTGAATTCCGCTCGTTATACTGCGTTTGTTCGCATAGTTGGTACTCCCCGGGTCTGTACCAAGATGATTCACCTGTGACCGTGTTGTAGTAGTACGTGTAGCCATCTTCTGTAAAACCTTCGACCCACTCTCCATCTTCACCGTTAACACCTTGTTCGGCACCCCACTTCTTCGTCATGACTGTTGTAGGCTCAGATACTACACTCTCCTTGCTTGGATTTGAAGGAAGTACGGTGTAGTTTGTCGACGGCAAACTTTGATAGTCGTTAATTGCTACCGCACACTGGATGTGGTTGTTGCGCAGGGCGAGATGGTAGGCACGTTCCCCGTTACAATTGCAAATGTGTGGGCTCGCTGCAGTCTCAAGCAGCGTGCGGACATTTTCGAGGCACCCACAACCAGCAGCCACATGCAATGCTGTGTTCCCTTCGTTGCACTGGGCATCGATAAATTCATCGGTTAGCAGCTCACACAGAAAATGAAGAGCTTCGAGTCCCGTGGAGCAAGCAGCGGCGTAATGCAGCGCTGTCCAGCCATTATCGTCTCGTTTGTCAGGCTGTGCGCCTCCATCACACAGCAGTTGCATCATCTAGTTCATCGAAATTGCCGAATCCAGTCCATTCGGTTAGTTAAGTGATCAGATTCAACGACGTAAACGCACTCACCTTGACGTCGCCAGCGTTTGCCGCCACGTGGAACGCTGTAACCCCAAGAGCACACGGTAAATCGACTCGAATCGACGAAGCAGCAAGCAGAACACTCGCAGTAGCAACATCTCCTGATGCAGCGACTAAAAGCAGCGGGCTTTCTCCTCTACACAAGTAAAAAAAATATACAAATGTTAGCACCTCACCTCATCTGCTTCCATGAAGAACTTACTCGTGGTTTTGCAGGTTACAATCCACGCCAATATCAAGAAGCGCGGAAGTTATAGCAGTAGTTATTTCTCCGAGGTTGAGATTGATAGCCAAGTGAAACAGCGAGTTGCCATCATCGTCGCATAGAATGTAAGGAGGCGAATCGTAGCCGTATCTCATCAGAACTGAGAGAAGCTTGTTCTCCAGTACACGATTACCAACCTGCGCACTGTTTCCACTGAGTAACAAGAGGGAGATCTCATTGAAAGCTGCGATAGCAGAACTTCCACTTTTTTCTGAAAGATTTTCGGATCCACTAAGTGGCTTCATATCCAGAGGGGAATTCCGCGCGTACTTGCTGAGCTCGTCCAGATATTCCTGCCACTGACGCGCATCCAGCTCCAATCGATAAGGAGCAAGGTTTTCCGTCGTCTCAATTTTATATTTCTCGCGTCTCCATTGGAATACAACAGTGCGGCGGTCGTGGGTCACAATCTGAAAGCTATCCACTGGCTCATCCAGTACAGATACCGCAGCAATGTCAGTGAATGCGATAAAACTGATAGCGGAAGATGTGCTGTCTCCATTGTCAAGCTCCCTGTCATGACGCCACTGCAGACGACTAAAAGATCCATCCACCTCGCACCAAACACGTCGTGCTACTCCCAAGTTTGCAGCCTTCTCATGAATATCGATCTGCTTCACGAAGGAACATCTCCGCAAATGATCAACCTCGAACTCGCGGTCAGACACCCAACACACACCACATTGATCGCACTTTCGAGGATACTCGCGAACCTGAGGGACTGGTGGAGGGGAAACGTTGCTGGTTTCAACACTATTGCTACCTTCAGATGGGAACTTCCAGAGATACCCTCCGATAGGTAGCACATCGACATCTTGACCCACCTCCTGATTGTCACCTGCGGACGAAACTACAGCATTCACCAAAGATGCTAACACCGCCTCAACTTCAGATAGCTCTGCCATCGTGTGCAATGCAATGGGTGGCTAAGCACACTCAAAATGGTCACAGGGTACGACAAATATAACACGACACGGGTCAAAAACTGAAAACGCTTACCTCAGAGCACAAGCTAGACGCTTTATTGTCGGGAGTGTGGGTTGATAGCTGCAGGAGCTAAGCAAATGACTGCAACTTGTCGACAAATTCGGCGGCTGAAAGCACCTGAACACCTCGTTTAGCAAAGTTCTCGAGCATCGGAGCCTTGTTAGAATCCATCGTGGCAGAACCTGTAAATGGGAGTAGCGCTTCTTTCAGCACTGTGACTTGGTATCCCCTGTCCAGCGCAGTCTGTACGCATGACTCCACACTTCCCAGCACTGAGATGCCCATAACTACAATATGAGTGACCATCAAGTTTCGTAAGACGTAGTCGAGGTTTGTAGCTGCGAACACACTGTCAAACAAGGCCCGCAATGGTTAGTATCTAAGATACAGCAAATGTCAAAGCATATCAACTTACTTGACTCCTGTGCGAGACAACACGATGTCACTGTCATCGTCCGGCGCAATTCGCTTAGGAACTTGAGCACCGAAGCCATTCTTGGGCACGTGAATGCCAGCGTGCTTGTGCGCGCGAGATCTCTCGCGGCCATCACGCGTCGCACTCTCCACCACAGAGTAGATGACTTCCATGCCCTCAGTCGCACGACTAGCGAGTAGCACGTCCTGAATTGTCGGAATCAGCACGTTATCTACTCGCTCGTAGAACTGAGCATCGGTATCTCGTGAATGACTCCTCTCTGGGCTTGGTCTGGGCTGTGTCGCACTCTTCTCACCAAACTCTTCGTTGCTGTCGATAGAATCCGTTGTTCGCTTGGCACCGTATCCGTGGCGCAGTGTAAAGTAGTTTTGAGCGTCCAAGATCACCATAGCCGTCGTCATGGGGCACCAGTGCAGCATCGCCAGCGCAGCTGCAGTGTGAGCGCCTTCCGCAAACTCAACTTCATTCTGGTTATTTCCTCGGCTGCAACGTGTTGAGTTCATTGCATTGCTCTTCACTGATGAAGCAGGTGACCAGTCAACGGCTACTTCGCTGGCACTTGTACTTGGTGTGGCTACGACACTCTCAGAAGAAGACACAGGAGCAGATTCTTTGGACTGAAACACCTTACCCAGTCGGTTGCGCAGTAAACTCGCCGCCTCTTGTTGTCGTTGCTCACGTTGTTGCTTGAGTTCAATGCTACGTGCAGCATTCCGACTCTGTTGTGCCACACTCTCCTGTTGCGCCAACATCCGTGAGGCTGTCTGAGCCCCAAGGAACCTAATGGTGAAGAACAGTTCCCTACGATCCAGATACGCCTCCCGAATCTGCTGGAAGATGTCGGTCGAATGTGATCGCGACATCATCATGGCAGGAATACTCACCGTGTCAGCCAAACTGTCGTGACGTTGACCTGCATCCATGACGAAAGCTTCGCCATTACCATCGTCACAGTTGTTGGCCACCAACACTGCCACTGCACCTGCTTGTTGTGCATGCAACACCTTCGTCACAAAGTCACATATTCCTCGCTGCAGCACCGCAATCTTCCCTTTTAGCTCAAACGCATTCTTCAGAGGTATATGCCCTGTTACCGGTTGTGCCACAATAGCCTGCGCGTAAATGTCCTGACCCTCCCGTACGCCACTGGCACCAAAGTCAGCCAATGAGCAATACACCAATTGTCCTTGTAGCTCCAAGAACGGCCAGAACATGATGCAAAAGCTCCGAATCAAAGATATGTCAAACAGTCGGGGCTTTCGTGAGGGGACGCCTCAATCCGTGGAGTCTGTCGACACTAGTCCTGCGATGGCAACGCTACCTCCGAGCACCTCGGGTCAAGCAACTAGCGCTGCAATGGCTAAACCATCACCTCACTCCTCCATCGGGTTCCTGTCGTCGCCACAAGCTTCCGACTATCTGCCGTCCATTTCTCCATCCGTCGTTTACTCGACTACTCAAACTGCCTGGACGCCACAAGATCTGCAGACACTTCACGCAGGCCTCACACAGTTCCCCGCTGATCAATTCGACAACGTCACACGCTACATCAAGATCGCCGCCACATTGCCACGGAAATGCGTGCGTGACGTGGCTTTCAAGGTCAAAGCACTGGGATACCAGTCAGCAGCAGCAGACGGCACCAACCAGCCTGCCACCGTCACCAAACGCATGAAGATCGAGCCGTATCAAGACCCAAACCAGCCATCGACATTAACTGCTGAGCTGGAAGAAGCACGACTTGCTGCACTACTGCAGGACAACGTGCTGGCTATCAACACGATGCGTACAAACCTCCTGAATGGCAAAGCCGATGAGAACCGCGCGCAGATGCTCAAGTTCCGGGATAACTGCGAGACGGTGCTCTCTGCGTACGTCCTCAAAGCTGTTGATAGTGCTGGGATATTGCTTAACTTGTGTCTCTTCCTTCTGTAGTCTGGGCGACATCTGCACGTCCATCCCGCCGCTGCCACTGCAACTCGACACGTCGCTGTTAGAAGAAGACAACGACGATAGCAACAACAATAGCAGCAAAACCAGTAGCAACAAGAACCAGTAGGAAGGATTCAAGTCGATGTAGCCTTCATACTTGCTCACATACCTGATGGACGCCTCTGCAGAACGCATGCGAGGCCCGTATCTATCTTAATTGTCCAAAAACAAGTAGACTGACTTCCTTCTGCATCACCACGTATCTTAGTTTAACGTCTGCGACTGTGTCGGTCCGAGCGATTACGACTGTGACTGCGTCTATCACGATGACGCTCTCGTTTGCCGCTTCTGCCTCGATCTCTGTCCTCTCGGTCGCGATCACGTCGACGGTCGCGGTCTTGACTCCGACTGCGACTCCGTTTCCGACGGTTCGAGCGACTTTGACTGCGACTTCTGCGTCGACGGTCTCTGTCCGGGGACCTTCTGCTGCGATGCTCCTTGTCTTCCCTGTGTTGTTCACTGGGTTGGTCTGTGTTAAGTCCAGAGCGTCTATCCTTGTCCTTGTCCTTGTCCTTGGTCTCGTCCTTCCGCTTCTTCCTCTTCTTCTTGTCCTCTCCAGGCAATTTCGGTCTCTTGGTCGCCCCCAATCCCAGTAATTTATGTCTCGGTTGTGGGGCTACACCCATATCCTCTGGGTCGACGTCTCCTTTCCAGCCCATCCCTCTTAGCAGTGCAGCCCCAAAGGCTTCAACTGGAACTGACTCGTACACGTCACTGTGGACGTCTGGAGCTTCAGGTCGCAGCGCCACATCATGTCGGTACTTGTCTGTGACGTCCTGCAGGTCATCGAGTCCTGGGACCGCATTTTGCTGTAAAATGGGCTTCTTTTGGTCACTTTTGGGTCGTTTCTCTCCGTCCTGGAATAATTCTGCGCGCTTTTTGTCCCTAATAGGGATCACCAGGTCCTTAATATCACCGTCCTGAGTCTTAACTGCTTGAGTCTCGGCGATAATCTGAGCGGCCGCCTGCTCGTCCACTGAAGTACCTATTTTCTCTTCATTTGGGTCTTTATTTGGGTCTTTAGTTTCGTTCCAAGCGTTGGTCTCCAGTAAGGGAATGATCAGCGGCTGTTTACCGTCCTCTGTAAGCGGCGTCGGTGTGTTTGGGTCGAAGTCTGTAACGAAGACCTTCTCTGGTGCCTGTGGAGCCGCGGGAACGGAAGCCGAGAAGCCTGCGGACGCCCCCAACGCCTTCTTCCTGCCCTTCTTGAGCGCGAACCCGCCCAGCTTCATCCTGGCGAGCAAGTTGGGAATGACAGTGTACCATGAATTGGGTACATCTGGGCTTCTACGTTCGAGTCATTTTACGTTTTTACATATTTTTACATAAAACATACTTTTAATAGTACTACGGCAGTATTACTTTTCGGATAGAGCTGCCTTTACTTAAAAAAAAGTATTACTTTTCGGATAGAACTGCTTTCGAACCCAATATTATTGTGTGTATACCGCTAAATACTCTAAGAAGTTCATCTGACGCAAAACAATTGTGCACCTGGCCAACACCTTATTCGTTGCAACAGTCGCTCCACTCAAACCAAGCCCCCCCCGAACGCAGCCTTCTCTCTCGGAGCCCACTCACTAACCCTTAATCCCGATACAGTACCTGCGCTCGCGTGAGAGATCCTGAAGCTGTTTTAGTGTACGAATAATCTGGGTGGTGGTGCACACATGAATCATTCTCCGCTTTATTAGTCCCAGAACTCGCAGGCCTCAATGGCCACGTTCTCTGGATGGGGATGAATTGGATGATGCTGGAATACCTGAATGGATTGCCTTCTCCATTTGCTACATGTAGTACAGGTGACCGAACAACGAACAACTGCAGTACATGTAGCACGCTAGGACTGTACCATACGACTGCGAAGTTCGTTTGTCGATGGCTACGTGTACTCTCCTTCGTAGGTCCATAGCTGGATGGTCCTACCGTACGTGAGGCAATCACAGTAACGCGTACATGTACCAGCAAGTTTGGTTTTGGTTTTGAAAGATTTTATTTGGTTGTTACAGTACCAAAAGTTATCACGTTTGGTTGCGGCGTGGGCGTAATCCATCAATATAACATATCGCATGAACAAGCAGATGGAATCGCCGCTTAGACTCTAAGTTAGAGTCCCTCACTTAGCCAAAATGAGTCTCCGGAGAGGGAACTCTAATGTTACAGGGTTGTTAGGCAGACATCGCAAGGAACCTCGTCGGCGACGCCTTTCGATGTTGATGTATCCATACACCCTCTTTGAATTGTCTACAGGACTCATCATTGCCGCTGCAATAAGCGTACAGTATGTGTGCTCCACGCTTCACGTTCCTGCAGCCTGCAGGTACAGTGTATAGCGCAGGTCTGGCTGTGTACACTGTGCAGTCATGAGCCCATCTTTTAGTATACTACGGTAGTATCCGGGGATTTGAAAGCTGAGCTGTTCTGCCAGCACTTCTGGGTTCGCTGCTTCCTCAGTTTCCTCAGTTGTCTAAAAGTGCACGAAAGAGCAACCATGCGTCTAGTATACGCCTTGCTGACCGCCCTCATAGCGAGCGCCGATGCCGTCTCCATAGACATGGACTCTAATCGTGCTAAAAGTTCCCAGATAAGTTCCCGCAACGACCCCCCTGAGCACAGCTCGCTAGGTGCAGACGATAGGAGCAAGCGGTTCCTGAGGAGCACGGACACGAACGACGACGTTGACGACAGCTCCGGGGAGAGGATGTTCGGTACCGCAATCAATGGTGTGCTCGGAAAAGTAGGGTCTGTCGTCGAGACCGGTGGGACCAAGGTCGCTAAAGTTGCTAAGGAGCTGCCGAAACTCGAGAAGTACCAGACATGGCTGAATGCTGGGCTGACTCCATCCCAAGTCCGAGTGGACGTCTTGAAGAAAGAACCGTGGCAGCATCTTCGTTCCATTTTGAGAGGCAAGAATTCGTACCAGTATCTCAAGTTCATTGTTGACTATCAAAGGAAACAACCAGGGAGTAAGATTCCAAAGCCGGCGTCACAGATGGAGAAATACGAGTTGTGGCTGTATGCTGGATTGACACCGTCCCAAGTTCGAGTGGATATCCTGAAGAAAGCCCCACATATGAAGAGAGAGGTCCTTTGGGGGCACAAGGACTTGTATCAATACGCCAAATTTGCTGGCGAGTACAAAAGGCTCAATCCGAAAGCCATAGTTGCTGGCCTGGACAACTTGAGCTAAATGCTACTTGAAGTATAGCCTTTGCCTAGTTATTTGAAGTTCCGAAATGCTAGAAAGAGCAACCTCGTTCCAGAAAAGACCATTTGACCGCAACATCGCGCCGTGCTCGTACTGTGTGCATGTAATCCTCTATTTATACGCTGACTAACTTGTCGAGGAACCAAGCACTCCCCAATCCACCTCATTCGCTAAATGGATAGCGCCGGATCATTGCAGCCAGCGAAGCCACCACGTTCGTCTGGCGCCAGTGTTGCTGGTTAGTTATGGTGACCAAAGTGATGCCCGCTACAGCCACCAGGCGACCATCTCTCACGGGTGCCATACCGTCACTCGTAGGTTCTGAACGGCCATCATTCAAAGCCGACACGGCTCAGCGCTATTCTTCAACACTTCTGAAGCAAAATGGGAGCATCAAGAAGCGGTCACGAGCACAGTTTGAGAATGGATCACCAGAAGGAGAGGCGCAAAGGAGACGCAAGGCGACGCTGTTTGCGGCGGTGGTGGCAAGAAGACTAAACGATCGGCGTTCATTGAGTCTTAACGAAGAGGTAGGGGAAGAGTACATGCGGCGCTTACGTGCTCTCTTTCACGCCAGCGATGCTGACGAGGACAATGCGTTGACACCGAATGAATTGTTGGTTTTGCTGGAACTCATGGGAGCCACCGCCGCGGAGGCCCGAAAGTTTGGGGCGACGACAAGCGGAATAAACAACCAGGTCGTCACCTTCGATGCATTCTTGGGAATGTGCCGGACGCTCATTGTGCGGTGTACACAGGAGCGCCGGCCACTCCCACCACCAAGCTTCGTAGCTCGATGTAAGCCCCTGAAGAATGCGTACAATCGCTGTGATACGGACGGCAGTCACGAAATTTCGCGAACAGAACTAGAAATTGCGCTACAAAAGCTTGGACTCGTATTAACCGACGAAGAGCTTGAAGATATTCATGCCCGGCTCGACCCGAATGGCGACGGGCGCATCGAGTGGAGCGATTTTTTGTATGCTGCGTGGCAGGATTCACTGAGCGACCCAAGAACCAACAGCTCAGCACTGCACAAATATTTTTCTGTGGACCTGTTTACAGAGTTACCGTCCTTTATTCGTGCTTCAGCAGATAGGCAACGACGACAACCAACTCGCAAATGGCTGAGACGGGGAGCTGTATCTGGTGAATCACCAAACTCCGACGATACCTCGGATGAAACACCAAAGAGTTATCTTTCTCGAATGGAGCGTATGGGCGTCGAGTTTCTCACACGTGTATCGAAAGAACGTCTTAAACGCGTAAAGCGAGCCAGTGTTGCTGTCAGTTTGTCCGCTCGATTTGGTACAAGGGCACGAACTTCACAGCTTCAACCTTTAGATGGAGATCAAGCGCTCGTATCTGTGACACCTCCTCAAACTCTACTGGTGCCTGCTAACAGGAATATAAGCTTAATCGATGGTCCACGGCTTCAAAAGCAGGAAACCAAGCAGTCAATTAAACCTGAGCGTCGATATGGCTTCTCGGCAGACACGATGCGCGAAATGAGAAAGATCGAGTGGGCGGGAACGCTGATAGGCTTCTTGGTGGGGCTCATTTGTGGGCTCATTTCGATGGGGTTGGAAAGTTTGTTACCTCCCCATCTTGCTATGGATGACATATGGGGCTTCAGCGGCTACGTATTGCTTATCAACATCGCTGTGTCCTTGCTGGAGGTGACTGCTCTGTATATGATGGCGGTGGCCTGCGCCTTCCGACTGACGGTCGGTGCCGGGCTTACGTTATATCCTCTTGATCACGAGCGTGAATTTCTTGCTCGATCTGTGGCACGCGCAGCTCTGCAGGTTGGGCATCGTAAAGTTACTCTCTTTGGAATGGATCCCATGCGTGGATCTCCGAGGCTTATTCTCCTAACAACTTATCTCGTGTACAAAAGTAAACGCTACGTTGTCAAGTTCCTCCTCAAACTCTTTATCAAGCGTGTTCTGTGGCGTGCAGCCGCACGCTCCACACTGAGCGCAACCGTGCTTCCGATCCAAGGCCTATTCAATGCTTGGACAATTCGACGAGTGCTGCGGAACTGTCGAGTAAATATTGTGGGGCCACCGTGCGCGATCGCGGCCCTCGAAAGTTTTCTGCTCGAAGATGCTTGCTTCAAACCCGCACAGCGTGTGGACTACATGCGTGCCATGGGCTGCTGCTTGGTATGCAAGCGCATGGTGCACCCGAACGTGGAGATCATGGTGGAGCACCTGCGTCACCGGTGGGTCAGCACTGACTCGTGGCCCGTTGGCGACGACGGATGCACGTGCCTAATCGAGTCGAGTGATCCATGTCCGGCCCACGTACTGGACGACGTGGAGCTCTTCCTTGCCAATCTCCACTCGCTGAGCAGCAGCGTTGCATCAGCGACTTCCGTCTCCCAGACAGCTTTGGCTTCATCTGTGTTGCTGCTGTCGCCATATCATCTGCGCAACCTTTTCTTCCTTCTCATCGTGGGGTTGGTGATCGATGGCAGCTTGGACTGGGGTGAGCGACGCTTCTACGTGCGCGCGTGTGAGGCGGCGGGTGTGCAGAACCACTGGAGCGGCGTGCTGAAGCTGAAGGAAGCGTTCGTGCACGGACGTGGGCTGAACGTCGAGGCCATCTTCTCGCTGGTGCAGCTCGTGGAGGCGGACACTAGCACGGAGGACTCGAGCAGCGTGCCGTGGCGCGAGTCGCTGTCGTACTTGGGGAACCGCATGGCGAGGCTGCTGTCATGCTGAGGCGGCGGCCAAATCGAACGGCGAGCGGTGGCCTGAGCGAGAGCCCAGCAGCGAGCTCTTGCAGCAGTGGGGCGTTTGTTTGCGTGGTGTGCAACCGGTTGCACTCGAGCGAGTCGCGGGTGCGCTCGGCACTGACGTGGCAGGTCGAGCGTCATCTTTCGATGATGTAATCATGGTTTTCTCAGTGCATTTCGGGTGACGTCGGCATCATCGTCAGTACATTCGCGATGACCACATTTGTATTTCCCGACGTAACTAACGGCTCTTGAAGCAGCAATGTACGGCGTCGGAAATGTGAAAAGTGACGTCTGCCGGCTCGTCACCACAGATTGCGAACACTCATTTGAGATGGGGTGCCCGGAGTCGAAGCTGCTGCGGTCCTCGACATCGCCAGTCGCCGGCTGATCCCGCCGTCGCGCTCGCTTCGATCGCCACAATCCAATTCCCCCGCTTAAGCTCAAGCAGCCAAGCCCAAGTCACTAACTTCTTCATCATGACCAAGGTGGCGATCATCATCTACTCCATGTACGGCCATGTGGCAACGCTGGCCGAGACGGTCAAGAGCGGCGTCGAGTCCGTTGAGGGCGTGGAGGCCACGATCCTTCAGGTGCCGGAGACGCTGCCGGAGTTGGTGCTGGAGAAGATGCACGCGCCGCCCAAGAAGGACTACCCGATCGCGACGCCTGACGTGCTGACGGAGTACGACGGCATCCTGTGGGGCATGCCCACGCGCTTCGGCATGATGCCGGCGCAGGTTAAGGCGTTCTTCGACGGCTGCGGCGGTTTGTGGGCCAAGGGCGCGCTGATCGGCAAGACGACGGGCATCTTCTTCAGCTGCGGCAGCCAGGGCGGCGGCAACGAGACCACGGCATTCAACACGGCACCGTTCTTCGCGCACCAGGGTATGACGTTCGTGCCGCTGGGTGTGCGCGCGCGCCACCTGCACACGCTGGACGAGGTGGTCGGCGGCGGCAAGTGGGGCGCCGGCACCTACGCTGGCGCTGGCGACCGCCAGCCAACCGAGCGTGAGCTGGGTACGGCTAAGATCCAGGGCGAGAGCTTCGCCGAGATCACCAAGAAGCTGTTCCCGTAGGTGATGGCGTTATAAAGTACTTCAAGTAGATGTGATGAGGTTGAAAAGTCTGCGCAGGGACCCGGTGTCGGTGCAAGTCTCGTGCTGCGTTCTAATTAAATTGTGGCCCAATACTATTCCTCACATTTTTACTCCACATGCTTTGTGTTGTGCTACATGTAGTTAAGCTTAGTGCAATCCTAAACTTGCGAAAGGGTAAAGTTAACGTTGTTGTGATTTTTTTTTTTCACCAAAGATCAACATAACTCGAGAACGCCAGCGGATGTTCTCCAAACCAAGCACGAAAATCCGCGTAATTGTTTTTCTTAGATAGATTTTTTTAGGCATGTGTAGCAAAAGGGGAAGACCGTCCTTCCGGCAGCATTCAACATGGATGATGAAGATATTGCAGCAGACATTTTCTCACATCACCACACCTGCACGATAACTTTACCCTTTCGCAAGTTTAGGATTGCACTAAGCTTAACTACATGTAGCACAACACAAAGCATGTGGAGTAAAAATGTGAGGAATAGTATTGGGCCACAATTTAATTAGAACGCAGCACGAGACTTGCACCGACACCGGGTCCCTGCGCAGACTTTTCAACCTCATCACATCTACTTGAAGTACTTTATAACGCCATCACCTACGGGAACAGCTTCTTGGTGATCTCGGCGAAGCTCTCGCCCTGGATCTTAGCCGTACCCAGCTCACGCTCGGTTGGCTGGCGGTCGCCAGCGCCAGCGTAGGTGCCGGCGCCCCACTTGCCGCCGCCGACCACCTCGTCCAGCGTGTGCAGGTGGCGCGCGCGCACACCCAGCGGCACGAACGTCATACCCTGGTGCGCGAAGAACGGTGCCGTGTTGAATGCCGTGGTCTCGTTGCCGCCGCCCTGGCTGCCGCAGCTGAAGAAGATGCCCGTCGTCTTGCCGATCAGCGCGCCCTTGGCCCACAAACCGCCGCAGCCGTCGAAGAACGCCTTAACCTGCGCCGGCATCATGCCGAAGCGCGTGGGCATGCCCCACAGGATGCCGTCGTACTCCGTCAGCACGTCAGGCGTCGCGATCGGGTAGTCCTTCTTGGGCGGCGCGTGCATCTTCTCCAGCACCAACTCCGGCAGCGTCTCCGGCACCTGAAGGATCGTGGCCTCCACGCCCTCAACGGACTCGACGCCGCTCTTGACCGTCTCGGCCAGCGTTGCCACATGGCCGTACATGGAGTAGATGATGATCGCCACCTTGGTCATGATGAAGAAGTTAGTGACTTGGGCTTGGCTGCTTGAGCTTAAGCGGGGGAATTGGATTGTGGCGATCGAAGCGAGCGCGACGGCGGGATCAGCCGGCGACTGGCGATGTCGAGGACCGCAGCAGCTTCGACTCCGGGCACCCCATCTCAAATGAGTGTTCGCAATCTGTGGTGACGAGCCGGCAGACGTCACTTTTCACATTTCCGACGCCGTACATTGCTGCTTCAAGAGCCGTTAGTTACGTCGGGAAATACAAATGTGGTCATCGCGAATGTACTGACGATGATGCCGACGTCACCCGAAATGCACTGAGAAAACCATGATTACATCATCGAAAGATGACGCTCGACCTGCCACGTCAGTGCCGAGCGCACCCGCGACTCGCTCGAGTGCAACCGGTTGCACACCACGCAAACAAACGCCCCACTGCTGCAAGAGCTCGCTGCTGGGCTCTCGCTCAGGCCACCGCTCGCCGTTCGATTTGGCCGCCGCCTCAGCATGACAGCAGCCTCGCCATGCGGTTCCCAAGTACGACAGCGACTCGCGCCACGGCACGCTGCTCGAGTCCTCCGTGCTAGTGTCCGCCTCCACGAGCTGCACCAGCGAGAAGATGGCCTCGACGTTCAGCCCACGTCCGTGCACGAACGCTTCCTTCAGCTTCAGCACGCCGCTCCAGTGGTTCTGCACACCCGCCGCCTCACACGCGCGCACGTAGAAGCGTCGCTCACCCCAGTCCAAGCTGCCATCGATCACCAACCCCACGATGAGAAGGAAGAAAAGGTTGCGCAGATGATATGGCGACAGCAGCAACACAGATGAAGCCAAAGCTGTCTGGGAGACGGAAGTCGCTGATGCAACGCTGCTGCTCAGCGAGTGGAGATTGGCAAGGAAGAGCTCCACGTCGTCCAGTACGTGGGCCGGACATGGATCACTCGACTCGATTAGGCACGTGCATCCGTCGTCGCCAACGGGCCACGAGTCAGTGCTGACCCACCGGTGACGCAGGTGCTCCACCATGATCTCCACGTTCGGGTGCACCATGCGCTTGCATACCAAGCAGCAGCCCATGGCACGCATGTAGTCCACACGCTGTGCGGGTTTGAAACAAGCATCTTCGAGCAGAAAACTTTCGAGGGCCGCGATCCCCACGATATTTTATCTCCCAGCACACTTTGCGTACTGCCAAATGAACAAGGTCATTCGATTGCGAACATCGAGGTTGTTCATGAATGTGGTGCACTTGGTGAAGCCGGAAGTGTTCGCAACTCGGAATGAAGGGCATCATTGCTTTGATTTATTTGGTAGAGAGGCAAGAAAAATGTTATGCGGCGACGATTTTTTTTTCTCATGTCGAAAATATATCGGTTGCTATGCCTTTCATACTGGACACGTGAGTCGATATGCGCTCTCAACATGTCGACAGATAGGCCTTATCGGTCTTAGGCGTAACTCTTAGGCTGATACCCGTTTCAAGGTTAACCATATCACAAGAAATCACATCCAAATTGTGCAGAATCTATTGCATGTACTGTATCTCTATGAAGGCGCAAACTGGAATGCGAGTTTCCATTGAAAAGCTGCATGCAGTTGAAGCTGCCTTCGAGTCCTTCGAACTATGCTCGCAGCGCGTAGAGAGAGACTTGAAGACGAAGCAGTGCATGTACGGTAGGCACGCCCAGCTTCCTGAGACAGCGCGGGATTCCCATCACGCCATAAAACTTGTAAGACTGGCCAACAAATGGAAGCAGGAGAACCACGCCAAGAGAGCATTTCTTTCAGTTTAGAGTACGGGCACCGGTAACGTGGCATTCATGATGATATGTCTGAGTCACGCGTAACGGTGGCATCGCAGTGCCAACACCTATCCATGATCCGCTTAATGCCGACCTCGAGCAAATGCAGCACCGATTCTTGTGGCTCTGCAACACCCTGCGATCTGGACGCGCTACGCTCCGAGTTTTCCGTATTGCAAGTGGGACTCCTCGGCGTGGTGCCTAATGGCAATCATCATGATCTGCATTGTTGATCGATCTGAGCAGTTTGCTGCACATCGAAAGCGACTTGCGACTGGAATTCTAGCTCACAATGACCGAGAAGGATGCGTCCAATGTGCCTGACCTTAGTTCAAGTGTTCGAGCCTGCTTTTTGCTCGCCGCTCGCCGTCGGAGATCCTGGTTTTCAGCTGCAACAGCTACGGTTTACCAACAATGATCAAGACAAGAATACATGTACACTTGCAAGCACTGCATTCCGAATTGCAGGTATATGCCTCACACATGGCTTCACTGGCAGGGATGAGCGTATTAAGCCAAGTCCAATCCGCTACGATAGGATGCAACTGAGCCTAGAGACGTCATCTGCTACGCCTGACCTCGTTGAGACCAATCGACCCGTTTGGAAGCCGTGCATGGCATGGTCCACTACAGCCACGTCGCAGGACATAAGACTGCAGGTAGCACCGAGTACGGACGTGCTGCCAGAGATCTTGAACTGCAAGAGCAACGCTCTCAACTTCACCTAGCTGATCTCCTCGCGAAAGACGCACCCGCCGATCTTGCCTAAGCTTAGCGAACTCATCAGCCAGCTCATTTACTACTCTGGCCTCTTGCCACTACATGTACCCGCTTGATCTCACGCGGGACAAGCTCGAATAACGTGGCGCCCGTCTCTCTTGAGCGGCACACGTGCCTGACCTCGGTTCGGCACAGTGAAGCCTCCAACGGCGGGAAAACGGCAACAATAAGCGATTACAGGATTGCTCAAACAGAAAATGGCTCGGGATACAATCGCCAAACGACACGAAGGCCGCACGCAAAAAGTTCATGGAGGTCGTTGGATCTCAAATCTTCGAGGCCATTTACAATGGATAACAGACATGCCGTGCTGACCTCGCAAGCCTCCAGCAGCAAATTCAACCTCAAAACCTCCTCCATTTTCATTGTCATTTTCCAATTCGCCTTCAACCGCACACACAAGCCTCATTTCAAGAAAGAGAGCATGGTGTGCTACAACGAAGAGCTGGTGACATCCACTGACCCCACGTGGTCATCACCAGTCCTGAAAAAACCTGTTACTGCCGCAACTCCTACCCAGAAGCCTCTACGCAGACACAAGGATGATGAAGAGGAGAAGTCGGCCGGACAATCCACCAACTCTTCGTCCTCAGCCTTGGAGTCTTCATTTGAGATCGAGACTGCTGACAACAACGACGTTGATCAAGTGCTGCACGACATGGCCGACAACATGATCGGACGTAATGTGCCTTTCCAATCTCCATTTGGCACAAAAGCTCAAGTGTACGCAGACTACACTGCCAGTGGGAAATCCCTCGAGTGTATCGAACGCTTCATCCACGACCATGTCATGCCTACTTATGGTAACACGCACACCACCACGTCCGTCACGGGACTGCAGACCACGTCGTTCCGTGAAGAAGCTCGCCATATTATCGCCAAAGCCGTCAACGCTCGTGAGAATAAGGACGTGGTGATCTTTGCAGGTCAGGGATGTACCAGTGCTATCAATAAACTGGTCACGGCACTAGGGATCAACAAAGGTCGTCGTCGTCATCGAGCTTCCAAGCGCCCTGTGATCTTCACGTGTCCATTCTCGCACCATTCCAACTTGTTGCCATGGAGAGAGAGTCCATGTGCTGACGAGGTGCAGATCCCAGAGGCAGAAGGTGGTGGTCTCGATCTCAAGGAACTGGAACGTCAACTTCAACGTCACCAGAACCGACCTCTCAAGATCGGGTCTTTCGCTGCGGCATCCAACCTCACTGGTATGTTGATCGACGTGGATAAAGTGTCAAAGTTGCTGCACAAATATGGCGCCTTGGCCTGCTGGGACTACGCAACTTGTGCCCCGTACGTCGACATCGACATGAACCCTAAAGACGATCCTCTTGCTTACAAGGATGCAGTATTTTTTTCGGGTCACAAGTTTGTCGGTGGACCGGGATCTCCTGGTGTGTTGGTTGTCAAGAAAAACTTGATGAGTAATGAGGTGCCGACAATGCCCGGAGGTGGCACTGTTCTCTTCGTCACGGAGAAGGCACACAGTTATCTCTCCAACAAGGTGGAGCGTGAAGAAGGAGGCACCCCCGATATTCTGGGTAGCATCCGACTGGGTCTCGCCTTCCTGCTCAAACAACACGTGGGTCCCGAACACATCATGGATCTCGAACGCCAACATGTCCACCACGTCCGTGAATCACTAGGTCGGAACAACAACATCATCCTGCTGGGCCGACAGACCGACGATGTGGACCAGCTACCGATCTTCTCCATGATGATCCGCTTCGGTGACCGCTTCTTGCACCATAACTTTGTGTGTGCCTTGTTAAACGACATGTTTGGTGTCCAGGCTCGCGGTGGTTGTCAGTGTGCGGGTCCCTTCGGTTCTCGTCTACTCGGTCTCAGCCGCGACCACATTGTCGACCTGGGTCACGCTGTCGTCGCTAAGCATGAGATCCTCAAGCCGGGTGTTGCACGCATGAGCTTCCCGTACTTTGCCGACGAGGACGAGGTCAACTACGTGTTGGAGGCAGTACACTTCGTAGCCAACCACGGTTGGAAGTTCCTGCCGCAATACGACTTCGACTGCCGTACAGGTGTGTGGCGTCATGTTTCTCGCGCTGAGGTGGCGTTCCCAGACAAAAAACTTTTGACGGAGATGCAGATCGACGACGTGGAGACTGTACGCTCATCGATTGTGGTCGAACCTATTCAGGACTTTGCCACCCATCGACGACAGAACCTAGAGCAGGCAGCGAAGCTCGCGGACCTCTCCATCCGAGAGGCAGCGTCGTCCGACTTCCAACAGGGTGAGAAGGTTGCTGACAGCTACGAAGGACTGCGCTGGTTCGCGTACCCGAGTGAGGCTGTTGCGGCTTTCCAGGATCTGGGACGCAAACCTCCGCTTTCGGACGAAATCAGCGGTCCGTGTCAACCTCAGCGCTACTTCGACCCAGCCATCAACCACGTGTGGGACGGCGTGCCGACGTTGGCCAAGATGAAGCGGCACCGGGTCGCGATGGCGGCGCGGATGCTGATCGCTCGTTGTATGCCAGGGCAAGGATCTCCTTTTCTGATGGACATGACGCCGGTGACGGATTCGGAAGACGAGAGTGGCAGTGAAAGTGAAGTTTCGCAGAAGCACGTGTAGGTATTGTATCCTAAGGTTAGAGAGCCCATTAGCTTCAGTTGCTTAACTTTATGAACGTTGTGTCAACTTGGACACTAAGCAGGCACAATGCGAGAAAGATTGAACCTTACGAGGGTGATTTTTGTCGAAATTTAGTTTTTAGTTCTATACATGTAGTTAATTCTCAAGCTCTCGGGTGACGATCTTCTTTAGCCACTGAAGGTAGAGCTGGATACGTTCAGCACTGCCGGTAGTGAAGTTTCGGGCCCAGAGTCCGTGCCCGGACATTATCTGAATTGCTAAGGCCTCAACATACTAAAAAATATGATGCAGAACACATTGGCTCAGCAGAAGCAGCGCAGTACGGCAGATCAGCGCAATACCCCATCGAGAATAGAAGACAGCCACAAACTGGAACAAGGTATTGAAAGCTTCCTGAGAATGGAATCCAGGCCAGAAATCGAAACGCCAAGCCCAATGGTGAAGATGAAAGAAACATTGGGATTTTACTTTTATAATAATGAAATACCGGTGTCTTTCAACATTGGCTGCCCTCTCTTTCGGTTGGTGTGGATTCCAATATGCAGATACTCAAACCGGTAGGAATTCCCCAAATTTGGAAGGTATCTACATGCACATTTACAACGCGGTACGCTTCATTGCAGGCCGCCGCAGACTTTGATGGAAATTTCTCCCCAAGTACGAATTAAAAAGCGCATGATTCAGGGCTCGTTGACTAACTAACCTTACCGTACTGGTACCTTACACGCCGTGTCAACTTGACACGACTCGTGTCACACGAGCAAAATGTCTATTAGATATCTTCAAGATCGTGCAAGGCCATTGACGACAGTTGGGCCTATCCAAGACCTCTCGGACCACCGCCTCGAAACCTTGAGCTGTTGCAAAGGACCGCTCTATTCTGGGCCAAGATTCCTGCCCACAGAGTAAGAGGCCCGCACGTACAGGATTGCAGATTTATAAGAAAAAAAACTACTATGTACGAAAAGTCTACAGTGTAGTGTACGTTTTCGTTTTCGTTTCATGGTTGAGCAGCATTACACTCATTTAGCTAAGTTAACAGGAGTGTATTATAGTCTACAGACTATCCTGTCCTACATGTAACTGATACCTCCCGTGGAAGCAGCCTCTATCAGATATAGCAATAATATCAGATAGTGAAGTACATGACCCGTTTTGCCGCTATTTATCGGCGAAAATGAAGCAGAAGGGTGTTTTTCAGCGCAAGGGAAGGTACCTGAAGGTCGAGTGCCGGTTTAGACTACGAAGTTATAGCTAGAAGAGTCATTTTTTTAAAAAAATCGAACATATTTTTTTATTAAAATAAAAATATCTCCGAAATATTCTAGCCTAAAGAGAAAAGTAATCATAACATGATCGTTTTGAACGTCAGAAATTGTGCTTTATTTTAAGTTGTTGAGGTATTATATTTCTTCAAGTAAACTTGATACCATGAAAAATACTTGTATTTTGTATGGGCATGCTGAATATCGGCATCAACTTTTGCGTTTGACAATAATATTAATCGATCTACTGGACTCGGACCACATCGGGATCATTGTTTGTTAGGACATCGGATTCACTTCTACAGTTTTGTTCGCTGACTTTTCAGTGTTTTTTATGGGTGTCTTATATAATAATACATATGTTTAGATAATATCTATTATTTTATTTTTTTAGATGTAGGACGCCGCAATCAGTTGAAGTATTTTTGAGGTCGGTCATCGACCATGAAAACTACAGCTCACCATTGATCGAAGATGACGGTTTGAAGTCCATAGTCGAGAGCAAGAGTGTAACAAAGCTTTTGTAGACCCCTCGAGTGGTAGTCGGCTAGTTGTGTAGAGTAACTCTACATTCATGATCGAACGAAGCACCATTACAGCTCTTGAGTCAAACAATTTTCAGCGAGACTGGTGGGTGGGTGGTGGTCAACTACAATGTACAGTACATGGGTCGCGCGAGGGTTGCAGTCTTGCAGTCCAATTGCAGCGTTGTGATATCGCTGCTTATTTGAAAACCAATAATCAGGATTCGCACTTCGTAAGCGATGTGCCGTAGGAACGGCACCGAATCTTGGTCAAACACATCGAGCTCCAAAAGCTCCTTGGTCATTTTGACAGGCGTGGATAGCATCAAGGAAGCGGCGGCAGTACATGTATTCCTATTGACAACGTGCTTTTGCCTCAATGCGTTTGAGACGGAAAGCAGGAGTTCTGGTAGTCGATGTTTGTAGCATGTGCGCCTTGCCATGCGAGCCATTAGTTCACGCGAGTTACAGCGACTTATTGTTGTCTGAAGCAAGCCCTTGCAGCGTGCCATGCCTGACACCTGCAAGTGTACAACAACTTGCCTTCCCGACACGATCTCCTTCCGAATCCAGCAATTCGTTTCTTTGGCGAGTCTTCCGTGCTGCAGTGGAAAGCCTCTACGCATTGACACCAGTGTGAGCAGGAACACCTAGTTCATCCTCCATATGGGGCCCTGCCTGATCTCCGCATTTGATCGCTCCATCTTTCTCCTTCTCTGCTCGTACCTAAACATTTTGTGCGGCCAGGGACTGTTTGAGACGACCGAGTTGAGGCATCTTGCACTCGAGCGGACACTTCTTCTACAGGATGCACCGATCAAATCCATCGTGTTAATCCTCCGCCTTGCAAAGGTTGAAGCCTCGGTTGGTTTTTGCATGGCGTCGGGGCCTCGCGCCCTCGCCATCCCAGTCGCCGCTCTTACGCGAGAATAAAGCCGGCGTCTTGAGGCTCGCCTGACCGCAGTACATCGTCCACGTGTGCGCCGCCTTCCGGCGATGGTCTGTGATACAGTAGCTGAGTCCTCCAGGCAAACAGCGACTCGTCTCGTGCGGTGCAAGTCCAGCCTCACCGAACCGCTTTCGGTGACTGAGGAGGTGTCGCCACTTTCCATTATCCCTTCGTGCACGTGCACCAAAGTCTCTGCTCTGGTCTCGGTCTCCGTTAAATAAAAATGCCACCTACCAGTAACGAGGACGGCACGGTCGCGGCGTTTCCGACGCCGTGGGTCTCGCAGGTTTTCCACGTTTCAGAGTCCGGAGAAGTTGGACGCAGTTCGCTCATCCAAGAAATCCGTGAGAAGGAGAAGGCGTTGATCGGGTTGGAGAAGTCTTTGAGTATTGTTAGCTCAGATATTGACCCGTTGGGAATGTCAACGACGTCGTTCGATTTCAAGGAAGAAGACGAAGACACTTCCAACTCATCTACGGTTCGTGACAATAGCATTTGTGTGGACAACGAGGTGGAGATATCGGACGATGAAAGCGACGATCAACTACTGAACGGTATCGCAGACGATATGATCGGTCGTAATATGCCGTTCCAGTCACCTTTCGGTGTCAAGGCGCAGTGTTACGCGGACTACACAGCCAGTGGCAAGTCGTTGGAGAGTATCGAGCAATTCATGCGGAACAAGGTCATGCCTACGTATGGCAACACGCACACCACGACGTCGGTGACGGGTTTGCAGACGACGGCATTCCGCGAAGAAGCCCGTCAAATTATCGCAAAGGCAGTGAACGCTCGCGAGTCGAAAGACGTCGTGCTGTTTGCTGGTCAAGGTTGTACCAGTGCCATCCAGAAATTCATCTCGGCACTTGGAATCAACACGTCTAAGCGGTTGCGACTTTCGTCTAAACGCCCTGTTGTTTTCACAGGTCCCTTCGCACATCACTCGAATTTGCTACCGTGGCGTGAAAGTCTTGCTGCTGACATTGTGGAAATCCCCGAAGCAAAAGGTGGTGGTCTTGACGTTAAGGAACTGGAGCGTCAACTCAAACATTACAGTGGACGCAAACGCAAGATCGGCACTTTCACCGCTGCTGCAAACCTCACGGGAATGCTCATGGATGTCGACAAGATCTCGAGGTTGCTTCATCGACACGGTGCGTTGGCCTGTTGGGACTACGCGACTTGCGCTCCGTACGTTGAAATCGACATGAACCCCAGTGATCCTCTCGCCTACAAGGACGCTATCTTTTTTTCAGGTCACAAGTTTGTTGGCGGTCCGGGATCTCCTGGTGTGTTAGTAGTCAAGAAGAAAGTTATGAACAACGAGGTGCCGACGATGCCTGGTGGCGGCACTGTGCTGTTTGTTACCGAGAAAGCACACAGCTACTTGAACGACACAGTGGAGCGAGAAGAAGGCGGCACGCCGGATATCCTGGGCAGTATCCGTCTTGGTCTGGCGTTTGCACTCAAGCAACGTGTCGGAACCAAGAAGATCATGGGTCAGGAACGTCGCCACGTGCAGCGAGTGCGTCAATCACTCGGTGAAAACAAGCATATTGTGCTGCTCGGTCGACAAAACAACAAGATGGATCAACTGCCTGTTTTCTCCATGATGATCCGCTACGGCGACCGCTTCCTGCACCACAACTTCGTATGCGCGTTGTTAAACGACCTCTTTGGGGTTCAAGCACGCGGTGGTTGTCAATGTGCTGGTCCATTTGGTGGTCGTCTGCTGTGTGTGAGTAAAGAGCACACGATTGCTCTGGGAACTGCTTTCATGGAGAAGGATGAGGCGATCAAGCCGGGTGTTGTGCGCATGAGCTTCCCGTACTTTGTCGATGACGCTGAGGTCGAGTACATTTTGGATGCCGTTAACTTCGTCGCTGATCATGGCTGGAAGTTCCTGCCGCAGTACGACTTTAACATCCACACGGCGGCGTGGCGTCATACTTCGCGTGCAGAAGACAACCTTCCGACAAAGAGCTGCCTATCGGAACTGCAGTTCTTCAGCAACACCACAAACAGCTTATCGACGCTTGACGGACCCATCCGCAGCATTGCAGCTCATCGACGCGAGAACTTGGAACAGGCCACACTTCAGGCATCTGCCTGTATGAAGGAGGCAGCACTGCTTGATTCGTTCCCTGAGGGTGAAAAAGTGCTTAAGGGCCACGAGTGGCTGCGCTGGTTCGTTTATCCGTACGAAGCCGTCGCAGACTACAAGAAAAATGGTGACAAGGCCCCGCTTTCCGACAAGATCACGGGTCCGTGCCAGCCGCATTTGTACCTGGAAGACGCAATGAACCACATTTGGGACGGTATGCCATCGATGTCCAAGCTGAAAAGGAGTCGAATGGGGCGGCTTATGCTTCGCCATTATATGCCGACACCCTGAACAAGTTCAAGGCGGAGGAAGTGAGGCCTCGAAACAAGAGACCAAGAGATAGAAGACCTAGAATTATTGTTTTGAAGGGAGCACTAGGTAGGTAGTATTTGTTAGGCGTAGCGGGACGGTCGCAACTCCTGCTGATGCAATGTTTCCGACGGCGGGTTACTACCCACCTCGACAGTCCTAGAACGTATCATAGTCGTCGTAAGTCGAGTCGATGCAGCGTACAATGTACAGTCATTGGTTTGGTGTGTTCCGATACGGTATCTTCAAAATCCATAAAAAAAAAACTAATTCTACTACGTAGAATACATGACCCCCTCACACCCACCACCACCACCACCTCACACACAGGGTGAAGTTCGCAGGTGTCGTCATATCTCCTTCGAGCGATCTTCACCACCATGCACGAGTTTCGTGGAGCGCTTTTTCATTTGAGTGGAGCACTCATCCGTTCGATTATGAAGTCCCAAATCTCTCATGCTCGAGCAATTGGTAAACAATCTGGCAGACTGCGAATGCACGCTGTCAACACCTGAATGGTCAGTGCTAACACCTTGGTCAAAATGAATGCAGGGTCACTGCATGGATGACACCTTGGTCAAAATGAGTTCCCTTGACTTTGTATTATAATTGCAATACAAACCAATGCTTCTAGGAGCCCGATCGACGAGGGGATCAGATACCGTTTCCAATGCGTCGCTAATGTCGACATTGCACTACATGTATTGCAGGTGTTGCAGTTGGGGTCAGGCATGTCGGAGCTCCTGGGCATGACACCTGTGGTCTACAGTGACCGGCGTGGCATGTAGAGGTTCCCACGCCGTACCACGTGGGCATTGTCGATTCAGCTGCACCCGACGAGACCTCCGAAAAGGATCTTGAGCCCAACAACAACGAGTCGGTGGCCAAACGCGTGGTGTTTTCGCGTCGCCACCTTGCAGGGCTGCGATGTACGGAGGGGTTAGTCCCTCTGTAGAGTCGGTCGATCAGAGTGACGGCGCATTATCGGGACAAAGTGGATATGACGAGGGTTTCTCGCGGCTCTGCGGCAGTCGCGATCTCGCCGGGATTTTTGGAGTGCCCGCACGAGGCGTCGAGACTCGACTCGGCAGAGATCGCCGCTGCGATGTCGTAGTCGTAGGCATTCACTGTGCTGTGGGATATAAGACACAGCTGCGATGCATGAACTCGCGGGCGTCATCTTCTCGCCGCGCGTCCACCCGATGCAGACAGCAACCAAACCGGTCAGCTCATACCCAGCAACTCTCAGGTGCATGTACAGCCAGGAGCGTTGCGCGGGAGCAAGGGAGCGAGGGATCTCCGGCGGAGGCTCCGCCGTCATCCTGCGACGGTGACTCGTAGCCGTGCAAGCTCTGCACCTGGCGTGCCGTGTTGCCTCATCGCTGCGGGAGGGACCCGCGACGCTGAAAGACCAGCACTTGGCCAGGAGCTCCGCTCCCTTCCCGCCGTTGCAAATTCCCACCTCGTCGCCACCATTCGTCCGCCGGGTGGAGCTGATCCCTTGGCAACCTTTTGCATGCAACAACGTACTGTACCGTTAACGGACAGGTCTCTCGGATAATTGCCCGTCATGGGACTCAGCATAACGCTACCCGAACCTATTACATGTATTGCTCGCGCCGCGCAGATGGCGACAGTACCCATTGCTGCGCGTTGGTATGGAGATCGGCCATCAGATGGTGTGCCGTGACAGCGAGACGCGTCCCGGTCACGTCCTTTGGTCACGCTGAACAATGGACATCCTCCTCGCAATCGGACGAGCCTCGTCTGACGGATAAGAGACGCAAATCGCAAGACAACTCGTTTTTGCAGGCGCGCCGTCAAACGCGACTCGACTGGCGTCGTGCCGTGCCGGGCCTTTTCTGTGGCATTTGCAGCGGCTACGTCGTCGTCCAGCTGTGATTTGGACAGGCCGGTCAAGCGCCGGCATGTCGTGCTTGAATCCCGGTCTCCGGACCTCAACAATCAAAGCGAGCGCTGCCGATCGCTTTCGAGTCCTGATACTGTAACTGTAGACTGTAGTCGAGCTGCCTGACCTCTGCAGGCACTCGGTGAAAACCACTTGGCGCCGTGCATGTCACTTCCCAAATTGCACGCCAACCGTAAAGGTGCTTGGTGATCCGCTCTCGTCCAGGGCCGCCTGTTTAAAGTATCCATGTTGCGCCACAGCATTGACGAGAGCGCGCTGCCGCGCCGCAGTCTACTGGTTGCGCTGCCGTTAGCCAAGGAGGACGCGGAGGACAAGAACCTGCTGTCCTCCAGCTCCAATAATCCGTTCAACAACACGGACACGTCGTCCATCGACTTGGAAGCCGAACGGATTGACCTGCAGCAACAAGCCGCTGAGGACGACGATGACAAGCATGAAACCGCTTCGGAGACCTCGTCAAGCTCCAACAGCATCATTGGTGCCCCCGCGGCCGACATCGACACGGAAATCGCCCTGGGTGTCATGAAGGAGGCCGACCGCCGTATGACCGTACGCACCTCCATCGCCACCGACATCTCCTCGATCGACGGCATTCAAGTTGAAGAGGAGGAAGAGCATGACGAACTCGACGTGCAGTTGCTGCACGACATCGCCGACAACATGATCGGCCGTAACGTGCCGTTCGAGACGCCGTTCGGCACCAAGGCCCAGTGCTACGCCGACTACACGGCCAGCGGTAAGGCTATCGAGAGCATCGAGACGTTCATCCGTAACGAGGTCATGCCTACGTACGGCAACACACACACCACCACCTCAGTCACCGGTCTTCAGACCACCTCCTTCCGCGAGGAAGCCCGCCAGATCATCGGTAAAGCTGTGAACGCCCGTCTCCATGGCACCGGGGCTCGTGACGTGGTCCTGTTCACTGGTCAAGGTTGCACCAGCGCAATTAACAAGTTTATTACTGCCCTCGGTCTCAACACGATGCGACGCCACCATCGTCCGTACAAGCGGCCGGTCATCTTCACGTGTCCCTTCTCGCACCATTCCAACTTGTTGCCATGGCGTGAGCTGTACGCGGTTGATGTGGTCGAGATCCCCGAGGCTAAAGCCGGTGGTCTCGACTTGAAGGAGCTCGAACACCAGCTCCAGAACTACCAAAGCCGCGATCTCAAGATCGGCACATTCGCCGCTGCATCCAACCTCACGGGTATGTTGTCTGATGCCGACAAAGTGTCTAAGCTGTTGCACAAGTACGGCGCCCTGTCCTGTTGGGACTACGCCACGTGCGCCCCTTACGTCGATATCGACATGAACCCCAAAGACCCTGCTGCCTACAAGGACGCGGTGTTCTTTTCAGGACACAAGTTCGTCGGTGGACCTGGTTCCCCGGGTGTGTTGGTTGTCAAGAAGAACTTGATGAGCAACGAAGTGCCGACGATGCCCGGTGGCGGTACCGTGCTGTTCGTCACTGAGAAGGCCCACAGTTATCTCGCCAACATGGTGGAACGTGAAGAGGGTGGCACTCCCGACATCCTGGGCAGCATCCGTCTTGGTCTTGCTTTCGAACTCAAGCAACGTATCGGACCCAAACATATCATGGATGTTGAACGTCAACACGTGCGTCACGTCCGTGAGGTGTTGGGCCGGAACGAGAACATCATCCTACTTGGCCACGACAACGTGGACCAGTTGCCGGTTTTCTCGTTCCTGGTTCGCTTCGGCGACCGCTTCCTGCACCACAACTTTGTGTGTGCTCTACTGAACGACCTGTTCGGTATCCAAGCTCGCGGTGGGTGCCAGTGTGCTGGCCCCTTCGGTGCTCGTCTCCTTGGTCTCAGTCGTGAACACATCACTGCTCTGGGCTACGCTATTGTCGCCAAGGACGAGGTTCTGAAACCGGGTGTCTCCCGTATGAGCTTCCCGTACTTTGCCGAGAAAGAGGAGGTGGAGTACATCTTAGAGGCGGTGAACTTCGTGGCCGGTCACGGCTGGAAGTTCCTGCCGCAGTACGAGTACGACCCGCACAACGGAGCGTGGCGTCACGTTTCGCGCGCCACCGCCCCGTTCCCGGCCAAGAAGTTCCTGGCCAGTATGCAGCTCGACGACGTGGAAACAGTGCGTCAGTCTGTGTGTGTCGCTCCCATTCGCAGCATCGCAGCCCACCGCCGCGAGAACTTGGAGCAGGCCGCTGTTCTGGCGGACGCCTGCATTGAGAAGGCTGTGTCGGCCGAGCAGATCCCAGAGGGCCAGAAGCTGGTGCCGGCTCACGAATGGCTACGTTGGTTCGTGTACCCGCACGAGGCCGTTGCCACCTACAAGGAGAAGGGTGAGAAGCCGGCGCTCACGGAGAAGATTGAGGGCCCGTGCCAGCCGCAACGCTACCTGGACGGGTCGGTCCACAAGGTGTGGGCAGGCGTGCCGTCGCTGGGTAATATGAAGCGGAGTATCGTGGGACGATTCATGCTTAAGGTGTTCATGCAGGCTGAGTTGGAGGCCATGAAGGACAAGAGGACAGACTTTGAGAAGAGTGTATTGAAGGAGGAGGAGGCCATGTGCGTCGTCTTCGGTGGCTCACAGAAGTGCCAGTAAGAAAGAGAGAGATACTTAAAGTTGAGGTGGGGACGATCGGGAGTCCGCCATGCCCTCGGATAGAGCGTGGCAGCACGTTGTAGTTCCTTGTTTTATAGCGTATCATGAAATGTAGCTCATGGGTATTAGAGCCGTCATTTATTGTTGTCGGGTGTGCAGACGGTCTACCGGTAGCTTGTATCCAAGCACATGATCAACTTCAAGCACAGCAACATGACCTTCAACCAGCAGGTTCACCTGCTGTTTGTAGCCACCCATGCATGAGGCGCAAGTTGGTGTGGCGGTTGCCCCGGGAGGATCAACACTAAGACTTCAACCAACTTAGACATTGTCGTTCAAACGAAAGCGTAGTGATCGTCATAAAGTTCAAATCGAAGTAAAGCTCAATTCATGTTCACTTAGATGGCTACCCCGGCGAACAGGAAGCCACAGGCCACGAGGTTAGTACGGCCACGCCGCCTTGAGGTTAGCATCGAAGTTAGCGTCGATGAACGGTACTTTGGCCTTCTCACCGAAGCTCGTATCGGTCAGGGCCGTGCGCGCCTCCACCGTCAACTGTTCCCACATGATAATGTCTTGAAATTTTCCACCGGTTCTTCCAGTCACGTCCACAGTGTGATAGCCCCCGTTACCGCCGTCAGCGAGACAATTGATCATTGCACTTGTGCCATTGAGTGCTCCGGCAGGCAAGGGAAGATACTTGTAGTACTTTTCTCCGTAGGACGATGTCGATACACCCAGGATCATCGACTTGTCTTGAGCGGGGCTGTTGAGCCAAACCACGACATTCACCCAGTCGTGGCGGTGGCCCGCGGTGATACTTGCCGAATCCTTGGGGAAATACCACGCGTACATGATGGCCCATAGATCGTTGTACCAAACGGCCCTGCCGTACACCTGTGAACCGAGACTCGACCCCTCGCAGTCCCCGTAGTTGTTACCGGTTCCTTTAAGCCCACTGCTCGTATCACCGGCAGCGTCGACAGCTGCGTATGAATCAATGCTTTGGAAATAAAATAAAAAAATTGAACTGGGCGGGGAAGGTCACCATAATAAAGTATGGCAATATACAGCGGTACAATAATAAATATTTCAATTATTTTAATATATTGCATGGGTCAAAAACGGGGCAGTGGTGAAAGATTGACCCTATCACACGGTGATTCACACCCACCAGATGGGAGTTTTTTTTTTAAAGAGTTAAGACACATAAATAAGCGGGCGACAGCCTCAGTACATGTGGGCCGTCGCTCGTATCGGATAGATGAATGACCCCAAATAAACAGAGACAACTGGCGAGCTCTTGACACCAACGATACTTGAATGAGCATGGTAAAACCCAGTTCAATTATTACGGACCCAATTCGATATTTTACTGGCTTAGGATTTTCCCAATAATAAATTATTCAATAAATACATGTCTATAATAACTTTATTATATTCATTTTTACGAAGCACTGGTATGAATGGCACCCACTGTCAATGCGAAGCGATGGTTTGTACTTGACCGCCGCCATCGCCGAAATTGTGGTTGGTTCGGGCTGTGCGAATGGCTGCACCTTGTCGTGGTCAATACTTGCAGCTTTAACAGCGCTGAGTGCAGCAGCAGTAGATAGTAGCACTGAGAGGGGGTTCATCGTCGTGGTTTGGCGGTGAATCGGAAACTGTGCCCCGAGAAGTTTGCGTTGCATTTTGTAAATTGTTCGCGTTTAATATTGACCATGCTCAAAGTCATCACCAAATGCGAACAATTCTTATGAAATTGACTTTGGGGTTGCTCAAACTCCAAAACTGAGGTCGCCAGCTCACCATCCTTCTCTGGCCAAGATGATGGGAGCAGGCTTCTCATTCGCAGTACAGTGTACTTATTCTGGAAACGGCCATCAAAGCGAACAGCTTCGAGTCTTGAGCAGAACTTGGCGACTTCTTCATTTGTTGACCTTCGCAGCAGTGGCCCAAACCGGGATACAGATTTTTTTAAAAATATGTGTTTTTTTAAAACACACAAAAAAGCCCAAATTTGCGAGGAGTTTTAACGATGTATAATACTGGTGTTAAAACACGAGCTGTAAATCTGGGTATATGAGTCACTATTACCTAAAAAAAGGTATACATGTATACTAGTAGTGCTATTTATCTACTACTGTATCGATATAACGATACTATTTTATCGATTACTACCATTCAATTAGGTACGAAATGTAGCCATGTTTACAGAATCACTTCACTCAGCTCTCTTCCGCTCCATTCATCACCTCGCCATCACTTCGACCATGTGGCTACAGGACGAGGCCGCATCCGCGCGCTTCTTCTGCGAGGAGCTAGAGGAGGACCTAACATCGCATATCCAGGAGCAGCCGCAACCCGCATCCGCCGTCTCCGTAGACCAGTCGCTCTCCGCCTCCGCGCAGCAGACCGTCGACCTCATCGCGCGTAACGTCGTTGGACGTCAGACACTCTTCGAGTCGCCATTCGGAGCACGCGCCTTGTGTTACGCAGACTTCACAGCCAGTAGTAAACCTCTGCAATGTGTTGAGGACTATCTGAATCGAGAGGTTATGCCATTGTACGGCAACACACACACCACCACGTCCATCACAGGCTTGCAGACCACCTGCTTCCGTCACGAAGCGCGTCAGATTGTAGCACAAGCTGTCAATGCCAAAATTACAGGTCGTGGAGCTGAAGATTGCGTGCTATTTACGGGACAAGGCAGCACAAGTGCAGTCAATAAACTCGTGCAGGCTCTGGGCTTGCAACAATTCAGTGTAAATGCTGCATGTGACCAGCGACCTGTCGTCTTTGTCGGTCCCTTTGAGCACCACTCGAACCTGTTACCATGGCGTGAAAGTGCAGCGGAAATTGTGACAATTCCTGAGAATGAACAAGGATTGATGGACATTAAGACATTGAAGATGCAACTGGAGAAATACGCAACTCGGCCACTTAAAGTCGGCGCTTTCTCGGCTGCATCTAATTTGACAGGTGTGTTGACAGATGTGGATGCAGTGTCGGCATTGTTGCATCAACATGGTGCATTGGCGTGTTGGGACTACGCGACGTGTGCATCGTACGTGAACATCGACATGAATCCCGTGGTGACGGACGAAGCGAGACGTCCGTTCGTCTACAAGGACGCTGTTTTCATTTCAGGACACAAGTTTATTGGGGGGCCTGGATCTCCTGGTGTGTTGATTGTCAAGAAACGTCTACTTACGAACGCAGTGCCTACGATCCCCGGAGGTGGCACTGTGTTCTTCGTCACGGAGAATGATCATCGCTATTTGTCCAATCGCGCGGAGCGTGAGGAAGGAGGCACTCCTGATATTCTCGGTAGTATCCGTCTGGGACTTGCAATTGAGCTGAAGCAGCGCGTTGGAACCAAGAACATCATGACTTTGGAGCGACGCAATGTGGAGCGTGTTCGTGAGTCGTTACAGCAGAACGAGAATATTGTGCTTCTTGGACGCCAAGAAAGCGAAGTGGAACAGATCCCTGTGTTTTCGTTCCTTGTGCGCTTCGGTGATCGTTTCCTGCACTACAACTTTGTGTGTGCACTGCTGAACGACCTCTTTGGTATCCAGACGCGTGGTGGCTGCCAATGTGCCGGTCCATACGCTACTCGACTGCTGGGTCTTGCTCGTCGTGATGTGCTGGCGCTTGAAAGCGCTCTTATCGAGAAGAAGGAGATGTTACGTCCTGGATTCACGCGTATGAGTTTCCCGTACTTCATGAGCACAGCAGAGCTCGAGTATGTGCTGGCCGCTGTGAATTTCGTGGCTACTGACGGCTGGAAGTTCCTGCCGCAGTACAAGTTCAACCACAAGAGTGGTGTGTGGAAGCACTGGACACGCTTTACCAAGTTCCCGGACCGCAAGTGGATCTCTCACTTCGCGACGGCGCTGGAGGACAAAACTCGTTCCAAGAGCCTTGCTGACAATGAAGAACTGCTGGCTGCTCACCGAGCGGAGAACTTGGCGGAGGCACGTCGACTGGCGGACGAGGTGAATGCCAAGAATTTTCCTTCTCAGGTGGTGGCAGCATCGGCTACACAAATGCTGGAGGAAGCGGACGATGAGGCACTCCGATGGTTTGTGTACCCTTCGGAGGCGGCGGAGGCTATTAAGAAGGGGCTGAAGCCCGAGTTGGCAGAAACTATCCGTGGTCCGTACCAGCCTGCGCGTTATCTCACGGGTGAACTGAAGGACCAGTGGACCGATGTGCCAACTCCTACCGCTGCTCCTGCCGCGGTGTGTGGACTTACGACGTGCTGCCCCGTTCCACCCGTTGCAGCTACGTCGAACGGTAGCAGCAATCACGCAAAGACTTTTGTTTCTACTAACGACCGCGAGACGGGAGGCAAATACCCGCTTCGGTCGACGAATGGCGCTGATGCTGTTGAGGGGCCAATCGCTGCCAATGGCAGTTGTAGCACTGGTAGCTGCAACACTGGTAGCTGCGAAGTGCGTACAGCTCCAACGTGCTCGATTGGAACGACGGCGGCTACTGTTCAGGAGACTACGACGACCATCACCGAAAAAACGACCAAAACGAAGCTGTTCCCTACGCCGCCAAAGAAGCTTTTGCGCTGGGTAGGCCAGGCGCTGATGCAGTGGGATATGATCCAAGAAGGCGACCGATTGCTGCTAGGTGTGTCTGGCGGCAAGGACTCGCTGAGTTTATTGCACGTACTGCTGCGTTTCCAGAAGCGCGCCCCCGTCCGCTTTGAACTGGCCTGTGCAACGGTGGACCCGCAGACACCTTCGTTCGACCCGAGCCCGTTGAAGGAGTACATGCGCGCGCTGGGCGTGGAATACCATTACCTGTCCGAGAACATCATTGAACGCGCAACGTGCGAATTGAACGGCGACTCGTTGTGCAGCTACTGCTCGCGCATGAAGCGCGGCGTTCTGTACTCGTGCTGCCGCAAGTACGGCTTCAACAAGCTTGTGCTAGCGCAGCACCTCGATGACCTGGCGGAAAGCTTCTTCATGTCGGCCATGCACAACGGCCAGCTGCGTACCATGAAGGCCAAGTACTGGAACGACCAACGCGATGTGGAAGTGCTGCGTCCACTGGCGTATGTGCGTGAAATTGAGCTGAAGAAGTTCGCGTACGACTCGCGCCTGCCTGTGATCAATGAGAACTGCCCCGCCTGCTTCGAAGAGCCCAAGGAGCGTCATCGCATCAAGAAGATGCTCGCACAGGAGGAGAGTCTGTATCCGGACATGTACAATAGTCTGCGTCGCGCGCTGCTGCCGCTGATGGACGACGCTAGTTACGCGCCCCTGGAGGCTGTGCGCGCTCGAGTGGAGCAGGCCAAGCAGGAACGCAAGCGTGCTCCGTCCAGCAAGAGTAAGAACCAGAACAACAAGGCCACGGTGAAGGGCTCGACGGCGTCAAACACGAGCAGCTCCACAGAAGAAGAGGCGAGTGAAGGTGTTTCAAGTGGAGCTGAACCTACTGCAACGTCTTAGAGATGCAGTTGCAACAAGCATTGTACATGAGAACAGGTGCAGCATAGATGAACTTGCTTTGGTTAGACAATTGTCATTATTGGTCTTGTGTTGCAGTTTGTTGTTGTGGTAACGTTTCAGAAATTTGTTGGAAACTCTGCTCCGCTTCAATACCGCCAATGTGCTCAAAGAGCTCCATACCGGTACAAGTAGACTAACTCCCAGGTGGGGAAAGACTTGGGACTGGAATTGTAAAAGGTGCACCCTACTTCTCATCGACTCGCCCTAGCGATTTTGTAAGTTTTCTACAGGCTTTTGTCATGCTGGTGTGCACCACGGATCTGTCAGTGCTGATTCGCCCAAAAGCGAAGCGAACGAACAGTGAAGTTGAAGTGGCTACAGTACCCGACCGTTTCGCATGTCAAAAGTTCAGAATTGCAATCGAATCGGCTTTGCGGTCGAGTTGTGATGCAATTGCCTTTGCCTCGTCCTCGCCTTTTGCTGCTCACTGGATTGTTGCAGGTTGGCCTGCTTACTGACGTGGTGGCCACAATCCATTCGGGTGTCTACATGGTACAGCAACGTTATTCCACGCGACAGCCGAGGGTTCTCTAACGGACAAGAACCCATTCGCTGGCTACTGCTCGGAGGCGAGCTCTACAGTTACGTCGACCGCAGATTAATAATGGGTATCACGTACCAGCAATGGAGGGGTTTTACTGTTAGAAGGCTCTTTTCAGGTACATGTAATGACCACCAATGCCACTGCTGTGAGATGCCTGCAAATATAATCGCGTCGCACTTCCTCAGACCATGAGACTGGTGCCTAGTGCCGCACCAGTGCCAATGGCACTGCCATCGTGTTGGCGCTCGAGGCACGAGTTCAGAGCAAAAAAAAATCGTCTTGCTGTCCGAAGCAGACACAAAAAGGCGCTGAGATTAATCACATCTGAAAGTTTGTATAGGACGCAACGGGACAACAACTGATTGTTCCTCTGCCATTGCACGTCAATACAAACTTCTTATCACAACGAAAGCATTGCGCACGTCCTGCTGCCCCCTCCTCACTCTCTAACCTGCCGTCCAAGTCCATCGACTCTAACCTTCATTCGAACTATGGAGGAGGCAGCCGAGATCTCCCGCCCCATGGTTGGCACCAGTGGCGCTCCCATGTCCAGCTCCACCTACCGCAACAGCGAGTACACACGCGAAGCCATGGAGACTTCACGACTGACAGAGTCTGGCGGCCCACGTGAGAGTTCCATGTACGGCTACGGTCCAGGCGGCCAGCGTCAGACGGAGATGAAGCTTATGGCTGTTGAGCCTGACCTCGGTGCAGCTCCAGAACGTACCAAAGACTACAAGGGACGTATCCGCACGTGGCCTGGTCTTCTACTACTTCTGGCTATTGTGGCTGGTGCTGTGGCTCTCATCACCATCAATGCACTCGACGTTCAGGACCAGATGAACATCAACGCTCAACGTTACGAGAACGCGTCACAGTCCAAACGCAAAATCAAAGACGGACTTGATGATGATAGCGTAATCGTTTCAGACGACGGACAAGTGGGCAACCCCAAGAAATACCCAGATATGGGCTGTGAATTGCCTGATTATCAGAGCAAAAACGGCCAAATTTTCTCAGTGGCTAAAAATGGTACGGAGATTCCTGTCGGTATCAAGGGTTTGAACTGGTTCGGCATGGAGACAGGTCTCGCTATTCCCTTTGGACTCTGGGAAAACATGGACAATGGCACGTCAGTGTATGAAATTGCAGGTTTCTTGGCTCGGAACAAGTTCAACAGTGTGCGTCTGCCTGTGTGCATCAAAAACATTCTCAAGGATGTCGCGCCGGACAAATCTCTGATCAATTTGAACACCAACCGAGCCATTAACATCACGTCGTACATTACGACGATCCAGACGATTGTGGAGGCCTTGGGATATCGTCATATCACTGTTATGATCAGTCTCCACACACTTGACACTAAAAAGTCTGGAGGTGCATGGTACAGTGAGGATCTGGGTGTGTCTGAGGACGATTTCCTGGATGCTGTTGATATTTTGACCAAGAACTTGTGCAAGTCCCAGTACTGGAACATCCTCGGTCTGGATCTCAAGAATGAACCGCACGAGTGTTCGTGGGGAGGTTCCGATCCGGATTGGCAGAAGGGTGCGACGTTGATTGGAAACAGGATGCTGGAGGGTTGTCCTAACTGGCTCGCTTTCGTTGAGGGTATCGCTTCAAAGGGTACCATTACGCTTAATGGCGAGGAAAACACCTACTTCGATTGGTGGGGTGGTGGTCTTGCTGATGCTGGTGGTGATCCCATCACGTTTGATGTAGAAAACAAGCTCGTCTGGGCTCCTCACTACTACAACACTGGTGTGAGTCCCGCTTGGTACCTGTACGCTTCAGGTACGCAGAATGCTGAAGGCGCACTGGAAGACTACGTTGAGCTGGACGACGAGACGCTGCGAAACAACGTCGAGAAGACTATGGACAAAATGTTTGGCTACTTGCTCGGCACGGACACGAACACTGCAATGGTCATGGGCGAGTTTGCTGGTCTCTATGGCAAGGACGCTCACCCGTTGAAGACCACGAAGCGCACTACGGACTTCACGATCGACGTCATGCTGAAGGCCGGATACGCAGGAGGCTACATGTGGTCGCTCAACCCGGAGAGTGCGTACCAGTACAACCCAGCAGATACGTACGGCACGTTCACGGAAGGTCTACTGGACGATGACTGGTTGACACCGAACAAGGTGTTCGTGGAGGGTATCGCTGCTCTGGACGAGATTAAGGACCTCAAGATGTTCCCTTGCTTCGAAGTGGAGGTGGCGAGTGACGCTGGATCTGAGTAGAGGGAACGGTGTCTAAAGTAGATTGTCGTCCGTTTCTCTATTTTACTTTTTGCTCTTGGGATATGGTAGCTGCATTCCGAGAAATGTATAATTTTGAGCTCACGTCGTCAAGTCCCTGAGAGCCTTCCACTGATGTCATTGACGCTATTCAGAGCAGCTAAGACCATCGACTGAAGCTACACTCGCGCATCCGTTACCTCATGAATGGCAACCAACTCCGCAATTATCACCAACGGCTCGGGAACGGTTCAACACTCAGTTTTCATGTCGATTTTAAGATGAATGCTGGCCAATTCGGGGCTATCGCATGCCGCTCCGTCCCGAGATGAGACTGTCAACCAACTCGCTTGGCCATTCTCCAATTTGGAAAGCTCCAGTACCCTCAGCTCACAGGGTAGACTTTGTCACAACTAGAAGCTCTTCAGCCAACATGGAAGTTAGCGTTGTTCGGCCAATGCCGAAATCAACTGGTGCATCCTCTGCTGCTGCCAAAAACTCTGATGATCCACCTACCAACACCTACCGGAACTCCGAATATACAAGTGGCCGAGCCAGCACGTATGTAGACCAAGGTTCTGGTTCCGACTCCGGTCGGGAGACCTTTAGCCAGCAGCAAACCGAGATGAAACTCATGGCAATGGATCCGAGCGACACTTTGCCACCAGAGCGGGTGCAAGACTACAAAGGCCGGATTCGAGTACGTTGAGTGTATAGACTCAAATATCCTAATGCTGACTTTTGTGTGTATTTATCAACAGACATGGCGAGGCCTCATGCTCTTGTGTGTCATCGTTGGAGGCGCCGCAGCGATCATCACGGCGTGTGCTATGAGTGCGAGTGACGCTGCTGCCACCAGACAAGCTCGCTACGAGAACAAAACGGAAGAGCGACGCAAAATCAACGACGGGCTCACTGATGATGGTGTTATCGTCTCGGACGATGGACAGGTGGGCAACCCCAAGTCATACCCCAGTATGGGCTGTGAGCTGCCCGACTACCAAAGCAAGAACGGTCAGATCTTTGCCGTCTCGAAGAATGGAACCGAGGTGCCGGTGGGTATCAAAGGCGTCAATTGGTTCGGCATGGAAACTGGATTGGCAATTCCCTTTGGGCTTTGGGAGAACATGGATAACGGCACTTCAGTGTATGAGATCGCTGCATTCTTGGCTCGTAACAAGTTTAACAGCGTTCGTCTGCCGGTTTGTATCAAGAACATCCTCAAGAACACGCCACCTGAAAAGTCCCTTATCAACGTCAACACAAACCGCGCGATCAATATCACGTCGTACATATCGGCGATTCAGTCGATCGTGGAGGCGCTCGGGTACCGCAAAGTCACCGTCATGATCAGTCTCCACACTTTGGATACTATGAAATCGGGAGGTGCATGGTACAGTGACGACCTAGGTGTGTCTGAGGAGCAATTTCTCGAGGCTATTGACATCCTTACCAAGAACTTGTGCAACTCCAAATACTGGAACATTCTCGGTCTTGACCTTAAGAACGAGCCGTACCAATGTACGTGGGGTGGCAAGGACCCGGACTGGCAAAAAGGTTCGTCCTTGATCGGCAACCGTATGCTGGAAGGATGCCCTAACTGGATGGCCTTCGTTGAAGGCATCGGCGGCTCGGGTACCGTCACGGTTGGTGACAGAACTGCCGCGTACTATGACTGGTGGGGTGGTGGACTTGAAGGTGCAGGGGCTGAACCAACTGCGCTCACTACATCGAACAAGTTAGTATGGGCCCCTCACTACTACAACACGGGCGTCTACCCTGCCTGGTACTTGTATGCGTCAACAGGTGCGGTCGACGCATCGGGTGCGTTCTCGAGCTACGTGGAGCTGGACAACGCTACACTGCGAAGGAATGTCGAGATCACTATGGATAAAATGTTTGGATATTTGCTCGGCACGGACAAGAACTCGGCGATGGTCTTGGGTGAGTTCGCTGGTTTGTATGGCAAGGATAAACACCCGATGAAGACTACTATGCGCACAACGGACTACACCATCGAAGTGATGCTAAAGGCGGGATACGCGGGTGGTTACATGTGGTCACTAAACCCCGAGAGTGCGTACCAATACAACCCGGCCGACACGTACGGCACGTTCACTGAAGGTTTGTTGGACGACGACTGGCTCACGCCCAACAAGGCGTTCATGGAGGGCATGGCCGCAATGAATAACATCAAGGACCTTAAGATGTTCCCGTGCTTCCCGGAGACGGAATCGTCCTCGTCGTCCAAGTAGGTTTAGAGAACGAAGTACTGTAGTTTGAGCACGAATGCAATGCACAGATTTGACAAGAAACACCGAAGTTACTGACGCCTGCAACGTTCCGACACCGATGTAGCAGTTACATTGATACTTCAGTAGTAATTATATTATTTAGTTGTAGTATTAGTATTAGTAATTACTACGCAGTATTACATTATTTTTAATTGTAACATTACTATTGTACTTCCCACGAACGAAGCCTTATGTAAGTCCAGCGCCGTCGCGCTGATGAACCCGTTAGTGTTGGCTGTGAATCTCGCTCGCTCTAGCATCAAGTGGGCGTGGGCCACTCGATGGATTCTCGCTCGCTAGTATATCACAACTGAATTTTCACAACCAATGCGAACAGCGCAACGACGCCAAAGGGACAGGCTCTCTGGTAGGTTTCGCAATGGGTTCAGCCGTCGCCGTGGGATATCAAGAGTCCCTCTTTGCACCTGCTTCTTTCTCTCACATTTCGCATTCCGCGCAGCGACCCAAAGAGCTTCGAACAGCGTTGGATTTGAATCTCCTATCGCTATGGAAGTGTCCAGGCCGATGTTAAACTTAATACCGGCGGAGGAACGGCAGGTCACCGCCAGCCGAACGAGCGAATACTCAAGTGGCAACTTCAGTGCGCACCTCGATTCGTCACAAGGTCCGCGTCTTACCGAGGGGGGACGTATCAGCTCAACGTACGGCCCCGGGGGTCAACGTCAGACGGAAATGAAGCTCAAAGCTGCGGAATTCGACGATCTGCCGCCTGAGAGGACGAAAGACTACAAAGGTCGCATCCGGACGTGGCCTGGACTGTTACTGCTACTTCTCATTATTGGGGGTGCTGTGACGATCATTGTCCTGCAGGCCAAAGAGACCAACGACCTCATCAACGTCAACCGTGAAAAATACGAGCAACAACAGGCTGACAAACGCAAAATTCAGGATGGCAAAGATGACGATCAAGTGATCATATCAGATGATGGACAGGTGGGTAACCCAAAGACGTACCCTGATATGGGCTGTGAATTACCCGATTATCATAGCAAGAACGGCCAGATTGTAGCTGTATCCAAGAACGGCACTGAAGTGCCAGTGGGTATCAAAGGCGTTAACTGGTTCGGTATGGAAACCGGTTTGGCAATCCCCTTTGGACTCTGGGAGAATATGGATAACGGTACTTCGGTGTACGAAATTGCCGCATTTTTGGCTCGAAACAAGTTCAACAGTGTCCGTCTACCAGTTTGTATCAAGAATATTTTGAACGACGTAGCACCTGAAAAGTCCCTCATCAACATGAACACCAACCGGGCCGTGAACATCACGTCGTACATCACAACTATCCAGTCTATTGTCAAGGCGCTGGGGTTCCGGCATGTCACTGTTCTTATCAGTCTCCACACTTTGGATCCTAAGAAATCAGGTGGTGCCTGGTACAGTGATGAGCTTGAAGTGACCGAGAAAGATTTCCTCAGTGCCATTGACATTTTGACTAAAAACTTGTGCGGCCATGAGTACTGGAACATCATTGGACTTGATCTGAAAAATGAACCTCACGAGTGTTCATGGGGAGGTGCAGACCCGGACTGGCAGAAGGGAGCGACTTTGATCGGTAACCGGATGCTGAAAGACTGTCCGAACTGGTTGGCTTTCGTTGAAGGAATTGCTGGTTCCGGTACGATTACCCTTAATGGGGAGAAGAACACGTACTATGACTGGTGGGGTGGAGGAATGGAGAATGCAGGCGACTACCCCATCACACTTGATGTCGAGAACAAGGTTGTGTGGTCACCGCATTACTACAACACCGGCGTGAGTCCAGCTTGGTACCTCTACGCGTCCGGTACCCAGAATGCTGAGGGCGGACTGGATAACTACGTTGAACTGGACGACGATACGCTTCGGAACAACGTTGAGAAGACCATGGACAAAATGTTTGGCTACTTGCTCGGCACGGACACGAACACTGCAATGGTTATGGGGGAGTACGCAGGACTTTACTCCAAAGACGCCCACCCGAAGCTTACCACCAAGCGTACTACAGACTTTACGATCGAGGTCATGCTGAAGGCAAAATACGCAGGAGCGTACATGTGGTCACTGAACCCGGAGAGTGCGTACCAATACAACCCAGCAGACACGTACGGCACTTTCACCGAGGGTCTGTTGGAGGACGATTGGCTCACCCCAAACAAGGTCTTCATGGAAGGTATCGCTGCCATGGACGCGATGGAGAACCTTCAACTGTTTCCGTGCTTCCCCCAGGAAGTGGAGGGCTCTTCCTCAGCCGAAGAGTAGATGGAGCGTTATGAACTACTACCACAACCAGAGCAGACGCTTGTATCGTCCTTCTTGAGGCGTACCCTGGCGCAACTGGAACGCTTCTTCATCGGGTGGCTCTTGCACGGGTGCAGATTCTTGACTGGGCCAACTGATTCTGCAAAAGGCTTCGTGACCAGGTGGTTGGTAGACAAATGAGGGAGCTAGAAAGCAAGTGAGGTTAAGACCGTAACTCGTCCAGTACATTAAATCATCATTCAGCAAATTTTCTTTGCATTGGCTACAACCTGCATAATTACGCCGGTCCTCCTCTCAATGTATGTTGCTAAACCACAGTAAGGTGGCAACGGCATTGGACTGGTACAGCCTTGAAACCTTTGCGGCTATAGCTGAAAACCCTAGATAATTCATTGAGTACATGTTTGAGTTGACGCGTTTTGTAGGTAGTTTGAGTAATCCCTCTACGAGAAAAATTGAATTTGGTCAATAAAATCGCAAGATTCGTCGTACCGAACTGCCCAACACACTCGAGTTGCAGCATCTTCTGTAAATAAGTTTTGCTGTTGCCGATACTTCGAACTAGTGAACATTGTGAGGTCTGGAAGGAGCTGACGGCGACCTCATTGAGTACAACATGAAGAACAATTGGTGTGGGCCCCTCACTACTACATCACAGGCATCAGTCCAAAATGGTACGGTATCTATCGGGTATTCTCCAAGGCTACGTTTCAGTGATGAAGACCTGAAAGCGAACGTCGATATCACAATGGACCTAATGTTCGGCTACTTGATGAACAAAACGTCGTACGCTATGGTGCTAGGCGAGTTTGCTGGACTCTACTCGAAGGACGCCCACCCAAATTTGACTACCAAGCGCACGACGGACTTCAATATCGAGAAAATGCGTATCAATATTACAGGGGTCACTGAAAAGATCCTATCCTGCAATATCCAGGTCTAACCTGGGTGGAGACTTTATCGCCTCCACGTTTTTCTTCTTTCTACGTTCTCCTGAAGGCTTCCATGCGGCCGCGTCCTAGCACCTAGCTCAACCATGTTAATGGCTGCATTTACGTCACGGTCCCAGTAGCGCGCGTTGCAGCCTTCGTGATCGCAGCGTAGCACCCCGTGACATTTATTTTCCTCGAATTGTACTTCGGCTCGATTGCGTACCAGCACCACACCCTTACACTTCTTTCGTTTCGGGAGCTTCGTCTTCACGGAGTAGCGTACAGACGAAAGTGTCTGGTGGCACTGCGAGCAGAGCTTGCTCGTCCTTAACTCATCCATGGAGACCACCGTTGCGCGCTTCCGTAGCGCCTGCTTCAACCCCTTGACCGGACTTGGTGCATGACCTTTGATACCATTGCGTCTGCTCCAGTCTCCGTATGCAACGCACGTCGTCTTGCTTACGACTGGAACGATGCGCTTCGCTATTGCATCGACCGCCACGCGAGCCATGCGCTTCCGGAAGAACTTCCACTTGAGGAACGGGCGGTCAGCACAGAACTGCAGCAGGAACCGAGCGTTTTGCCAGAAGTACTCCAGTCGCTCCAGGTACTTGTCGTAGCTTGCTGTCTTGAACGAAGGCATGTCGGCAATAATGTTCTGGTACTGAGGATGTCGTTTCTTCAGGCCCTCGTTCCACGCCCGAAATCGGTTGAACCCAGCCAGATGATGGTACTCGCGCGAAGTCACTTGTACGATATCCCGGTCATTACGACGCTGAGGAGGTTTGGATCTACGTATCCAGCGTGGCCGATTGCTCTTCTTCTTTCGCTTGGACCCACGCCGTGGTCGACGACGTGGTCTACGTCTACGTCTCCGTTTCTGTTGCTGTGGACGAAGGCCTTCTCTTACCGCCGTACAGACTGCCCGCATCCCGGGATCCAGCCCAATGACGATATCTGGCACGTATCCAACAGGAACGGCAGGGCTCTCCGAAGACTTCGTGTCGGAATTTTTCTCACCCTCTGTCCTTGGTCGAAAGAGCAGAATGGACGCGCCGTATCCATCGCTCGTTACTTGGGCAGCGAAGAGGTGACTGGCGTGTTCGTACTTCTCTTCCACGGACAGCTCCAGAAACTCGGTCTTGGAAAGAGAACATTGCGGGCCTCTTGTTTCAAACCGAGAGATATCAAAAGCGTTGCGCATCACCGTCCACCGGTTTTCCACGAACGCTTTAACCGATAGCGATACACCCGGGAGATTCCAATTGTATCCCTCCACTCGCCCCTTGATGCGCATGTAGAAGCCTTGGAGTGTAGATCCGTTGATCTTGATTTGTGCTCTCGTGTACTTCGTGGATACCGGAAATATTGAGAACGCCCGCACTCCCTTCTCGTTGGGTATCATCTCCATCCTCTTCTCGACCACGCCTTGGAACTCCCAGATCAACCGAACGTAGAAAGCCATGCCGTTTGCTTCGATGTGGTTTGCCCACGGAATCCACTGTCCGCTCCACTCGACGCCATCCGGTGTGAGAACGTCTCGCATCTGCAGCGCTTCCATCACATCCGTCTCGTCGGTACTGTAGCACGCGCGCATGATTGTCTTCACGAGGTCTGCTTTCTCCTTCTTCTCTTTCTTGGTGAGATCACTACCGAGCCCTCCAAACGTGATCCGTACGTAGAGTTTCAGGCGCTTGAAGAAGTGATCACGAATCATCACCCTGGCGTTGACTACCATTTGCTCACGAAGCTCGGCTTTGAGTTGAGAGTATCCAATAAGATGAGGAACCTCTTCAAACCCGGTTCGTGCTCGCTGCGACTGATACACGTTGATTGACTTCCATAACTCGGGGTTCTTCTGCGCAACAAGATGCGTCTGCGGAGTTGTCGACACGCCTGAACAGCAGTGACTGAAGAAGGTGCTGTCGGAATAGTCAGATAGAGGAAGATCGTTTTTGAGGCATCGAAGCGTGTGAAGGTTCATGAGATGCCACGCCTCCATCTGGATCTGCTTCATTGCGTGAGCACTGCGTCGAATCTCATCGATGAGAAGAAGGTCCTTGCAGATCGTACCGAGCCGGCACACGACGCTACAGTAGACCTTGTCCTTCTTGAACGTATTCTCCTTGACCGTACGGGGGGACTTCTTCCGCAGTAGCTTGACCTTCCTCGTTTGCGTCTGCTTTGTCCTCTGCGATATCTTCTTTGGTGATCGAGAGATCTTTCGTGGCGAACGCTGGTTCCGTGGCGGTGACATAGCGATTGAAGCGAGCTGCGATATCGCATCCACAACTCCGGAGAAGGGAAGACCGGCTTGAGTAGAAGATTGCAAATCTAGGAGTGAAATTCAGAGTTGGAAGGCTCGTCGGCTGCCGCTGTAGCTCTCTCTGCCTAACACATGCAAACCAATACAAAGAGCGATCTTGGTGCTGATGCGATCATCAGCCAAGACCGTACCAACCCTGATTTCGTCGTTAACTTGCATCTTGAGTCATCTTCGGGCAGCCACCTCTTGCCATCAATCTGCCTGATTCGTTGATAATTTGCACTTTTGGTCATCTTGGGGCCCATCAATCCGCCAGCTTTTATCGCTGGAAGTGAAGATTGACAGCGCGTGATTCCACTAGCAGTGTTGCTGATTTGTAACACCGAATATATTACATTCTTCTTCTACTTCTACATATACTTCTTCTTCTTCTTTTTATTATATGGAATCGCTTGGTAATTTACGCATAAATTACGTTGAACTTCAACCTAAGTTCAACTAGGATTTTTCAATTGCATTACAACACTGGCGGCCGTCCTCTTCCTCGCCGCACGAAGCGCAACGTGCGCAAGACCGTCGAACACCTACATCACAACACCATGATTCTCTCCACGTACGACTTAAATGGAGACCTCACTTTACCTGGCGGCGACAAGTTGTCGCTGGTGCGCTGTCGAGTTGGTGCACACTGTACTGGCTACAGATGACGTCTCCACACGCTGCATGCGGTCTCCTAAGTCGTTGGTCTCAAAGTCCAAAGTTCCTGGGGCTCGTTTACTCCACGTCTGCAGTGTCAGCGTCTTGTGAACATGAATTAAGCAAAAACAAGAAATATATTGAAAGAATTAATCTAGAAGGACAACCTTACGAACAAACATTACTCTGTCAATCCACTCCCCATAGGAGACCAAGTTACGCTTGACGTTGTCGTCGTGCACTGTCCTCCGGGCACCGCAAACCTGGAGGACAAATGCGTGCCCAACAGCCATTGTGTTGCTGGCAGCAACCAAGTAGATGCCATCCTCTAAATGCAGCCCTTTGATAGCAGCAACACCACGATGCCCTGTGCGGTGTCGGTTGTACTCAATGTCGGCCATCGACAACCGTGAACCAGATAGATGTAACTGCATAATAAAAGCTCGAAATACACGCCAAGGTACTCCACGTGATACGTCCTGGCGAAGCTCCTCGGAGCGCGCAAGAGTTCCAGGACCACCATTTCGAGCCATCATTTCGAACCCTGTGTCGTATAGACATATTCACGTTGCTGAACGTCTCGGTGTACCGCTTCATATCATGTTCCCGCAGCCTTGGGTGCCCACGATGGCGTTTCCTCATCCGTTACTACGTGCGCCAAGCTGTTTGATGAATTTGTCAAGCACGTGGGGACTGGCAAGCATTTCCGCAAGTATCAGCTTGTGGCATTCGCGTCGACGAGCACATCAGTCGCCTCAACTCGCACCAACTATACTCTCGCCCCATCGCATTCGTCCTCTACATCCGGTGGTCAATACAGTATGCACTTATGAATTATTATCCCTCAATTAATGAATTGGTGAGAAAAATATAGTTACCATAATGCATTGCATCGAATATTTGGGGCCTCAGGCTACAAACGCCAAGTACCGGTGATGAGAGCAATTTTAATTTTAAAAAATTAAAAATATGTTAACAATAATTTATAAACGGTACTTTTCGCAAGGGCAATAATGAATTGAAATCCAAACCCAAAAAGTACAATTCACAAAATTATATTGTTGCGCATCCCTACATGTGGTACAACAAATGGTCTCTCTCCACATGCCTTCAGTGAACACTGTACGCATCATGATGTTCAGCTGGTGGCTGCATGGCACATGCCAGTGACAGGCGGCGATAAGATATCGCGGACGATGATGTCGGACAGCGTAAAGGGCAACGCGCCACTTGTCAATCACCGTGGAACCACCACCATCGACAGGTTGCTTGCATATATTTCGTAGCAATGAGAGACCATCGCGTTAGTCTCGTGGTGGAGCGACGCGGGGAGCGTTTGTCGACGCCCTTGACGCCATGGCAGATTGGGACCGAAGTTGTGCGCAACGAGTTCGTTCCAGTGTCACGACACACGCTGCCAGCCACGGCCTTTTATTCGGACAAGGACCGATTCACGCACAACCACACAGCAGACCCGTCCCAGAACATGCGACTTGTGGTCAAGAAGCAGGGTGAATCAGAGGATGAATCGGACTACAAGGGGCAGTACAGGGTGAGTGGATTTGTTAAAGTGACGGCAATGACTGGTGTTGACATTTGTTGGTGGTGTTGCTAGATATGGCCAGGCTTATTGCTACTGCTGGTTCTTGTGGTGGGCTCCACGTTTCTCATCACGAAAGGAGCGATGAATACATACGAAGCACGTACGGCACGTGCACTGGAATATGAGCAACATGTAGCAGGCAAACGATCGATTAAAGACGGCAAGACGGACGACAACATCATCATCTCGGACGACGGTCAAGTGGGTAACCCCAAGTCGTACGACACCAGCGTCAGTACGTGACTCTGCATCCTTGTAGAGAATAATTGGTCGATGTTCTAACGCAAATATGGTGTACGCTGCAGCATGCGAGATGCCCGACTATCAGAGCAAGAACGGACAGATTGTGGCAGTTGCTGCTAATGGCACTGAAGTTCCGATTCAGATCAAAGGTGTAAATTGGTTTGGAATGGAAACTGCGCTCGCAGTTCCATTTGGACTCTGGGAGAACGCTGAGAATGGCACAACAGCGGTGAGTGATTACTTCTCCTTGACTGATTTCAACTGCTACGCTAACTATTCTACGTGAACAGTACGAGATCGCGGCGTTCTTGGCGCGAAACAACTTCAACGCAGTGAGGTTACCGGTTTCTGTCGAGAACTTGCTCAACAACAATCCGCCGCAAAAGGGTGTGATCAATCTCTCGAGCAACCGCGCCATCAATGGAACTGACTTCATCTCGACGTTGCAGACACTCGTCAAGTCCTTGGCCTACCGCAATATCGGTGTACTTATTAGTATGCACAGACTCACAAACAAAAAGTCCGGTGCAACGTGGTTCGATGAGGATCTTGGCGTGACACAAGATGATTTCCTGAATACAGTCGATATTGTCTCCTCCAACCTCTGTGGTCAAGATTACTGGAACGTCATGGGGCTAGATTTGAAGAATGAGCCTGAGACTGCGACGTGGGGAACCGGAGACGACTACGATTTCGTTGTGGGCTGCGAGAAAATTGCCAAGGTCATGCACGGCAATTGTCCGCAGTGGCTTGGCTTCGTTGAAGGTGTTGTGTCTACACATACAGTCACGATTGGAGGCGAGGAACTTGACTACTACGACTGGTGGGGCGGTGGTCTGCAGAAGGCAGGAGATACTCAGCCAAAGTTTACCATGGAAAACAAGGTCGTATGGGCTCCTCACTACTATACTACGGCGGTCGCTCCGCAGCGATATTTCTACGGTGACGGAACGAAGTCAGACTTTTCGACGTATGTGGAGCTGTCCGATGATGATCTCCTCGCACGTGTGGAAGGCACGATGAATGACATGTTCGGATACCTAGCAGATGACAAGAAGTATGCTCTACTCCTGGGAGAGTTTGCAGGTTTGTATACTAAAGACGCTCACCCGAAGAAAACGACCAAGCGTACAACAGACCTGACGATTCAGGTTCTGATGGAGAAAAAATACGCTGGAGGATTCATGTGGTCACTCAATCCAGAAAGTGAGTACCAATACAACCCAGCGGACACTGAAGGTTCGTTTACTGAAGGAATGCTGCTCGACGACTGGTTGTCACCAAACAGCGAGTTTCTCGACGCGTTCACCCCCATGGACGCCATGCCTAATCTGCGCAAGTTTCCGTGTTTCCCGGTTGAGAAGGACGGGTAGATCGATAGTCTCTGTACTACTACAAATATGAACAGCATTTTTTACCGTGATCAAGCAATATCCTGATGCTACGCTTCCTCAACCGATGACCATTTCCTTTGTGTAGCCGTACCTCAAGTTGAAGTTCACATATGTGGTCCACCTCATTGTCATTTCTCACTTTAATGACTTGTATTAAAAGCGCTCCATTTTCGCCGCGTGGAGAAAACGCAACAAAAGCCGAAGCTCCCAGTCGCTCTGATCCCCTGCTTCTCGTCTCCAGTCCATACACACCGCAGCTTCTATTCATGGGCAAGTGTACGCGCTTCGTGGCTCTAGCAGCCATAGCGCTCGCTGTCCCATACGTCTCCGCCGACGTCGAGACGCACGAGGTTCGTCTAATATCATTTGTCATAACTGTGGATTATCACTAATTTTTGGTCATATCTCCCGTCATATCTCGATATGATAGTACACACCTGGTGAAGAGGTCATAGTGTGGGTGAATAAGATTGGCCCATTCAACAATCCACAGGAGACCTACACGTACAATACGTTGCCCTTCTGTCGTGCCCCTGGAGCTGAAGAGCCTGAGGCCCATGCACTGGGTATTGGTGAGATCTTGGAAGGAAACGAGCTCTTTAACTCTGGCCAGCAGCTTAAATTCGGTGTTAACGCCCCCAAGACGAAACTTTGTGAACAAACACTGACAGATGCTGACGCACTGCAATTTGGTGCTGCTGTGGATGAACACTATTGGTACCAAATGAGTGTGGATGATCTGCCTGTGTGGGGTCTCGTGGGTAAAGTTATGAAACCCACAGATGATATTGAGTACCTTAAGCAATTTCCAGTGGGTACTCGTGTACTGTACACACACAAGAAATACTCCATTTCGTACAATGGGCCACACATCATCCACGTCAATTTGACGTACTCAGATGTGCTCACATCAATTGCGTCCAATAAGAAGGTCGAGTTTACGTACGAAGTGGTGTGGTCCGAGACTACTATCCCATTCGAGGACCGGTTTGATCGGTATTTGGAGGATGAGTTCTTCGAGCACCAGATCCACTGGTTCTCCATCTTCAACTCGTTCATGATGGTGATTTTCCTTTGTGGACTTGTGGCACTCATTCTATTACGTACACTTAAGAATGACTACGCACGTTTCGCTGAAGATGATGCTGAAGAATTGATGATGGACGGAAAATCGTCGCTACTAAAGGATGATGCCAATTCTGGATGGAAACTACTACATGGTGATGTGTTCCGTGCACCACCTTATCTGCTGCTGTTCACAGCACTGGTTGGAACGGGTGCGCAGTTGTTGGTGCTGTCGGTGTGTCTGATGCTCATTGCGATCGGATCGTCGCTCTACATTGAACCCGGTGGTATTGTGTCGGTGGGACTCACTGTGTACGCGTTTTCGTCACTGGCTAACGGATACGCAAGCGGTGCCTTCTACCACCAGTTTTTCTACCCGCGCGTCTCGAAGGACTGGATCCGCGCAATGTGCTTGTCGTCGGCGCTACTCCCGACTGTCACATTCGTGTCGGTGTTTTTCATCAACGCGCTGGCTGTGTTCTACGGTACGACGTATGCCATCCCATTCGTGACGATCGTGCAGGTGGTGCTCGTGTGGTTCTTCGTGTCGTGCCCGCTGGCTGTTCTAGGCACGATCTTGGGCCGCCACGGCGCCGCGAAGGCAGGTTTCCCGTGCCGTGTGAACAAGTTCCCCCGTGAAGTGCCCGAGGCCCGCTGGTATCTGCGCCCGCCAGTGCTGATTGCACTCACGGGTGTTCTACCGTTCGGATCGATCTTCATCGAGATGTACTTCATCTTCGCTTCGTTCTGGAACTACAAGTTTTACTACGTGTACGGCTTCATGCTGCTGGTGTTCATCATCCTGACGATTGTGACGCTCTGCGTGACCATCGTGTGCACGTACTTCCTACTGAACGCTGAGAACTACCGGTGGCATTGGACGTCTTTTGCGGCCGCGGGCAGCACAGCACTTTACGTCTTCGTCTACGCCATCTATTTCTATTTCTTCAAAACCAACATGTCGGGCTTCCTGCAGACATGTTTCTACTTTGGCTACATGTAAGTAGCTTGACGTCAAGGTTCCATGTGAGTACTGTGATACTAACTCTTGGGGCTTCTGTTATGACCTGTAGGGGACTATTCTGCTTCGCGTTCTTCATTATGTGCGGCACTGTCGGGTACCTCGGCAGCAGTGTGTTCACAAAGCGCATCTATCGCAACATCAAGTGTGAGTGAAGCGAGTGCCAGGCGTGTTGCCCAGCAGCCAGAACTAAAGGGGTGAAGGAAGATTGAAGCAGCGATACCGGATCGACTTCGTTGGTAGAGCAAAAAAAAAGATGGCGAAGGATATCAACCCACCAAGAACAACGGGCCGGTGCTGGTAGGCCCATGTGCATTTCCGCGTTTTGTCGACCCTTTTGCTTTGGCGATGATTTACCGTAACAGGACTCAATAAAAACAGGCAGCACCGCTACAGGGCAGGACGGCAACACACATACGCATTGTACAAGCAGTATTTTTCATTTATTTGCTTTGCAATTGGGTCTAACTGGCTTGGGCAGGTCAGTTAAAGGAGCTGATGACTTGGCGCATGGCCTGCACTGAGCCAGCAACCATTCCAACGATGCCGAAGACGACAATCCCCCAGTGGAATATCCGTGAGGGCAATGACAGCGTTGATCCCGTGGCGACAAGATAGAGTATAGGGGGTAACACGATTGCCAGCATACTGGAGCCCACGGAGCCAAAGAGACTGATGAGAAGCCCCACGTCCGGTACGCAGACAGCGACGACCATGAGACTCGTGCACAGCATGGATCGGAACAGTGTGCGATTGCATTCATACGGTGACAGATTGCAGACCAAGCTCTCCAGGCAGCCCGCCGAAGAGCGAGATGAAGACATAGTGGCTGCAGCTGCCACAGCGACTGGAGAAGCGATCGGGGAGAACGACTGGCGCATTTTCTGCAACGAAAAGAGCGAAGGTGGACGACTGTTGTTGCTGCTGGTCGATAACACGACCTCGTGATCACCGTGGTGGACGTCGCGATCATAGTCAAGGCCACCTTCGAGTCCGTGCAGCGAGCGGTACTGCTGTTTCTTCCGAGCCTTGCGACGTCTGCGTGCCTCCAATACCACTTGCACGGGTTCGACGGGTGGAGATGGCCGCATTACAGACTTGTGCCGTAGCATCCGCTCCAGGACATCAATTGCAGGGTAGAATTGGATGGGAAACGAGAGCGTACACGCGAATGCTAGCGCCACATTCGCCTACAATTCAGACACATAACAAAAGTGAGTGTTAAGTCTAGGAACCTGAAAAAAATGTTGATTAACATGCCGTACCATAGTAACTAGCCAGCCCTCGCAGTAGTTGTGCAGCACTGCAGTCATACTTCCGTTATCGATCCGGCCGAAGGCGATAGTTGGCACCTCCCCAATAAACAGAAAGAGCACCAGGATCACTAGCATACAGATAGCAAGCACACGTGGAAACCGTTCGGGCTCAGCCATTGCGTTCTGAATAGGCAGCACCAAACCGATTCCCTCAAAGGAATACACGGCCGTGCCGTAGAACTCGGGAAGCTGCTTCCAGGCTACAAACACAGTAGTTTCTCGTGGCATCTTTGGGTGGTTCCAGTAGTCAATAGAGTAGTAAAACACAATGGCGATACCCGACAGCACGGCGAAATTGGCTGTAAAATATCAGTGCTTAAATCAGCATCGTACAAGCAATAGGTGATACCAAATCAAGTCAACGCACCGAGACCCGAGAACGGCGTGATGCGACGCAGCGTGCGCACCCAGGAGAGCATCAGCAAAATGGGGAAAATAGCGAAGATGAGTTGCCGCTCATTGATGGCGTCCTGAAGGCTACATGGAACAGTGATATACTGTAGCAAATATATAAATGGCAGAGTTCAAGTACCGATCTCACCTCTGTGGTAGAACGACGTGGATGTTGGTCGCCACAAACGTGAAGTACACGCAGCAGATTCCCAGCTGCGCGCCCACGAGGAAGACGTCGATCAATAGTTTCCCTTTGGGGCCTAAAATCTCCCGTCCCACGTCTCCAAATGACATGGGAGCTTTCGGGCTCACCAAGTGTTTACACCGTAGCAACAAGTCCATATTGTACACTGACACCAGAGCCTACAGACACAAACAGTTCAGTACTCTAGTATTGCAATATTGCAGTTAATTGCCAATTGCAGTCCCCACCACAATAACAAATAGCACAGGACCCGCGTAGATTCCAGTTTTAGAGAAACCGTTGGGCAGCGACATGGCGCCAGGTCCAATGTTCCCCTTAAGTAAGTGCACCACCACAGCTGCCACCGAGATCTTCTCTGCCGTCTTGACACTGCGAACTGCGGACACTGCAGAGGACGATCCACTCTCAGAACGTAACTCTTTGGTTCGACTTCGACTCTGTTGGGTCTTTGGGGTTATCAGTGTGTTGCTTCCTTCCTGTGGGTTTAATTGAGACTGCAGACGTCCCAGCTCCAGTTCCAATGCATCTTCATCGGACATAGGGGATGTGGAGGGAGGTCGACGTCCACAGGAGCCTCCACCGACCAGCAATGGCGCGTCTTCAGTCTCACAGCTCCTCATTGCAGTCCGTTGTAGCTCCTCGAGCGCTAATTGGGATGTGATCATAGTGAAGCCAAGTGAGAAGCGCATAGACTAGACGTGATCAGCTAAAAATAGAACTTCAGTGTTGAAAATGCGGAACATGGCTACATCGGTTGCCCTTTTAGGGTAACCTGTCACGACGCGCTGTCACTCGTTAGCGCTTGTAATGGACTCACTTTGTTGCGGCAGAAGGCCGACGTCTAGGCGACTTTCAACGTGCTGAGCTCCTGTTGAAGGACGAAAAGGTGTTAACAACTGCAATGGCTTTGCAAGAAGATGTCAGTCACCCACCAGGTTCATGACGATGCGGTTCCAAGCCTCCATGTTCTTGACGAGCTGGCGCCATTGGGTCTCAGCGTTATTGCTGCGCACCTGGCGCATCTCACTCTTCTCCTGTGCCACCTAAACAAGGTAAAGTGAAGTATCAGTGATACAGTCTCTGTCGTAGCTCTTGCTGGCGTGCTTACCATTTCGAGAAGAGGAGTGATATCTTCGGACAGATCGCTCTTGTCATCGTCATCTAGAATAGCCAAAACATGACAGACATTATTAGTACTAGCCAGACAGACCGGAAAAAAAGCTGACAACCTACCACCTTCAGGTGCCTCGGGCTTCTGCTGCGCTGCCAAATACGACAATCGCTCGGCCAAGTGGTCGTAGAATTCGCTGCTCAACTCGTCGATGCGGGTCTGTGGAGGGATTTTCACTTGCTCCTGGTTCGCTTGCAGACCTGTATGACGAGCTTTCCGAGGTGCTGTGGTGGGAGATGCGTGACGACTATTGCTGCTGTTGCTACGCTCACCCATTGAGCTGCTCGATCCGCTTCGTGTTCGTGTGCGCCAAATGCTTGGAGTCGTCGGTGCCGCAGTTGGAGTCGTTGCGTCAGTTGCGCTTCCTGATGCGATACTGTCATCCTCGAGCACAAGTTCCTGCTTGTTCACTACGCTGAAATCCACATTGCGACTAAACACCAGCCCGCGGTACGCATAGCGCCGAACGCTTCGCAAGCATTTCCATAGTGTAGTAAATGACGTCGCCAGTGATGCCTATCATGACAAACGTTAGAGGCGAGGTTACTTGACTCATTTGAGTGTTTTTGCATAACGCCAAACGTACCTTTGACGAGCCGATGTGATACTTCTGGTTCGAAAACTCGATTAACACGTGGTGCACGTGATCAGGCCCCACATACGAGAGGATCAACGTCTGAGCATCCTTCCGGCGAAGTAGAAATGTACCTTGTTCTCGATTTCTAGAGACACGACAACAAAAACATTAGCAAGCAAGCGTACACTTAACAACCGAAGCGCATCAGCACGTACTCTAGAAGGGCTTCTGCCTGGGCACGACTGATGCTGCCAGCGAAGAAATGCCACGCCTCCTGATCATTGCGACGGTCTCGTTCAGCTTTCTCCTCTTCTCTGCGTCGCTCAAGATCTTCCTCCTCCTTTTCACGCCTACGAGACTCAGCTGCAGCGGCAGCGTCCTCCTCTTCGTTAATTTGTCGTGCGCCAGAAAACGGGAATTGAAATTCCTCCACGGACTCCGTGTCGTCGTCAGTCTCGTCGTTGCCAAGAAGACTGCTGTTTGTCGCGCGCAGGTAAACGCCTTTGTCATTGCCCAAAATCCAACTGCCGCCGTAAGTTGCGGTGCGCTTATCGGTGCGCAGCGCAGCAGCAACGTAAGCACCAGTATCTGTCTTCTCTTCGCCGTCGTTCGGGTTGACCTTCTCGTTGATTGGCATCATGTTTTCATCACGCGGTAGAGTCGTGATAGCTTTCGTGGGAATACGCAGCAACGACGTCGAGAAGTGGTGCAACGCATCGTCGGTCTGGATGACTTCTAGCGGCGCGGGGTTGCCAGACGTCTCAAGGATACCCTGCAGTAGAATTAATAATTCCGTCAGTTCCCTTCAACGCATAGTAAGCTCTTTATCGGACAACTCACCTGTGGCCTTGCTAAGCGCGCAAGTCGGATGTGCTCCGTCGCAATGCGATCCCTACAGATGAACTCCACCATGCGCTCCAGTGCCTCCCGTACAGCCGGATTCTTCTCGTTCTCTCCGAAGTTCGCCTTGCCCACCGTCCACATCCAACCTTTGTATCCTGCCGCCTAAAACATCAACCTCCAGTTAGTTATCAGCCAACTCACAACACACTACAAAATGACATCATGTTGAACTCACTCTAGCATACGCAGCAATATCGTCACTGGTCATGACACGTTTCTGCAGTAGGTCCGCCTTATGCGAGATAAGGAAGCACGGGATCTCCTTAGGGGACAGATACTTGGACAGACAGTGGCGCCACTTGTCAATGGCCGCAATGGAGCTCACACGATGCACGTTGAACACGAAGAAGATGCCGTCCAGGTCCTCGCACAGAAGCGAGTGCAGTGACGACGCGTTGGCATCCACTTCAGCACTGGAGACGTCCCACAAGTGCAGTAGCAGTTCCTGACCTCGATGCTTGTACGTCATTGAACTCACATCCACGCCGATAGTGGGTGAGTACGTCGTTGGGTACGAACGTTGCAACCAGCGCCGTACAATGCTTGTTTTACCCTGTAAAGCATCAATACAGCGTTTAATCAGAGCGTAAAAGACTGCAATCGACAGCTAATTGACTGATCTATTGCGTTTACCACTGCAGGGCCACCAACAAGCGCGATCTTGAGCTCTGGCGTTGGATCCAGTCCATTCTCAGCTCGTAGCTTTGCCCAACGACCCAGAGATTCCTGTGAGACGCCCGTTCCACTGGCCCCTGAACTACCAGAAGAGCGTCGAGTGAAGAGGGAGGAGCTGGTGCCTTCCCCCAGGAACGTGGACGAGATCATCTTCATCCATTTCGACGTAGCGCTGTCCGCCGTCGTCTCTGCAGCCTCTGAGCTCTGCATCTTTGACAACCAAATGACGTATCACTTTGAACAGGTTTTTACCTTTTGGTGAGTGAGTGATGGTCGTAACGGTTCGTTACTTGTCACTTCAACGTCATTACTCAATTTGCTATGAGCATCGTTGTGTTCACTGGGACTCTATCACAGCCACGTAAGGAGGCAACGGCTGAAGCAGAGCAACATGGCTACGTGGTGGGATCACGTCTGACCAAGACGTCGAGTTTCCTTGTCTGCGGTGCCAAAGTGGGCGCTAAGAAGATGGAAGAGGCCCAGAAGTTGGGTGTTATGACTTTGACAGAGCAGGAATGGAGAGAGAAGTTGCAAGTGCAAAGGCCAGAGGCGATGGCGTCTCCGTTGAAAGCGAAGAAGAGAAAAACACGCGTGGATGACTCAGTCAAAGCTTCGGAGAGTGAAGAAACTGCTGTTGTTGTGTTCACTGGGACGTTGACAAAGCAGAGCAGAAAGGAAGCGACTTGTGAGGCGGAAGCGAAGGGATTTCGAGTGCAACCAAGGATGACTAAGACCACGACGTTTCTGGTGTGTGGTGACAAGGCTGGGCAGAAGCTGAAAGAAGCAGAGAAACTGGGTGTGAAGGTGTTGACGGAGACTCAATGGGAGGAGAAACTAGCAGCGATGACAGTGAAGATAGACACAACGAGCTCTTGTGTTAGACCTAACAAGAAGCGATCTGTTGCAGTGGAGAGTGAGTCTGCTGCTGCTGCTGGTGGTGATGAAGAGATTAAGTATGATGAAGAGACTGGAGCTATGAATGGGATCAAGCCCAAGATTCTTCTTGTGGATGGAACGTTCCACGATGTCAAGAGCGCATCAGGCTCGACGTACATCGTGAAGCGACTTGGTATAGCCTACTCGTGCACTTGTCCAGCGTGGAGGAATCAACGCCACCCACCGACCTCCCGGACGTGCAAACACCTGAAGCAGCTTCTGGGCGTAGAATTCGAGACTGTGCGTGCTCGCAGCTCGGCTACAGCTCCGCGTGGCACTGCGTCAACTGGAGGTGGCAGCTCCCGAGCTGTGATAAAAACCACGGCGCCAAAAGTGCTTCTGGCCAAGAAATGGGAGCGAGAAAAGAACGATCCGGTTGGCTGGTGGATCAGCGAGAAGTTGGACGGCGTGCGTGCATTCTGGGACTCGTCGAAGAAGATCTTCCTTTCACGTTTGGGCAATGAGTACCCGGCGCCAAGCTGGTTTACTGCCGGATTCCCAGACGACGTGGACCTGGACGGTGAGCTTTTCGGAGGTCGAGGCGCTTTCCAGTTCACCGTCGGTGTTGCCAAGACACAAGGCTTGAAGCAGTGGGAGAAGCTCGTGTACAAGGTCTTTGACGCCCCCAGTATGAAAACTCACAAGTTTGAGGAGCGCATGGAGCATGCCCAGAAAGTCGTAACCAAAGCTTCGTCGAAGTACATTGAGTGGGTGGAGCACACCAAGTGCAAGTCGCTCATACACCTGGACGAAGTGATCGACGAGATAGAGAAACTCGGCGGTGAAGGGCTCATGATCCGTGAACCAGGGAGTAAGTATGCGCAAGGGCGGTCGTCGTCTTTGCTGAAGATCAAGAGCTTCCACGACGGAGAGGCTGAGGTTTTGGCGTATGAGGATGGCAAAGGTAAGTACGTGGGTATGGTGGGCGCGTTACGCTGCCGCATGGCCAGTGGTAAGATGTTCAAAGTGGCCAGCGGACTGTCGGACGAGCAACGCGACCACCCGCCCGCCATTGGCAGCATCATCGTGTACAAGTGTCAAGAACTCACGAACGACGGCATCCCACGCTTCCCCGTGTTTGTCGGTATTGCCGCTGACAAAACGTGCCCGAAAGACCCCGTGATTGCCAACGCCGTCAACCGCAAAGAGTGATGATCCCAAAGTTGCCTTTCAACATGGCTACATCGGACTGGCCTTTCATTGGTATCTGCAGTGTAATTGGTCAAAATCAATTGCCCTTTCCCTCTCCCATGCGGCACTTGCAATTTGTATCGGCGTCAATAATGCGGCGCAGTCGCTGTAGCTCCTCGGACGGCGTGTTCTTCCGACTGCCGTGTGCGCTGTTAGTGGAGTTCTTGGACCTGCGCGAGGCCATCAACTTGCTGAACGCAAGCCGCTGGTTACGCTACGACCGCGTGTTGACTGCCACAGCGCTAGAGAAGACGCGCTACGCCCAACACTTCCATCAGAAATGCGCCGCCGACTGGTGGCACTTAACGCCGGCCTGGAAGACGGACGAGCGTTTGGTGGGCAGCGACTGGGACGAGGAGGAAGATGCTACAGAGACTGCTGACATATGGGAGGACTGTCACGTGCGTACGGCTGCTGGTAAAGAGCTCACGTACTGGAAGGATACAGTGCGCGACACGCCCCAATGGCAACACGTGCCGTTGCTTTCTATCATCGACTTTATGGTCACCAAATTGCTACCACAGAGTTACATTTCCTTCAAATACGCAGCCACAGTGTACACTGCCAGACCAGTGATCGTTCGGCTGCATCCACCTGAGAGCAGAGAAGACACGAGGAAGGAAGGACAAGAGGCTGTTGAACAGGACGTTGCACGCAGGATCAGTGGAGCTCTTGGGGCTCAGAATGGCAAATTGCCGTCACTCTTTGGACTCCATTGGGAGAATATGCACGTGGATCCAGACACGGGCAAAGTGACCTGTGCTGTCTGTAAATTGTACGCGGACGAAGTGGAAAAGTACCAGACCAAAGTGGCAGAAATGGTGAGTGAATGGAGAGAAGCGGTGAAGACTGAACTTCCTGGATGGAAAGAGAAGGGAATGCATCAGATGGAGATCGATCGACGTACCTACGAGATGCGAGAGGATATGATCCCGTACAGCGGATACTTCACGTCCAATGTCGCTCGTCGACATGGCGACATCATTATTCGCCACATTTGCTCTTACTGGACGACTCTGGACCATCTTAAGATTAACACGCTCGGGTATCGAGATGCCTCGCAACTCGTCGCAGCGTTGACGTCGGACATCAGGAAGCAGTGCCAACACTTTTCGAAGATCAAACAGGCCATGACGAACGCGTTTCCTCGTGTTGCGAGAATCCGCTACGAAGTCGATGAACCTGAACCTTCGCCATCCACGAATTTGTGGCAGGGCGAAGCTGTCACTGAGCTGGTTTCCGGGGTCTCACCGTCAGGATTTCTCTGCGGCATGCTGTTCATTGAGAAAAGCGTTTGATGAAGATTTTTTCTGTTTTCAGTGGGAATCAACGCGCCCGAACAGGGCAAATTGGACGTCAAACGATTCACCAGGTACTTCTTTTGTGCTGAGGTGGGTCATGTGAGTCGGCTTCCTGGTAGTCTCTATCCTGGCAGGTGACATTTAATTTACTACCTCGGGCAACACTTGGCCATTTTCGAGCGATTTTGGTGTTGCTCCAGCCGGTACATTCCGACTGTATGCTTGCTCGATAGAGCACGAGGTCAACCAGACATAGTGCACTCAGGGAAACGTTTCACAGCTTCATTTCAATAGCGGTAGGTCACTTTAGGTGACGATGCAAATGCACACACCTCAATGATATTTGCTGGATTACAGATTCATCTTCGCGTAAACACCCGCTCGCCTGTTGTTGGTCTGCCCTTCCATTATTGCGTCAACGAAAGCCACTTCATCATCCACTCCTTTGGTCGTGAACAACGCGTGGGGATCTTGACGAGTACGACCACAACATTCATCAGCGCCGGGCCCGACTCGAGTTCGAACGACGCGATGGCCACCACAGCGCCAGCTCGAATTGCAGTGAAGGACTGCAACAAAGGCTGCTCGTTCGGACCGCTCGCTCTGGCTGCAAACGCGACCACAACATCCTACTTTTGCAAACCGAACGGTTTATCCGTGACGACCGGCAGTCTGCGGCATTGTCATATATCGATGCAGCGTAAGCTTACCGCCGAACGCCGCTATTTATCGGATCTCGCAGGTAACCAAGTCTATTGTCACACACATGCGTTCTCACAGTACCCTTTTCTCCGTCGGGCCTTATACTTTATGCTTTCCCACAGGCAGTGGTTCTTTGCGTCGTTTCGCCTGTGCGGCACCACTCCATCTGCCCATGCGTGAGCATATTGCAGCAGCATGGGCGCTAGTCGCTGCCGCGCTCACTCGCCAATTTGACGTGAACCACGAATACCACGCGCACAACTCATTGCCCAGTGCAGTGCAATCCACCCACGCTTTAAGTCGCCGCTATGTCCGACTCGCCCACGCACGCGCAGCAACTGCAGCAGCCACTGACCACCTCCGATGATCCAATTGATGCGAGCATGGGCGTCGTGGGCAAACTCTCCTTCCTGGACCGCTTCATCACGCTCTGGATCGTGCTGGCAGCCGGCACCGGGCTCGGTCTCGGACAGATCAACGCCATCCAGAGCTTCATCGACGACACCACAGTGGACGGCACCAACATGCTTGTGGCTATTGGACTGCTCGTCATGATGTACCCGCCACTCACCAAGGTGCGCTGGAACCTCGTGCACCGCATCTTCGCCAACTGGCGCTTGCTGCTGCTTACGACGGTGCAGAATTGGGTGCTCGGTCCTTTCGTCATGTTCTTCCTGTCCTCGGCCTTCTTCAACAACGACATCGGCTATATGACGGGGCTCAGCCTCGTGGGTTGCGCGCGTTGCATCGCCATGGTTGTGGTCTGGAACAGCCTTGCTGGTGGAGACGCCGAGTACTGCGCCGCTATCGTGGCCATGAACTCTGTGCTCACCATCGGACTCTACTCGCCCTACGCGGGTCTCTTCATCAACGACCTCCCGAGACACCTGGGTATCGACTCGAGCACCGAGATCCACGTAGGCTTGGGTGAGGTGGCCAAGAACGTCGGTATCTACATGGGCGCGCCGTTCGTGGCCGCCCTGCTCACGTGGCACGCACTGACGAAGGCCAAGGGCGATACCTGGTACTTCGACAAGTTCACGCCACGCATTGGTGTGCTCACGTTGTTCGCGCTGCTATTCACGATCATAGTACTCTTTGCGTCGCAGAGCACACGCATCTCATCCAACCTGGACAAGGTCATCTACGCCGCTGTACCGTTGCTCGTCTACTTCATGTTCATGTTCGTGGTCTCGATCCTCATGAGCTGGTGGCTCGGAGCGACGTACGAGCAGGCCGTATCGTTGTCCTTCACGGCCGCCAGCAACAACTTTGAACTGGCGCTCGCGGTGGCCATCGCGTCGTTCGGACTCAAGTCGGATCCGGCGCTGATGAGTGTCGTGGGCGCGCTCATCGAGATCCCCACGATGCTGGCGCTCGTGTATTTGGCGTTCTGGTTCCGCAAGACGTTGTTCACGACCAAAGGAGTGGACGATGAGGCGGCTTTCGTGGACGCGATGGAAGGGCAAACCGATGGCAGTGCAGGGGGTGTCTACTCGAAGAAGACGGATCTGTAGTCCAGCAAATACCATTGAAGCGCGTGCATTTGCTTCGTCGAGTAAAGTGACCTACCGCTATTGAAATGAAGCTGACGTTATCGGTAGGATAGTACATCTCCACAGCGAGAACTGTGAACACTGCCACTCGCCTACAATCGATAAGACACCAGGAGAAAAGGTCTGACAGCAACCATCCAGGGGTCTAGGCGTGCAAGTGCCTCAGTGATGCATGGAAGTTCCAAGTGCATTGCACCAGATGAAGACAGTGAGTGTAGCCATCTTTCCGCCGGTGTCGACGGCGCTCCAGACACGCGAGTGGATGTCTGAATTTCGTTTGCGGCTTCAAGCCTCTATATGCCCCTCCACGAGCACAGCGCAACATCGATCCAAACGTGCATTTGAGTTCTGCTCGCGCACAGGAGTATGCGAATACACAGCCTTCATCGCAAGCAGGCGATGTCAGTGATTTTCTTGGCACACTTTAGTCTGTGTGCGGAGCTAACAAAGACAAGCACTGAGTAAGATGAGCAGGGGGTCAACTGCGCTTGCTGTCGCCTTCCGACTGCCTCCCTTGGAGTTTGTTGCTTATGCTTTAGTAGCGGAGACCTCGATCAACCAGCGTAGTGTTTGTCCTGGGCATCTGTACAACGGTAAAGCTTGGCAAGTGCATGTAATCAGGTGACACTGTAGACGAACAGTGCCCGGCATAACTTCTTCACTCCCCCAACGCCAAGATGGATGCCGCCTTGGAGCAAGAGTCCGTGCAAATTGCAGTTGGGAATCAGGTGTCGAGTCCAGTCTGGTGCTGAGTGAGCGCACTTGCCGGCGGTGAGAACGTGAGTGTTGAAGGTCTCTCCTGGCCAAAGACAAGCACACGAAGCACAGTGGAGCGTATCAGGACGTTTCGCGTCCGCCTCATTGGCGACGTGTGCATGTATGCATAAGTTGGAAGTGAACCCAGCGAGGCCTTTGGTGCAATTTCAACCTGGGATCTCCTGCATCGGGGATCACCGATGCTTGCCTTCCGCATTTGTTTCTGAAGCGGTGCCTCCCGAGGCCAAATCTCCAGCGAAGGTGCTTTCGTACGACGTTGGTAAAAACTTGGTCGCCACGAAACCTGCCATCGAGCAGGTGCCAAGTATCGACTGCCGCAGTCTATATTGGCTTTTATGGGTTTTGGCAGATTTTCCAGAGTGCTTAGTCCATTTGGCATACAGTGTACATACAGAGCCGAGTATGCTCGCGGTGACCGCAAACTCGAGCATGACGAGCATGACGGAGTGAGCGTCTCGGTGGGCTATCGACGCACGGATTAAGGCGCGATTAAAGCGGTCGCTGAAGGTGCTTCCACACTGGGTGTAACGGCTCTCGCGGGTATCAGCATTCGCGGGGGACACACTTGAAGTTCCAGTGCCGGCAGCTGAAGCTTGAGAGGCGCTCTCGATTTTTGTACGGCGCCGCGCGCATCGGTTGAAGCTGTCGGCGCGTCTTGTCTTTGAGATGGCTTCGCTGTAAATCGGCCCGGCGGATGATCACTAAGCGATTCACCTTCCACCCACCTCCCAACACTTTCCCCGCCTGCCATCGCATGTCGACGCTGCAGCCACTCCAGCACTTGACCCCCGTGCCGCTCGAGCCCACACTTTCCTCCAAGGCCGCAGCCCCGATCACTTTCATTGAGACCATCGACCGTATCGAAATCAACCGAACCATCGAATGCCATGACGTCGTCTACTACGTCGTGGATGTTTTCCTACTGCACCACACATCACGCATCCCAACACACAACACACTCACAGCAAGCACCTCACGACCAGACTACCAGGTGCTGCACCGCTTCTCCGAATTCGCTGACCTGCGATACCAAGCTTGAGTCTACGCGCAGCGCAAGCATGAGGACGGTCACATCTGTAAATACTGCAGTAAATACATGCATTTCATCCTCTACTCGCTCTCGCAGCCGCGGCTCTACGTCAAGTTGGCCACGGGTGTCGAGCGCCGCAAGAAGGTGCTCCAGAACTTCTGCAACGCCTTCGTAAAAATGGCACTCAGCAGCAAAACGGAGCCCCAAGCCATGTGTGACGGCTGTCAGGCCATTCCACACCTTGTCGAGTGCTTCCTGCGCGGCTGAAGAGAGACGTCAGTTATGTTAACCTGTTCAAGTCCACTAAGCTTTTTATAAGCGTTCGAGTAAAGTAACGCAAGGTACAGCAGTAAATATATACACTAGGGAATATAGCTACCAAACTATGAACACTTTCCTCCTCCCGTCGCAAAATAAGGTGCCAGAGACAAATTTTTGCGCTTACTGATCACCATGAACATGAAGAAGCTGCGTGCCACTGCGGCTACTGGAGGTTATGTCGAGTCATTTACCGGTGTTGTGGAGGTCATTTTCGCGCCACAAGGAGATCTATGGAGGTGCATTGACGTCAAGTCGGTGTTGACGCTCGTATGCGTGTGCAGGGCGACTCGCAGTTCGCTTCAAAAGTGGGTCGAGGCAAATGTTGCGGACATTTCACTGGGGAAGGATACACGACCAGTCCCGGTGCAGCTACCATTGACCAACTTCCATGCCAAACTCCACGCTGTCTTGCAGCTGATGACCTTCACTTACATCACGACAGTCCGACTTCCTGTCGTCAGCGAGCTCCCGCCGCACCTGCTCACCAAGCAGCAAGATGACGAACACTGTCAGATGGTCCTACGAGGCCGTCAAGTTGAAGTCATTCTATCTCAGTGCAAAGGCAAAGGTTGGGGCGTGTTGGCAGCTCAGCAGATCGAGAAAGGAGCTTTTGTGGGGGAATATACAGGCGAATTGATCTCGTCTCGCGAGATGCAGCGACGCTACCGAGAGCTTTACGACCCGCAGGAGATTAATTATGTGTTGTCCCTGCGTGAACATGTGGCTCAACAGGGACTGCACTTTGACATTGTGCGCACCAACGTCGATGCGACTTACACTGGGAACTTGACTCGCTTCTTCAATCATAGCTGCTCGCCGTCATTAAAAGTTGAGGCTGTGCGTGTTGACTCGTTCGTGCCTCGCTTGGCGCTATTTGCACGAAGAAACATTGAAGTTGGCGAGGAATTGACTTTCGACTATGGAGAGGGAGCTAGTGGCGTGGAGAAAATAAGAGGAAGGAGTTTATGTTGTTGCGGAGCTCCTGAGTGTCGAGGTTATCTGCCGTATCGTAATGATTAGACCGGTCACTTGATTTTTGTATGGAGTTTATCTTTTTTCATCAATTCGAATTGACTGGCAGTCATGTCGGACAACACGTACGACCAACTATGCGAAGATGCGACCACCGCCGCTGAGATGCGACTACTGGAGCACTTTAAGCAGCATGGTGGAGAGGTCTGGAGCATCGGCTCTGGCTGCCAGAACTGCCGCCAGAAACGAGAGGACGTTAGTGGACTTAAGGTACGAGCAGCTCTTGTGCACTCAATTGACCATTTACTGACTTTGAGCTGTTGATAGCGTTGTGCCAATTGCGATGCGGCTCTCTTCTGCGACCGCGAGTGTCAACTCAAGGCCTGGCCGACACACAAGGCTGAGTGCTGCGTCATCTCCACCTTCCAACGTCAGCAAAACACCGACTCCAAGTGCGTCTGGTGTTTTTTATCATGGCTACATTTGGATGCTGATGGTTGTTTCTATTGTCATTTACTACTGTAGAATTCCTTCGCTGCTTGAGAAGTTGTCGTTCTCTTCCAACTCTAAGAAGGCTGACGAGCCTAAGACAGCGGGCCTTGCGAGTTCTATTGGCTTGAACGGACCGGAACTTCCTGGCTGGTTCTTCACTGTTGACGTTGAAGCGGTGAGTTGTTACAGTAGGCGAAACTCATTGATGTTATTAAGTAATCTAACTGTTTGGTTTGTTCGTGCAGGCGTCGAAGGAGAGTTACAAGTCTTTGTACCAGACGGCACTGGAGCTCTACGGACTGCTCAAGGACGAAGAATGCTGGTAAAATAAGAGTTACATTGAACTTTGTTGTTACCTGAGCTAATGTTACTGGTGTTTGAAGGACCCGTGATAAGGAAAGCTTCCCCCGTTCGAGTTACACGCTGGTAGAGGTACGTTACAACGTGATGCCATCGCAGATTGACGTTTACCTGTTTGACGATTTTTGCACGATGCAGTCGCTGCCGCACGCGTCGCCTGCTGCACAACAGTTGCAAAAGGAATTCGTCGAGATGAATGGCCACCTCTTGCTCTTTTCGGCGTGGTTGCAGCACCCAGAGCCGCCTGCTACGCAAGCCATGCCTTTTGAGGAGCGCAGCTTCTTCGGTGTGGTAGATTCGCTGCTCCAGATCAGGTACGAGCAGAGTTCTTCAATCATCACTTCATCCGAACCACTGACGAATGTGTTGTATTCTAGCGCTCTTCGTGACGGCGTGGATGCCTTTATGGATGCTAGATCTTCGTAACAAAGTATCCTAACAACAAGTTGCGATTGAATGCAGTTTTGTTATTAAAGAATCATTTGCAACTCGTAATTGAAACAACAGGCTCCGAGCACACAGCACACCCCATGGCTGTATCAAACACTTTGTTCCTGAGCTGCACTGCAACCAAAAGCAATAGTAAGTTCACGTCGCCACCTTGGCCACGCGGTACAGTGTGTCCAGCATCTCCTCGATATCCTCATCCAGCTCGTAGCACTCGAGTGCGGCTACGACCTTCTCATCGTCGCTCAAAATCAAATCCTTCAGACGCGCCTTCTCCTCCGCCGAGATCAACTTGTCTGCTGCAATGCGACTGGCTGCCTTGAGTGCCAACGCGTAGCGTGCACGCTGCGAGAGCGAGCGCTTCTTCGGCAGTCCGTCCTCTCCCAGCTCCCCTTCTAGCAGAACGAGAACGCTCATCAGTCAGTCGTGACCTCACGTTAGTCGGATCTCTGCTTGATTTCAGATGCCTCCTCACCGTCAATGATGCCCTTTTCCTCCAGCTCCGACACGGAAGGTCTGTGACGCAATTGGCGCGCAATCTGGTCCGCCTTCAACTGACGCTCAAGCTGGTGCTTAGCTCCTTGTAGCACTGGCGCCACCGCCGCATCCTGGTCTGCTCAACACCACCACCACCAACAGATAATACTTAATTGACTGAAATACACGTATCTCACTCAATGCCACCCACCTTCCAGGATGTTGTGCGAGACGAGCTCATCCTTCTCTGGTCGCGACTCAAGTAGATGTGACACCTGGTTCTGCACCAAGTTCCTCTCCAACTTCTTGGCTGTGGCTGTGAGACTTGGTGCCAACTCTGCACTTGTCTCGAGGACACCAGTAGTGCGTAGCTCCTCAATGGACGGACGTTTAGTCAGCTGCTGGTGCACTTTGTCCGAGTTGATCTGACGTTGCAGTTTCTCCTGTGTGGCCTGTAGACTGGGAGCCACACCGTCACCCCCGTGCACAATGGAGAGATCACGCAGCTCCTGAACGTCAGGACGACTCTCCAGCTTGTGCGCCAACTCGTCCGCACTCATCTTGCGCTGTAGCTGCTTCTGCACGCCTTGTAGCGTAGGAGCCACGTTGGGGGACGCAGTGGGAAGCACATTACGCTGTTCCAGAGCCTCAGCGTCGGGTCGCGCCTCCAGCATGTGGTCGATCTTCTCACTCGTACGGCGACGTTGTTCCTTGGCTGTTGACTGCTCGTCTGTGGCTGGCGGCTCCTTGTCTGGACCCCCGTCCAGCGTCTTGACAGACGTCGACGTCGGTGTGGACGTGGACGTGGGCGTCTTGTTCTTGTTGCCCTTAGACTTCTTAGCCATCAATGCACTTGTATCAACGTCGCTTGATGCTCAGCAGTGGAATCTTTTACTGACTGAGTCTCACTATAGGGGAAGAAAATAAGAGATGGGAAAAAGACTTGAGAAAGAAGATCTAGGAATTTGTATGCTGAGACAACTTCAACTAGAACTGGAACTGGATTGGGTGAGCTACACGAACTTGTAGGCACACTCGATGAGTTGTTGCGCTGTGATGTTGCTTTCACCCGTGCGGTTGAGCTCCTCCTTGGCCATTTCCGTCACCAATAGCAGCTTCTTGACTGAGATTGGACGATCCGACAGCAAAGTCAACACCTCGTCCTTCTGATCATCCGCCACTGGCAGCCCCGTGTGCGTCAACACGGCGTCCAGTTCATCCTTCTGTGTGAGTTGCGGTACCTCAAGGCACAAGTCGAACACGTCGCTGAGCTCCACCGCCTGCATAGCAGCAATGTTGGATGTAACGCCAATCACCACGAGTTTACGACCGGCTACAGGCACAGGGTTGCGCACCAGCACCATCAACGCCTGTAACACCAAGTTCGAGAAGCGAGGACCCAGACCTAGAAGCAAAGATACAACGTTAGAACAGACTTCACCTCCAACAGTTGTTGACATAACGTACCAACGTAGTCCATGAGTCGCTCGATGTCGTCCAGGATGATGATACTCAGCGGAGATCGATACGCCTCCTCGAACAGATTATAGATGTACGAGCATTTGCCACTCTCGGCACGCGAGATGAGCTCCGAAGCCTTCACCATACGCACCAACGGGAACTCGCTCGCGACAGCACAGTACGTGGCCAGCGCAGTCTTACCAGCGCCACGCTCGCCGTGCAGCAGCACCGACATCAGTGGAGTCTTGTCGTTCGAGCGAACTTGCTCGATCACACGGGATAGAGCCTCACGCACATCCGTAAACGAACTGCCGTACGGAATCAGTCCGTTCTTGTAGTACAGTGCCAACTGATCACTGGGGGCACCAAACTTGGGCTTCACTTCTCCCAGTGCCAACGCGAAATCCTCCATGGAGATTTCCGGGTTGAAATTGGCGATGGCATGCATGGTTCGACCATCAGTACCGCGTGAGAGGGCATGAGCTGTGGCGGCACGCACCAAACCTTCAATCTCGGCACCCGAGAAGTTCTTGGTGCGCTGAACAAGATTTTTGTAATCAGGGTCGTCACTCACGAACTTGGTCGGGTCAAGGCAGTTGTCCAAGTCTGCAATAACCTTCGGGTGCAGCGCCCCCTTCTCACGGGCACGATCTGTGTGGATCTTGAGAATCTGAGCGCGACCCTTTTCGTCCGGCAGGTTAATTTCGATCTGCACCTCAAGACGACCAGGGCGCATCAGTGCTTCATCAAGCATATCCTGGTCAAATAAAAAAAAACTTCACAGTTAGATTTCTACTTGCATCAAAACAAGCACAAACTAGATCCATTCACACCTTTCGGTTCGTCATACCGATCACCAGGACGTTGTTCAGGCTGTCAACACCGTCAATCTGCGTCAGCAGCTGATTCACCACGCTGTCGCCCACGCCCGTGCCATCACGACTTGAGCCACGCTGCTTACAAATAGCATCAATTTCATCAAAGATGATAATGTGCACGTCGCTCTCGTCGCCGAGCTCCTCCTGGTCTTGGCGTGCATCAGAAAAGAGCTCACGGATTTTGCGCTCGGACTCACCAACAAATTTGTCCAGAATTTCAGGTCCGTTGACCACCTTGGGCTCCTTGGCAGTCAGTGCCTGCGAGATCTTTCGTGCAATCAGCGTTTTACCACAACCGGGAGGTCCGAACAGCAGCATACCGCGGACGTGCTGAATCCCGAGCTTCTGAATGACGTCCGTCGGGAACAACCTCGAGGCGAAGGCACGACGGAAAATGTCGTTGAACTCCTTGTCCAGACCACCGATACCGAGCTTGGTGAAGTCAAAGTCAGGCTTGAAGACTGTGCGTGTCATGCCACTAGACTGGTTAGTGAGGCGGATGGGAGCGTCCTTCCCCTTGGTGAAGTTGATGATGGCTCCATGGAGATAAGCGCCGACGCGTGGGGCGAAGGAGTCAGGGCTGCTATTGTCCCCGTCCACCGTGTCGATGTTCATACACTGCAGACGCAGTGGGAGGCCGTCGACCCTGACAGCCATGAGTTGCCCCACAGCGAAGACTTGGTGCGTGTACTCAGCCTCAAAGACGTCCTTGAGTAGACTGCAGTCCACCACACGGAGGTCGTTGCCCTGTGCGCGTGTGAGAACCTGCTGGATCTCGAAGGTGACGGTGCTAAGCACACCTTTGGCGGCGCTTGACGGCGCGTAGACTGACACCTCGCAGGCCTGATTGAGGGGAAGACCCACACACATACGCTGCATTGTTCCCACAGCCACAGTGCCTGGCTGAATGTCCTTGTGGGGCTTAGCAGCCATGACGTATTTGCGGTTAATCCAGACATTGAGTCCATGCGCACGTAGATCCTCCTTCGTGACGACCCCTGGAGGCGTCTGCTTTACCAGAGACATGAAATCGTCCAAGTGCACGTAGACGCAGTTGGTGAACGCATAGGAATTGCCGGGAAGTCCCACCACAGCCGCCTCGAACGCCATCTTTTACTCAGGCCTTGGAGTTCACTTAGTGAAGACGTGGCGACTTGTTGTGGTCTGTATGTTCTAGCGAAACTCCTTCTCTAAACAAATTTCTAGCCAATAGGAGATTTTAGACGCAGCTTTTATTAAGATCCAACCAATAGCAAGCGACCAGATCAGACAGCAAAATAACGCTGCTTGGTGGTACGTCTGCAGCTTCAACTCGAGGTCTCGACCTTCAGCCCCTTGCTGAGCAAGAACGCGTCCTGGTTGGGGGCACGACCTAAGAAGTCTTTGAGCATAACGCTGGCATCCACGGAGCCTCCGCGCGCCAAGACGAGCTCACGGTATGCCAGTCCCGTCTTGGGGTTCATGAGTCCCTCCTTCTTGAACCGCGACACGAACATGTCCATGGAAAACACTTCACTCCACATGTAGCCGTAGTACTGCGCATCATAGCCACCAGCCAAGTGACCAAAGGACCCAGCGAAGTTTGTCTCGGGCGTCATGTCGATCAGCATAATCTCCGTCTGCAGCTGCTTGAGGAGCTGCGCAGTGTTCGACTTGGACTTCGAGTGGATGGTCTGGTCGAAGATGGCGAAGAGCAGCTGACGCTTGTTCAACAGACCAGTGTTCGCGTTCTTCGTCGAGATCAAGCGAGTGATCAGGTCGTCCGAGAGTTTCTGTAAAGCAGCAAGTTAGGACAGCTGAACACTGGCAACAGCCAAGAGCATTTAGCTAAACGCACCTCGTTAGTCTCGTAGTGCGAGGACAGACGCTGCAGCGGCTCCTTCTCCCAGCACCAGTTCTCGAGCATCTGGCTCGGAGCTTCCACGAAGTCACGCTCCACGCGCGTGCCAGCGAACCTGGGGATGTCCACTTCCGAGCACAGGCAGTGCATCACGTGGCCAAACTCGTGGAAGTACGTCACCACCTCCTGGTGACCTAGCAGCGACGGCTTCGACTTCGTCGGAGCGTTGAAGTTGGCCACCATGGCGGCAGCGGGGTACTGTTGGCATCGACCAAAGGAATGAGTTAGACACACAGTCGCTAATATCCCGAGACAGGTCTATAAACGCACCTCGCGGACACCAGCAGAGTTAGCGCAGCCCTGCTGCAGCGTGAAGCAGGCAGCGTGACCGTACTTGCCAGCGCGAGGGAAGAGATCAAGGTAAAAGTGGCCAACAAGGTTGCCAACCTTGCCGGGGCGCGCATCATAGACGGCGAACATGCGAACATCCTTGTGCCACACGTGGGGCTGCGAAATCTCCACAAACTTCAGGCTCAACAGCTCTTGGTACATGGACAGCAACTCCGCCGTCACATGCGTAAGCGGGAAATATTCACGGAGCTTTTCAGAGTCAATGGAGCAATGCTTTTTGACGTACTGGTCCATGTAGAATCGGAAGTCCCACATGTTGATCTTTCCATCAAACTTCCACCCGTTGCGCTCGCAGTCGGCCTCCTTCAGCTTCAGCAAGTCATCCAGGTCCTTCTTGGCAAGCGGCACGAGCTTGTTGTCAAGGTCGTTCAAGAACTTCTTGACATTCGCCGGGGATTCAGCCATTCTACCATCAAGAGAAAATGTCAGAATGGGCAAGATAAAGCAAACTACAAGTGTAGGTAGCATGAACGACAAATTCTTACCTTTGCTCCAGGACATACGCAGCATGGTTTTCGTATCCCAACGCCTGCGCCACCTTGTGGCGGATTTCCAGCATCTCCTCGAGGATTGCGACGTTCGTGGAGATGCAGCGGCGGTTGAAAGCATATTCCACGGCCTTGCGAGTCGACTCCACGGTGCACGTGTTGAGGATCGGGAATACGGTCGGGTATGAGAGAGCAATCTGCGATGATAAGAGGGTGTACTCGCGTCAGAATCCACTAAACCCGGGCGACAAAAGCAGACAACGCAGGTCTCACCTTGTACTTGCCATCGTCGCCCTTCTCCAACGCAGCGATAAAGTCATCACTGAGTCCCTTCAGCTCATCATGCGAGAACTTGACTTCAATCGTCTCCTCCGAGAGGTTCTGCTGGAACTGGATACCAAGCTTGGACAGCTTCTGCTTCCAGGCCTGCACCTCCTTCTGCTTTTCCTCCGGCAACTGCAGTCCATTGCGCTCGAAGTCCTGCACCAGGCGGTGCACGTAGCGCTGCGTGACCGTGTCCAGTTTCTAGCAATAGCAGCATCAATAAAAGCCCCTCTAAGTCAGTCCGTATCCTCAGCCTCCTAGACTCCCTCTTGCACTCTATACCTGGTAGACTGGGCTCTTGTAGAGCGTGTGAATGGACTTGTACACGTCTGCACGCATACTGCGCTGCACAGAGAAGTCCTCGATGGCTTCGTCCGCCTTGGTGCAGGCGTCTCGCGTCTCTTTGTCGGCTGCCACCTGCCCCAGGAACGTCACGTTGGTGACGCGGCTCAGCATTTCGTGGTCCAAGTCGATGAGCTTCTGCGTCGTGTTCCCAAACGTCACAGCAGACAGCGCCAGGGCCGCGATCTCGTCGTCCACGCGCTTCATCTTCGCCAGGATGCGCTCCGTCTCGGCCTCGACCTCCGCCACGCTCAAGTCGAAGCGCAGATGCGTCAACTGCTTCCGTAACAGACGAGTGCGCTGCTGCTGCTTGCTGCGACCCCATACGGCCAGACCCACGAGCGCCGCGGCGCAGGCGGCCACGGCCAGCGCGTTCTTCTGCTTGTTAGTCGCCATCGTCGATCTTCAAATGAGGGGCGAGGATTGCAAATCAAAAGTGGGGTACAGTATAACTAACTTAATCCAGTATATTGTACAATATGCAACCTTTGCCACAACACGAAGCAGATGAGAATGTGGATATGTGGTTTGCGGGCTGGTCGTAGATCGATCAACACTGCTCGTGAGTAGCACGCTGATTGTTTCTCCTTCTGCATGCAGTTTGTTTTAGCTCTACATGCGTGTCGGGTTTCGTTCAAATAAGCTCTAAACTGCGAGTCGACTGAGTCGACTCGTGATTTTTTGCGTGGCCGTTAGTACTCCCATTGCAGTTGCTTTACTGTCTGTGGACAGGATATTATTCTTACTCAAGACGCGTTCTGTTGTGATTGTACCGTCGGGCACAAACGCGCAAACATGCTTTGCCCCGAAACCGTTGTGCGCTGCTGAGATCACGAACAAGTGATACGAACTCATTGCTTACTGAATACACAGACATGAAATTCCTTCCTCGACAAGTTTAAGCAACTCACCAACACAAGGAACATGATACCAGTTCGAAGCGATGTGCAGCACATTGCTACATGTACTGAATTAAGATAACTCTTCGTACGGTATCCACCAATTAAAGCGGAGGAAACATCCACGTCAACTTTCGGTGTCGACTATCCATATGCTGACGTAATTGCGCTGGTTAGCCTACATCCTGGCCTCGTCCGAGAGCTTGGCGGCGGCGTCCTCATCAATGAACCAGTACACGACACCGTCGGTGGGTTTGACATTTGCGGCAGGGAGCGGCGGCGTGCGCTTCTCGACGCCGACCATGTGGGGGATCAACTCAGCCTTGCCGGCGCCAGTGGCAACGAACGCGACCTGCACGCAGAGACGTACAATCAACTTAGCAATTGTTCACATAGGCAGACAGACAACAGAGACGTACGTTGGCGGCGTTGTTCACAACCGGGTAGGTTAGCGTGATGCGCTGCGGAGGCGGCTTGGGCGAGTCCTCGATGGACGCCACGAACAGCGTCTTCTCCTCCAGAAGCAGGTGACCGGGGAAGAGCGAGCACGTGTGGCCATCCGGGCCCATGCCCAGCAGGATCAAGTCAAAGCGAGGAAGCTACAGGCAGCAGGAGCAATAGTTAGCCGGTGTGATGTAGGTTAGCTGGGCGAGACGCGGGGACTCACCACGTCACTGCCCCAAACTTCGGCCAGCTTCTTGGTGTAGTCCACGGCCATAGCCTCCGGGGTCAGAGAGGCGTTGATCGTGTAGATCTGGCTTGCCGGCACAGGAACCTGCGTTCAACAATACAATAGTACAGCGTCAGTTGGCTGGATATAAGAAGCAAAGCAGGTTGGCTTTGCCTTGTGTCGCTTACAAAGTCGAAGAGTGCCGCCTTGCACGCCTTGTAGTTGCTGTCGTCGTCATCCAGCGACACGCAGCGCTCGTCTGCGAAGTAGACGAACCACTTGGAGAAGTCGACGTCGCCCTTGATGGCCTGCAGGCCCTTGTTTAGGATCTACATGTAGAACAGTCAGCAACAACCTAACGTTAACAGTATTATACCAGGTGATTTTTATCTTGGATCGCTCACCTTGGGCAGCGAGCCCCCCGAGAGCGCCACTGTGAAGCGGCCGTGCGTGGCGATGGCCTGCTTGCTCAGGTCGAAAATGAGCTGGCCGACAGCGGCGCCGACCTCGTCGGGGGTGCTGGACACGCGGAGAACCATAGTCTGCGGAGTGGGAGGCAAGAGCAAGAGTACGATGACCAGCACACCAAGCAGAAGCCACATCAAATTGTGCACGTAATCATTGGCTAAAATTGCGTGTCGCAGTTGCGTTGAAGATATCGATACTGATGCTGCTTGCTGCCGCTCTGCTAGTGCTCACGCTTGTGGAGGCGGTAGATTATCCTGGCGGCTGGCTGCCGAACGCCCAACAGTGCGTCGACATCTGTGCGCATGTGCCGCCCACTCCAATCTGCCCAACGCGAGACCCGTCGTGCCTCGCCAAGAAGCAGCGACCTGGAGACTACGACTTCCTACTGCTGGAGCAGCTTTTCCTGCCGCAATTCTGCCGCGACCTGCTGGCAGGCGTGGATCTCACGATCTCGCACCGCAACGTCAACAAATATCCGTACGGCATCGTGTGCGAGCCTTCCAAAGCCGCTAGCATACTCTCGATCCACGGCCTCTGGCCCAACTACAACGCCGGCTTCTCCGCCTGCTGCAACGTTAGCGACGCCATCCGCAACCAGCCGTTCGACGCGCTGGGCTTTGCTGCAGAGTCATCAAAGCTGCTGAGAGAGATGGATGAGGTCTGGGTGGACCCCACACAGCCCTCGAGCTTTCACACGCTGTGTGAGCTGTACAACCACGAGTTTCAGAAGCACGGGCTCTGCTACGCCGCCAACGGTGGAGATGACTTTAACTTCAGTGCCAGGGAGTACTTTCGCGCGACGATGCGAGCTGCTGCGGTGAATAAGGAAGCCACTGAGACGATAAACCGCTGGGCGGCTGCGGAGAATGCGAAGACGACACTGGCTGCCATTACGGCGCTTTACGAGACGCGAGTGCAGGTGTTGTGCTCGGCTGTTGCGCCAATCGATGGCAGCAATGGTGGTGGAGCTGGTAACAGTCTCGCTGCAATTCACGTGTGCTTCAGCAAACCAGCCAATGCTTCAGCTGCTCCGACCCCGATTGACTGCAAGGACCCCTCCTCGACCGTTGTCTTCGTTCCATGCAGCCCTGGGGTCCCCATTTCTCTAACCAAGTACACCCCGCCACCAGCAATGTTATCAGTTACTGAGCTGTAACGAGCAACTTGGTCGTCTGCGCCTTACGCTGGGTACTAAATTCGTTATTGAGTCTGGAAGGTAGAATAGGAGGAACTTCCGTGTGAATAGGATGCGGCTACTTACTTACTTACTTACTTACTTACTTACTCACTCACTCACCCACTCACTCACTCACCCACTCACTCACTCACTCACCCACTCACTCACCCACTCACTCAATTAATCAATATTAGGTTAGGTATTTGTATTGAGACATAGGAAAACGTGGATAATAGATAAGCTTCCGAAGGACGCAACAAACAGAGCAGAAATCCCCCCAACCCAAAGACCCAGTCCGGCTACGGTAAGTGTAGGTCAAGTTTGGCTGAAAGGATTATGTCTGCCGATAAACTCAAGGACTGAGAAGACCTAGCGTTCATCCACCTGGCGAGGCCAAGAGAAGAGAAGAAGTGTGGTCCGCGTCGTGCTTGAAGTCGAAGAGGGGACGAGAGCTCGTTCTACCCCGAGAAGTGCTACCGAGCCTCCATACCTACCAATCCGAAGCCAGAAGCATCGACACCCTCGCTAGCGGCGGTCATACGCCCTGGAGCCTTCCCTACTGAGGGTCAGCGAGGTTTCAAGAGAAGAAGAGAACGCGGAGGCAACTTAGTGCTCGTGACTAGTGCTGCTGCGGATATTGCTTGCCCCCTACTGACGACTCGCGACGCGCAGAGGCCGACGCTCAATCCGGTGCTGGGCCGTGTCAGAGACTTCAGGTTCAACACACCCAACCCTCACCAAGCCTTTGCGGTCGAGGTGTTGTTGGCGGGTGGGAGAACGATCACACACAGAAAAAGCCGTGTTTCTACACGACAACTGGTGCCGCGACCCTGGATTGGGAGTGACCTTCTGTGTGTTGTGCTTCGTTTGTAGGAACCAAGTTACGAGCAAAAACCAAGTGAAGAAGAAGGAGAAACTGGCGAACGGATCAGCGGTACCAGCTACGCCGATAAAGTCTGGAGGCGACCGAAGCCACTTCTCAAGTTCGTCCCCGGCAACGTGACCGCATAGATGCTATTGCCGGACGCTCGGTCAGCTTTGAGGACTCGGCGGTTGATCCGGACGCCAATGATGTATATGAGGATGACCTGGAGGAGAAGGCCGAAGTGCCTGACACTCTGGAAGATGAAGTGGTGGCAGCTACGAACAGTGGAGAAGCGAGACCGCTGTCACGAAACCTCATGGGCACGGTGGACGAGACTGACAATCCCGAACCAGCCTATGGTGACGGAAATGATGATGATATGGTGTAGCGAATTGCCGCCGGTTCGCTTTGCCAACGTTGTGAAGAGTGAGTCAGCAACGCCCTTGACGAGAAACTTCGCCACCCAAAACGGGGGCTCGACGTCCTCTGATTGGTCGAGAAGTTCAAAATCACAACCTTCCCGCGCCAGTGACCGACGGTTTGGCTGACCGAGGAGTCAGTGTTCTGGGGGGGGGGTTCTATGGTGTAGGAAAACTTAAGTTGGGACACATCCTAGCTTAAGTTTCCTAGACTAGGAAAAGACCGGGTGTTTTCAGGATCGCCGAGTGAGCGGTCCCCGAGTCGACTCAGCGAGCCGTCGGCGGTCGTTTCAGGATAGACCACAACGGCTCCATTTCACTTGATATTTGTATAGGAACATAGGAGATCATTAGAAGGAGGAGACCCTTCGTGGCCTACCAGAAGATAACAGACAAACAGAACAGAATTTTCTAGGTCCAGCACACGTGGAATACTCTCCGGTAAGTCCCTTCCACGGGCTTAGATTATGCCTGTCGTTGGTGCCCAATAAGTATAGCTTGGAGGGTATTCGACCGCACGGCAGAGTCAAGGCTGGCCCGGGAAGGGCGTCTCTCGCTTCGTTGCGATCTGGTTCAAACCTCGCCGAGTCGGCGAGTCGGTACGCCTTACAGCCAGGGTGCCGTTACTCTTCTAGTCGAACTGCCTTTGCACTCGGCGACCTGTAAAAGCGCTTCGTGTGCGCCGGCGTCCATCCTTTGGTGGAAGTCACAGCTAAATACAAGATCTAGGAGCTGTCTTGCTCGGGCAAGCTTCTACAGTGACTAGCTTGATCACTTGGTCTCGGCGAGGGCAAGACACACCCACTGTCCCGGAAGGGCTGAACCGTTGGGGGATCCACCCAGCACAGGCCAACAACGCCGACCTGACTCGGCGATTGTTGTGGTTTGCGTAGTTGAGTCCACATCTGACGATTTCGTGTGTTCTGCTACACCACAACCGGTGCCGCGACCCGGGAACAGGGGTGTTTATCGTTTTCGTAGGTACCAAGTTATCAAGTTTCGAGTATTGAGCAAACAAGTGAAGAAGGATGGTCAAGGGATCGACGACTCCGAGCGAGCTTAGCCCAGCGACGGCTGGAGGAACGCCCCTCGGGGAATCGAACTCGGCGAGTGTGATGATCATGGATGCGACGGCAGACGTGGCCCGCAGCGTCCAGTTCGAAGACGACGATATTCAAGGCCATGGAAGTGAAGGAGATGAAGACGAAGAAGATGAGTATGAGGAGAAGGCCGATGAAGATCTCGGCGAGGTGAAAACCACTACTGAATTACTCCCACGGGTGGAGGAATTGCAGTTGCAAGTGGGGAAGATGGGAGTTCCGCGCCCAGTGGAGCGTAACCTGGCGGCGGAACTCGACGATGATGATGACGACGAAGACCAAGGAATGATTCCTGGCGAAAGACCGCCACTGGTCCCCAAGGCGACCAGGAATGCAGATACGCCGAGTGCGAATAAGGTGTTAGCTTGACTCGGCGAGGAAATGCGGACGCAAAGCGAGTGGATGACGATGTTCGCACCGTTGGCGATGGCTCAAACAAAGTGGCCGGTGTTGGGACCAGAGTTGACTCAGTCGGTCAACAGCACAAGTATGAACCAACTCGTCGAAGACACGGTGCTCCTCTTAAGAGCGATGGGCTACCGTTGCACGTCACGACCCAACAGCCTTCTCTTGGCTGGGTGGAGCCTGACACGAGCAGGATCTGAGCTCACGCAGTGGAAACGAAAGTTGAGAGCTGCGTTTAGCCTGGAACGGGCTCCGGGCAGTCAACCGACCATTGCCCGCCGAATCGCCGAGTTGCCTCGACTCAGCGAGGACTCCAGCAAAGTCCCGCTGCCAAAAACGCCAGACACGAAGAAGGGAAATGTGTTCAGAGCGACACAGGGGACCCCTTACTATGAAGATTCGCACATGCGTTCGCCGACTAAGCCTAACCAGGCAGCGCCGGCTCGTTACCGCGATCTTTATGAAGCTGCTGAAGAAACCAAACTCGACGATGCCAAAGATGAAGACTATGATTACCAGCGTAAGGGTCCAGATGAGCCAGTGAAGGACTACATCGACCACCTGAGTGCTGAAGTCAGCGAAGGGGGCCGTTCCCAGTGCTTGGAAGCCCGTTCTCACGTGTCGCTGGGTAAGATTACCGCCTTCGAAGGAAAACGTTATCGCTCAGACGATTCACTGCAGTGACTCAAGCGATTCATCTACGAGATGAAAGGGACGCGCATGCCTCAAAACGCATGGTGCGAGCCGTTCTCACTCTACTTGGGACGTGCCGCTAAGAGCTGGTACCGGCAGCTGCCGAAGAAGACGCAGCAGAATTGGAAACCACTCAGCGAGGCGTTCCTCGACTACTATTGTTCGCAGTTCGATCAATCTGCCCGCACTCGCTACTACTCGGCGAGGCGCAAAGAGAATGAACCCATCTGTGGCTTCCTGATTCGGCTGAATGGCTACGCCCGGACGGCCAAGATTCGATACGAAAAAAGGCGGAGCCGACGCGGCCGATCACGTGGAGCATTTCCTGCTCAACTGTGGAGATGACGAGGTCATGGATCTACTGTACCCCCCTGCAGCTCCGAGACATCCAACAGGTTGAACAGATTATCAATCGGAAGATTCTCGGTGAGAAGTTGGTGACGAGCCAAAGCCGCGAAGGACGTCGTGGCGATAGTAGTCGCGGAAGGGATGTTCATCGAGACGCCGTCGGGACGAGAGACACCGGGACGACCGCCGTGATGAGAGACGTGAGTCTCGACGAGACGACAGGCGTGGTCGACGTGAAGACAGCCGCGATCGCCGACTGGCCATTGCTGATGCGTCGGTTGCAGATCTGTATGAAGCCATCGGACATCGGCAGCCTGACCGACGGTCGGGCTCGTACGACTCAGCGAGCGACGATAGCGGAAGCGACGGGTACAGTGAGTACAGTTCGGACGGAGACTCAGATCGGATCGATGCGGGGTTCTCCAGTGACCGCGCGAAATCGCCAGCTAACAGGGGTGACTCGGCGAGGCCGACACAGTACTCGGGCTCCAGGTCTCCGCGGGCATCAGACCGCCGCGACCGACCCGATCGCTGAGATGGTTCTCGAGAACGACCGCAATATGGTCCGTGCGCAGCCTGTGGCGGCGACGGGCACTCGGCCCACTTCTGCCGCAGACGTTGCAAGTTCTGCAAGCAAGTTCACGACGGTGTCGGTGTGAGTTGTTCACGCGCTACGAAAAGCTCGCCAAGTTCGTCCAAACATCGGTGGATAAGTCCAAGGTACCCGCCGAGCTCCACGATAGCTACTCGTCGAGCGATTTAAACAAGCCAGCTCGCCAACTGTGACTGGGTTGGATTCAAACGGACTGCCACAGTCAGCCGAGTCGATCGTGGAAGCACATCATGTGTTTGCATATGTCGGCAAGGCGGAGCGGCCCGACGAGTGGAGAGAAAGTGGAGAGAGGATGGATGTGAGAGACAGCGATGGCGAGAACGGAATCGCTGAGTACGATGAGGACGAAGAGCGAGTGATTTCGAGTGCGGTGTCGACTCGGCGAGAAGCAGTCGAGATAAGTCACACCAAGAGACTGAAGTTGAACCCCGGCGAACGCCTGGGGTGGTGGTCGGCGAAAAGGTATGATCGCCGAGTGAGAATGCGAGCTCTCATAATGGGAGCGGTGAACGACGTGCGAACGAAGATATTGTTGGATACCGGGGCGAATGTCTCAGCGGTGACAGAAGCGTTCGCCCGTAAGCTGCGATTGAAGCGGCTTACGAGTAATGATATGCAGCTTGACGTCCAAGGGATTGGCAAGAGTAAGATCCTGACGACATCCCGAGCACTGGTGAATGTGACGCTTGGATGGGAAGTAGTCTATGAAGTCGAAGTGTGGATCATGCCTCACTTTGCGGGGGTAGATCTAATTCTCGGCACGGATTTCATGATACCGGCCGGGGTCAGGCTAGACCTGTATAATTCCACGGCTAAGCTGCCCGGTGAAGTGGAAATGCCGTTGATCAAGTCTCAGCGAGCACTCAGCGAACCGGAATATGGAAACCAAGTTAGTGGCTGACCTGTAACAACGTTGGAAATCCAAAGCCGACTGCGGGCTGAGTTCAAGTTGCAGCGAAATCGACCTGGCGATGATACACACGAGCTGTAGGATCCGCCGGAAAAAGCAGTGGATACCCACGGCAGTGCGTAACTCACGAGGTATTATTACCAAAATAGTGCTCACAAACGTGAGTGATCGACTGGTGTGGTGTCCGGCTCATTTCCCGTTGTTATGTGGCTCCCGCATGGAACGCTTTCGCGAGAAGAAGGCTTTGTCCGAGTTACCTCTGCGAAGTACCGAGACTGGCAAGTATTGGCATTTGAGTCGGCGATGGATAAAACTCTGCTTCGGAAGGAGGTACGATTGTACGACGAGTGGCTTTCCAGCCAACCACCAGCAGTCGAGAAGAGACCGTACAGCCCCCGAATGAGGTGCTGAAGCGGAAAATCAGCGGTGATGGCACGTCGCGTGGCCTAACCTGCGAAGAGCAATGGGAGCGGGCGGAACGGCTTAGCGAAATAACTTCTCGACGACCTCCTGACTCGACGATGAGGCCTCCGGAGCACAGGGATGATGTGGATGAGCGTGCGACTGGGGCACGAGAAGTGGACGAGGTCGCGATTCCTCTACAGATGCTGGACGAGGCTGCAGAATCGATCGCCGAGATGCACGTGCTCCGTGTGGATACAACGAGGTCTGCAGCGCAGAAAGGGACTGAAGGAGTGTCGACTACAGTTACGATGGACCAATTTGAGCCGCCAGGACTCGGCGATCAGTCTGGATGTGATGGCCTGGTGATGGAAGGCCTTGAAGAAGATTTGGAGCGACGTTTTCTAGCGGTGTTGGAGGCTGGCGACAACGACGAAGGTCCAGGTGAGAAACCAGACAGGGGTGACCACTTTGAACACTCGGCGACGGAGGTAGAGATTGAAGACTACGCTCGCGAGTTCGCGTTCCTCCCAGACCTAACTGGCACGGTGGCAGCTGAGTTGAATTACGAAAGGAGACAACGTCAAGATGGCTGCACATACGCTAGAACAGGTCAAGAAGCTGATCAAAGTACTCAAGGAGCATGAGAAGATTATGATAGCGAGCGGTAATGCCTTACCTCCACCAGCATACGGTGTTGTACGCGATATCGACGTGCAAGGGCATGCTCCTATAAAGCAACGCGCTCGCCGAGTGGCTATACGGCACCTACGCAAGCTTTATGAATTACTCAAAGGATTGTTGAAGGCCAAGCTTATAGCGTTCTCCAACACCCCATGGGTGTCGCCGATTGTCATTGTCCTGAAGAAGAACGGGGTGGACATACGACTGTGTATCGACTATAAACTAGTCAACGCGATCACAGCGATTATGGAGTACGCCATGCCACTCGTCGATGACCTTCTGACAGAGTTGGAGAGTTATCTGTGGTTTTGCTCTTTGGATGCTGCTAGCGGTTTCTGGGCGGTGATGATGACTCGGCGAGCGAGATGGATTTCAGCGTTCGTGTGTTCGTTGGGTCACTTTGAGTGACTACGTATGCCATTTGGTCTTAAGAACGCGCCGATGATCTACCAACGACTCATCGATAACGCCCTGTGGGGTTATGTTCAACCCAAGGGCGGATGGAAGGTGTTCGCCGAGAAGGTTCGTCGGGCGGAAGTCGAATCTGCCGCCCTGAGGCAGCGACACACTGAAGAGTTCCTCTCCATGGAGTCTCCGTTGTCGAGTGGACCGACGAAGTTTGAAGCCGATCACCAAGCGCTCGTTGAGTCGGATCCGCTACAGGACCTGATCAACAGTCCTGAAGGTGACATGTTTACCTGTGGAGACCCAGATGAGTCAGCCCTGGTACCAGTGTTTGAATGCCGTTCTTTTGTAGATGGCATTTGCTTCGGAGGACGAACGTTCGACGAGTGCTTGGAAACACTGGACCGGCTTCTGGCCCGATTCGCTGAGTGCCGGATCAGTATAAGCTTCTCCAAGAGCATATTTGTACAGCAGAGAGTGGATTTCCTGGCACATGAGGTTACGCCGAGTGGTATTCGTGCAGATCCGAAGAAATTGGCGGCAATTGCTAAGAACCCGTTTCCAAAATCGAAGAAAGGAATGCAATCATTCCTTGGGGCATCGAACTATTACAGCAGGTTCAGTCAAGACCTTGCTGTGTATGGGGCAGTGCTTTATCAACTCAAGGAAGAGGACTTCGGCGCTGGCAAAGACCTTTCAGCAGCGCGTACGGCATCGCTGAGTTGACCCAGAAAGTTGCGGTAGCACCGATTCTTCGTCATTTCGACTCGGCGAGGGACATTCACGTTATGCTGTTCGCGAATGAGTGGGCGTTGAGTAGCACTCTTATGCAAGAGCATGATGGGAAGCTCCATCCAGTACGCTTTTGTAGCCGAGTTCTGAAGGAGAACGAAGCGAACTACCATGTCGCCGAGAAGGAGGTATTAGCATTGTTAAAGATGCTCAAGACATGCTATACGCTGGTAGCGGGAAAAACGATCCACATTTATACTCGGTTCTCGGCGCTGGAATGGGTGTTCCAATCAAAGGCCTTGTATGGACGTGCAGTCAGCTTCGCGGTGCTGTTATCTCCTTATCACCTAATGGTGAAACGGGTACGGGAGTGTGGTGTTGAGTTCACCCAGTTGTTACAGGCTTCGATTACGCCGTGGGTGGGACTCGACGAGACGCTGACGCACATTGCCCCACCGTCCAAGAACTCAGCGACGATTCGATTAGACCCTGAACTTCTCTATGCGCATGTACCACCGGACTTTGAGGGCCACGTGCTGTCGTTCGACGGCTCAGCTAAGACAGAAAAGAATGGTGGCTATGGCAGCTGTTCTTGGATATTGTGGCTTCTACCTTCATAGGATATTGAGATCGCTGCGAGTGCGCACCTCTCGTCGACTACGGTCAATATCGCCAAGTACGCTGGCATGAACAATGGGTTGGCGGCAGCCATTAACCGTGGAGTAACAGACCTCATAATAGTCGGCGACTCGAAGCTTGCAATCCAGCAATCCATGGGGGTGATCGCATGCAAGAAGGATACCTTGCAGATTGAACTAGCACGCCACAAGAAGATGACCAGCAAGCTCAATTCGGTACGCTATTTGCACGTGCTGCGGTGTTATAATGCGGCAGCCGATGCACTAGCTACAGAGGCGCTGGAGACTAAAACGGACAGGGTGGTACTGAACGCTGAGCGGAAGAAGGGACTTAAGGTGCTCAACCGAATCACGGAGACGTTGTACGCAGTCGATGACTCGGCGAAGCCCGAAGGAGAAGCTCAAGTGTCGGCAATCACGAGAAGTCAGCGCCGCCGAGTCCGATTTGAAGACGAAAGAGAACTGGACTCAGCGAATCCACCTGACGAACAAGCGGAAGGTGCACCCAAAGCCGCGGAGCAAAGTTCGGCGAGTGACGTAGACAAAGAGGGCGAATACGAGTTGCCGTGTCGAGTAGTACGAACTCAGCGAGTCAACGATGAAGTGGACGTGGAAGTTGACGAGTCTTGGGTCCCTGATGCGAGCGATATTGACTCAATTGTGGTGCAAGCTGAACGGCGACGACGCATATCAAAGGCTCAGGACGAAGAGTTGAAGTGGTCTGAACTGAAGTCTTACTTAGGTGGAGAATTTGATAACTTGACTCATCGACGAGCGAACAACGCCGGCAAAGTCGCAGACAACTTCGTGTTAAGTGGAGACGGACTTCTGTACTACCAAGGACACCGACGCCGAGACGAAGAACTCAGCGATCCAGCATTGCGGCTGCGATTGGTGGTTCCAACTACGTTAATCGACGAGATCCTGCAGAACTGCCACAATCCACTAGAAGGCGGCCACCAAGGCATTGTCAGAACTTACCACCGAGTCAAATCCGACTAGTACTGGATTGGGCTCTACGCAGATATAGTGAAACATGTACAGACCTGCGACGACTGCAGTACCAGCAAGAGCAAGCCCCACCTTAAAGGGTACTCGCCGGGTAACGTGGTATCTGAGAGGCCATTTCATGTAGTCTCTATGGACTTCGCTATCCCATTGCCAAAGTCTCGGCGAGGTAATACGGCGCTACTGCTGTTCCAAGATTATTTCACGGGCTTCGTGATAGCCAAGGCGATGAAAGTTACAAGTGCGTTAGAAGTGGCGAAAGCGTTCGAGGAATGTGTCTTCCGACGATTTGGCGCTCCATCGCTAATCCGCCATGATCGTGATCTCAGGTTCATGAGCGAAGAATTTCAAATCTTCGCGGAGATGATGCAGCCGAGATCCAGAGCGACAATGAGCTACATACCTCATGCGAACGGACAACAGTAACGCTCGGTCAAGACGATGATTCAGACGGTTCGTGTATACGTGGAAGACCCACTACAAGCCGACTGGAACGACATCGTTGAGAAGTTGGTCCACGCGATCAACAATTCGAGAGATTCGACTCAGCTAGAGACACCATTCTACTTGGTTCACGGTTGGGATGCCCAATCCACACTGAAGGCTATGACCTCTTCGGTTAGGCACGGGCGACAAGGGGCATCCGACTCGGCGAATGCAGTAGAGTGGCGACGTGAAGCTAACCGACAACGAGAAATAGCACTACAACTTGCAAAAGAGTACCAGATCAAGGAAAAAGCTCGTCGAGCCAAGGAACACAACGAATCGCTCAGCCGAATCGAACAACGAGCAATACCTGACTCATCGATCGATGCAAATGGTGTCCAAGAAGTCCAAGAACAGGCTGGCGAGCCAAGGAAGTCGCTCTTCAAAGAAGGAGACCAGGTGTGGTTGTTTATGGAAAGAGTGAAACCTGGACTGATGAAGAAGCTGGCTCATCGATGGCATGGTTCCTTCCGAGTAAAGAAGAAGGTGGAAGAATACGCGTATGAGTTGGAACTGCCTGACAAGAGTGGCTACAGGTTCTATCCAGTAGTACATGTCTCTCGGCTTAAGTCAGTCAACGATCTCAGCGAGAGACCCACTACTCGACTCGTCGATGAGCTCGACTCGACTCAGCGACTCGACTTCGATGAAGAATTGTTACCAGAAGATAGTTGGGAACCTGATGCAGAGGACGACAAGTACGAAGTTGAAACTATCTTGGATGACAACCTGCCACTATCGACGTGTACGGAGCGAAACCAGCGCCACTTCCTAGTCAAATGGGTTGGCTATGAAGAACCTTCGTGGGAACCTTTGTCGAATTTGTCGTGTGGGGGTCTACTTTTCGACTACTTACGACAAAAGAAACGTGAGAACCGTCTGCAAATGGTGCAAGTTGCTGACGAGAACTAACAACTATTGTACAAAATTGGTCACTCTCGTCCAGTGAGGAAGCAGGCTGGACGATGAGGAAAATTTACTGCACCACATATGTGGCGAAGTGGTTCTGCGAAAAATTGCTGATCACAGGTATCCTCTTGCACACGGCGCCCGAACGTACCGACTAACGGAGGGGGTACTCCGATATCCGTGGGATGCTATGCCTTTCTCACCTTGTGTACCCGTCGGTGGGGCAGGGTCGCTCTTCGGGTGTCTCAGAGAATGCGCTAGGTGCTGGGTCTTGGTCGTGTCTTGGCAGGACAGCGGGGTTGTGGTAGCAACGCGGATACTTCTACACGCTGCGCCAGTTAGGGGTTGGACCTTCGATCGAGTGTTCGAGATCGAGGTTCCAAGGCCAGGAGAACTCTGGGCCTGTTTGCCTTGTTGTTGGTGTGTAAACCTTTCCTTTCCAATGCTCGCACTTGCCGCTTCCTTTAGCGGGATCTTGATGATGAGGGATGATGAATGGACGCACCGGCCAAGTAGATAACTCCGGTGTTCCTTCTCCGCTTCCTTAGACGTTGGCTGAGGTCTCTCGCGTAGCGTCGGGTGGGCCAATATACTTCCCGTGCCCGGTGTTGCGATGCCGAAGACTCTTGTCGTAAAGGGGGAAAAATCAACTCTGTTTGTGTTTAGCCTACACGCAATATCCTATCCCAAAAGTTATCCTGTGGCTGTGGTTCGTCGTCCCTCCGAACCCGTGGACACGTGTCACACACTGCTCCTTGCTCTGTACCAGATCGCAGATCGAGGTCGATCCCGACTTGTAGATCAAGGTCGATCTGGGCTTGTAGATCGTGCTCGATCCGTACTTGTGGATCGAGGTTGATCTGAATATATGGCCCAAGGTTGATCAGACATCTAGATCTAGTTTGATCTATAGACTTGTAGGTCATCCCATTAAGTTCGATGTCGTAATCCCCATACCGTCATTCTTGCCGATCATGCTCATCTTCATGACGTCATTGCGATCCATCGGAACTCCCTCGTCGTGCTTCAGCGATCAGCAGCTGCGTGGCCGTTTCTATCCGTGGCACTTCTCCACAGATTCACGAGCGTCAAGTCGTGCCGAGTTCGCAGCCCGCTGCTCCAGGTCGCTGAGGTTACTCGTGTAAGACGACGCTGGCTCGACTTTGATTTTGGTCTTGGCATCAGACTTGCCTTTCTTCGATAGAGAAGCTTTCTTAGCCGAGCTCTTCTTGGAGTCACTGCTTTGAGTAGCCTTGGAAGGAGCTTTAACGTTACGACTGGATCGACGGCTGGAGGAAGCCACACTAGAAGGCGCCGGCTCCTGAGGAGGCACAGAGACAGTTTCGTCGGCTTCAACATGGGCAGCCGCAGTCGTCGACGAAGCCTCACTCATCGTAGCTAACGTGGACGCCGCCTCGGCCTTCTCGGTGGACAGAGTAGTCTCGCTAACCGGTGGGTCATCTGCCGAGTACGTCAGTTCCTCGGTTGGAGCACTTGAAATCGCCGAGAGAGCCGGAGATGGAGCCGAAATGCCGGATGACGTACTATCGACGACCGCCATGGCTGAGGTCGAGGTAGCAGGGTCAGCGGGAGTCGAAAGATCGACGACTGCGTCAGGCACTCCTGGAGGAACAGAAATCTCTAACTTCGTCGCCGAGGTAGTCTCCTCTCGAGACGGTGGAACATAGACTGCGGGATTTCGATCGACGACACTTGAAGCCTGAGCACTTGCATCCGAACAGGATTCACTTTCGACGACATCCGATTCAGACGCTTCCTCGCCGAGGACTTCCAAGTCGCTAGCCAATTCCTCCTCGTGGCGAAGGTGCTGGATAGTTGAGCAGTTAATCGATGCTGCGCGTTGTGAGCGACGGAGAGAGGTCGACGATGTGTCGACACTGGTGTCCGTAGACTCCACTTCTTTCGTGCTCGATGAACTTGGTTGTGGCGGCGGAGTAGTCTCTAGCGCCGGTGTGGATGTTCCTGGGGAAGAACACTCAGAAGCTTTGACTACCTCGGATTTCTGGGACTTCCGCGAGCCTGACGATGATCGCGAGCGCTTAGCTCCGACAAATTCCACTGACGGAGAACGAGAGTGGTGGCCTAGCGAAGCTGCAGACGAATCCGGAACGCTAGAGAGTGTAACCTGACTGAAACCCAACGAACGAGGTCGAAGAGACGGGTCGCGAACTGGAGACTTAGATAAGGTCGCCAACTGTGGCGGAGTAGAAGTCACGGACAAACCAGTTGCCGCCGAGGCGGTCGGTCGGCGATCGAGTCCGCTGGGGTAGCAGAGCCCAGCGGCTCGCAGTGGTTCTTAAGCATCCTGGAATGCGCTTGCTTTGGCCGGAGTTAGACCCGGCAACGGTAAACCTGAAATACATCCAAGAGTCAGTAAGGCCTCCCCGTAGAGTCAGCGATTCAAGCAAACTCACCGGGTATGGCTGCAACGACGAGGAACGGGTTGTCTCGACGAAACTCTGAGCTGAGAGGTGAAAACTGGACGCAGCGACGGAGTTCACGTATCTCTTGGTCTTTATCGGCGAGCTGCTGGCGAAGAACGTTACCTGCACGCCCACTACGGTCCAGGAGCTCCTCTGACAATCGCTGGTTCAATACGGTCAGCTCACTACAGCGAGCCAAAACTAACTTGCGGTTCGAGGCGTCGCGGTGATAGCTACGCCTCAAACTCTCGATGATCTCGTCTTTGTCGGCGATCGTCGCCTCCAAACGTTTCTTCTCCGAGTCCCAATTCTCGCGATCCAAGCTGAGTGCCGAGTTCTCTTCGACACAGTCGACGATACGGTCGTCGAGGTAAGCGATATTCTCTTCAGGGTCTTTACCAACGCCGACGAAGTCTCGTTCGCTTCAGTCAACTCGGCGATCTTCTTGAGAGCCTTCTGAAGATTGTTCTCCAACAACTCAGCACGAGCGTGCTCAGCAAAAGCTTCGGCAGCCTTCTCCCCACCAACAGTCGCCGGATGTGGCCCGTCGACCAGAACACCTTCCAACGCAGGGATAAGGTCGTCGACCGACGAAGCTCTTTGAAGTCGGCGAAGCAGCTCGTGAGAGGGATCGGGAGAGGGCTTCGAGAACACGTACGTCAGGAGTTTGCACATCTTTCGCTCTCGCTCAGCGTTGTCGAAAGCCAGACCACTGTCACGCAGCTCCAACACGCGCTCAAGGTCAGCGAGCGTCAGCGAAGAACCAGTAGAAGCATCGCTAGCGGCCGACGCAGACGGAGGTTCTGTCATCGTGCTCAGCGATGACGGGGACTCCGTCTTGACATAACGCGACGGAGCAGTCGGTGGAGGCTGCACGTGAGCAGTGGAAGAATCGCTCGGCAACGGTGGCGACCCAGACGTCATGTCGATGGTGCCCTGTTAATATGGAGGAAGATATTGTGAGAGACACGGACAACAGGATGGTCGTCGAGGAGAATGTGTGTGACTTACCCTTGGCGAAGAAGGTGGAGCTGCGTCGCTCATGCAGTACGCGGCGAAGTAGTCGCTGGCTATCTTATGGTTGCCTTTGGAGATTTGAGTGGAAATCGTTCAGCGAGAATGATGATCAGGACACTCGCCGGTTGGTTCGCATCCAGATCAGGAGGGTTGTGGTATAGCGATTTCACTGTTATCCAGAGTCCGGTGATCACAGCCAGTTCGGTGACAAGTGGAGTACAAACCACCAACTGGGAGTCCCAGCTAAGTGCGGATCTCAACGGTCGCTGGCCTGGTCGGCGAGCGTGAAGAGTCGCCCGGCGATTTGACTTGGAGTTAGTATAGGAGAAGCCGTAACGGCCCATTTTCATTAAATATTTGTATAGGAACCTTAAGGAAGGGCCAAGAGCCCAGGGAAGATAATAGAAATAACAGAGTGGAATATTCGGGGTCCAACACAAGCGGCAAGCGGCAGCTCCTTTTCAGTAAGTCGTCCCCGTAGGACTAGATTATGCCCACCGCTGAGATCGACAGACCCTGAGTGAAGGCATCGATCTCGGCCGCGTGGCAAGTCCAAAAAGCGTGTGTAAGAGGTTCCTGGACATCGGCCTATAGGGCCTCAAGATTTGCTCGTCGATATTCCGAGCGCGGGCTGCAAGAGCGGTCTGCAAGCGTTATCCCCAGTCGGCGATCTACTGACGTCGACGCCCCGTAAGGGTGTGGATTCACACCGCCGTCCATCCTTTGGTGGAGGGCACGAGTTCAAGAGAGAAGACGAGAGAAGAGAGAGGGTCAGCAATCAAGAGGACCGAGAGAGGGAGCGTGCTGCTACTCGAAGCACGTCTCTTGTGAAGACTTGGCTGGTGCCCAAGGAGCCACTACACCGCTGTAAACGGGCTGGGCGATCTTCGGGTTCGCCCTTAAACCTGCTCAGCGGGTAGGTGTTGGGGTGTGGTGTGGAGTAGCTAACGATTTAGCCCGTGTGCAATACCACACCAATGTCAGGCAGCTTCTGGGAAGCAGAATGCGCTATAGCACACCCTCAGGAGATGCTTCGTTCGCGAGATACAGGCTTCGAAATAATATTTGCTGAAAGGTTTGTCGTTGGGGTCTCTCACCGATGGACAACGTTATACAGCCTCTCAGAAGTAGAATGCGCTATAGCACACCCTCAGGAAATGCGTAGTTCGCGAGATACAGGCTTCGAAATAATATTTGCTGAAAAGTTGACGTTGGGGTCTCTCACTGATGGACAATGTCAGGCAGGCTCTAGCGAGACCACCGAGTCTTCCGAAAAGTCAGGCGTCGCCGCCTTCTCTTCCCACTCTTCGGCATCTTCACCTTCATCATGCTTGGCGTCCGGATCGTTCGCAGACTCGTCAAAGCTTACCGAGCGCTCGACAATCGACTCCGTGCGAGGGGTCGCTGGGGTCGAGTACGTGTCGTCCACACGCGTTCCGCCCGACTTCATTGGCGTTGCTGGTACCGCTGACTGAACTCCTTTCGCCATCTTCTTCTTCTTCTTCACTTGTTTTGCTCGTTGATGTGGTCAGTCTAAATATCAACCACTACACACACAAGGTCACACCAATTCCGGGTCGCGGCACCAGTTGTGGTGTAGGAAACCACGCAACTTCCCCGTGTCACGAGTGGCATGAGGTATTCATCTACCCACAACAATTGCCTCACCCTATTGACGAGGGATCGGCAAGAGTTGGGCACGAAACCTGAAGGTGTGCGGTTAAGTTCGAAGGACGTAACCGGGGTTTCCGAACCGGGAACGAGCGGCGAATCCCAACCATTCGCCGTTTTACTGCCCGACACTCAGAGCACCGGACGGCACAAGAAGCTCAGCGCTACGAGGAAGAAGCAGCCAGGCTGCCAGTGAGAATTTTTTTAAGATGACCGTCGTTGCTTCCCTGCCGTCGGCCCCATCCAGGAACCCGACCCGCTCAACGTATTCCAGCCTTGGCGGCCGGACGGTCCACCTTGAGGTTCCAGACGACCTCCGTGGGACATGAGACGGCCCCGTGTACGCCACTTTGGGCCGTGACCCGACGATGCTGAGCGAAGCCCAGAACCCGTTTTTCGACGACGCTGACGACATGAAGCGGCCCGCCTGGCAGGCCACACTCACGTTCCTCCTCCCCGGCCAGCGCCTCGCCGACATTGAGCCAGCGCTGCGCGAGCACGTAGGCAAGGAGTACTGGATCCCCCACCGGAGGCTAACGCAGCCACCACGCAACCTCGCGGATGAGCTCCAGGAGCGCCCGCTGCTGTCCGTCTTCCGATTTCTTCGCTTCACCCAGTACTACGTGGCTTCTCCGCGCTGTGACACCAAGCGCACCTCTGAGGTTTTTCTCTACGGCCAAGTCCTGGCCTACGAATGCGCAGCCGTGCTCGCCCTCGTGGACGACGTCGACATCATCCAGGAGCCCGGATGCAGCTACTTCTGTATGGTGGCCAATCGAGGCTACGCCGACGAGCGTCGCCAGGCCGTCGCGGTCCCTCTGGTTGATGTCCGTGACCAGGCCATTTCTCGGGACGAATACATCCTTGGCTTTTACCATGGACTCCCGTCGACATGGCAGCCTCCAAACTTCGATACCGCCTGGCGGTCTTTCACCGAGTTGCCAGTCCCGGATCTTTCATCGGTTCGACCAATGCTTGCCCGTGCTTTCCCGGTCCCAGGTACGGGCCGAGACGGCGTCCGCGCCGTTCCGTACGTCACCTCCCGAGGGACGAAGCGGACGGTGGTTCCCGCCGTATACGCGTGGCGATTGGTCACACCTCAACAGGTGGAGTTTGAGGAAGCGCCCGTGGACGAGATGCAGGACCCCACCACCAACCACGTGACGGTCGACGCGGAGCACCCGCTGCTCACACAAGACGATGCATTGCTGACGCCGGCCGATCTCTTCTCCCCCACGCCTCCGCCGCGACCAACGCAGGAGCCTGGAGCTGGGCCAGCGCCACAGCCCGCTCCTTCCGCCGGGGGCGATGCATCGGATGCGGCCCTCATGAGGTCGCTGTTCCTGGAACAGCGTGCCACCAATCAAGCTCTGCACTCCCAGTTGTCAGCTCTATCGGCATCCGTGGTATCCCTGCAGCAGCAGCTTGCCGACTCTTCTTCGCGCCAGGAGCCACGTCCACCTAGTGGTTAGCGCGACTTCGACCATCTCCTCCAGCCCGGACCGCCTGGCGTTCTCCCTCGAGAGGCAGGCGGCGACTTCCAACTGGACTCCGAGCACCACGACCAAGTCGAACCTCCGAGGTCACCAGCTGGGTACCCACGGTCTCATGGCTTGGCGGATTCGCCGCCGCCGTGAAATGGCCGTCGTCCGGCCCGTTCGCGATCTCCACGGGCTTCTCACCACCGCCGTTCCCTGTCTCCGCACCAGGCGCGCCGCTCCCGGTCCCGAAGTGCGCCTCGGAGGTCACGTTCTTCCCGCTCGTGACCTCCGAGGCGCACTCGCGCGCTGCCGGACGCGCTCCTCGTCGCCGTTCACACCGCCGGCGTTCGTCACCCGCCAGGTGGCACAGACGTTCACGCTCTCCGGATCGCGTTCCCCAGGGGCACTCACCTACCGGGAACAACCTCTTCCGGCCCTCGCCCAACGACGTCATTGTTCACGAAGCTGCTCGCGTTGGGCCACGTCCTCTCGTCCGCGACCCAGGTACAGACCAAGCTTACTTTTGCTTCTCTTCCATGTCTCCGAACGACCGTGTCTGTTCTATCCTTCGTCAAGAGCGTTTCCGTGGCCGCTATCGAGCCACCAAGGTGACGGCCAAAATGTTGTATGCCGTGGACTTCTTCAGCCGTCCGTTCGAACACTTCCTGTCTTCTGATACCGCCGGAGGATTCCACCAGTCACGCACAGTCGTCCATGACGACACGCAGTGGAATGGACCCGGCGCTGCGCCGGGCGCCTCCATCCGCCGGGCGGACCAGTTGCACCTGGTGCTTCACACCATCGAGGACGCGGCGTCCGTGTGGTATCCATCCGACCTTGTAGCAGTGTTCCGTGCCGTGCATGGTGACGCCGTCCACAACGTACCGCTGTCGGCACGACACTGTGACGACCATCATTCCCGCTCACGTCCGGTCGCAGATTCCCGTCGTGCAAGGCACCTAGGTGTGTGTTCGCTTCCAACCTGTGAAAGAGTGATCCTTCGACTCATGCAAGCACCGCCACGAGCTCCATTAGCTTCTGCCGGATGTGGTAAACTGGGTGGACGGAATGCACGGCGGCCTCAAGGCTGCCCACCCCCAACGCGAGTGATGGGGATGGGGAGGACATAGCTACGGGGGACAGTCCCCTTCACAACACGTAACGCTTGATGCCTTACCTCCTCCCGTGTACTTCCATGCGCCTGGCGCGTTCTTTTCCATCTCTCCCGTGTCTTACACGATTGTCTCTGCCCCGGCGTCTTCGTCCCCGCGCGGCTCGGCCCTGGGCCAGTTGTCGTCGCCTACCAGTTTGTTGGATCCCGTCGCGCCAGGCGCGTGCACGGCGTCGCCAAACGCCTCCGTTGCTGCTCGTAGCGGCTACGCCGCTGACCCATTGACGTCGTACGCTGGTCCGCATGTTCCGGTCGCGCCAGACACGTACTCGGTGTCGCCGGACACCTCCGTAGTTGCTCGTAGCGGCTCCGCCACTGACCCACTGTCATCGTACGCTTGTCAGCTGGTTCCCGTTACGTCATGCGCATACTCAGTGTCGCCGGACACCTCCCAACCTGAGGTTCTGTTTGCTGCGTTCGACGGGGGTGCTCGGGCCTTCAGCCGGCGCTGCGCCTACGCGTGGTGTCTCTGGTCCGTTGGCCGTGCCCTCCACCGGCTGCTCGGCCCTTGATCCCGGCGGTGCTGATTCCGTTCCAGACTCCCGTGATCCTCCCCAGCGTCGATCTCCTAGCCCACGCGAAGGCGACCTGGTCGCTCGTGGTACAAGAATTCGAGTCCGTCGCCCACCTGGTGCGCCTTCAATTTGCTCCGGCCTCGGTGGATGGGCCTTTCCATCCGGTGGTTCACTTGCCACCGCCGCCTCCTCGAATTTGGACAGCGACTCGATCACTCCCGTCTTCTTTCAGCACTCACTCCACGCGGACGTGTTGTGCGTACGGCCGGTCTCGCTGTGTTCCCGTCTGGTGTTCGAGGCACTCCGAGCCGCGGCGACCCGTATTGGGGTGGACTTTCCATTGGATTCAGCGTTTTGGCACCCGGGCCTGGCCCCTTGTCAGTTCCTGACACCGACCTTCGCATCCTGGATGCGCTTGTGGCAAACCCGGAGTTGGGCATCGCTGGAACGCTTGGTTTGTTCCGGGGACAAACTGTTGCAGATGTGGTGGAGTGGATACGAGAATTTCTCGTCAGATCCAAACTCGACACACTTCGCCCAGACGCCGACTAACGGCGGGGGTGCTCCGATGACCGTGTAGGGTTCGCTGACTTGGTTCACCTTGTGTACCCGTCGGCGGGCGGATTCGCTCTCTTGATGACGTAAGAGGCGCAGTGATGTGAGACCTTGGACGTCCTTGGCGGGGACTTGGGAGGTCGGATCTGCGTGGGAGTTCCTTCACACAGTTCCAGGTACATAGAACTTGGGGTCTTGGCCGTAGATCTTGTGGATCCAGCTGGATCCGGGGTAGATGCCTTGTTGGGGGGTTCCTTGTTCCTTGTTCCTTTTCATTGCCTGACAGCTTCCTATAGCGGGATCTTTGAGGGGGTGAGGACCGAAGGACAGTTGCCAGCCAAGCGAATCTGGATCAACTTAGTCTCTTAAGCAGGTGTAGATATCTTGTAAATTGTATGGGCCAATACAAATCCCAATACAAAGAAGACACTTGAGTTCTACGGCGCAAATTCGTTTCTGATTTACGTTTAGGCTATGCCTATCTTGAATTTTATCATTATATCCCTACTGACTCTCCTACGGCTGACTCTCAGCCTCCCATCACTTCTCCTGGCCTTCAACACTTGGGTCGACACGTGTACGGCGCCTGTTGCTTGGATCCGTCTTCGTTCAAAGTTGGATCCAAAGTTTGGATCCGGATCCGTAGCCATCTCATCGGAACCAAGCCTAGCTTGGGATCCGTCCACCTCAGACATCTTCCTGACCCGGGGTCGTATTCATGTCACAGCCCTGGTCCTAATGGCGTCACTCTCCCGTCGGATCCAACTGCATCCTTCGGCTGCCATCACCGGCGGTCGCGTCCAACTGTCAGATCGTCTTCCGTCAATTCGCGTTCCTTAATACCACACATACCCTCGCCCGAACAAGGTTCTTCGCCCACGGCTTTATCGTGTTCATCTCGCCTCGTATCCGGATCTCGAGCTCCTCTGCACCATCGCGGAGGACGGGTTGACCCCTCCGTGGCGGGATCCGTCACGACGATACGGGGTCCACCCAGTACCTTCGAACTACCCCGGCGCTTCCACCGGCGCCACCATCGTGACGGACAAGCTCCTGGCTGATTATTACTAGGGCAGGTGCATCATCGCCCGGATGGACACTTTGACTCGCGACCCGCACTTTCATTCGAGCTCTTTCGCGCTGGTTCCGAAGAATGATACGCCGCTTCACTTGGACGGACGTATTATCCACGATTTGTCGGCGCCAAACGTACTGTCCGTCAATGCGCAGGCCGCCTCAGAGGCATCACCAGATGCGTCGTGGGGCCCTTTCGTGTCGATTGCTCGTCGCGTGTGCGAGCTCCGTTTTCGGTATCCTGGGTACACCGTCTATGCCATGATCGCAGATATCGCCGAAGCCTTCCATCACGTTCCAGTCCACGCTCATCACGCTTCGGCTTTTGGGGGTTGCTTGCCGCGCTCCTCCCATGGCATCGTCTCTGGTATGGCTGTTTTCGGATGGACACCCTCACCAGGGTTCTTCGCTGTATTTGGGAAAGCAGTGCGTCATTATCAACGGAGTGGTTCGTCGATCATACTGGGACATACCGAACCCTTTTGGGCATTCCAATGGGTAGATGACATCGTACACATCGAAGTAGATATCGACGACTGATTGGAGCAAGCTGAGAAGCGTCTCAGAGACGGGGTTAAATTAGTGTTAGGATTGGACGGCTGGCACGAAGGCAAATTCACGACCTGGTCGCGCGAAGTTCATACCGTGGGAATAGATTAGAGTATCCCGGATGGATGTATAACCGTTCCTCAGAGGAAAATTGACAAGCTACGAGCTGTGCTGGCGGAAACGATCGGAAAGGCGTTCATAGCCAAGAAGCGACTAGACAGTCTAGTTGGCGTCCTACGGCATGTCATCAGCTTCATTCCCATCACAAAGCCATTCATCCAGCGTTTGACAGCTATCCAGAAATACTGTCGACAACACAACAAGACGGGCGCCCCGATGAATCCACTCCTTCAGAAGGACTTAACCTGGTGGAACGACCCGGTCTTCCAAAACCAGTTTGCGGGTTTGCCCATGAGCCTGTTCGACCGGGACCCAAAGCGCGACGAAGCTTGGTTGATACTCGTGGAGAAAGGTGAAGTGTGCATCGAGAGCATGTCTCTCAGAGAGCGCTACACCTTCGAGTACCAGAAACCCATTAATGACGGCTGCAGTGTGGCCAGGGCACTTGCTGAAGTCACGAAGAAATGGGGTTCGAGACAAGCGACAACAAACGCCTGATGTCACGTTGTCATTCACAGTTGCCGTTGGATAGCCGAAGTAATTGGCAAGATGAGCTGCGAGTCCCCAGACGGGCAACAAGACTTACGTCGATGTGCTCTGAGCCAGGCTCAACACCGGCTACGCTTCTCAACGCAGACGCTCAGACGAAGGACAGATCGGCCATGGAAGTGCGACTTACATTCGAACGCTAACTATTGTTGTGCGCACCAGATGCAGGCCGTCGACAGCGGATCGAACCAAAGCGGGGTCAACTCAAACAAGCCTCAGTCAAGGCCGGTACCCTCAGCAAGTGCAGCAAGAACTTCAAGTTCTGGGAGTCGTTCTGCCACGACTTCGGATTTCCAGTGTGGATTGATGAATTGCCCAGGGCCCAACACGCACGAATGGTCAGACTATTCGCGGCGCTGTGTGCCTCAGAGGGACACAACAGAGCCAGGAACGGAAACAAGTACCAGACCTTTGATGGAAAGATGGCAGCGGTGGCGTTTGCCCACAAGGCAGTTCGGAACGCCAGGCTCGATTACCATGATCCAGAATTTGAACTCATCGCTCAGGGCTACAAGAGAACTCATAGTCAGGTGGAACGGAAGCAGCCCGTTACTACACCGATGTTGCTCAAGATGCGAGAATTGCTAGGCAATAATCAAGAAGACCAATTACTATGGGGATCCATCGTGATGGGATTCTTCTTCCTTGACCGAAGCTCTGAGCTTTGGGGTCCAATGACCACGGACAGGTCCACCGGAACTGAAAGGGTGCATTGCGTGAAGGCGGCCAACGTGATTCTACGGAACAGTTATGGAATCCAGGTCGGACCTGAAGACACGGAAGCAGCATCAGTGGAAGTGAATTTCGAGTCCCACAAAGGTGACCATAAAGCCCAGGGCGTGACGATTAGACACTACAGATCGATCCATGAATTCCTGTGTCCTGTGATGGCGGCACGACAATGCCTACGTACCCGAACCAAGTGGCTATCAACCGGGAGAGCGCTCGGCCCGTACCTCACCTCGACATCAAGAACGAAGACAATCAAGAAGGCCCAAGTGGCCAAGCTGATCAAGGCAGCGGCTGTCACCATGGGACTACCACGGACGGATTACTCCACCCACTCGCTACGTATCGGTAGAACCTGTGCTCTACTGGCAGCTGGGTAAAGTGACCTGGTCATCCGGCTGATGGGGCGATGGTCGAGCTGGTGCTTCACGGTGTACACCAGACTGCGACCTGGGATGATCCGTGATGCGGCAAGTTGTATGATCAAGGCCTCAATCTGGGAGTGCCACGAGCCAGGCATCGTACCGAACCAGATCCAGAGCCACTCGAGAGGGGAACTCCAGCGAGTCTAACTCTCCGAGCTAATCAAGTCATCTTGTTCCTAAGCAGTGATGTCCCGAAGGAGGAAAGTCCTTCGTGGTTCGGCCCTGTTCCGGGTTGAAATGTTGACCCTGTGTATCGAGAAGATACCAGACCAACCAAGTATATAATGGGTACACACCACCAGTCACGAGCGACGACTGGGGTGTACTTGAATATAACGTGTATTGCTACACGCAGCCTCGCTGTCCCTCAGAAGGAAGGGTACGGGACGTATTTCAGACGCTAGCGAGATGCCGAAGGATTCCTTCGGCGTTGGTTCACACAAGGAGGCTTTGCAGCACTCCGGTATATAATGTATACACCAATCAATATACACCGAACTCTCGGCCACTCACACACACTCTACACTTGGACTTTCCAGGATGAACACGCGTATCAAGGTACAATATGTCCACCAGTAGGCATAACCCACCTAAGCAAGCGTATCCAGTCGCTAGGTAACTCTAGCAAGACGTACCGAAGCCGGACTTGACTCTTGAGGCGGGGGGGTCTACTCTGTTTATTCGTTGCCCGCAGGCCCTATCTAGTGATTTCCTATCTTTCCTATGCAATCATCAAGTGAATGGGGCCTGGATATGACTCTAACTATGCCACCGACGACTGGTCGGTCGAGGTGTCGTCAGTCTCTAGTAAGTACGATACCGCGTATCAGGCACCCCGGATATTTCCGACTGATTACGCCGGTGGGTACAAACACTGATTTGGGCCCCACGACCAAATAACCTAATCTAGTCTGTTTTTGGTCATCGGTCGACTTTATGTTAGGTTCGAACTGTGGTGTAGCAGAACACACAAAATCGTCAGATGTGGACTCAACTACGCAAACCACAACAATCGCCGAGTCAGGTCGGCGTTGTTGGCCTGCGCTGGGTGGATCCCCCAACGGTTCAGCCCTTCCGGGACAGTGGGTGTGTCTTGCCCTCGCCGAGACCAAGTGATCAAGCTAGTCACTGTAGAAGCTTGCCCGAGCAAGACAGCTCCTAGATCTTGTATTTAGCTGTGACTTCCACCAAAGGATGGACGCCGGCGCACACGAAGCGCTTTTACAGGTCGCCGAGTGCAAAGGCAGTTCGACTAGAAGAGTAACGGCACCCTGGCTGTAAGGCGTACCGACTCGCCGACTCGGCGAGGTTTGAACCAGATCGCAACGAAGCGAGAGACGCCCTTCCCGGGCCAGCCTTGACTCTGCCGTGCGGTCGAATACCCTCCAAGCTATACTTATTGGGCACCAACGACAGGCATAATCTAAGCCCGTGGAAGGGACTTACCGGAGAGTATTCCACGTGTGCTGGACCTAGAAAATTCTGTTCTGTTTGTCTGTTATCTTCTGGTAGGCCACGAAGGGACTCCTCCTAATGATCTCCTATGTTCCTATACAAATATCAAGTGAAATGGAGCCGTTGTGGTCTATCCCGAAACGACGGCCGACCGCTCGCTGAGTCGACTCGGGGACCGCTCACTCGGCGATCCTGAAACCACCCGGTCTTTTCATAGTCTAGGAAACTTTAGCTAGGATGTGTCCCAACTTAAGTTTTCCTACACCATAACTGCCCCGGTCAGTATACGAACCGGTATGGCAAGTGTCCTGACCATCACTCTCCGCTCACACATCCAACTGGCTTATCTGCAAAGTTTCCGCCGACCATCGCCGAGTGTCCTCGCGAGGGCACCCTCCGTAGCTTCGGCCGCCGAGAACCAATGGCGACGCAAGCGCCACCGACGGTAAGCTCTGAGTCTCGCGCATCTGTTGATACCCTTCTGGTTGCTTACAATGCATCGTGTGTTTCGTAATGACTCGCAGAATACAGCATCTCGGTCGACCGTGGGTACAGACAGCCTGCTCGCTGGTGAGGGATCTCCGTCCTCTCATGGGTTCAGCGACACATCCACCGGAGGTGTGATCGAGCTGACAACTCCCCATGAGGGCGAGACGGATATCTCGCCGGCTGAGGCTGCGTCTAAGCCGTCACCGAGTGCTGTGTCGGCTGATGACTCGGCGTCTGAGTTTTTTTACGGTCGACGACCGCGCTCTGCCAACTCTAGGAATCCTGCGGACGCTGTTAGATCAGCAAGAGAAGCGTCGGGCAGAGGAAGCGCAAGTGCAGGCTCATGTGGTGGCGTACGGGATCCACACCTCCACCCGTACAACACCATGTTTCTACCGCGGAATCCTGGCTTCCCGGTGTTCATCCAAGATGGAGGTGACCTGCAAGCGGTGTAGAACCGGAACCAAGCGGATGTCGACAGAACGGAGACTACTCCGCGCCAAGCTGCTCCTGGAGCTCCGACTCCTGTTAACCGACTCCTGTTAACCGACTCGGCACGTCTGTCTTTCGTGGAAGCACATCGCAGTTGGGCCAAGCTGACTCGGCGACTGGTCAAGATATTGGTGCGCCCGCAGATTCACCGGCTTCTGACCCCAGTCATACTGATGACTCGGCGATGGCCATACTGGCCACTGCTGCAGCCAACGCGTCGACATCCAGTTCAGCGCGAGCTTCTGCGTGATTACCAAGTGGTTCCCTCTCTTCTTCGTGTAGCACCGTATCTGTTCCATTCCATTCCATGAGAAAATAAAATTCCATGCATGTATGTGTGGAGAAGTGTCACGGCTGGAACGGCCACGCAGATGCGGATCGCAGAGGCACGGCGGAAGAGTTTCGGTAGATCGCAATGACGTCACGAGGATGGGCACGATCGGCAGGAATGACGATTGACCTCGATCCACAAGTACGGATCGAGCACGATCTACAAGCCCAGATCGACCTTGATCTACAAGTCGGGATCGACCTCGATCTGCGATCAGGTACACAGCAAGGAGCAGTGTGTGACACGTGTCCACGGGTTCGGAGGGACGACGAACCACAGCCACAGGATAACTTTTGGGATAGGATATTGCGTGTAGGCTAAACACAAACAGAGTTGATTTTTCCCCCTTTACGACAAGAGTCTTCGGCATCGCAACACCGGGCACGGGAAGTATATTGGCCCACCCGACGCTACGCGAGAGACCTCAGCCAACGTCTAAGGAAGCGGAGAAGGAACACCGGAGTTATCTACTTGGCCGGTGCGTCCATTCATCATTCCTCATCATCAAGATCGCGCTAAAGGAAGCGGCAAGTACGAGCATTGGAAAGGAAAGGTTTACACACCAACAACAAGGCAAACAGGCCCAGAGTTCTCCTGGCCTTGGAACCTCGATCTCGAACACTCGATCGAAGGTCCAACCCCTAACTGGCGCAGCGTGTAGAAGTATCCGCGTTGCTACCACAACCCCGCTGTCCTGCCAAGACACGACCAAGACCCAGCACCTAGCGCATTCTCTGAGACACCCGAAGAGCGACCCTGCCCCACCGACGGGTACACAAGGTGAGAAAGGCATAGCATCCCACGGATATCGGAGTACCCCCTCCGTTAGTCGGTACGTTCGGGCGCCGTGTGCAAGAGGATACCTGTGATCAGCAATTTTCGCAGAACCACATCCACAATCGTGCGCGTGCCCGGATCTTTGGGTGACTCAGGATATCACCGTGAGTCCCTTAAAGAGGAAGCGCAAGTTTAGATTGGTCAAGGGAATCAAGCGTCGACGGAAGCTGGATCGCCGACGACGCCGCTGAATGAAGCGAGATCCACGGATCGGCAGAGTTTTGGGAGGAGCCCTACCGACGGAACAGAGGAAGGTCCGGCAACGGACTTAGAAGAAAAACCTCATCCTCATCCTCAGGTCCCTTCGGGGACCCCCGCGGGTTTCGATGCGAATCGAGAGCTGCCGGACTAAAGCCCACCGGCGAAAGCCAAACAATCGTTCGGCCCTAAACCGAGCACCAAGAAGAAGGTTGCCAGACCGAAGTCCTCGCGGAAGAAAATGAAGGCTCCAGACTCGGGCGTCGAAGACGCCTTCACATCGGGACAGTCATGGACCGAAGAACAGCTAGAGATGGCGTATCACAAGAAAGAACTATTTGCGTTCTTGTTGCATGACCCAGTGATGCAGATTCTCCGACCGAAGATTCTTGGTGACATTAAGGGGCCCGTCACCGAGCCTGCAACGATACTGAACAAGCTCGATGCAGTCAAAGCCATGCTACACCTGCTGAAAGAGGCGGGAATTGTGGCGGGAGCATTCAACGCGGAAGAGCTCTTTGACCTCAAGTTGAGCGTTGTTATCCACACGCTCAGCAGTCTCTTCGATCAACTGAAGCTGGTTGTTGGCAAAACTAGCTCACCCACCAAGGCTGCGGGAAGTCATCAGCTTACTCCAGACGACATTGCAGGAGCGTCGTCACACTACGAGTCGGCGACGGAAGAGGTTGAAGTGGGCGCAGACACGGATAGTGACGTCGAGCCGCCACGGATGACACTGGGTCCCTCTGGAGCATCCTTGTTGCGAGAACACGTGGAGCATAGAACAAATGCACCCGCGGAAGGGAACGCGACATCAGGCGTCAGCCCGCCTCGACGGTCACCAGAAACACTGGAATCCTACTTCCAAGCTGCGATGGGACGCTTTCTGAGAGAGCAGCAAACTGCCGCAACCTCTCGGGAATCGACGCTGACTGGAGAACAGGACGTAGATATGGAGTCGGTGGAATCGCACGGCCATCGCTCGTCCGCTGAAGAGTACGACCCAGACGATCTCGACCTCATAAAGCCTACACGCGCAGCCGTCGCCTCCACATCGACCGCAGCGGCAAGCGGACCCTCAACTGCTCCGCGTATCCGGGTCTCCGCGAGCTCTGAGCTGAAGGAATTCTCCGGTAAGGATGGCGACGAAGACAGAGCACGATCTTGGATCGGCAAGGTGAAGTCAGCGTTTATTCGCGATCAAGCACCAGACGAAGAAAAGTGCTTGGTGTTTGGAGATCTCCTGACTGGACCAGCACGAAACTGGTACCGTCAGCTGAGCCGTACACCGCGCAGCACTTGGAAGGACCTGCACCAGACATTTCAGACGCAATACTGCGGACGTGGTGGTTCTGTCGCCAGATAGTACTATCACGCCAGGAAGCGAGCGGATGAGTCTCCCTTGGAGTATCGGCACCGGCTTAACGTAGCTGGCCTTCGTGCGCGCCTCCAAGTCAAAGATGGATCTGCTGAGGTTCGTCGCGAACACGTAGATCACTTCATAGAAACACTTGATGATCGCGACTTAGCGGACCAGCTTGCGCTGTTGAAGATTCCCGATGCTGACGCGCTTGAGGAGACGCTTCGATCGAGACAACGCGCAAAGGCACGGCAGAGCAAGACTGTCTACGGATCGATCAAACCTCGCCAGAAGTCCTCGAACGCAGCCGCTTCTTCCACTGCTGCTCGAGCGATCCGCGCAATCCATGTAGCGAGCGAAAGCAGTGAATCGGAAGTGGAGTCGGGCGGATCGGACGGCGAAACGAGCCTGCGTAGAGTGTACCTGGCTTCAGCTGGTGCGGACGGTGGAAACCAAGTTCGGCGGTCTCTGGATCAAGAGAGCAAATTGGACCGACAACCGAGATCGCCAGACATGGGGACGCCGATCCAACGCTGCTCGCACTGCGGTTCGAGGAAGCACACCGAGCTGGAATGCTGGAGACGTTTGACGTGTGAGAAATGCGGCAAACAGGGTCACCCGACGGATCGCTGCCTCTTTGTGTGCAAGGCTAGCGGCGAAGTCCACGATGCAGGCCAGTGTCCGATGGAGGAGTTTTACAACTTGATCCGTCAGTGGTATAACCCCACCAAGCACGCGGGCATGTTGCCGGAGATGGTCGAGAAGACGTTAAACTAGGACGCTCGCCGGGTTGGAAACCGGTACGAGACGAGCGTTCTAGATACTGCGTCTATGCATATGTCGAGAAGCAATCGGAGGCGGCAGTTAGCAAACTGGTGAACCCGATCGACAATACATGTGATCTTCGTGGATACTCTGCTGCCGCTCTGTCAAGTCTTCGCCAGGTCGATGAATACTCACGATCTGGGGTGACAATGGCATTGGATATCTTGCCAGGAGAATCACGTGGTTACTGGAAATACCACGTCCCAGACAAGAAGTTCAAGCAGGCGAAAGCCACAGGGAGGATCAACAACGAAAAAGCGAATCTACTGTTTGACAGTGGCGCCGAGGTGTCCATTGTGGACACCACCTTTGCTCGTAAGGTGGGGTGCTACATTGATGAAAGTCAAACATTAGAGTGTGAAGGTATTGGCAAATCTCCGTACTTGGCGGACGGACGTACTCGATTGAAGATTACACTCGCTGGATCGCTAGTGTACTTTTTCGATGTCTGGGTAGGCCCGCCGACAGGTGGCCAAGACTTGATCCTGGGTATGGATTTCATGGTACCCGCTGGTATTCGCCTCGATCTGGCTGATGGGTCGATCAGCCTCCCGGATGAAGTGAGGATTCAGATGACCGGACTGCGCCCGCTCTATGGCGAGTCTGTGGAGCATGTCACGTTGAACGAATATCAGAGTGCTCCGGTGGGCGGCTCGATCGAATTGCGGAAGGGATTCGTGCTATCAAGCCACCGCAAACTGTGGATCACACCTGGAGATCGATGGGTGCCGAGCGTAGTAGCTGGACCAGGCAAGACTCGCTACCTGCAGTTGACGAACGTGAGTGATCGCGAGTTAGTGCTGCATCGAGGGACACGTGTGGGTATGTGGCTCTCAGGAGATCGCGTGCCTCGCTTACCAGGATTTGTGTCGGTCGGATCACGCCGGTACACCGAGTGGCAGAATCTCGCATACCAAGCGACGACAGATCAACAGGACGCGACGCAGGAGGCAGAGAAAGGTGGCGTGGAAGACGCAGTGCCGGCAGTGGAGAGACCGCAGTACAAGACACTGACGGCTATTCTAAAGCGGGCGCCACCAGTGGTTGCGGAGCTGGACGCGCCGACAGTGCGGAATGATGTTGATTACGCTACGATGAGCCCGTCACCAGGTGATCGCGATACCTCGGTGGGAGAGATGTGCGGCAACCACTCATCAATTGATTACGCCACATCGGGGACGGCATCAGGTGATTGCGATACCACGGTGGAAGAGACAGACGAAGACCACTCATCAGATGATTACGCTACCCCGGAACCGTCATCAAATGATGGTGATACCTCGGTGGAAGAGACGGGTGCGGATCAGATTATGTGTCCGGATGCAAATTCGGAGAAAATTCCAACGATGAGTCCACTGGTCAGTGCAGAGACCCGCAATATCTCAGATCGCGATCAGGCGGAGAGTAAACAGTGGACCACCCATAATTACGCGAAGGAAGAACAGTCGCTCAGTGATTGCGAGCGCCCCGCGCATTCAGACTACCGCCGTTCGGACGGCGATGACTTAGCGGAAGACGATCAGGTCTGCCTAAAGGAGAGTGGTGAACTGTTTGCAGAGGATGTCGAGCAGCATTTAGTGGTGCTACCAGAGGTCGCCGCGACAACTGATGAAGTCAAGATCGAGGACATACAGGTCGGCGACCCTGAGGCGCGTGAGGAACAGATTGATCGACTTCGTCAGACAATCTGGAAGTGCGCACACCTCCTCATAGGCAAAGGTAACGCACTTCCTCCTGCAGCTCGAGGTGCTATTTGTGATATCGACGTGGGGAACGCGAAGCCTGTGGCACAACGTGTGCGAAAAGTAGCGCCGCAGTTCCGCGAGAAGCTGTTTCAGCTGATCAAGGGCCTTTTGTCTGCGAAGATGATCCAGCTGTCGACTTCGCCATGGGCATCGCCGATCGTCGTGATCATTAAGAAGAACGGCGTCGACATCAGGTTGTGCATCGATTACCGACTGATCAACAGTCTGACGCGGCTCATGGTGTATCCGATGCCTTTGATCAACGATCTGTTGGATGACCTGGATAAGGTGCTCTGGTATTGCTCTCTCGACATGGCGAGCGGATTTTGGGTTGTATCAATGACGGATCGAGCTCGAGCGATCTCGGCATTCATCACTCCCTTCGGTCTTTTCGAGTGGAACAGGATGCCGTTCGGACTCAAAAATGCGCCACAGATCTACCAAAGATCAATCGACAATGTGCTCTATGGGTTTCTTCGCATTCCGGACAATCAGCAAGCCAACCGCGCCGATCCACCCGCCGATCGCAGCGACGCACGAGAAGATCGCTCCATGGAGAATAAACTTGAGGAGAGTGTGAGAACCGCAGATTGCACGGCAACAACGCTGGACGTCAACACCAGAGGCTTGGATCGCGACGGTACAGGTGCGGATCGCATCGACCTGTTCAAGGTGGGAGAACCGGATCTTGACATGAACGAATCCGTGCTGGGCCGGCGATCCTACATCGACGACATCCTGGTAACCTCCGACTCCTGGGACAATCTCTGCGATAAGGTGGACAAACTACTGGATGCCTGCGATCAGTGGAATCTGTCGATCAGTGTGGCGAAGAGTGTATGGGGACGCCGCAAGGTGGACTACCTTAGTCATCGTGTGTCGAATAACGGACTGGAGACCAACCCAAAGGACTTGGACGCGCTAGCCAACTTACCGTTCCCGAAGACCTTGCGTGCGATGCAATCCTTCTTGGGTAGTCTCAACTACTACTGCCGCTTCATCGAGGACTTCGCGATCTATGCGGCTGTATTGTACGAGCTACGAGAGGCGGACTTCTATGAGATGTCGAGAAAGTGATCAAAGGTGAGAGACGTATCGAAGTCCGAAGTCGATCCGGAAAGTGCTGGGGGCGATCAGGAGTCTACTGAGGCCAGTGGAGCGAGTGATAAGCGGGTGCGTGCTACGACCGCATTCACGATGCTGAAGGACAAAATTGTGACGGCTCCGATCCTGCGACATTTCGACCCAGATCGTACGCCGGTGGTGGTGGTGTATGCGAGTAAATGGGCTATCTCAGCCGCGTTGATGCAGGACTATGATGGAGTGTATCAGCCCGTGATGTTCACGAGTAGGACACTCAAACCGAACGAGATCAACTATGGTATTGTTGACAAGGAGGTGTTGGCCCTTCTCAGGATGCTGGAAGTGGCGTACACTCTGCTGGTAACGCGATCCATTAAGGTATTGACTCGTCATTCGACATTGGCGTGGCTGGTGCACTCGTCTGGCCTGCAAGGACGCCTGGGAAATTGGGCTGCACTGCTGTCGTCGCGGTCACTGGAGATAGTGAAATGTGCGAAAGGAGAAGACGAGATTCTTGGAGTGATCGCCGCGAGCGTCACGCCACGGGAAGATGTCGACGCGATTTTGACCGCGATCGCACCTAGGAAGCAGCCACGTCAGGCTAATACGATGCATCCACCGACCGTGGAACCACGGGAAGAATTGCTGGTAGTCAGCTTTGACGGTGCAGCAAGTAAAAAACGTGGCGGCGGAGCGTACAGTGCAATCGTGTGGAAACTACCGGAATGGAAGGTGGTCACAACCGCATCCGAATATGTAGCCGATCTGACGGTGAATGAGGCCGAGTATAACGGGCTGTTGCTCTGTTTTAAGCTGCTGTTTACCATGGACAGGGGGCGGTTGATCATTTGTGGAGACTCGAACCTGGTAATCCGGCAGATGCGTGGAGAGATCAGGTGCAAGGCCCCGGGCTTGACCTTACTTCGGCAGAAAGCGATGGAGCTGCTACGCGATTGGCCAAATCATGTGCTTTGCATGTGAAGCGAGACTGGAATCAGAGTGCTGATCGGCTAGCGAGCACGGCGCTACAGCGAGAGGAAGGGACTTTGGTCGGTGATGAGACAGATCGAGTCGATCTCCGAACGCTTAATCGACTTGACGAACTGTTGGTGCCGCGATCGGAGGAAACGGCGGTGCATGTTGCTGCAGTTACTCGCGTCCGAGCGCGGCGGAGGCGTGATCCAGAAGTACTGCAGGAAGCCGTCGTCCTGCGTATGCGGATCGATCGAATCAAGCAAGCGCAGGATGAGGAGACATGGATCGTGAACCTGAAGAAGTATCTATGTGGCGAGCTACACGAGCTAACTTCCAGTGAGGCTAAGACTTGCAGCAAAATTGCGGAAGACTACGAGGTGGATGAAGCAGGTTTACTATTTTATTGCCCCCCATCTAATCGATCCAGTGAGGATCGCGATCTTGCCGTCCGATTAATGGTACCGGAGAATCTGCAAGAAGACTTCTTGCACCATTATCACGCTAGCTTGGAAGGTGGTCACCAGGGAATTGGCCGTACCTATCATCGTATCAAGGCTCACTTTCACTGGCGTGGATTATTTCAGAGTGTGCAGCGCTATGTGGGACAATGTGTCGACTGCGAAACTGGAAAGGGCCGACCGACTATCCAAGGAGAGTCGCCAGGCAACCTTTAAGCTATCCGTTCCAGATTATCGCCATGGACCACATTCCGTCTCTGCCGAAGTCCTATAAGGGCAATACAGATGTGTGGATTTGGGTCGATCTGTTCACTGATTTCGTGATCGCAAAGGCTAGTGCAGCACGGACAGCACAGAAGATCGCAGAGAACTACGAGGAGAGTGTCTTCCGCCACTATGGAGCGAGCGAGGTTATCCGCCATGATCGAGAGCCTGGGTTCATGTCCGACATTTACAAGGCCTTCTGCCGGATCGTGGGTCAAAAGCAGCGAGCCACGATGGCGTATCGACCGCAGGGGAATGGAACCGCTGAACGCATGGTGCAAACTTTGACGCGTGCAGTAAAGGTGTACGTTGCAGATGTGAACCAGAAGGATTGGGACGAATACGCGGAGCGGCTTACATTTGCTCTCAATACTGCCTACGATCGAGTTCGTGGTGATACACCGTTTTACTTGTTGCATGGGTGGGACCCGCGATCCACATTGGAAGCGATGATTCCAGAGGGCAGTACACGGCGTCGAGATCGAGAACCTCGCCGATGGCGATACCACGTCCAACAGCAGTATCAGCGAGCACGGGAGCAGGTGAATGAGAGACTGCGTGAAGCGATCAGAGATCGAGCAGATCGCCATAATGAATCGGTGCGCCCCCATGGTATTACCGCTGGATCGCTAGTGTGGCTATTCCTGGATCGAGTGAAAGAAGGCTATGCCAAGAAGCTGCCGATATGTGGCACGGACCTTTCCGCGTCGCAGAAATGGTGAGCCCGTACGCCGCTAAGCTGGAGATCGCAGGCACAGATTACCACATCTTTCCGATCGTCCATGTCTCTAAGCTGAAGATGCTACGCAATTTCCCGGATCGGCCTAAGATGCAACTCGAGGTACCAGATGAGCAGCGTGTGGACTTTGATGAAGCTCTACTGCCGGAGGATAGCTGGGATGTCGATCTGGAGGAAGGCGAGTACGAAGTGGATCGGATCGCAGACATGCGATCTGGGAGACGAACGCGGTATGGTAGAACACTGCGTGAGTTCTTGGTCTACTGGAAGGGTTACGAGAGGCCGTCATGGGTGGGTGAATCCGACCTAAGTTGTGGCGCGCTACTGCACGACTACCTGCGCAAGCAAGCTAACCGGAACAGGTTCGGTGTCATGCAGTCACACGGAGAACAATAGGTGGAGGCGATCGTGGTACGAGCGGGTCGCGCTACGTGGTGAAATTGTGGAGGGTCTGCAGGCTAGCTGCAGATCAGGTGGATGGTAGTTCCCCTCGTCGGCCTTCTTCTTGCGGCACTCCATTTCCTTGTGCCCAGTCTTCTTGCAATAGAAGCACTTGCCGTTGAACTTGCGCTTGCTGTTGTCTCTTTTCGAGATGAACGCCTTCTGTTGAGCCGATGACACTTCATCCGAGGTCTCAACACCAACCAGTGCTTGGATCGCGTACGCGAGCGTCTCGTTCGGCGTATTCTCGAGGACAGTACTTAGCATCCGGTACTCATCTGTCATACTCCCGAGTAGCAACACGAGCTGCCCAGTCACGTCCAGCGACTCTCCGACCGTCTTCAACTGCAGCACGAGTTCCTTGAATCGGTCCACGTGGACGTCGAACCGAGTGCCGGGTTCCATCTTGAAGTTGTGTAACTTCTTGGTGACGAGGAGGCGATTCTTGAGCGTGTTGCGGTTGAACCGCTCTTCCAGCAGGCGCCACGCATCTGCCGCCGATGTTGCTCCACGGATGTAGACTTGGTATGCGAGACTCACGTCTCCAGCGATAACACCAAGGGCTTTCAGATCGTTGGTCTTCCATTCCGCCGTGGAGCGATCACTCAGTTGGTCGTACTTGGGCTTGACGATATGGGGCAGCAGTCCCTTGCAAGAGAGCTTCATCCGCATGTTGAACTCCCAGTGGAAGTAGTTATCTTCCACGAGCTTGACGGCGTCAGCGTAGCTTGGGCTCATAACCACCCGGAGTGTAGGCGAACGAAGCTTGTATTGATGTGAGTAGAAGGAAGTAGATTTGAAAGTGATTGAGATTGAATTGGGTTTGCGGACTCTGGCCAAATGTTCCTATGTGTCCTCCTAACAACCCCACAAAGTCTTATCTCCTATCTCGTACAAACCGAGACACGGCTGCAGCGAGTATACAACGATATCCAGTTGCAGATCCCATGCTAGAGGGCAACTTCAACTTACCCTTCTCTCAGCCAATCAGAACCGCAGAATCTTTGGGATCAACCAATCGGATCGCCGTATTCCTGCCAGGTTCAACGACACCACAGCGGCACGCCAGCAATGCCAATTGCAACAACCAGACTGCGAAGTGTACAATCGCAACACTTGCAAGACAACTTTGATTTACAAATTAATTTAAGGACGTGTACGTGATGTCAAAAGAGAGTTTTGCACAATTATCTAATAATTATCAATTATTGATACCGGCATCCACAACGTTTAGTTTTCCGTCATAAGCGAAGTACTGACATGAAAAACTTGAATTCTAAGTTAACTAAGGATAACACATCGATTTACGTAATTTTAATAATTTTAAATTGTTTAAACTTGACCCTAGTTAACTCAGAAACTGAACGGCCAGCCTCGTAGTTAATGAAGTCTTGCAAAATTTCTCCTCTCCAAAATTCCAGAAAAGTGAACGTACATGCAACGAGAATCATGTCGATGACTAGTAGCAATAGTCGACGAATGTCAAACAACTATTGGTGGAGATCTTGCGTTTTAGAGACCCTATACACTTGTGATCTCAATGGAATTCATACCAGAAACCTTTTGAACTTCTCACAATTTCATGATGACAGCACATTCAAGAGTATCCTAGCATTTAAAAAAATAAGTCAGCTAGACGTTTCAACTCCACAGTCCCCAGAGGCTGACCTTGCTCAACGCTGGGTCCTCCAACTTTAAGTTCATTAAAATCAGCGATTGTGTAGGTTTGCGTGATAGTTAGAGGTTAAATTCACATGGTAGGCAGTTGACGGTAGACCGAAAGCTCCAGGTTGCCGGTATTATTTGACACTGTACACTCGTCTTCCTTGGTACCACGTAAACGCTCGTAGTTTAAATTAAGTGGTCTAGCTACGAAAATAAGACTTTTTGATTTTTGACTTTTCTAGGTGCGAAGGTTGGTATCACAAAGCCTACTTTCCAGAGTGTCCAGTAATACTGTGGTCTAAATGAAACGAAATGCCGGGATCTCTACATTGATATTATCGTATCGTCGATATTTCGCAACGAGTGGCATTTCCAAGCTGCTTGCCAACAATGCATATTTGAAATAATTCGATTTTTTTTAATTATTAGACAGTAAATTTGGAGTCATTCACATTTGTACAAAATGAAAGAATAGTTTTTGAAGCTTTGCTATGGTGTTCGGTGAACATGTACACAACATTTTTGTGCATTTCGTTTGCTAGAAATCGTAATCGTCAAAAGAGGTTTACGATTTTAGCCTCGTAAAACTGTCCAATTGAGATTCAGCTCATTCCAGAAATTGCTTCGCAACACGAAAGTCCCTCAATAATGCGACTAACCTCCGTCCTGATCCTCCTCGTTGTTACTAACGGCATTAGTTTCACCTGCTGAAGATTCTACCGGCAACGACGTCGCTTCTGTATCCACCACCAACCTTCTCGATTCGGGTGAGAAAATTCATCGCCTTAGGGGAAGACGGAATCTGAAACAAGAAGCGCAGATGATCGTTCCAAACGCTGCGGCGGCTTATAAGCTCCTGCGTTCAAAGCCTTCGACTGCCACGGTCAACTCGCAATCGTCCCAGAATCTACATGCCGTTGAGGAAAGCAAGCCGCTGCCTAAATCGGTGAAGGCGATTTTAGTTCTTATTGGCCTTGGCGTGGCGTCTGGCACTGCTTTTCTTAGCGTCAAGATAACGCACGCGCTGAGCAATAGCAGTGACGAAGGGTGAATGTGTGAATAGTAACGGCTTCCAGTGAACGCATTCATAGGTCAAGCCTAAACTCTACAATGTGCCTAGAGGTCACACCGCACAGGTGGGCCAGCACACAACTGTTGTCACTGAATTCTGAATGCTCACATAATATAATATATTAGAGCGGCAAGATATTATCTTGCCGCTCTTTTAAGTATCAGTGACATTCTGGTTAAAGATATTCTTATCTGTATACACTTTGGAACAGGGGTTCAAGGACTGCTACTAAGGTGCAAGTCTAGAGCACAGAGGACTCGGTGACCCTCTCGTGTTCATGATTCTCATCAAAGCACACAAGACTCGGTTTGCGGCCCTATAGCCTTCGTCGGATCGTCCGACCCCTTTCAGATTTCAGAAATGTATAATGAGGCAACTAACCCAAATAGATGACCTCTTTCCCAACCAACCTTGGAAGTAAGGAAAATGAGTTGATTAACTGTTCGACGACTTCTTCTAATTTGCTTCTGCTGAGGAGAACCAAGAAACCTGAAAATGAAGAGGGGGTGATCGTACCCCCATTGCTGCGTACCATAACCTCCTGCATTCGACAGTGCCGCAATCATCACGGATTCTGCATCCGGATGAACACAATAGACCGCTCCCAAAGTGGGGGTAAAGGCTGTCATCGCTGTGGTTGGTCTTGGTGTGGTAACTGGTACTGTTGTAGCTGGTGTCAAGATTAATGAGATGCTGAAGAAGTCTTTGAGACATCGGGGTCGACTTGACCATGTGTTGGTCGATAGATGAGCCTGGGCAAAACACACCAGTTCAAGACCAACGGAAACGAAGGGTTTTACCCTCCTGGTCATTAATAATTTAGCGGAATTCAACTTTTAATTTACTATTTACAAAAATTTGCTTGCTTCTATTGTCACCGTACGACACTTTTGTGCGAGAGCAACTTCAGCAACACAATGTCAATCATTTGAAGACGCAGTTGCTCTTACGTGTCGAATATTCTACGACTTTATATTCGAACAGCTCTCAGTGCAAGTCCTGGCAATAATAAATCCTGAAGAAATCTTTCAAAGCCAGGAAACTTTCTCAAACGCGGCAACCGTTGGCACGCTAAATCTACCAGTACAAATCCTCTGTAATAGTGATGGCAGGTTAAATTTAAAGGGTTGCAGAGGTAATTTTGCTGTTTTGCAACTGGAGTAAAGCAAGAGTTATGCTGGTGAATCTGTAAAAGCACAGAATCAGTATAAATAAACTGTTAACCTTCAATGCTGTCCTATCGACAAACTCGATGTTGTACATCGTGTACAACAGCAATATACTTCCGTAGAACAAATATTAGTATCCATATACTACTACTACAGTAGTACTACAGTAGTAGGATATGTTCTTAGAGTTTTGCTGTTGTCGATCATTATTTTCAGCGATTGACTTCTCTTGAATCCTGTGGTGCATAATTTATAAACCAGCGTAATCAACTGAGGGCATACGGCGAACCTTTCATTCAAGAATTTCTTTCAAGCGCCAAGTTCTCTTCAAGAATGAGCTTTACTTGACACTCCTCGTCCTTGTGGCTACTTGTCTCTCCGCCTGTTTGAGCTTGACCAGCGCTAAAGATACGAAGGTGATCAAAAATGTCGCTCTTGCGTCTGACACCAAGCCTTTCGCCTCCGACAACAACGTTCGCCGTCTCATGGGGGATCAGAAACCAGGAGATGAAGAAAGAATGGGTCCCAACTTCGCTGCGATGTCGAATCTGCTGCATTCGGCTTCGACGACGCATTCGTCAGAGATTCTTGACGCGGCGGAAAGCCACACCCCGCTGCCAAAGTAGGCGAAGGCCATCATTGTTCTGCTTAGTCTGGGTGCAATTGGCGGTACCGTGTATGGTGGGGTCAAGTTATCCAAAGTCATTGACGGTTCTTCCAATAAATAGGGGTCGGCATGAATATGGTTTGCCACTGTTTAACATGAAACAAGGTGTGGAAATCTTACATTATGTTGTTGACTCCAAGTCGAAGATCAAACTACGGTACTTGTTTTGTTTTTGTGATCAAAGACTATCGGTACATGTATTAGCATCTCAAATTGAGTCTGGATTTTCTCGATAAGGCGTTTATCCAGAATGTCTCATGCAAAACGAGGAATACCATAAGGCTAAACGTCACAACGCGCTGCTTCCCACTTTTCCCCGTCCGAGATCCCCACTATCCTTACCCACTCACACTTTCCCACAATATATCTCCCAAAAACATCGCGTTCATAATTTCTGAAACACGGAGAGCCGAGTGCCCCACTAATTCTTAAAATGATCCGATTGACACAACTGTGGTGGTTCTACTAAATAGCTACTGCTGGGTCGACCTCTTACCACCAAGTCTCGATATATTGGAAGAAAAACAGTTGAGTTCCTATGTCGATTTTGCTAGCTTAAGAAGGCTACTGCTCGGATGACTATCACGTTCTGCCTACATGTAGACTCGGCACTCCAGGGGCGCCCACAACGACCACAGATAATCCGTCGAGTACGACGAAGCCAACTACTAAATATTGGCAGTGCTTAAACTGACGACTAAATCTTAAATTGACGACTAAGTCGACCAGTATCGACGAACACCCAAGATAGACAACGTTAAATTGAAGGAAGTAATATCGCCGGCTTGAGCCTGCCTGGAATCAATATTCAATTGAGGCTGCACTCTTCCAACGTTCAGAGCTTTAGAAGACTTCCATATTAAACCCATGACTATCGAAGTCTTAGTTCACACAAGTGAATTGGCTGTTAGCACTTCATACAAGAATTTCGTATTGACCCCAGCCCTTCACGCCGTCCTCTATGTCTCGGAGACCTTATTGGCCGTTCTGTTTTTTTAACCACAAGGCGCCTCCAATTCCGACACCAGTAGCAGTGCCACTGACACCAAGAGCAATGAGAGCCTTTACTCACTTTGGCATTGTCCCAGGGTACTTCAACGCTTCCCGAATTCGCGACATCCTCGACGCTCGCATTGCAGTTGCCGGCACGGCATTGGCGGCCGGCCCGCGTAGGGCCAGCCTCTCTTCAAAATATGTAGGTTCCTGCTTTCCACGGAGATGTCTAACTTTGTTGTCCAAGGCGATATGGTTGGTGTTGGACGCGGAAGCGACATTGGTAGTCGGAGCAGTTCCTTCGTCATCGACGAAACTCCAGCTGCTCGCGACAAACGCCGCTACGAAGATGATCAGGAAAAAGGTGAAGCGCATTGTGTTGGTTCGAGGAGGAAAATCGTGAATGGCGTTGATGAAATTAAAGTGGCTGTGCATCGGATGTACGGTTCGGCAAAGTTGCGAGCCTAAACTCCAGTTGATTAGTATGATGATAATACGTTGGTTTACGTGTCAGAGATCACTATAATAGGATCTTTGTAAAACAGAGTATGATCCGCATACTAATCTATAATATAATGGCTAGCTATCCGCAGCAGTAAGTATCGTTCGTATTCGTCGAATCCGTCTTGGTGGACAAGTAGAGAATCAGTGTACTCGTGTGGCATTTCCAGTTGGATCGTTCCTGAGGTAGGAAGCAGTGCGGTCAGGCGTGATGGCTAGATCAGGCCCGCGGAACTTACTCTCCACGAGTGTATTTGGACTCCACATCCACAGCTAACAAGTCAGTTTTCTCGAGCGTATGTACTACGTACTTCGATTTGGAGGAAATAGTACGTAGTAGCTCGCAAAACGATTCATAAATCATGTTCTTCTTTCAAGAAACGAATAAAAAATCCGAGCATACAAAATATGGTTGTTTCTTTTGGAAGGTACTAAAGATTAGGTTATCGACATGCTATGGAGCAGCCAGGTACAGATTAATAAATAATGTTTTTCGTTTACATTTATGGAAGATAAGTAAAATATGACTTCTAAGAACTTTTGCTGACCTGTCGTCCTAACTCGCAGTCAGAAACACATAAGCATCATCAATATTAAGTTGGTGCTGTCGATAGCCCAAGCAGACTAAATTCACGTTGTGTGAGGTTCCTTCACTAAGGTTAAACCACCTACAAGGAGGGGCTGTTTTAATATGGAGTTATATAATGGAACTAGTAAAGTGCGTTACCAAGAACTATTTTGTTGAACGCGACATGCTGGTTGAGATCTCAACTAAGATCAATTTGGATGTCTCCAATGCGTTTCGGCATTACGTAATTCCTAAAGAAAGCTTTAAAGTAAAACACAAAGAGAGGGCCTATTTACCACCACCGAAGTTCCCAAAAGAACTTGTGCTGTCTTCACATACATGTAGTACCGGTATACCTTAATGAACGTCTCATTTCAGTGGTGTCGAGTGTCTGGCCGCACTTACAACGCGGCTCCTGTTGCAAATCGAACGAGACAAAGAGTTTATGCTTTCAACACAATCATGGAATACCGATACATCCGTAATTTGCTTTTAAAAAAAAGCCAGCCATTCGAGAACTTCCTTCGTACCCCCCCCCCCCTCGAACACCAGCAATGCAGTTCACCTCCTTCCTGGTCGTGCTCGTGGCTACTTTCATCGCGAGTGGCATGGGCTTCGTCACCGCTGAGGGTACTACCCTGATCAACATCGCCGCGCCTGCATCAAGTGTTGATCCTATCGACCAAATCAACAATGTTCGTCATCTCAGAAGAAGTCAGACAACGAAAGACGAAGGGAAGGCCGTAGATGAAGATAGGGTAGCACCGCCCTACGCTGCGATGATGAATTTGATGCGTTCGAACTCAATGACTTCGACGACTTCGACGCTCAGCACTCAATCATCCCAGATTCTTCATGCTGTGGAGAACAACCAACCGCTTTCTAAGTGGGCAAAGGCTCTCATCGTTCTGCTTAGCCTTGGTGTGGTGTCTGGCACTGTTGCGGGTGGCCTCAAGTTAACAGGAGTGATTGGGGGCTAGTGAGCTTCGGTCTGAAAAATAGAGCACGAGAGGGCACTCCAAAATTTCAATGCAGCATAACGATGAGGAACTCAATACTTAGTACGTAATGTGGGCAGACCAATCCAATTTAAATAAACAATGACTTTGGTCCTGGTCAATACGAATTAGATGTTGCGGTATTCATGATAGTTTAAATGTCTTTAGCATTGAATTCCGCATGCCGACACTTGCCACCACTGAACTCTTTGGAGTCGTGCATCATCTAGACGCCACAGATGAGGTTCTGTACTTTGTAAAGCTCGACCACCGGCAATTTCCGCATCATCGTCCGCAACCACAGGACGAAGCGTCCACACGAGCACTCGATGGTTCCAGAAGTGGTAAAACGATTTGAATGGGGCCCATTCATCGAACGTAATGAGGTACTTGTCACCGAAAACGAGGTATCCTAGACGAATGAGTTCGTAGCTATTAACCAGAGCAATTTCATCGGACGCGATACGTTGTGAGCCACGTCTATCACTCGTCTGGTCTTTTGTTGCACATCGACCTGTTGGATTGAGACTGAGGAGAGGCGTCACTGGGATCACCAAGGTGCTTCTAGAATGCTCGGATTCACTTTCAGCTTCTTGATAAATATTCTTATCAGTCGCTGTAGTCACAAGCTTACCAGTGAAGCTCATCGAGGCGACACGATGGTCTTTTCGATTGACTACCACAATCATGTACGTCCGTGAACATCCAAGTCCTCCAACGTATTTAGCTCGCAACGCAAGTGCTTTCTCCACGCCATGTCCACCCAGATTCGCACACCGATTTCCGATTGGAAATGAGTGAGCAAGCAGCAGAGGCACCAAATTCATACCAAGGATGGCTAACTTCAGACTGAATATTAGCGGTACTCGACCATTCATGCGCCACGAGATATCGCTAGTGAAATAGTCGGTCAGCTGTAGTTTATCAACTTCGTCCGAGAAAACCACCGTCGAGATACGACCGTCAATTCCTTTTAACCAGCCGGAAGATGCAGCTCCAGTCGAAAGTAATGCAGCAAGCAAAGCGCCACCACTGTAGGCGTAAACAACACGTCGGACATCCGTCGACGCAAAGTTTTTGCCAGCAGGTTGAGCACACTGAAGTAGAATAGTACAAAGTGGGCGATACCCGGGTAGATGGCGAACCAGGCCTCCGCCAGTCCAGCTTGTTGGCCTTGAAACTGACAGCCTACAGTCCAAAAGATCGTAAGCGTCATCTTGAGTCGAGGTAAGGACATCACTGGTAAATACCTAAAACTCCCAGCTCCTGACACGCAGCCGATCCCACCACTAAACCAGAGACTTTTACCACGAAAAGCGCCCGAGTGCAACGAGACGAGCGCGACGACCCACCGAATCAAGACCAGCCCAACTGACAGGTTCGAGACCAAAGTTTCCCAGTCGAAGACGCTCTGCACAGTGTGAATCTCGTAACTCTCGTAGATGAAAACTCCAAACTCGGTGCCATTGGCGATGTACACCGAGTTAAAGTTGTGGGACTTGTCCGAAGCGATGAATTTCCCCACTTTCCAATCTTGCCAGCGGCTTCGCAATCGCTCGGATGCGAGCAATCTGCTTCTTTTCCGGAATGCATATCGAAATACCGGAACGTCATGTAGTACGGGGCACCTTTCGCTGAGCTGGTTAGATCTGAATACCACCGCAGGCCTTCGGGATCTTCGTACCAGCCATTTTTCCAGAACCCTCCAGGTCGCTTCAGCCATTCCATTGTGCGCTCGAAGCGGATAGTTCGATTCACCCCTCGGAAACTCGCCAACTTGGACGCACTGCCACTGGCCGCGTAAGCATCTTGCAGCCGAAACATACAAGAGTCACCTCCCCACGTTGGTATGGTATGTCGCGCGTGTGGTGCGTTATCCCAATACGGCATGATCAGGACCGGTGAAGTGTTCGGAAGCACATACAAGTCCTTGCTATCCCAGTCGTCGAGCACACGAAGGCTGTCACGTGTGAGGTTAGTGTACCCCAGCGCCGAACATGCGTCAAAAACATTGTCGATGGTCTTGGCAATCAAGGAACATGACGCGTAGTAGGCGGTCTCGATCGCCGAGTCGAGTCTGTCATTAACTGATCCTTCGCGGCGTTTCCTGAGTCGATACCCGTGCATCGCTGTGCCAGTTCCATCCTCCAGTATTGCTGACACTCCCGGTGCAGCTAAAAGTGCGCTCACCAATTTCGGCTCGTAGTAGTTTCCACTTCGAACGCAGGCGATCACTCGATCCGGGTACGGTACATCGTTCGTGCCAACAATTTGGAAGGGTCCTTGTAGCAGATTTCGTCCGAAGAGAAGGTGAGACATCGTAGTTTTCGAGTCCCAGATTGCCCCGAGTAGCTGCGAGCACACAAGTGCGATGACGAAAAGACATGTTGCCCATTGGTATAGTCCTGTAGCAGCCTCGTGCAACTTTATCCTTCCGCAGAAATCCGATGGTAACGCAGATTTGCCACAGTCGGAAGCGCTGTCAGGTCGTACTTGGATCGCTGAAGACATTCCCCACGCATCTATGAGCGATTGAATCTGCGGTGAGTCCCTAACACTTGCCCGCTGAACATCCTGGAGAGTTGGGTCCGGCGTGATGGACGGCTTGCTCCGAATTCGTGACCAGTCCATTATTCGTGCTCACGCTTGCGGTGAAGCACAACTGTGACCTCAAAGACTACTTTCCGAAATAGCTGTTGCATGGATAGCGGTTGTGCGGGTTTGTCCTACAAATGTATCGTCAGTGAAAGCCAAAACCAGCCGGACCTACAACAACACTCGGATCAGAGAGTTAAGACCTCTTCATTATATGCCTCAGATGTTCGAATTCACAAGGTATCATCGCACTTATTGCAACTTGAGCGCACGCTGTTTAGGTGCACCTTTCTCGTGGGGTAGCATACAGTCGCGAATACGGCGACGGCGGAAGGCGTGCCGGGGTCGAGAGCAAAGCAGTCTCGGACCCGTCGTCGGCACACAGCAGAGATACGACATGTCGCCACTCTTCGAACTTGACCTCACTAGAATGTTCCAGTCCGAGACGGTCTCGGCCACGCGGTGTGTAGTACTGGATCCAGAACCACAGCAAACCACGGAAATTATCACAAACGTACCCTTGCTTGCCTGAAACATCCTCATGGTCACGTAGCGCCTCTAGAATGGCTGGAAGCCGTCGTCGCCGATGCTGGAAGACGAGAATCACGATGGCTGTGTTTAGACAGCAAATGTTCTCATGGTTGATGTCCTCCATCGTGACAATTGTCATGAGATCACGCAGCAGTCGTGTGAGGTTAACAGTCAAGAATTCGCTCATTCTGTCCATCTCGTAATCATCCACCAGGCCAAATGTCCCGCTTTCAGGATGCTTGGCAAACTTCTCCGATGAAAGAAGCATCGATCGGATGAACACGTTCGAGTCCACCAGATTCAATATCACCACTTCTGTTAAATCCAAAACAGAACAACACTTGTTAGTTAGTGTTAAGCAGCATAAACCTCACAAATATGCATTTGCACGAACCCATGAAAGTTGCGAACTGCGTGTTGCTCAGAAGCCCATGGAAAAGCTGCAGAGTCTGCCAGTTGCCCTTCGTCATCTCGCCGAGCAGATCGAATGCCGACTGGAAACTGCCCTGAGAACGGTACGCGCCTCCACTAAGAATTTCCGTTATAAGCGCCTGCAGCAAAGGCGTCCGTGCCACGAAGAGCTGTTCACTGGGAGCGGCGCGTCGCAAAAATGCTTCTACACAGGAGGCCAGCCAGAAGCGGTAAATTGAATCGACAGGCTGCTCGATCAGCGCGTGGATGATTTTAGACAAAAGCCCCTGGTCCGGATGGTCGAGGTAGATCGGTGTAAATCCTCCGGCATTCATCAGCTGCACCTCGTGCTCACTGAGCAACAGCAGCTTGCTTGTGTTGTCGCTGTAGTCGCGATCGCAGAAGTTGTGTATCAACCGGAGGAACTGAATCTTCAATGATGCATCTAAGCTGCAGTCACAGCCAGGTCCATGCAGCGGCTCGTGGGCCGGATTGGGTGTTACCGTAGTGTTCCACTGGAACTTGTCAAACATGACGTTTAGCGTTTTGACAAGTCCCATCTCTGCAAGTCGTTCCTGGAAGTCGACCTTGCGCTTGCCGTTCAACAAGGTGCAAAGTACAAAAAGCACCTCCACGCGATACGGAGCCAGCACAATAGACTTCATAATGACCTGCGCCTCCGTGTCTTCCCGCGCGCGTTGGTCTGGCGATCGATTGCGGAAAATCAAGTCTCGCAGGATAGTTGTCTCCACAGAGAATGGATGTTGCTGATGCTGGGATGACGAAGTCGAGTTGGAGTCTCCTCCTGCCACAGCCGCCGCAGCAGCTCGCGCTTGGTGATGCCTGTGCAGAATCGTAAGATCTCCTGATGACCCGAGCGCTGGATGTGTCACAAGCCGATCAATTGTGTCCCAGTCACTACGGTCGCTTGTCTGGTAGAGCAGCGTAGCGAACTCGGCAGACGTTGCAAGCTCCGACGAGAACGGTTCGTACACGGGGTTCAGCGCGAAGTAGAAGTTCTGCACCTGCAGTACGCGAAGCAGTCTCTGTAGGATTACCGGAGAATTGAAAATCAGCGCGTGGTTGCGGTCTACAATGTTGTCTGCGCGCATCATGCGGTTGCGACGCAATTTCAGCAGCTCCAGCGACTTGATTACCTCTGCACAGCGTAATAAAAAAAATCACAATAACTACTTAGCACTTGAATCAATAACACAAACTTCAGCAAGTCCATCGACGTACTGGCAGTCTCTAGCAGTCGTCGGTCCTCAGGCTCAAACACGACGAGCGCCAGCACGCGGCAGAAGAAAGCCAGCTGCCTCGAAGACAGCGACTGCATGATGGAGTGGAACTTGGCTGCAGCCTCAAAGACACATGAGAAAACCCTACAAGAAACACTAAAATCCACTCAGCCACGTACGGATGCGACTGAGATCAAAAGATTCCTCTCTGACAGCCAAAATCTCCTCCACCAGTCCGGACGCATTGTCAAAGAACCTGACGCCGCCCATGAGCTGGAATAAATACACAATGAGTCCGTCCTTGTCGCACAGTTGAATAGCCAAATTGACTGAGAAGTAGCACAGTTCTCTGAGGATCCCCATCGTGTCGTTCAGAATGTGTTTCCTCATTGACGCGTCCGTCCCGTTCTTCCCTGTGGAAATCACCACTGGCATGGGCATCTCCCACAGCGCTCGAACGTCACATCTAGGACTCACTCCATGTTTCTGTCTGCGTTCTCCATCCAGTACAAGTGTAGACCACAGTGGCGGCTGCTTCTCTGCTGCTTGATGCATGAACTGATCTTCCTGTCTAAGTAAATGTAGAACTCTCAGCAAACACTCGCCACCTCCAAGTCTCAGGAACGTCTCACGCTCTGCTGCCACATAACTACCAACATTATCGTCTGGTGGTGCGTCGTTCTCAGCGTGGACGCCGTTCGGGTCCAATAACCGCTGCACTAACTCTTGTAGTAGCAGTCGCAGCTTACGTCGGTCCTGTGTTACACCATCTACCAGAGCGTAGAGTTCCCGGATAAGTACGATGAAGCTCTTTCGACGTCCGTGGAAGGCGGCGTTGCGCTCGTACTCGCGTGTATCGACTGCGTCTAAAGAAGAGACGAAGGGAGGAGGCAGATCTGCTACAGTCTGGAGACGAGCACGCGCGCCCTGACGCTTCCATTGCGGCGTCTGCGCGTCTTGAGCTATAGACTGGGAAGACGTGGAGCCGGTCACCTGCATGCGGCTCAGCGTACTGAACACGCGGCGACGCGCGGCGCTGGACTTGCGCTTGGTCTCCATTCTTGACGTTTGTATTAGTGGAGTCCCGTAAAATGCGCACACAGTCAACCTCTGAACAATCGCATAATGCAAAATACAGAGGTATGTGAATACAGAGGTTTCCCTTATGCAAGTTGAGAGGAAAACTACTCCGCATCCGTTAACGTGACCATCACTCTTTCAATGGCGACGCAGGACGTAGAGCTACCAGCGCCGCCGAGCGACGGCGTCTCGTGTCTGCGCTTCGGCTCCCGTTCGCAGCTTCTCATCAGCTCATGGGACGCAACACTACGTGTATATGATGGTGTACATCTCCGTACAAGTGTGGAGATGGAGGCGCCCGTGTTAAGCTGCAGTTACGGGAAAGGAGACACTGAGGCTTTCACAGGTGGGCTGGACTGCGTCGTCAAGCAAGTGGACCTCAACACGCGACAGATCACGACACTAGGGACACACCAAGAGGCTGTACGTCACGTTGGCTACTCGCGGGAGTTCGGCTTGGCCGTCAGTGGAGGCTGGGACGGCGCTCTCAAGGTCTTTGACGTGCGTAACGGCGACAACGCGCAGATCCACGAGGCTAAACTACCAGGCAAAGTCTTCGGTATGGATGTACGTAGCCACTTGGTGGCTACTGTGACGTCTGACCGTCAAGTGGCGGTGTTTGATCTGAGGAACTTTTCTCAACCTCTTGTGAGGAAAGAGAGTCCTTTGAAGTATCAGATGCGCTGTGTAAGTTTGTTCCCTGATCTTACAGGTTACGCTTTAGCCTCAGTGGAAGGACGAGTGGCACTTGAGTACTTTGAGGACGATCAGGTTACTGGAGAAGACTCGGTTAAGAAGAAACGCAGTTATGCGTTCAAATGCCATCGCGGCAAAGTGGACGACCAGACGCTTATTTATCCTGTCAACAGCATCGCCTTCCATCCAACATACGGAACATTTGCTACGGGTGGATGTGATGGAGTGGTGAATTTGTGGGACGGCGCGAATAAGAAGAGAATTACGCACTTGAGGCAATACCCGACCAGTATTGCAGCCATGGACTTTAACCATGATGGATCAATGTTGGCTATTGCGGCCTCGTACACATACGAGCAGGGCGAGAAGGAGTACGTGGAGGTGGCTGGTGGTTCGAGTTGACTGATTTACTGACGATTTTCTTTTTACCTGTTCATAGCCACCCGAGTGATGCGATATTCCTCCACACGGTTCAGGACTCGGAAGTGCGACCCAAGAAGAAGACTGCGACGTAAGATGACGAAAAGGCAACTGACAGCAAGATTGAAGCAGTTTCAAGAAACAGGGGAAGCGCAGTGTGGACTGCAGCACCCTGCTACGCAAGAAAGAGTACGTTTCGTAAGAATAGAACTGCTGTGATGAAATGACCGGTATTTATTTCCTTGCAACCATGATTTTGAAGCCATGGCAGAAAGCTGGCCATACACAGGAACCTTGGGCATGCCACAGAGATGTTTTAACTACAAGTTCATTGGACGGAGCCGCAACAAAGACGGCTACATGTACTTGGATTTGGCACCAAAGCGAAGAACCAATGGCTGCCAAAGGGCATGTGATGGTCGTGGTACGTCAATGACTCAAAGAACTGCTTTCAAACAGTTAACACGCCCAATGTGGTATACGTCCAAATCCAAACTTTACAACAACGTGCCTACGCCAAAGTTCGCCGTGTCAGCGCTGAACTGAGACGCCGCTGCGATCGAGTACCGCCGATCTGAGTCGTGTAGCTGCTCACGATACTCGTCACCGCATCCTCGTTGTAGCCCGACAGGGTGCCGCTGTACGACCACAGCGGGAGGCTTGGAGTCTTTCACGTATTACATCAACTCGTCGGTCGTGGTTGCATACACTGGGTCAATCCCCCGCGTGGTGGCGGCCGCAATACCCAGCGTGTCGGTCGTAGCGGTGCTGACCATTGACGCGAAGCGTGACTGCGACACCGAAAGACGAGAGTGTGGTCGAGTACGAGTGCGGTGCTTGTCTTGCGTCGGATAATTCGAGAAGCGAGTTGGTGAGCAGAGTATAGTGCGGCGGGACGGATTGAAACACTCATGCCGCCGATGAAATTTCTAGTCGTATGATCGCGAGTCACTCTAACGAATCCTTTCGGTGGAGCACAACATGCATGACACCGAAAAGGAGGTGGGGCGGTCACGACCAGCAGGAGCTTCAATTGGGAGAGATCGGCTGTCGCACGCTTGAACGCGGAAATCGGTATCTCCGCTAGATGGAATTCAACCACAACGGCCACGTCGATTGAGTAGTGTTCAAAACTTCTCGAAGCTGAGGAGGACGGATTACCGGTAACTCCCATCTCGACCGCATGACTTTGAATCACCGCTGCGACCCAAAACTATCCGAACGCCAGACGACAACATCAACGGTGACCAGATCATGTAAAGGATACCAGTACTCATGCTACGAGGGACTCATGCCCACTCACGGTGAATGTTGTGCTAGAAGTTACTGTGTGCTAGCGCGGCACTTGGACGTGGAAGCCTGAGCGGTGGTAGTCGTCGTCGCGGCAGGAGCGGAGGTAACTGTACTAGAGGCATTGTCTGATGCCTCGGTATCCGCATCCCCTGCGACGCTGGCACTGCTCGCCTGCTCCGTTGATTCGACGCTGTTGGACCCCGCCGACACGGTTGTCGAGGTTTCAACGGCATTGGTGGCACTAGCAGCCGTACTAGCTGCAGTTGTAGACGCATCGCTGGATGCAGCGCTTGCTGCCGTGTTAGTGACTGATGAAGAGAAGTCCGTAGCCGCAGAACTTGCAACACTTCCAGTCAAACTGCTAGTTGTGGTCGTCGCACTGGCACCAGTAGCGCTCGACGCCGTGCTAGTAGTCGACGTTGTAGATGTCGTGGATGGAGTGCTGGACAAGGTGTCTACACCGAAGTTCGCAGTTGCAGCGCTGAACTGAGACGCCGCTGCAATCGCGTACCCTCCGATCTGCGTCGTGTAGCTGCTCACGATACTCGTCACCGCGTCCTCGTTGTAGCCCGACAGGGTGCCGCTGTCTGTCACCACGTTCAGCTCGCAGTCGCTCGCCGCTGTCGGCACGAAGAAGTTGCCATCTTCGTCATCCAGGTTGGGCGTCGTCACGGCGTTATAGTAATTGCCCTCCGCCAGCATGTACGCGCTTACTGCGACGTCGAAAGCGTGGCCCGAGTTGTCATAGAAATAGTTGTTGGCGGCGTGCACCACGACGTTCTGGTCGGCTGTACCTCCGATCTTGGGCGAGCGGCCAGAGGTCTCGTGGATGTAGTTGTTGACCAGACTGATCTGCTTCGTCTCGTCATATAGCAGGAATCCTCAGTAATGGCGGCCGTCGCACGACGCCGAGTACTCGGTGTTGCCGTCGAAGTCAGAGTTGCTGATGGTGAGACCCATTGCACCGGAGAAGTTGACGACTACCATCTGCCGGCCAATGCTCGAGATTTTGACGTGGTCGACCCAGATGCCGGACGGCGCCGTGTCGTCCGCGCCACGAATGGTAATGGCGTCGCCACCCCATACGAGGTGCGGGTTGAGCTGGGTGATGTGGATGTTCTGGACGATCACGTTGCTGCCCTCGATGATCAAACCCTTACTGTACAGCACACCGGACGTGCCTTCTCCGACGAGAGTCTTGTTGCTGGCGACGACGAGCGGGTTCTTGGCAGCGTTGTCGTACGTCACCTCGACGGAGATGCCGTCGCTATCACAGCCTCCAGTTTGGGACATAGCGGTATCTCCGTCCATCAGGATAACGTTCTGCGACTTGTACATGTATCCGTTGTTTTTGGCGATGCATTCCTGGTTGAGTGGGTCTACATCCCGTCTCGGTGGTGGAGTCCTCGGTGCCGGTGAAGTTAAACGTTTGCTGCAGCACGATGACTCTTGGTTCGTCGTCGTTAAGATAGGTGGAGAGCTCATCGATGGTGGTGGGGTACACAGGTTCAACGCTGCCACCGCCAGTAGTGCCCGCTGCAAAACCAGGAGCGGATCCGGTGTCAATTGTGGCAGCGCTTACAATTGCAACGGAAGCTGCAATCGTGGCCACCACAGTATTGAATAACGTGAACATCGTGGAGCTTTCCCAAAGTCGACGTCCTTGTGATGAAGCAAATAAAAAGTGAAGAGCGCTTGGTGGTAGCAAAGCGGTCGATTCCTCCAGCGTCTGACAACCAAGATGATTCCCCTTAGAAGACTGCCCTCCATATGGCTCCTAGTGTACTAAAGTGGTGCACAGGGAGTCTTAGTTTGCGTGGTGGCCACGTGATCCGTGATTGACAAAGGACAAATGGTCTGGATTATATAGAAATGAGGTGTAATATACAACGGGAAGGGGTGTAACATACAAGCATAAAAATGCAATCGGTTCAACCTCAGTCAATCACATGTTAGCCATCTCAATCTTTCAATCGTACAATACACAGCAATTTCTGCTCATGCATTCCACGACTTTCACCGTAAATTTCTTCCCTTGTTATCCAGACCAAAAGCTCTCACAACACAATTAGCTGCCACACAACAAAGAACCTCGAACAAGACAAGAAACAAAGCCTGATCTACAATGCTTTATCGCTCTCGCAAAGACCTGGGCTCGACTGATACGTGCCGCGGAGGGACGAAAGGTGTTACGCAGAGACGTTGGAGCAAACGTAGAAAGCAAAACCTAAAACTGAACGAGTCAAGTGCACAGCGTTGTGTTCGAGTCGAAGTATGCAAGCGCTCGAGTTCGCATCGTTCTGCCAACCCAGAGCCCGTTCACAAGCCATCGCACTCCCCGATTGCACCATGTGCAGAGCTGGAACCTGCCAGGTCCCCTACAAATGTCTCGGTGGCCGAGTCCAATGCTACATCATCTACCAATAAATGCCCAACCGAATCGCACAGTCAAGAGTCGGGTCTCGTTTTTGGTATTATTGATCGAAAGGAGTCGGGATTTGGATTTTTATACCGCGTTTTGTGGTGTGATGAGCCCGATGGGTTCAGATGGGCGGATACCTGGGAACCCGGTGCTATCTTGCGCGAAGATGGTTTTAGTGACGCGTGCAATATTGTAGACGAGTGGAAGGCTTCTAATATTTTCAGTTTTTCCAGATTCTGCAAGCTTAATGGGCATTCCCACCTTCTTGGTGCTTCACCCGATGGATTATGTGCCTTCTATGCAGTTGGAATTGCCGTTGACATTTTAGGAGACATTGGATGGAGCTCTTTGTCCCTCGCACACGAATTCATAAGTGAATGTGCATCTGGGGGAAGACCAATTTCGCAAAAAGGTGTAACGTATGGAGAATTGCGTTGCTACTTGAAGTTTGTTAATGCTAGGCGTGCAAAGCAGATTTGTATGAAAGTGCTGGACAAAAATTTGTTTGGAGGCATCAGCGAAAAAAACACAGCTTCACGTTTGATTGAGTTGGCTCTTAGTGAAGGTGTTTACATCTGCGCCAGCTACAATTCTCTTCGTGTTGGCCACTGCATGACAATTGAAGTCCGGGATGGGTCTAAGTTTGTATGCGACGAAGATCTTGCTGGTATTGCAATCAGCAAGTGCGACTTGAGCTGTATATTCGGGATTTCTTTTCTGCGTTACGTTGAGTTTTACACGAAATGAGATACGGACCAATGGTATAACCTTGTCTGGCATAATTATTCTGGCGGGCTTAAATGGAGGAATCGTATTTTCTTGTCTGGCATAATTATTCCGGCGGGCTGAAATGGACGATTTGTATTTCTTGTCTGGCTTAATTATTCCGGTGAGCTAAATTTGGATACAAGGCATACCTAAGTGGGACCCATAGGGGCAGATTCCATTTTACGTTAAAAAAATTCGAGATCCATTTTGCTTCACACCTGATGAATTGCTCCTAAATATATTTTGACTTTCGCTTTCATGTTCTTATCTCAAATGCATTTGCATAACTATCTTCCATTATCAATTTCGACTCCGCGTTCACGTTCAACACTTACCGCCTTTTTCGAATGCGGGTCCATAACGCTGTTTGGTCTTTCGCAGAATGCAAGGGGAACGATCATGCTCGACAATATGCACATCGATTGCGGAAACTGTGGTATGCTACTCCCTTGCAAGAGCGTCAAGATATGATGAAGACAAATCCCGACGTTACGGTTCCTGCTGGTACAGACGGAGTGCTGGATAATCGAACGAAGAATGGTCGTTCCCACCGACCTAAGAAGTCCAAGACTAGAAATTCAACTACCCCCAACCCACGGCCAGACAATGTGTCCACGGAGTTTCAAGCGAAGAAAGTTGTGATGGTTAAAGCTCGAGCTATGTTTCATCAAGTTGCCTACCAAGAACACATGCTGAAACTACAAACTGAATACAATCGAGGTAGTTTGAGTGGTGTGATCGTAGCCACCGTCCAGAGCATGAAACACGCGATTCAACTTGCGAGAGCAATGGATCGAGGTGGGACTACCGACGACACTTATGCTGCAATATGTTCACGAGTGTCAGGTGTGCTGGCAACAGCTACGGGAATCACTCGGTTCCCACCGGAAATCGAGTCCGACAGCGACGCACCATCGCCCGAATTCGCCCAAGCGAGATTGAACATGGCGCTCCAAAACTATGCAAAGGCAGTTCATGAGGTCCACGAATTAAGTCCTGCGCAAGGCATAACCAGTGATCTTGATAGCGCTATCCTGAGCAACACACACATTTTTTGGAAAGACCGAAGGAATACCCACTTATCGACCGTCTTAGGCAGCAGTAAAATCTAATTTGCGTAAACTTAATGAATTCTGCGTATCACCTCGAACATTATCTAAGTCAAATTCCGCTAGTCATTCAGAATGAACTGCACAGTCATAGCTGATGAAGCGCGCGGAGGCCTTCCGGTTGGTCGTGATACGCTGGGTTCATCTCTTGAGTTTGCTTGAACAGCGGCTTTCTTGGCTTTCCTCTTAGACTTCTGTGGTTTTGTGCTCTTTTTCTTTGACTTCGACTTTGACCTGGTCTGTTTCGACATGCTGCGTTTCGTTGTAGCTCTAGCTTTGATTCGATTTTTCAGCTTTTCTAGGGGGTCACGTGTGCTGGTGTTTATGCTGTATTTCCGCAGTGCTGCTACGACATGAGAGCACATCAGAAACTTGGCATAATACCTACATTCGCAGGTTTGCTGTTGCATATCTACTAGCCAGCCTTGGTGCGGCATTCGAAATGTGTGGGATCTGCGATAAGACCACTTTGTCGCGAGTTCGTAAAGATCTTTCTGTTTTCTTCGTGATTCTTCTTCCTCGTCACTTTCATTGTCTGCTATATGATTGACGAATCTGTCACTTACATCTTCATTTTCATCTTCAGAATCATCACTGGAAACGTCAACTAGTTCGTTGTTAACCACCGCCCTCGAAGTAGCGTAAGGTTCTTCATCGGAAGTGTTGGGTGATGAACCGGTATCTTCGTCAAACATGAGACGGTAAGACGTCTCATCATCCTCACCGTGAATATCAAGTTGAAGGACGCGGACACGATTGGCATCACTAGTGGGTTCAAATTGGACTCGTGAAGTTTCAATCATTGCTGCCGCCGCTTTTATCATTTCAAATGTTGGCTTCGGAATGTAGTCCTCTGCAACAGGGGTCAGCACAACAGACGTCTCGACAAAGTCACATGACTTGATCAGCAGGCTTCGCATGTGATGGCGACGTCTTCGTAAGAACTGCTTTAGGGCCCCATTCATATTTTTACACGGATTGTTGGTAGAAGCATAGCCCCCCCCCCCGGTGTATGATACGCTTGCCATTTCCAATAGCGTCCTTTAATCCATTGCACATCGAAGTAATCGGCAAAACCTTGAAGGTGAGTTACTCGTCTCCATTCTGAAAGTGCCCGATCGCGAGTAGATTCAAACTCATCCAAACTTGTCGAAAAGTGCATGTCAGTTATTGATTTCATAACTAGCATTCGCTCTTTAATCGGAAGATGTTGCAAACGTTTGCGAATATTGTACAAGACGTGAAAAAAACACATCAATTTCGTCGCACCAGAGGTTGTCGGAACAGATTCGAATGCTTCGTATTGTGCATCCTCTGCATCGCCCATAGCGGCGTCAACACGAAGATTATTTCCCCTGATATCACGAACTAGCGCCGTGAAACTGCGAAAGCACTCTGTATAGTCGTGAGTAGTTCGCCTACTCACCACAAAGAGCGCTCCAATTTGGAACGCTCGCGCCTTGTCTGTATATCCACAAGCCATTACTGGATAACCAATATCACTGACCTTGAAGGTCGCGTCCGCGTGAAATTGGCAATAGTTTCCAGAAAAAGAAAATCGCAAACAACTATCAATCATGGATAACGATGTAATTCCAATGATAAATGAGTCAGCATCCGAACCACACCCCACATGTGCGAAACCCTCTCTGTCTAGTTTCGATCCAAAAAGAAATGCGGTTTCCGAAGGCAACCCTGCACGATACACCGCGCCTTGACTAACTTTTGAATGGCCTTTATCGAATTTTTTGTACCATAGTCTCGTCGTATTCCTTTTAAAGCGTCGTGGATTTGTTTGAGACTGGGCCATCCTCGAGGTGGTACTGTGATCGATGTTTGTTTTTTTAGGTTGACGAGAATTAGGCGAGGAGGAATTCCAATTTCATCTTGTGACAAAAAGAACTTCTTCATTGCCGACGAAACACGCGCAGGATGCGTCGCCGTACACGGCATAACACCACGAATGTGGCCGTGCTGATTTACCCAAACTGTCCATGTGTCTTGAGCCGAACAAGTAAATATTTTCCAGATTATACTGCATGTTCCTATCTGTTTGCATGATTTACTTGAGCATCGAACCCGACGTTCAATCATCGTGTGCTGACCGCCTCCACATACTCGACACTGGTCGAAATCTCGCTTGAGGAATACCGCTGAACAGCACATCGACGTATCCCGGAAGGACTCATACTCCACTTCTGAGTAGAGCTGTGTGAGCTGACGCCATTTCTCCATCGTAATGCACTCTGAAAAGGCTCCGTGCAATAGGTCGGTGGTTTCAGAATGATCGCTTTCCTATTATTACTTACGTTCGGCACAATTATGCCAATCGGCTCTTATATTACAACCAGCGTAGTATAGGCGGTATGAATTCTACTCTGATTGTATAGTGATTCCCCTGTGTATGGTTGAACCGCATGTTTGTATGTTTTTGCCCCAAAAGCTGTATAATCTGCCACCATCGTCTTGACAAAGGGACGACAGGGTGGATCTTCGACTGATCCAAGATTACAGGTGCGTTGTAGAATAAACGAGGGCGTCTTCGTGATCCCGGCATCAGCGACAAGGGCCGGCGTCTGTTTTTCAAGCAGGTACCCTGAGGGTCGTTCTTAAAGGGGGAGAATTTGTAGTACCGTTCTTCTAGTGCTTAGGGGTGATCGTGACGGGACGGTAGTATATTCGCTTCGGAAAACCTACAGCCCATGTTTGTGTGTCCATGTTTAAATCTGTTTTTGAGACATGTTTGGCCATGTTTGTAATTTATGATTTTTCTTTCACTTTTATTTTGCAAAACGTGGGGCCACTCATTCAAGACACGCGTCGCTCCTGCGAGAAGCACTGGCTGCTTCATCCCCGCCGCGCTGCAGCAGTGCTAGACCACCACGCACCGCTCCTGCAAGGAGACTGTGCCCCTCCCCCTCGTCTGGCGATCTGCAGAGCGCCACGTGTCGCTCCCACGGGAGGACGACAGATTCGCTCCCCCCTCCGTCGACCGCCGAAGCCGTTACCGGCCACCCGTCGATCCTGCCCGAGCTTGCCCCCTCCACTTGGTGTACGCGTCCCAGTGAGAGGCTGTGGTACTCTCACGTCGTCTGCAGTACTGCTGAGTGTCAGGTACGAGTGATGTACGCTTGCGTTTGTGCCTATGTTTTTGCCTATGTTTTTGCTAAATGATGTGTCTCTGTGTGGCGTTCGTCGTAGAAGCGTCGTGCTGACAAGACTTGACGGACAGCGAGACGAGAACAGCGGTGGTCCCAAAGCAGAACAAGTGGTACGTGTTGACGGAAAGATCGTATGCGTTAATGTTCGTTACCGTTAGCTGTTCTTCACCATGTTGTTGCAGATACCCGCCTGAGCTTCATTGGTCTGGCTCCCGACCTTGCAAGCGTACGTATAACATGTCAGTGGTGGGCTCAACCATGCTGCTGTCATGATTTATTCCGCCATGTTTCTCCATGTTTCTCCATGTTTAAGCCATGTTTCTAACATGTTTTCTTTGATCATGTTTAACCATGTTAGTGGCATGTCAACTGTGTTTTGTATGGCGATTACAACAGAGATATGGCCCGCACGAAGAGAACGGCACACATACTGCGTGCCATCCAGCAACAAGACGCAGAGGAGGCTGCCTCCAGAAGTAACGAAAGTGTCGATGAAAGAACAATGACGAACAATGAAACACCTGATAGTGTAGTTGAACGTTGGAGCGAGAGTGATGGAATCCCTCCTGCGCAGGAGACAGAAGGGCTGTATCAAGAAAGTTCAGAGCAAGAAGAGGAACGAGATAACGCAACAGATGAACATGATGTGAAGGAGGATGAGAACGACGACGGATCCGATTCGGAGAGCAAGGACAGTTCTATCAACGGCAGTGAGAATGAAAGCGGTGAGAGTACGACAACATCAAGTAATTCGAATTCACGCAAACGTGCGCTGACGGACCGTGATGAAGAGCTGTATTTCGTTCCAGAACTCAAACGCTATCACAAGACCTGGAAAGCGTTTGAAAACTATCTCGAGAAGTACAAGGCTGAGAACTTGCTCGTCCTGGCAATTGCGGAGACGCTCAATGTTCGGGTCAGAAATGGTCAAATCCGCAAGATGAAGAAGTATGCAGATAAACCAGAGTCTGAAATACATCTTGTGCCTGAAAAGTTGAACCCGTTCAAGCGGGTGTACATGTGCACGCATGGTTAGAAAACGCGCATTCGTTCGAAGGGACTACGACCGTTGCATGGTGTAAACTCTACCGGTTGCAAGATCCGTTTCGTGGCTCAATTAACGTCGCGGTCGAGTGGAAAGTGGTGTGTTCAAGTGCAGCATGCATTTTACGGCCACAATCATCCCGTTTCAAGGCTCGTGTACGACACGTATCCATCGGTTCGCCGATTGTCCGACGATTCTCCCATTATGAGTGATGTGGAGCTTATGGTTGCGAGTGGAAGCAGACCCAGCCGGGTATACGATTACATTCGCGAGAAATCTCCGCACCGTGTGCAGATGCAGGATGTCTACAATCTGATAGCCAAGATAAAGAAGTCAGGTGGGTCTTGGCGACGTTTATCTCGAATGCATCGCACTGTTTCTAATTGCTTTGATATGTTGTAGGCAATTCCTTGACGGACGAAGATCAAGTTGCCGAACTATAGGTGGACTTCAACCATCAATTCCTTGATGGACGAAGATCAAGTTGCCGAACTATTGGTGGAGTTGGAACATCAACTACGACGAGGATATGAATCAATTTCCTGGTATGACGAGTAACTGGCTAGCGGAGACATATTTGCCTGAGTACAAATTTGCGGTGAACCCTGATGTATTCAGCAGTTACGCTATTGAAGACGAGGGGCAGTTTGTTACGTTACGTCGAGACGGCCGGTGTCACCGTGTGGACAAAGTCGACTGGACATGCACGTGCGAGTTCGCTTCAACCATGCACCTCCCTTGCAGACACGTAACGCTGTACCGCAAGCATGTCGACAGGCTCTTCACCATTCCGTACGCGTCGATACCCTCCAGGTACGAACCATCTCTTCCATGTTTCCGCCCATGTTTCACCGAGCTAATGTGGCGTAGTGGGATCGCGAAAAACTGTGTGACGCGGTCTTCCCTCACACACGTGGGGCCTAAACTACCGACTAACGGAGGGGGTACTCCGATTGTCCGTGGGGGCTGAAGATTCTTCTCACTTTGTGTACCCGTCGGTTGGGCGGGATACGCTCTTCCAGGGTGACTCGCGGAAGGTGTCGGGCTTGATCTTCGGTTGAGCTGGTGTGGACGGCACTTGGGGGGCTAGTTGTGACTACTTCGCGGAAACTCTTCGCTTGGCAGTCGGTTAGGGGCGTAGAACAGGTTATTCAATACAATTGATCTACTTGGGGTTGTCCTTGTGTGTGTTCCAGTGTTGTTCCTCTTCGTGCTTGACCGCCTCCTCTTGGCGGGATCTCTGGTTTTTTTTTAAAGAAGTTGTGCGACCTGGCCAAGCTATCCAGGTGGTCTAGCGCCTTCTCCGTGCGTGACTTGGTGGTCCTGTCGTCAAGGGGGGCCAATGTACTTCCCTGCCTCGGAATATGCGGAAGCCACTTGTGTCTTGCAAGGAAAATCTCTCTCTGGGTTACGTTGCTTATTCTCCTAAAATTCTCTCCCTCTCTTTATCTGTCTATCCTCTACGCTGGCTCCCTTTTTCAAGCGTTGGACACCTCCCAGCCTCACATTCGCAAACTGGCTCCATGGCTTAGCATAAATGTAGATGTACCGCTATTTTGGTACAAGTCGATCTTGACTGGTCCTGTACCGAAATGATTGCAGCCTGATCTCTGAAGATTGGGCTTGGAAATCAGATCGTGTCTTGAAATGATTGTCACAAATCAGGATCAGGATCAGAATCAGACTCCGATCTGAGTCCTTCTTCGTTTGCAAAGATTACAAAACGAGATCTGCTTCGCCACATACGTCCCCCGCGCGGAGCACGGCTCTTACAGCGACCAAGCTCCGTGCGCAACAGCACACAATCACTCCAACCATTCCCCCTGACCTCACAAGTCTTCACAGCCACCCATCTACCGCTCATGGATCCTGCCGACGGACCAGGGACGCCTCCAAGCGCCGAAGACCTTCCTCCGACTTTGTCACAGACCACGAACGGCCAGTGCAGACCTCCGGCAGTCTCCAGCGTCCCTATGCCAGCTGCAGGTGAGTCCGTGGCGCCATTCTTCGCGCCCATTATCCCTCCTAGCTCTCCATCCTGATCTCGAGAACTTGGTACTGATCTAGAGTATGTGGTGTCCTTGTAGATCGTCGTGGCGATGATGTAGATGGTTCCCGCGCTGCAGCCGGCGTTCCTCGCGATACAGGCGGTTCCACCTGTCCAGATGCCCAAGTTCCTGTTCTAGATGAGCTGTTCATGCGTGCACGTGATCTTGAGCTCTCATGACTGACTTGAGGTGTTTTGCATACCACAGGCATCCGCAGAGATCACACAGGCGTTCCCAGTGACCCACGGACCGCCTCTCCCCTTCGTATTGAGCCCACATGGGCTCCTTTGCCTGCTGTCGTACCCACGGTCGCTCTCGCACCCGATGAGTTAGATCGTAGCGCGATTCAAGCGTCGATCTCGACCCCCAGGGCTGTTCTGGACCAAGATGAAGCCTATCGTGATCTTCAGCAGGCTCACGCTGATCTTCAGCGAGCTCATGTGGCACTTCGCCAAGAAGTTCGAACAGCAAAGGAGGAGCTGGCCGAGGCCAGATCGGTGGCCGCTCCGTTCGTGCAGTTTTGTCAACAGCAGTACAACGCCTTGCGTGCTCGCCTTGAGGCCCCGCAATTGGAGATCGCCGAGATGGAATCGGCGTTGATCGAACATCAAGATAACGCGCGGGAGATTGAAAACATCCGAGAGCAGCACGCACTCGCGCAGCATGTGCATGAGGAAGCCGTAGCTGATCTCCATCGTCAGGTCGATGACCTTGATGCCCGTCTTGCGGCGTCGATCTCTGGGACACAGGTCCACCGGCTACAGGAGGACCGAGACGCGGCTATCGCAGGTCGCGACACTTTCGAGGCGGAGCGTGACACTGCTCTCAGCGATCTCTGCGTACGTGATGCTGCACTTCAAGCTTCTGAAGACGCCGTCGCACAGCTTCAATTGCAGATCTCGGTCATGGGTAGTCAAATTACAGATCTCCATGGCCGGCTCACACGAGAACGTACCAGCTTCCAACGTGTCCAGGATCAGAGTCTTCGACTACGCGATGAGCTCCAAACCAAACTGGACCAGACGGAGCAGGACCTTCTTAACGGGAGATCCGCACTGCGGCGGACAATACAGGGACATGATCGTGCCCGCAAAGACCTCGTCACCACTCGTACGTTGCTCTCCCTCTGCTATGTCCCCTGTGACGTCATTCATTGTCTAGTCTGACCGGTGTTCATTTGTCGTGTGCATCTGACAGGTGCTCAGGTCGACACGCAGTGCACCAGGATCTCCCAGCTAGAGCGCCAAGTTAGCATGGCTCAACGTGCCGAAAACACCATCCAGCAACTGTCAGACGCCAATCAGACGTTGTCTGCTGAGCGCGACGCCGCACGACAGGCACAGGCGGAGACAGAGACTGAGCGTGACCAGCTATTGGCTGAGCGTCGTGATGCGCAGGCTCAGCTCGCCAGCTTGAGCACTCTACTGCAACCACTGCCGACCCCAGTACGCGTACGACCGTTGGCTGTACCTAATGCCCCAGGCAGCACTCCCCAATCGGCCGGATCATCCGACACTCGCAAACGCGGTAGATTTGCCTCATCAGGACAGCGTTCAGCGGCGTCACCGGGCTTTTCACAGCAATCACAACCATCCACTCAACGCCAGAAACCACGCGGTCGATCTCCAGTTCGCCAAACTCCATCTGTATCATCACCGCCCCGCAAGCGTCGGCCAACACGTCCATTGTCTCCATATTCGGAGTCTGAGAGCGAGGACGACCGGATCCACGTTGCACTGGCACAGTCTCGATCAACGGGGCGCCGCTCAAACGTGTCACTGAGGTCTGCGGACGCGGGACCCGGTGGCACCTCGAGCAGTCCAATCACTTTGGACGCACCTGATCCCAACGCAAGCCAATCAAGCCAGAGCGACGTTGACGAGTCCGGCGATTCCAGTAGCGAAGCTGATAGCAGTCGTGGAGGCCCTGGAACTGGCGGCGGTAGTCCTGGCGATAGCAGCTCTGGCAGCAGCGACGAGTCGAGCAACCGTAGCGGCTCCAATAGCGGTGGCAATGCCCATGACTCGAACGAGTCGAGCGACTCAGACAGCCCGCTCCTTTCTGACCAGGCTTACGCCGCGCTGGCTCCCCCCATAGTGCCCAGGGACCAGTGGATCCCCGGATATCGTAGACCTCGTCACAATGCTGCGCAGGCCTACTGCGATCATTGGCCGCTTCGCGATGTTTGTCTCCTCAGCGTTCGGCAGCTCACGCTCAAGGTGTTATTCCAGCGATGGACGCGGCCCAAGTTCTGGCTCTTTCCGCGGAACCCAGTCGCTCCCAGAGATGGTACCTGGTACCCCGAGCTTATCACGGAAGCCAACATTCGGGCGCTGTATAAGGCCAAGCCTTGGAACATATTGCCGTCATCGCCCCCAGATCCTTCGAGACGTCTGGCTGGTTCGAGGACTTCTGCCGGCGATACGTACGCATCGAATCCGATTGCCTGTTGGTCTTCTGGGAGGCTACGCATATGCTGCCCGTCACTTCGGAGATGCAAGACTCGGATCCCTTCTTTGCCGACTTCCACGAGAAACGTCGGCTCCGGCGATCCCACATAGGACCTCGCTGGCGAGGACTGCTTCAACGCTTGCTAGATGCCATGATCGCGGGTATCTGCGACTTAGATCTCCTTCTTGACCCTTATTTCCTTCATCTTCCACGCCGCGGCGAGTACACCGCCTGGTATCCGGGTCTCGGCGCTAGTCAGCGTCCTGTGGATCTACTCACCGCTCTCACCGCGGTAGATCAAGCCGACCCATGGCGCAACCAGCACCGAGCTCACCTCGCTGACCATCCCGGGTCCCGAGTCGAGCGTCTTGAGCGGAAGTTCCACCCAGCTCACGACCAAGAGTAGGATAGTTGATGTAGGTTCACTTGCATTTCACGGTAGGCTCCTCAATTGAAGCCTACATAGGTTCTTCCCCTTGCGGATCTTCACGACCCGGCGGGACCGCTCGTGCGTCCCGACTCGTACTCACTTTAACAAATCACCCATCCTTCTGACGTGCGACCTTCTCGCACGTCCTTCGACTCATTCCCTCTCGCAGTGACCGTCTCACTGCGAAGAGTCTCCACCTTCCTCGTGGGACTGCATCACTCCGAAACTGTTGCGGCGGACCAGATTTCTCTCGAAGTCGCGAAGCAACGCTCCACAATTCAAGTCGACTTCGTCCACCCACGTCGGATGATCTGCGTATCCTTTCCAGTACACCAGGAACTCTCGGCGCGTACAGCCTTACCGAGTCTTACGAGTCGACCTCACGTCCGCGATTCGCTCCACTGCGTACTCGTCGTCTGCAAGCTCCGTCTCCCGGCTATCCTCCGGCAGGAACGCTACGTCAAAATCCACGCGATCGACCTCAGGAACGACTAGAGTTACCCCCGGTCGATCTGGGAACTGTCGTACTGACTTGAGCTTGGACACGTGCACAATAGGGTAGATCCGATAGTCTGTCCCAGCGATCACCAGCTTCGCAGCATACCGGTCCACCATCTCGTCCACGCGGAACGGCCCATGCCAGAGATGCGCAAGCTTCCGGGCATAGCCCTCCTTGACGCGATCCAGATATAGCCAGACTTGATATCCCGCTTCAATGTTGTGTGGATGGAGGTTCTCGTTGTGCTGATCGGCTCGGTTCTGGATGGCTTCACGTAGACGCTCGTTCACCTGTTCACGGACTCGCTGGTAGTGATTCTGGATGTGATGTCGCCATCTCCTCGGGTTGCGATCACGGCGTCGAGTGCTGCCTAAAGACAGCGAGGCTCAAGTGTTGATCGAGGATCCCAGCCGTGGACAAGATAGAAAGGCGTGTCGCCCCGGGTCCTATCTTGCGCAGTATTCCGCGCAAAGGTTAGCCGTTCAGCAAACTCGTCCCAATCTTTCTGGTTCACGTCTGCAACATACATCTTGACTGCGCGAGTCAGAGTCTGGACCATTCTTTTTGCCGTCCCATTGCATTGCGGCCGGTAGGCCAACGTGGGGCTCTGTCGCTGGACCACAATCCTGTTGAACGCGCGGAACACATCGGCCATAAACCCTGGCTCCCGATCGTGCCTGATGACTTCACTTGCTCCAAAGCGGCGAAAGATGGACTCTTCATAATTTTCGGCGACTTGCTGAACAGTTCTGGCGCCGCTCGCCTTCGCGATCACATACCCCGTGAACAGGTCGACCCAGATCAGGAGTTCGGTATTTCCTTTGAATGATCTCGGCAACGACAGCACGCGATCCATAGCGATGATCTGGAACAGATAGGTGGCCTGCAAGTTTCCGGGCGACTCACCCTGAATGGTAGGTCTCCCTTTTCCGGTCTCGCAACCGTTTCACTCACCGACGTACTGTTGAACGCTCCGAAATAGACCTCTCCCGTGGAAATGTTTCCTGACTCGTTGGTAAGTTCTTCCGATTCCCTGATGACCTCCTTCCAGGCTGACGTGGTAATGGTGCAGAAAGTCTTGTTGTAGCAACTCCGGCACTACCAGCTTAGCGAGCGAGTCTTGGACAGCGTCTGATCGGGCAGAGTCCGGGCAGTAGAACATCAATCCGTTCTCGTCCACTTCGTAGTCGTCCGCGATCTTGGAGCAAGTCCGAGCTTCTCTCGCCGATAGACCCGCCACGTCTCTTCTCAAGTACGCCTTGAGATCCACGATCCACTTCTCTTCGTTCTGGGATTGAGCAACACGCTTCATTCTCATATTGTTTCTTGCAGACACTCCGGTTGAGGTCAGCGGCGAGTCGCAGATCGTGTTACGGCAGACACGTGGACCACAGCGTCTTGGTGTCGTGGCTTCAGAAGTTCTTCCGAGCGGTTGAGAGTCAACAAGTTTTGCTTGATCTTCTCGGACGTCACGATCGTGCCTGCCTCGGCGTGTAGCGCCTCGCTGGCCAAACGATCGGCACTTTGATTCCAGTCTCGCTTCATGTGCAAGAACTCGTGCTTTGGCCAGGGCGAGAGTTCATCCATCGCTTTCTTTCGGAGAAGTTGTAAAGCCGGCGCCTTACATGCGATCTCACCACGCATCTGCCTGATAACCAAGTTCGAGTCTCCACAGATCACAAGTCGTCCCCTGTCCAGACCAGACAAGAGGTCGAAGCACAGGAGTAACCCGTGGTATTCGGCTTCGTTCACCGTCATCTTGGTAGCGTACTCAGATGCGGTCGTGAGGATCGTCCACTCGGGCAGCTTCCAGACGATCGCACTATAAGCGCCGCCTCCGTGTTTGACACGAACTGATCCATCGAAACTGACTACGATTAAGCTCTCATTTGGTTTCACCGTAGGCGTCGGCATGACTACGATCTGGCGCGGCTGTTTCCTGGGCGCGATCGCAGCGAGAGCTTCGTCCACGTCGGCGCGAGGTGTGATACTTGCAGCGAGCGTACCCAAGATTTCGTCTTCGCCTCTCGTGCACTTCACAATCTCCAGCGTCCATTGTGACAGCAGCGCTGCCCACGTACCCAGGCGGCCTTGAAGGCCTGAGGACCGCAGCAACCAAGCTAAGGTCGAATGCCTGCACAGAACCTCGATCTCCTTCGACACTAACATAGAATGGCAGACGTCCTGAATTCGCAGCAGCGCCAGCACTTCCTTTTCGACGATCCCATAGTTGAGCTCGTTGGACTTCAGAATCCGACTGGTGAAGGTCACTGGCCAGAACACGCCGTCATGTTCCTGCACCAGAGCAGCGCAGAGCAGCGGAGATCGCCCACTTGTTCGCATAGACTACCACCACCGGAGTGCGACTTGGGTCGAAGTGCTTCAGGATCGGGGTGGACACGATCTTCGCCTTCAACATGGTGAACGAGACGGTCGCTCTCGTCCATCGATGTTCTTCGTCGCCTGCCTGTTCGTCGTCCCCAGTCTGTGGCCTGCTAGCTTCAGTCTCGTTTCGGCGACGGAACTCGTGGAAATCAACTTCCCGTAACTCGTACAAGATTGCAGCGTACACCGAGAGATCTTCGATGAAGCGACTATAATAATTCAAGCTTCCCAGGAAGGACTGCATCGCTCGCAGTGTCTGCGGGAACGGCAAGTTACCCAGAGCTTCGAGATCCTTCGGTCGAGCTTCCAACCCGTCGATCGAGACCTGGTGGCCTAGGTAGTCCACCTTGCGTTGGCCCCAGAAACTCTTGGTCACGCTGATCGATAAGTTCCAACGGTCGCAAGCGTCCAGCCGTCTTTCCACTTTCTCGCAGAGGGTATCTCAGGAGTTCGCAGTCACAAGGATGTCATCGATGTACGATCTTCTTCCCAGTACCGATGGCTTCGGGTCCGACTCTGGTTCGCCAGACTCGAACACGCCTTGCAGCTCCTTGGGGTCTTGGTTTCTACCGATCTGGAGATATCCGTACAAGACGTTGTCCACTAGCCGTTGGTAGATCTACGGCGCGTTCTTCAAGCCGAACGGCATGCGAGTCCACTCAAACAGCCCAAAAAGAGTTATGAACGCCGAAATCTACTGCGCGCGTTCCGTAATGGAGACAACCCAGAAGCCACTTGCCATGTCGAGAGAGCATAACCAAAGTACCTTGTCCAAGTCTTCCAACAAGTCGTTGATCAAGGGCATGGGGTACATCATCAGCTTGGTCAGGCCGTTCACCAGACGATAGTCAATGCAGAGACGGATATCGATCCCGTTCTTCTTCACGATGATCACGATCGGCGATGCCCAAGGTGACGTCGACGGATTAATGATCTTTGCAGACAGCAAACCCTTGATGAAGTCGAACAGCTTCTCACGGAACTGCGGAGCCACTCGTCGGCAGCGTAGCGCAACTGATTTCGCGTATCCAACATCAATGTCACAGACTACTCCCACAGCCGCTGGCGGCAAAGCGTTTCCTTTTCCGATAAGGAGATGTTTTCGTTCTCAGATGATCTTCCGCATACGATCTATCTCCTCTGGCGTATTCTGTTCAGGATCCCCGACTTGGATATCTTCGACCGTGACTTCTTCGGTCGTGGTCGCAATCTCGGGCAGAACTGCCATCTGGTCTTCGACATCCTCGGCGAACATATCTCCGCCTTCGTGGTAGCAGACTTCGTCGTCCTCTTGAACGTCCGGCGCTGGATCCGGTTGATCCGCGAGGTCCTCTTCCTTGGACGTAGGTACTTCTGGGACTGGCTTCATTCCTGACGGCACTGCAGCTTCTACGGGGGAAGGCTCGGCTGCTTCGTGGTCCTCGGTCTTGATCGGGTCGGACTGGCTGGGTTGCACCAGCGCTACCGCCGGCTTTGACTCGTGGCGCAAGATACGTGTCGGGGTGCTGTACTGTGGGCGGTCTACCATAGAACCGGGCGGCTCCTGATCAGATTCATCTTCATCCTGCTGATCCGTGGTAGCTTCGTACGCAAGGTTCTGCCACTCCGCATACCTACGCGACCCAACCGACACGTACCCAGGCAGGCGAGGAACACTATCTTCAGCCAGCCAGATCCCCAGTCGAGTGTCCCGTTGCAGGATCAGTTCCCAATCGCTTACGTTTGTTATCCTCAGATACCTCGACTTGCCGGGGCCCTTCACGAAGGTAGGCACCCACTTCTCTCCTCGCGTAACCCAACGTTTTTGACGGTCCGATCTGCTGTTATGCATAGGTGTCTCCACCGACGCAGCGGCGCCCAAAGTGATGTATTGATTGAGCGTAACAGCCCGATGCGAGCTGCCATACAACGGACGTCTGCCAGACAACTGGATCCGCACCTCGTCAGGGAGACACAGAGTCCCGTCGGCTAGGTCCAATCGGATCCCGGCCTGAACCATAACGTCCATGCCTAAGATCGCGTCCTGCCCTGTCAGCGCACCGACCCAGGCGTCGAAGAAGTATACCAGCGATCCCGCTAGCGTGATCTTGATCGTGGTACGTCCCTGTGTCGTGTAAACATTTTCTCCAATTCCCACGCACTCTTGTCTCTGACTTTCGTCTATGATACACCCAACCTTACGAGCAAAGGTGGTGTCCACAATAGAGACTTCCGCGCCAGAGTCAAAGAGCAATGTGGCCTTCGTGTTGTTGATCTTGCCGATGGCTTTGGCCTGCTTGAACCACTTGCCTGGAGCGTGATACTTCCAGTATCCACGCGATTCACCAGGCTTCATATCCCATCCGGGATCGGAACGCGGTGCCTTCTCCAGGCTATGGACGACACTGAGCTTTCCAGGCTCCGTGTCCGGAACATGATCTTCCCAGTAACCGCGTATTGTGCCGTCGGCCAAATCCAACTCCATCACGACATTCGATCGAGAATACTCGTCCCTCCGCAAGCTTGCAATCGCAGAGGTACGTTTCCCATGAACTCCACATGTATTGTTGATCGTGTTTGTCGGTGCGCTGACCTTCACGTTTGCTTTCTTCTCAACGTATGCGAAAATACAGAACTTAGAACGCTCGGCTCGTACCAGATTCCAACCTGGCGAGCGTTCTAGTTTAACATCTTCTCGGCACCAGACGGCAGCATCCCAGCATGTTTCGTCGGGTTGTACCACTGGCGGATCAAGTTGTAAAACTCTTCCATCGGACATTCACCTGCTTCGTGAATCTCGCCACAGGCTCGACAGACGTGCAGGCAATGGTCGGCCGGATGCCCCTTCTTGCCACACTTCTCGCAAGTCAGGCGCTTCCAGCAGCCTTGATCCGAGTGCCTTGTGGATCCGCAATGAGAGCATCGTTCCAAGCGCTCTTCCGTCCGCGGTTGGCCGTCATCTCGGTCGGGACGGTTCGTCGATCTTGGGCCGTCCCCGCGGAGATGACGTTGCCCCTCGGCCTTTCAGGGATCGTCGGTTGCGGCGGCGTAGACTTGAGCTCGGGCCTGATCGTCATCTGATCCACTGGACCACGATTCCGATTCCGACCCGCTGTTATCACTCGATACGCGGAGTGCACGCACGGCGCGCGCGGTCTTCGAGGAAGCTTGAGGAGGTCCAGACAGGACTCTCTGGCGGTGCTTGTTCGATCCAACGGCGGCCTTGTCTTGGCGGGCCTTAGCTCGTTGGTGTACACGCAGGATCTCGGCAAGAGCGTCGCCATCGGATACACGCAGAAGCGTTAGCTGATCGGCTAAGTCACGGTCGTCCAATGTCTCGATGAAGTGCTCGACATGCTCACGGAGCGTTGAAGATGGTCCAGTCTTGATCGGGAGCTTAGCGCGGAGACCGATCACCGTCAAGCGGCGGAGATATTCGAGTGGGGACTCTTCCGATCTTTTTCTCGCGTGGTAGTACTGCCTCGCGAGGGACACGCCCAGCCCACAGTATTCAACACGAAAACCATCCAGTAGTTCTTTCCAATTGCTTCGCGTCGATCGTCCCAGTTGCTGATACCAGTTGCGAGCCGGTCCGGTGATGAGTCCGCCGAAGACGATGCACTTCTCACTATCCGACGCTTGATCGCGTGTAAACTCAGACTTGACTTTGCCGAGCCAGCCTCTAGCGCGATCTCCGTCATGGTCCTTACCGGAGAACTCTTTCAGTTCCGAGATTGCCGACATCCGAACCCGAGGAAACGAGGAACCATTCGTCGCTGACGCACTCGACGTTTCTGCTGATGCCATCACCGCGCGCTGAGGCACGTCGATGCTCAGGTCATCTGGATTGTATTCGTCTGGAGAATCGTGGTGCGAATCCACTGATTCCATGTCCACATCTTGAGTTCCGGGGGCCCTGGTCTGATCGGGCGTCTGCAGTGTCGATCCAATAGCCTTCTGCTCCTTCAAGAAACGTTCCATCGCAGCGTTGAAGAACGACTGCATGCGGTCAGGACTTTGCGGATCAAGTCTTGCAGCGGGCAGCGCTTCGCTTCGCTCAGGTGCCTTGTTCTCTTCTGTCTGGGCCCGAAGCATGGTGGTTCCAGACGGCCCGAGAGTCATCCTTCCGAGCTCGACCTCGATCGAGCTACAGCAACGGACAGAATGCAACTGCCGCCACCATACCTGCCACTGCGTCGGTATTTGCACAAAAAGCCGGGATCAGTTGTACCATCTGTATCCCTATAAATTTTATTTCAGCCAATTGTAGTCGACAAAATGTTTAATGATTTTTCTATGCTTATTAAGAGTAAGTCATAGAACAACACCGCAAATCTGACAAATTCAGATTTTAACCAATAGACTTAGTTCTAATACAGCAGCTGCTTATAAATAATGTTATGGACGGGTCGGGCAAGTGTCATCCTGTCAACCAACACTGGCAGTTAAATTCTGTCCGTTGCTGTATCGGATCCAGCTTCCGATGTCGCTGACGCGTATTGCGAAGAGCCGGTCTGTGGATATTCTAGCGCCTAGCTCGGGACCAATCGTCGGGGAGGCAGCGCCTACCAACGGAGCAAGCAGCTCGAACAGAGTTTGGGAGGCCTTCTCGAAGGCGGCTAGGTCCTGACCGAACAACTCGTTCGCTTCGAACGCTCCAGCAACGATACCGGCTTCCTTCATCATTCGCATCAGCACACCGACGGTGTCCAGCTGATCTTTCCCTTGAACCGGGGGGTTACTGGGCCTTGGAGATCTCCGATCGCCGTCGGCTTCACCACCTTCATCACCGGATCATCGATCAGGAACGCGTTGAGTTTCCGGCGGTAGAAGACCTTCTCCAGTTGACCTTCCGTCCAGTTCTTAACTTCACTACCATCGTCCGCGTCTGGCGCATTCAGTCTCACCTTCGTGGACTTCGACTTTGACTTCTTCTTCGTCGACGAAGCGCGTGGGGCGAGGGGAGTGGTGGTGGATGAAGATCTTTTGGCTTTCGCCATTGGAGCTTCATCCGGTGGGTCACGATTCACATCGCGACCCACGGGGGCTTCAGAGAGACCCTGGGGAGGAAGTTGAGGCATCTTTTCCGGGTCCATTGCTGAACCTACCTCCTTTACTTCGACAGAGCTCCTCCCAGCACTCTGGCGATTGATGCTTCTTTCACTCTTCAGATGCGACGACGGCGATGCACCTTCCGTCGACGCGCCAATCCCCGGCTCAACTTTGATCTTGACGTCCTTGACGTCTTTGACATCTTCCTGGTTGGACTCACGGTGATATCCGGAGTCACCAGAAGACCCGGGCACGCGCACCATTGTGGCGTAGTGGGATCGCGAAAAACTAGACGAGAGGCAGTTTGTTACGTTACGTCGAGACGGCCGGTGTCATCGTGTGGACAAAGTCGGGACGTGCACGTGCGAGCTCGCTTCAACCATGCACCTCCCTTGCAGACACGCAACGCTGTACCGCAAGCATGTCGACAGGCTCTTCACCATTCCGTACGTGGCGATACCCTCCAGGTACGAACCATCTCTTTTATGTGTCTCCATGTTTCCGCCCATGTTTCACCGAGCTAACATGTACTATCACATGTTGTGTCCGTGTTTTGACATGTTTAGATGGCTGCGTGTTGGCACTTTAGAAGAGAACCTGCTGTATGTTGACGTCCCGATCCGGATCAGTACCGGAAGCGACGAGGTGAAGCGAAAGAAGCAAATGACGGAGCGTGACAAATTCAAAGCGCGCAGGATGTATTCAACCGAATTACTACTGAGATTACGGATCTAAGTTCCTAGCTGCCCTCGAAGGATTGGAGGCTTGGTGGGGAAATCTTAGAAGTCGTGACATTGAAGAACCAGGCTCTGGACAGCCAAATGAGCCCGACGGTGCGTCTGATAATGAGCCTGCAACTCAAGTTGCTGCTACCGTGACGGCCGTGGATGAATTTGAAGAAAAGAGCAGCAGAGTGCAAGACGACCAGCAGAGTGGTAGCAGATTGGGTGTGCTGCCATTCAACCCTCGCGCAAAGCATGTAGGCCGTCCTCGTAAGGATAGGGCCGCTGAAAAGACCCAGCGTAGCCAAGAAAGGAAGGAGTACAACAAAGGGTCAAAGATGAGAAATGCGTTACGTGGAGACGATGTCATGACCGTTGAGGAGTTCCTCAAAAGTCGCTAGCCGGTTCTCAAAGAGCTGTCGTCCTTTTTGAACACCTTTGAGGTGCGCTTTCGGGGTCACAAGAACAAGAAGATGGAAATTGCGAAACGTGTTCCGAACGTTTCGTGCGTGCCTTACAAACTCCCACACTCGGTTGTGTCGACTGCACTGGATATGATGGAACGTGATGCACCTTTCGGAGAGACCATGGACCTGTGTACGCCTACAGATCCAAGCGAGGCGAGCTGGGTTGCAGCGATTGACGGGGTGGGAGAGTTCACACAACGACAACTTATGGCAATGCAGTATATCTGGAGCATGACTACGGCATGTAACCAAGGAATGCAGTGCTATTCTTGGTTGATGGGCAAAGTCGATACACGCTTCAATGAAGAAGGGGCGGCTTCACAAGCCGATATACTGATAAATGCATCGCCTAGCGAGCGTCTTCCAGGTTTTGGAGCTGGATTTGATTTGGAGTGGGTGCACATGTACTGTGCACGACCTAGATGCTGGTATCACGACTATTTTATTCACGCTTTCACTATGACACTGGCTTCAACCTACAAGAGCATCAGCACGATTTTTCTGCCGGCTCTGCGGACACCTGCGCCTGACACATCCAAAGGAAAACGTGTCCCTCCTCGGACATTAAGCTTGCTGTCGGGGTCTGCTGAGGACATGGTGTTCATGCCCATGAACGTCAATGCAAACCATTGGGCATGTATAGTGGTTGACAAGACGAGAAAGTCGATTTACTGCTACGACAGCATGGATAAACGCGCAAACCATAATCCACTTGAAGAGCTAGCAGAAGAGTTGGTCAAGAAAAGTCTCCCGTGTCCATACCAGATCATCTCGCTTCATAGTCCAATCCAAAAGGATAGTGACAATTGCAGCTTGTTTGTCTGCATGTTCTTTTGGCGTCGGGTCAACAAGGAGGTGGGCAACGACTACACGGAGGATGGTCTACTACGTCGTCGCTGGGATATCATGCGAATGGTGGTTAATTTTAGCGACTCCAGCAAGAGCGACAAATAGTAAGGAGGTGTTGGCTTTCGCTAAGTGAATCAATACATGTTTCCATTCATGTTTACATGTTTTTTCATGTTTTCGATAAACATGCTTCCAAACAGGTTTGCCCATGTTGTCCATGTTTTGGAGATGCCTCAATCCGCTCTTTTCATTCCAGGAGGTAGTTTCAGCACATGGAATACACGAGTTCGACCTCTTCCGACAGCCAGGCATTTCAATCGGTCTTACTTTCTCAGCTGGTTCAGTCAACATGTTTTTCCATGTGTCCAAACCTGTACCAAACATAGACCTCATATATTACGGCATCGGTAAGATATTTGTCATATATTTCCATGTTTGTCCATGCTTTCAACGAGACATGGAATGTATCCATGTTTTTACGTACATGTACCTAACTCTACTAAAAAACATGGGCTGTATCGCCAGCCTATTCGCTTTCGTGTTGAGAATGGAGGAGAAGCTGGATCTGCACTGTGAAATCTGCTCACTCCCACTTCTCATTCTCTCGCACGACGTCCAGCATGGACCTCGCCGGCGATCTGACAGCGATTCCGATACGTTTGACTTGTTTGACGGCAGTGCTTCCGACGAGAACCTCGAGTGGGAAGACGTGATGGTTTGTTTGCTTTGTGGCAGCCACGTCAGTGCTCCAGACGAGAGACTTTCTACTGCAGACAGCGACTCGTATGGAGGCAAATAGCACATTGCCACACCTGCGCCAGGTGAATACGTTTGCGCGGACATGTACTTACCGCAATCTCAGAATGATCGTCTTTGCAAGGTACTTTGCCGTTTCCCTTCGATTTCCCTCGTTCTCCCGTACACCCCTACTACAATGGCCAAGGTGAAGCTACTACCAGTGCCCGCATCTATGTCATTTGCTTATTGCGTAATCGGATCAGCAAACTGTAGTAGGATACTACAAATACTATCCCCGGACATGTAGGTGGTCAACTTTAGACCCCTGCCTTTTTTCAAGTATTCACACGTCACAGACAAAACGTTTTGGACACTTTTGTGGTCAGCTGAAAATAAACTTGGTTTTACTATGGTTGCTCCCGGATTGGTACTTTGCACACAAAAGGTGCACTGCTGTCCAAACAGCATTTGTATGACGTTTTTTGGAGGACTGTAGCTTGCGCAAAATGAGTCGCTCGAGATTCAGCGATGTCTCCTCTTTCTAACCATGTGCGCAAGGATTGGGGAGATGGAATATCATGGGAGCTATGGTCGATAGCCCATCTTTGCTATTGACTTGAATTTGTATACCAGCCCGTGACCACATACATGTCCCGACCACATACATGTCCACCGCGGATACCGATTCTCCCCCGTTAAGAACGGCCCTCAGTCGCATTAGTCTGCAAGTCTGCCTTGGGCTTGGAAAATGGTGGTCGAGCAGAGTGGTCGTTAATGCTCCCGTCGGATAAAGGACACGAGTTCAGCTCCGTTTACATTGCGAACGGGACGGAATATGGACTTTTCATCTACGAAGGCGACGAGATCCACACTATACGGACCATTTTTGACTGGGAAACTTTAGTATCGAACTTGTCGGTGGGTTTGGTATTCATTCGATGGGTTCTAGCTCTGGTATCGCTGCACTCTGGAGCTTATCATCGCTAATCGTTATGGTTTAGTGGTGGAATCGGTTGTGTGTCGGGTACAGGCAGCTTTAAGTACTTACAACTCGCATCACTACCTCGCTTGAAGATGACACTAGCAGTATTCTGGACTGTAGGTTGTAGATTCGAGGGGCAACAAGTTGGGATAGCAGAGTCGTGGTTTGTCATGTACCCTGGTATCGCCAACTTTGTGTTGATTTACTTCAGTTTACTGAATTCGCCGCTAAAGCTCTCCGTCGTCGGATGTCGGATGTGTTGTTCACACCTACAGTCGTCGCTCTATGCTTGTTACATTACTTTCGACTGGAACTAGCCGAGTCTGGCTGGTTAAAGGATGTAGATGGGCGCATCGCGTCAGTTGTGTTCTCTGACGAGGCTGAGAAGCTACAGTTGGCAAACTACTTCACCTCGAACCTCGCTTGGCGGATTAATGGTCGGGTCTCACTCATTTTTAACGTCAAGTTGGCTATCCTTGCTATTAATTTGCTGCCGTTGTTAGTAGCTCGCTCATGCTTAATAAACCACAACCTTATTATTATTATTATTAAAAAAAAAGAAGTCGATGCTCAGAATTGGGTGTGCATGGCGTTGAGAAAGCTCTTGCATTGCGTGCGAAATATGTCGGAGGTCTCGGGTGTTCATTGACGTATATGGTTGCAAAACTTGATCGAAAGCAACACCACGTGTCCTCTATGAGTTTTACTGGGAAACTTGTAAATACGCGGACTGAAAAAAAATATTTTCCTGGATGTTGAGGGTCTTAAAACTCAAGGAGGATGCTCCAAAAGTACGATGGTGACACCAGTTACGTCATTTCTTGGTCGTGCTCCTCACAGCCAAAGTGCTACAAACGTCAATAAGTCTGATGACAGCAGACAGAATTCCCAACCTGCTGTACCTCATGAAGTTGCGATAGTAAACAGCTACGAACTCATTCGTCTAGGATACCTCGTTTTCGGTGACAAGTACCTCATTACGTTCGATGAATGGGCCCCATTCAAATCGTTTTACCACTTCTGGAACCATCGAGTGCTCGTGTGGACGCTTCGTCCTGTGGTTGCGGACGATGATGCGGAAATTGCCGGTGGTCGAGCTTTACAAAGTACAGAACCTCATCTGTGGCGTCTAGATGATGCACGACTCCAAAGAGTTCAGTGGTGGCAAGTGTCGGCATGCGGAATTCAATGCTAAAGACATTTAAACTATCATGAATACCGCAACATCTAATTCGTTTGACCACTGCGCGTGGACTACAGCAGTAGACTTGAACACGCCGGAACCTCAAATAGCGCTCAGTGGTGTTCATCTCGCTATTTTTTTTCGTATTCCCGACACTTAGCAACTGCTTGTAGACCTTCCTGTCCGCCTCAACTCAATTTGAAAGACCTCACTGTACGCAGATCGAAGCAAATCGAGTCCTTGAGATGCCCTTCTTGCTCCAAACTCGAACAAAGTCGACTGTTGCTCCGGATCCCTCACTTCAACTGTTACAGACGCTCAAACCAAGTCAAAACACGACGCGTTCGTTCTCAATATTCAGTGTACAACTGAAGCATACGTCAGATTCCACGCCTTCATCCAAGCTGCTGACGAGGTTCATGCTCGCTGTCGGACTGTATTAATACCATTGGGCAACTTGTCTCTTTATTGTTTTCCTAGCGTGTTCGCAGCTTTTAGGAGCCATTTGGGACTCCACTACGACAGAAGAACATGTAGTGTATCTCTCCTCGGGTCTTCACAGATTGTTAGTGACAATTATGTACCGTATGCAGGCCGTGATACTGTTTGTGTTGGTGAAGGAAACTACTACGAACCAAGAGTTGCGAGTTCACTATTAGCCACATCAGGAACTACAACAATACTGGAAGATGCGAGTGGTTTAGCAATGCAAGGGTACCGAATCAAGCAGCGTCGAGAGAAATCCGTCACTGAAACACTCGAAGTTACGAGATCTCTTGCGACTTGATAGCACGCACTATCGACAATATTTTTAAAGGATGGTTAGCACTTGGCTACACGAATCTCACTGTACGTCGTTGACGACTGGGACAGTAAGAATTTGTACTTACTTCCACATACACTTCCTGTTTTCATCATGCCGTACTGGGACAACGCTCCATACGCTCGACATGCCATACCCATAAGGGGGGTGACGCGTGAATTTTCGTCTTGAAGACGCCTACACGGGGACAGCAGATGCGTCCGATATTTTAACTTTCCATGGTGTCAATCAAAGTGTTCATGATTCATCATGAACGTACAATCGAGTGGTTAAATCAATCAGGAGGGCACTGGGAGAATGGATGCTACGAAGATCTACATGTAGAGGGTACAAGCCGAGCGGAGCCCCGCAAGCGGGGCTCTTTTATCAATTTAAGCCGAGCAAAGTGGGTGGCCGCCTCGCTTCGCTCGGCGGGGTGTCGTAGAACCCGTGCACATTTTTCAAAAGTTGAACTTACTTTCTGTTAGAATTGGGAGGTTTCAAACGAAAATCTAACGTTAAGTTGGAGCGCTTAACTGATATTTCGCATTTCTGAAGAGCGCGACCCCCGCTTTAGTTTTACTCAGATCATAAAAACCTATAAGCAAAAAAATGCAATGGCAACCAAAGCGGACCCCGTTGGAGGGAAGGTAATGCACTCCATGTAATAGTGTCTGCATGAGATAATTTTGTTTTTAGAATTGTGAAAACAACAAAACGTATTTTAGACCAACCTAATTTTAAAGTAATCCTAACAGGGATGCGCAAATGGTTGCTTTTTCGTAACCTCAAATGGTATAGCGATATGAGAGTCGTTCAGACACATGTACGCTCTCCTGTTTGTATAGCTCATTCGGCATACTATTCACAGCAGTACAGCATATCCAGTCTGGTTTTGTCTTAGCGAGTAGCGGAATGACATTTTAATGTTTTAAATAACACAGACCTTTTTGTAGGCGTTGAGGACGCTTCAGATATTATAGTAGTGCATGACTGCATCGCACCCTTGCACGTGAATGTTTGCGCAACTAAATGATCGAAACACCATTCAGTAGTTTCCGATTTCATAGTGGTGCATTTGTTTAGCAACTTGAAAAGATTTTTACGTACTGTAAACCCTCTAATTGTGCCCCGTGGTTCTGCGTTAGTACCCCGCTAACACGAAGGGTGGGGTACTAACGGGTTCTTCCGATTAAAGTACCCTCTCCGAATAGTATACCCTTCCTAACAGTATACTGTACCCCTCAAACCAGTTCTTCTATACTAAAATCAAGTATTACGAATTTCAAATGCAAGTTTTGACCGTGTTTTCAGGGCATACTAATACTACCGGTACACTAATCGGAAGAACCCGTTATTAGAGGGTGGGGTACTACCAAGGGTGGCCAAGGAGAATCGTGTTTGATAGCAAGTCTATCCATCTAATTATCTTCGCTAGCGCTTGTAACTTCGTCTTCAAATGCCTCTACATTACAATAACTATCGTCGTTCTCGGACTTGTCCTCCATTAAATGTATGGACATTTAGCGTAGACCAAAAGCTAGGTATTGTCTCCAATAAAGTAGAGACGGAAGCTGGTAATGCCTCCACCTCAAAGTTTTTCTCTGATGGTGTAGTTACACTTCTTCATGACGACTATTCGTACTCAAACTTGGCAATCAAACTTTGAGGTAAAATTAATTAAATATCGTTACGAATAGAATACGCTTACCATGAAAACAGATTTCCGTCGGCAACCTGCACGCGAAACCAAGTCGTCTGTACAGTAGTGGTTGATCGTAGGGTAATTAGCTTCGAGACGGCAAATCTGCTGCCCTTGAGTTTTGGTGAGCCTGATGCACGTCTTGGTGGGCGATGGCATTGTCCTGGGGTTGTGTCATGGTGATGGTACTGCACATTGTACCACTTATATGGTACCCATATATCAATGTACCACTCATTTGGTACAAACAGCAGACCAACTGCAGTCCGTCCGAGGTGTTGCCGTGACCGCAAAAGGCCACGCCAACCATACGTCCAACGGCGAAGAGTTTGTGGCATCACATAACTAACCGAAAGCCCAATCGACGCACAACAGCTAGTTGAGAAGTTAAGAGTACTGGCTTCGCCCTGAAGGAGCAATTTAAGTGGGTCGCCAATTCTTTATTCAAGTGGATGCAACAGTTCGAAGCCGGCTCACAGGTGGACAGGCCTGTGAGTCGGCTTCGAATGATACAACGTGCGTTAAGGAATTTGGCAAGAAACAACGGCATTTGCAAGAGATGTCCTTCGGACGTCCTGTGCAGAATGGACTTTTACCATAATTAAGCTCCCTCAGAATATTCATATTTCTTGATTTGGTATTCCTTACTACGATTGAGGGGTGAGAGGGGATAATTACTTGGACTTGTATGCAACCGTTCACCAAAAATCGTCGGGAACCACTTTCATGTCCCTGTTGAGCGGGTATTCCATACCTACGGGTTACTAAGGAGGGGATCATCTGTCTAAGTAAACGGCCTTCCATTTCTTGTTATTTTCTTTTCGAATTATCACTACGGAGAGGTGTCTGGGTGCCATACATAATATTACTGTGTGGTGCACACCGATATTTTTGTGGTGCGGCATACAGGGCGCTCTATTAGTGCGATATTTGCAAAGAAATGACAGGGCCCGTAACTGGCTAAAATTAGTATTAGCCAATAGATTGTTTGGATCACCCAGACACAATGCGTCAAGCCCTCCAAAAAAGTGGCCACGGTACAGGGAGAGGGGTAGGTAAAACGGACCTGTAAATATATATCAGATACGATGGTACTCGGACTTGATGAGCTCTGCGCCTGGAGCTCCGTACTATATGATGCATCGAGTCTTTGATATGCGTACAGGGAAGGAATTAGACCAGACCACCTTAATTTCGGCATATGTCAAATTTAGCTGGCAATGTGCCAGATTAAAGATTCTAGGAGTGCCGGATTTAAGAGACTCTTCAGCACTTCCAACCAACGAAAGCACGATGGGCCAGCTAAAGCCCAGCGTCTCAAGCAAGCCCCCCTCGCGTAAAACACCATTTCAGTCTGCCCAGGCACTCCAGTATGGACTGGAAATCGCGATGCTCGATCCCAAAGGTGTGGTTGGCTCAGTTCGCTGTCTATTTTGTCGATACTTTGGCAGAGAGAAAGCGCCAAAAGGGAAACGCAAACGGACACAAAATCCCAAGTTCTATAAGGCGCCCTATCGATCACAGAACTACAGCGAGCACAACTCTTCTGCCCACGCTGTGAAATGGGCTGGGTACCAGGAGCTGAGCGACTCTGATAAAGTGCAGTTTTTTGTCGGCCTTACTTCTCGCAGTAATCAACTAACCTCTCATTTCGACGGGGAAACTTCCGTTTTGTGTTTTTCTTTTCCTGAGTCTATTGTGGACAATCTGATTGGCAAAACATTCTTCAATTCAGAAGATGAAGACGTATCGTTGGGAACCGCGCTTCGGGTATTTGGTGTCGTTGAAGGAGGCGTATACAAAGTTGAGATAAAGACTCCTCTCCGATTTTCGCTCACTATTCAGCACCTTTCAGTTGGATTATCATTTCGTCAGACTGCTGCTGTTTTACAGCAACACTACTCAGCGACTGGAAACCCTAAGTTACGTGGTGTGACCGACACACTGGTGAGTACGTACGCTCGTTTTCTTGTGGCTTTCTCTTTTCAAAAGATTGGTCAGCTCATGGCTGATTCACGAATGTGGGGATTTGCGTTTGCATGTGATACAAGTACTCACACTGATCGCTCTTTCATGGATCAACAAATTCGACTTGCGGTTAACGGTGTGCTCGTTGATTTGCGTTTGTTGGCTATTCCTATGTTCGGTCGTCACACTGCAAAGGTGCAACTTTAATTGATCGCCAAAGTACTCGATATTTTGTACCCTCAATGGAGAGACAAGTAAATTGGTATTGCATCTGATGGAGAAAACACTATGACGGGGCGTCATGGTGGCGTAGTCACTTTGTTGGAGAAGGAAGCCACGCATTCTGTTTTGCGAGTGTGGTGTGCGGCCCACCAGATGGATCTCGTAATGAAATCAGGATTTTCACTCGTCGACGAGGGGAAATTTGTCAAAGTAACGAAGGATCGGATTGTTTATCTTCGTCGCCAGAAAAACTTGATTAAGGAAATGGGCGGTGCTGCTAAGAAGCTCACTAATAGATGGTTGTATATGGGCAACGCGCTGCGGTGGATTCTACAAAATCATTTTTGTCTCGCAGAGTATTTAGACGGGAATACTTCGGTAATGCCAACCCCGCAGTGGTGGGTTAATGCTGCTGTGGTGTATAGTATCACATCCGTCGTGAACGTGGCGTTTGTCAAAATACAAGCCAAAGAAATGATTTTATCTCAGCAAATGGCAGAAATAGCGCTTTTGGTGAATCGGTTGCGCGGCCTGCTGTCTGTTGAAGCTGTTTCAGCCGCTGGTATTGACCACAGCTCTGACGACATCATTACGGAGAAGTACTGGCTCAAAGAACTTCACCTCGTCGATTTTGTCAAAGACCAGGGAACATTTGTAATGAATAATCTGGATAATATCCAACAAAGTGACAAAAAGTCTACTCTTAGACAGCTTGGAGAATTCGTATTGCACGTCATCAAAGATATGGAGCTCGTACAAGCAGAAAGGGACAGCAACAACGACGCAGCGCCTACAGTAGCACCGCCTGTGATGCCTTTAGAGCTTGTAGAGATTGTACCGAGAGACTTCGGCGAGAGTATTTTGGGGTCACGTCGAGACCAATTATCCAAATTTTGGACGGAAGCTCAAGTTCAAGCAGTTGAACGTGAGCATCGCGAGCTGTGTAATGCTAAAATGCTAAATGCGTTAGTCAGCGCCGCGCTAGACGAAGAAAACTATGAAACCAACTTCAACGATGGGTGGGATGCAATTGAAAAGGCAGCAGCACCAGCTACATACTCGCATCTTCGGCAGTTCTGTTGTGGTTTGGCTACCGTATTTGCCAACACGGCATCGGTCGAGTCGGACTTTTCGATTCCAAAGTGGGAATTGAATGACCGTCGCATGGCGTTGACTTCTCTTGGTCTAGAAGGGATCTTTCAAGCAAAACAGTTCGAGCAACTGGACAAATAGTAGTTAGATCATAGCTGCAACAGCTTAATTTGGGCAAAGTGCCGGAAAAAAGAATGGAAATGTGCCGAACTAAAGCTAATACGACATAATCCGGCTTTTGCCAGTTTTAGGAAGGTCTGAATTAGACTGTTCCGACCCCGTCGACTGCGACACTGCACCATATTTGAGCGTTGGGGCAACAAATTCAGCCCAGGTACTTCTACTCGCTTACACAATATTAACTCAATTTACAGTGCGAATGGGACGGAATATGGACTTTTCCTCTACGAATCGTACGAAAGTCGCAGACCTACTGGAGTTGTTAAACGCCGAACTAAAGCCAATCCCAAACGCTTGAGCTTCATCGCGCCATTTTCAGGCCAAAACGTTGTGAATCCAAAGCAAAAAAACCGCACAAATCAACGCGAGGTGGTGCTCGTCAGCAGCTACGAATTAATTCGTCTCGGATATCTTGTATTTGGAGATAAATACCTCACCACTTTTCAAGACTGGGGTCGACTCACTGCGATGATTCTGTTGCGAGCTTTATTCCACCTGTGGAACCATCGAGTTCTTGTTTGGACACTTCGGCCTCAGTCTACCGCCGGCGACGCTGAAATTACTGGCGGTAGAGTGTTGGAATGCACGGAGCCGCAACTGTGGCGTCTAGACGACCCGAGATTGCGAAGTGTTCGTTGGTGCCAAGTCTCAGCTTGCAGCATTCAATGCTAATCCAGATCGTGATACCGGTAGTTGGTGTCCGTAATAGACAGTTTTGCGAGCCAAAACTTGTGAGATCACACCAAAGGCACGCAAGCTTACATACCAGGCTTTTGCATCCTACTCGCAACGGAGTCCAAATAGTAGCGACCGGCTGACGAGTGGTATGATAGCAAAGATTTCGTTCGTGGTGGATATCTTCGTGTGCCGTTAAAAAACGCTAAGAAAACTTTAGTCGCTACAAAGTGAAACGTGAGAAATAGTAACACAACATCAGCCACAGAGATCAGCGCACCTTCACCGAGAGACGTTCACCACCTTGAACCCCAGCACGATATTTATAGGAGAGGTGAAGCATCGACAGTAGATGTGCTTTCTCGTCTTCCCTCAGCTGCGTTGCCAACCTGATCAAGTACCGAACTGCTCGCTTCCTCCTGCCCGATGGCCTCACTCGCTGCGCTAAACCACCGCCGGAAATGTATGCAAGGTCTGTAAGCATCTATGACAGTTCTTGCTCGTGAGCTGCTACGCTGACATCTTTGTTAACTTTCGAAGAGCTTGATCAATTCACCCACTCTATGGGGTGGACTTTCAGCGACTTGGGCAGCGAGGGAGACACCGGTACGAGCCTGCATGTCATATTTGAAGATAACTCGAAGTGCAGGACATAACCTACCGTGGTTGAACACAGAGCTCTACACCCCACATGACGACGCAGACCTCTCTCACACAGGTTTTGGCAACGTCGATGAGATCCCGAGTGACTTTGTTGCACCTGCTGTCGCTACTTCCAAAACAAAAACACGCCAGAAATCAACTTCCTCTCGCAAACGAGCGACAGCAGCTTCATCAGCGAAAACGCACCCGGGCGATGGTCGAATTTCAGCTGAGCAGCAGCGGTCACTTCATCACAAGAGACGAGTACACAATATCACCATCCAACAGCCGAAGCCAAAAGCAGATCCAGTAGACTTCGTCTACGACATCAACGTGAGGCGAAAGCTGCGTGAACAACTCGACGCCGAGCGCAGACGCGTCTTACAGGAAGCTAAAGCTCGAGAAGCTAGTCTTCGAGCCAAGAGCAAGTGGGTCTTCGACAAGCGCGACACGTCGCCGCCAAGACGGAAACAGGCGTGGCAACCCAGCAGTTCCAGCAAGAAACCCTCCACCCCCGACAGCAGTCAACAGCCCCGCTTGCGTGCATCTTCCAGTCAACGTTCCACGTCCTCTTCCAGCACCTGCAGCTCCCAACGACATCCTAGTAAAAATTCCCGCTTTGACGACGTAGAAGCTTCGATCCAGGAGTTTGAGCGACGTCTACAAACTCAATGGAGTCTTCACGTAGATCAGTAACTAATTAACTCCCATATCAGTACACTCAAAACAAGATCCATGATACAAAAAGTAACAGAAATGAAGGGGTATGGGCTCATAACCTGTGGAAATGCCTAGCAGCTTTAAGAGGGTGGGAGGAAACTGTTGGTCCATTTAGCTGGTACGTAGCGGGGGAGCCACGAGGATCACGACGTCTCCACGTACAAAGAGCATCTCGATGGTGCGCTTGGACTGCTTGATGAGCTCCTCGTACGTCTCGGGGTCCAATTCCTGCACGGTAATCGTCTCTTCCACGTCGCTCAGCACCATGTTTAGGTGCTGGTCGTACGCCTGCAACACGCCACGGAGCTCGCGGTCGCCACGGCACTTGACGTAGATGCGCTCGGCCACGCTCAGCTTGATCAGGTCCAGCGGCTCGTCGATCGACGCCATGGCAGCAAATGGATGCGGAATAGGAGTGATGGTGGGGTCTCAGTTGTTCTTTTACAGGGATGTTTCCCTTGTTCTAGTACAGAGATTTGATATTCAACCAATCAACGACTTTTGAAGAAATTTCTTTTTCGACCAATCATATGGATCGACGTCTCTTGAGTCAACCATTGGCAGTCGAGACACAGCGCTATAAGACCCACCGATGCGCGGCGAGAACGCAGGCGTACTGAACGCCTTCAGCGACGTGAGCGAGTCCTCGGACAGCGACGAGGAGCTGCTGCATGTGATGGACCCATCGGACCCGCGCGCGCACCGATCGATGCCGTCTGTCGTGCAACCAACACGCACCAAGTCGTCGTCGAATCAGAATGCGTCGCGCTGGGACTCAGACGACGATATCGGTGAGCCAATCAGCGTCGACTCAGACACGGAGAATCAGAAGAATCAGACACCGATCGTAATCAACGATGATGACGCCAAGGTTGAACCCAAGAAGAAAGTTGTTGTGAAACTCTCCAAGTGGGCACAGGCGCGTTTCCTAGTGCCTGCCAGCCAACGCAAGATCCCTGTGTTCGAGGAGCCGCCTCTGGAGCCGCTGAACGACTTCATCTTAAGCGACTTCAGCTCTCGATTCCGCGGTGATGCGTGCGACGTGGAGGTCGAGAAGAAGATCACTGTAGAGGACGAGGAAGAGCAGAACGACAGCAGCAAAATGCAGGTCGGCGCGCCTCTCTTCGACGCCAACTCGACGAGTAACGACAAGGAGACCGAGGACGGAGATAAGGACGAAGCTAAGGACAAGAAGAGCAAGAAGAAGAAGAAAGAGGACGGACGCAAACGCAAGGAGAACAGATACTTCGTCACAGATCTGGCCACCAAGTGCTTCCACTGTGGAGAAGTTGGACACATGGCCAACGTCTGTATGAACGACAAGCTGGAGCCACCTTGCTACTACTGCGCGCTGCGTGGACATCAGTCATGGGAGTGCCCCAATCTGCCGTGTGTGAACTGTCTGCAGCTAGGACATCAGGAGAGGGTGAGTTTCGGTTTTTGCGAGATGATTCAGGTGGTAGAACGCTGGACTGATGCTGTGAGTTGCTATGACTGTAGGACTGCAACAACCGAACGATGAATATCGACCCATGCAACATTTGTGGCCGCGCCGGACACATTGAAGCCGACTGCGACAACGTTGTGATCCAAGACGAAGTGACGTGCATGGTGTGCACGAAAGTGGGGCATCTGAACTGTGTTCCTGTGGCGCCTCCTGCCGACAGACGTGTGTACTGCCCTCACTGCACGAAGAACCACACACTTGACATTTGCCGTACGTACAGGGAACCAGCTGCGACCAACTTTGCTACCCGAACGGCTAGTGGTCGCACCGTGCAGACGTGCTTCGTCTGTAACGAGGCTGGTCACATCGCTGCTGAGTGCCCTATGCGTTCGAATGGATATGGCAGGGGTGGAGGCAACTGCTTCAAATGCGGCAAGCCTGGACACTTTGCTGCAGATTGCCACAATTCGGGGAACAACAGCAACAATGGTCGACGCGTTACAGGCCGAAAACGTGGTCGCGATGTGGAGGACGAGTACCCCGACTACAATGGATACGACTACGACGAGGACGAGGATTACTATGGGTACGATCGATCTTCCAAGGGAGGCAAGAAAAACCGCAGCAGAGGTGGTTCGTCGCGGTCCAGGAACAACTCTGGCAACAAGGGTTACGCGCGACTGAATGAGGCATTACCTACAAGACCTTACAGAAACAACAATAGCTACGGTGAGCGCAGACATAACTCGCGCAGGTAGATAGACATTGCAGTGGATGCACACGAGCTTGGTTCTTGGCGGGCATCTTCGACGCATTGTACATGTATGCGAAGTTGTCGAAGGTGGAACACGGATCGAGCGTGCGTGCTAGGGAGATTGTGCTTGAAGTGCTGTAGAATCTATTTCCTTTTCATGAGCTTGGATACATTATCGTATAGCTTGAGATCCGTGAACTTCGTGTCGAGTGTGGCAAGGCAGATGGCAAACCCTTGAATTGGGCTGAGCGGGAACTACAAAATCAAAGAATTGGTGCGGTCAAAAGCGGGTTCGAGCAACAAGTATCTCGATGAAGGAGGGACGTACTTTGACATCCATCGTGAAAGTGTTCTTGTGGCAATTGCACTGTCGGCGAGGTCCCGGTGGTTGACAGGATACTCTGCCAAACTGCAACACTGTGCCGTCTCCGAGGGTCTAAATGGTATTGTGGACAACAAAAGCAAAGGTTAAGCTCCAAGACATTCACAGCAGCGAAGTCATGATGAGCGAGTGGCTTACGTCGCACATCATCTGGAAGTTCTTGATCGACGGCATGGTGACACGTCCACCAAAGTCCAGCACGTGACCACCTGTTTTCTCGTCGAAGTGTGGTCGTTTGTTATGCAGCATGAGCAGTTTATCGTTGTCTGCATCAGCTGTGTCGGTCATTTTATCCTTCCACGTCGATGCTGCACCGTTGGACTGGACGTGAGGGATCTGCACTGCGAGTCTCCCTGGCCCCATCTCGTCATAGGAAAACTCGACGGCTGCTAAGATATTGCGAACACTCGCTTCCAACGCGGTTTTGTTCGGACTCATGCCATCATCGTGCACAGTGTACTCGGAACCTAACTGGAAAGGTAAAGTACCAAGTGAGCATGTGAATAGTCATTTGGTGAAGGCTCACGCACCCAATTGCCTCGCAACTTCCCAACGATGAAATTACTGCGTCGACTCGTCGGGTGCTGCTCCATGGTGAGCAGGTAGTTGGCCGTCTTGTTGCTGGTTCGCTTTTGGGCGCACAACAAGAACTGCTTCCCTGACTCGAGGAAAAGTCGATAGACTGGATGCAGTCGATTGAGACCTTGACGATCGCGTTCAACGTAGCACTACGTGATGAACACAACAACAGCATGACAAACGTCAGCTCAGCAGCTCATGATGTTGTCGACGTTGTTCACACGTACGCAAATTGTGGCGGAACCGTGCGCTGGTGCTCGCATCACCAACGAGCGGAGTGCATTAATCTCCGTCCGTTTCGTTGCGCCAGAGAATCCTACGTCATGTGCTGTAGCGCTAGCTGCTCCAAAGACTTCACGGTTGGCGTTGATCACGGGTGCTGCAAGTGAGGGAATTCGTTAATCCCTATATCTTACTGGAGATGCTGCTATCTACCTTCTCGTTCCTGGTCGGAATCGTCCGAGTCGTTAGGGGCACCCCCTTCCGAGTTGTGACCTCGACTAAAGCTGCTTGACGATGTTTTATCGTACGAAAGCCATCTCTTTCGGGGGTCACCGTCCATCCCGCTGCTTTTCACTTCATCATCTTTGTCAGGCTCGCGACCGATTTTTTCTTCGGGCTTTGACTGCGACTCACGCCGACGACGTTCAGGGGCCTCGAACTTCCCACGGTCTTGAAGCTTCGATTCACGCTCGTCTTCGTCGGAATCAAGCTGCAGCTCGGCCATCATCTGGTCGTACGTTGCTTGTTGGCCACGTTGGCGTGGCATGGCGTCTTCTTTTGATTCGAAGCCGTACGTTGGTATGTGAGCACTGTTGCTCACCGAGGTTATCGTGCGAGCAACAACTCGTTAATTTTAGTTTTCTTGAAAATGGCGAGCCAACGCCAAGCGAACCGTTCCCAAGGATGTATTTTATTTGCATTGATCTCGTCACTGCGTGGTGGGTGAATCATTAGAGGAGCTCTATGTAGAGCGCAAGAACGCCTCAATGCGGGGTCTTGGTCTCTACGCAGCATCAAGACTACAGTAGAAGTTTCCCAGTAATTTGTGATGTCGTTATGCTACCGATACAGCGCGACAGCACGCGGAAGGTTTGATATCGAGTACATGTATTCGACAACTGCAGGAGCAAATCCAAGAGCTTGAGACACAGTACCACAGCTTGGATGAGCTTCGTCATCTTTGCTAATTTCTTGGATGCGGGTCCTTAAGGTTGCTACGTGGTGGTGGTGTATCTGCGAGACTCTCGCATTACCTGAGCTAAGTTAGCTCCCAACAATGACAGTGATTTGTGTTGTTCGTCCGAGGCACGCGTAGCGCACAACGCAAAGCTTTCGTATCGTCAATCACTTGCTGATGACATCGATGAAATATTCGGCACGCCGGGATTGCTACCCCAGCTCATGATGTAAGTTTGTACCTGCATCATATTCCAACCTTCGCTCCATCCAGGCTAGCGTGTTTTTCACAAGTATTGTTCAACTGAATCAAATGGAGCAGTACCGACTTCCTCTGTTTATTACGGTTAACTACTTATAACGGTCAGCCAATCACAGGGGATAATTTCAAATGTATCCATCCTCTGTTTATAACGGTCACACACAATTGTACCATTATGGTACCAGTCATTTCGTTTTCGGAAATGCCATGGATTGTGCAGGGCAAACGTCGAGCCTCGTTCACGGCGGGGGAGAAGCTTAAAGTGATCAATGCGGTAGGCACGCCACCAGACATACGCAAGGCAATCATGACATTCTATCCTGATCTGAGACCTGCTGCCTACTGAAGACTTGAGTGGTTTAGAGCAAAATGCAAAGTGATTGATTTAGGTCCTTAGTTCGCAAACTCCTTGCTACCTCTAAGCCTACTGGATTACCTACTGGGTACACTCTACTGGATTCTGAGTTACTTCTGCCAATCAGCGAGTGTCACGTAGAGCCCATCTTGTACCCACAATCTTGTACCCACCCGTGGCGTAATCGTCCGTCCCATAATCACAGGAGTGATTGCAGTGTCAATGAGTGAGGGTCATACCGGTATCTTACCGATATACCGCAGCTGGTCGAGGTGTCTTCTTGACAACACTCCCACTCGACTCGACAGTCTTCGGCGCTTGGATACCGAGCTTGCTCCGAAGAACTTCAAACTGCACAGCAGTGATCGCCTTCGTCATGATGTCAGCCAGCATGTCGGTCGTCGAAACATACTGCAGCACCACTTGACCGTCTTCCACCTTCTCGCGCACGAAGTGGTAGCGAATGTCGATGTGCTTGGTGCGCTTGTGAAACTCCGGGTTCTTGGCCAACGCGATGGAGCCTTGGTTGTCCTCATAGATCTTGATCGCTTCATCGCTTGCCATCTCGCCGTGTTCGCACAGGAACACCTTGAGCCACACCGCCTCTTGCGTCGCCTCCGATAGCGCCATGTACTCGGCTTCCGTTGAAGACAGCGCCACCGTCCGCTGCTTCTTGCTGCGCCAGCTGATGCACCCGCCGTTCATCATAAACGCGTAGCCACTTGTTCTCCTTCTTGACTCGATGTCTCCGGCCCAGTCTGCATCCGAGTACCCGCACGCGCCGAAGCTGTCTTCCCGTGAGAACTCGAGTCCGTGCGCAGGCGTCGCTTGAAGGTACCGCAGCACGCGTTTGAGGGCTTGCCAATGCGTCGGACACGGGTCGGCGGAGAACTGGCTCAGCACTCCCACTGCAGCAGCGAGGTCCGGACGCGTCGCCACCATCAGGTACATGAGTCCTCCGACGGCACTCCGGTACGGCACGTTCTTCATCGTGTCTTCGTGCTTGCAGCCGCCCTCGCACATGTTCTTGGTTAACTTGAGTCCAGGGTCTTGCGGTGTCTTCACAGGCTTGCTGTCTTGCATGCCGAACTTGGTCAGGATGGACTTGAGGAACTTGGTCTGCCGCACCGTCACTTTTCCTGAGTCGCGGTCGTTCTTGATCTCCATCCCGAGGAAATACTCGAGCTCGCCGAGGTCCGTCATCTCGAAGCGTTCACTCAACGCGCGCTTGGTCGACTCCAACAGCTCGTCGTTGCTGCTTGCCAGGATCAGGTCGTCCACGTACAGCACCACGAAGATCACCTCTTGGTCATTCCTCTTGATGTAGACGCAGTGGTCCGACTCGCACTTCTTGAACCCGAGCTTGAGCATGAAGTCGTCGATGGTCTGGTTCCACATGCGCGGCGATTGCTTCAGTCCGTACAGCGAACGCTTGAGCTTGCACACGTAGTCTGGGTGGTCTTCGTCTACGTACCCGTCCGGCTGCGCCATGTAGATGTCTTCGTCAAGAACGCCGTTCAGGAAGGCTGTCTTGACGTCCATCTGGTGCAGCTTGAGACCGTACTTGGCAGCCATACTCAGCACCGCCCGAATCGACGTGAACTTGGCCACCGGCGCGAACGTCTCGTCGTAGTCGATGCCGTACTTCTGCGCAAATCCCTTGGCCACCAGTCGCGCCTTGAACCGCTCGATCTCACCGTCTTGGTTCTCCTTCACTCGAAATACCCATCTGCAGCCGATCGCCTTCCGACCCGTCGGCAGTGACACGACATCCCACGTGTCGTTCTTGCGCAGCGACTCATACTCCGAGCCACAGGCCTCCTTCCACTTGACTGCGTCGCTGGATTCCATCGCCGACTTGAACGTGGTCGGCATCTCTCCCACTGAATCCACGACGTAGGCAGCTTCGAAACTGCCATCTTCCCCCGCAACGGCCGACATCTCGTCCAGGGCCTGTTGCCGGTTGTGCGACGCATACCGCTTGGTGCTCGGAACCTCCACGGCTTCCTCCAACGACTGCGTCCGATGGTGTCGCTTGCTGCCGGGCTCGAAGTCTTCGTCCCGTACAGTTTCTTCATTGTCATCTTCATCCGACTGCGACGAATCTTGATCCGTCACCACTTCATCTTGAATGACCACCTCCCTCTGAGAGTAGTCACGTCTCCCACCGTCGAAGACGTCTTCCATGAACTGCGCGTCGCGGCTCACCAGCACGCGACCGTTCTCCAGTTCTTCGAATCGATACGCTTTCTCGTGCTCCGAGTACCCGAGAAAACGGCAACGCACCGACCGAGCGTCAAACTTGGACCGTTTCTCCTTCGGCACATGCACGTACGCGTGGCAACCGAACACCTTCAGGTTCGCCAGCAGTGGCTTCTTGCCCGTCCAAACTTGGTGCGGCGACTTGTCGTGGCTGATGGCGCGCGTCGGACACCGGTTGCGGAGGAACGTGGCAGTAATGACCGCTTCGCCCCAATACGCCTTGGACAACCCGGCATGTTCCAACATGCAGCGCGCACCTCCACCAACGTCCGGTTCATCCGCTCGGCGACTCCGTTCAGCTGGGGCGTGTAAGGCGGCGTGAACTTTTGCACGATCCCACGGTCGCTGCAGAACTTGGCCATTTCGCGCGACGTGTACTCGCCACCGTTGTCGCTGCGGAGCGTCTTCACGCGCTTGCCCGTCTGAGTTTCTGCGAGCGCAACGAACTCAGCGAATTTGGCAGCCACCTCGGACTTGTTCCGCAGCAAGTACACCACACAGAAGTGCGACTTGTCGTCGATGAAGGTGACGGAGTAGCGCTTGCCACCAAACGTTGACGTCTTTATGGGACCACACACGTCGCTGTGAACCACCTCTAGCACTTGCTTCGCGCGGTTCGGCGACGACTTCATGTAGCTCACTTGCGTTTGCTTGCCGAGTGAGCATCCGCCGCACAGTTCCCACTGCTTCACCGACGCCATGTCGATGCCAACACCGTAGCCCTTCTTGACGATGGCGTCTAGACCGCCATGGCCGATGTGACCAAGTCGAAGATGCCAGAGGTACGACGTGGTGTCCCCTTTGCGATCCTTCGAGCTTGCCGCATTGGCCTCGTCAGGCATCACCGGTGTCATGCAGAGCTTGAACAGACCCTTGCCCTCACGAGCTCCGATCTTCCACTGCATGCCCTTCGTTTCCGCGAAGCACCCGTCGCTCTCGAAGGTCACGGGTCCGACATCCTTCGTGAAGCGACCAACCGAGAACAGGTTGCGCGACAGCTTGGGTATATGCCACACTTTCGTGAGCACACCCTTCTTGGTCCCGCGCGGAGTCTTCATTGACATCACGATGTCACCGCTGCCGATCGCCTGTACCACACCGTCGTCTGCGAGGTGTACGTCGACCGGAGTGAAGACCTTGTAGTTCCTCATGAACTTCTTGGAACACGTCATGTGCTGCGTCGCACCCGAGTCGACCAGCCACACATCACTTGACTTGGAGGCGCAAGAGTCGCCACCAACCGAGAAGAGATAGTCGCCAGAATCTTCATCCTGCGCGACATTCGCACGCTGCGACCGATGTCGCTCAGCGTCGTTGTGGATCCGCGAGGGGCACTCCGCGATCCAATGTCCTTGTTTGCCACACTGATGGCACGCACCGGTCTTCTTCACCGGTCGGCCCTTGCGCTTGTTGTCCTTCATCATGAACGCTTGGCCAGACGTGGCTCCGTCGCCGCCCTGCTCCTTGCGCTTCATGTCCTCATGCAGGAGCCGAGACGTCACGAGTTCCCATGTCAGCGTGTCGGCTCTCGACTCCAACGCCGTGATCAGGAACTGGTACGACTCGCTCAGACTTCCCAGAAGCGTGATCACCAAGTCGTCCTCGCTGACCGGAGCGCCCACCGCGTCGAGCTGCTCCGCCACAGTCTTGACCTTGTTGATGTGCTCCAACACATCATCACCTTCGTCCATCATAGTCGTGAAGAAACGTCGACGAAGGAAGAGCTTGTTGGCCAGGCTCCTCTTCTCGAAGTGTCCTTCCAGTCTTGACCATGCATCATGCGCGCCACTCGCCGACCGGACCAGCGGTAGTTGCGAATCCTCCATCGCAAGACAGATGATCGCCAGCGCCTTGCGAGACTTCCTCTTGAACGCCGCTTGGTCCAGCACGGTAGCACATTGCTCGAGCTTCACTTCCCCGCTCACGATCTCCCACAGATCGCGCTCCTCGAGCACCATCTGCATCTTGAACTTCCACGTGTGGAAGTTGGTTCCGTCGAACTTGTTGATGCGAGCGGTCGTGGTCGGGATGGTGTCCATGGCGAATGCGAAGTCAGTGGCGGGGGGCAGAGTCTGCGGGGCTTGGGCTCATAACCTGAAGACTTGAGTGGTTTAGAGCAAAATGCAAAGTGATTGATTTAGGTCCTTAGTTCGCAAACTCCTTGCTACCTCTAAGCCTACTGGATTTCCTACTGGGTACACTCTACTGGATTCTGAGTTACTTCTGCCAATCAGCGAGTGCCACGTAGAGCCCATCTTGTACCCACAATCGTGTACCCACCCGTGGCGTAATCGTCCGTCCCATAATCACAGGAGTGATTGCAGTGTCAATGAGTGAGGGTCATACCGGTATCTTACCGATATACCGCAGCTGGTCGAGGTGTCTTCTTGACAACACCTACGACTCCCGGCGAAAGCTTGTGGAGTCGTGGCTTCGAAACCGAGCGACAATTGAAGAGCAGTGCAAGGCACCAAACGGTAAAAGCAAGAAGAAGGCTCGTCCAAAAGGTGTAGGTACAGTTTTGCCCCTCGGTGCTGAAAAGGAGCTTGTTTTGTGGGTAAACAACCTCCGAAAGGAGGGTGTTCCTATTTCAACGACCATGCTAGAGTTAGAAGCAAAGGACTTAGCCGAGGAGTATGGAATCAAAGATTTTGATGCTTCTTGGAGTTGGTCTACAGCTTTTAAAGCTCGCCATAAGCTCGCTATGCGGGCCCGGACGTGTCAAGGCCAAAAAACACCGGAAGACCTCGCTAAACTCGCAGCTGACTTTGCTGTTAAAGTAAAAACTATTATTATCCCGGCCACCCAACCTCGGACGGGAAATGGTAATTTATTGAAGTCAATTTTAATCGATCCGTTCTTGTCATTGGTATGCCCGATTTAGCTACTGTTGGTTGCATTAGAAAGAGGAGGGTCTAAATATATCTCTACACGCAGCATTGCGAGCCGTAGCGTCTTCATTCGACGACATGGCTGCCGGTAAGAAATTATCGGCTGGTGAGAAGCTGCTGGTAGTGAAGAGCTACGAGTATTTCCGCGCAAAGAAAGCTGCTGCCCCCAAATTTTGGAGAGGCGACGTACGTGACCATGTTCACGCTTGTCTGGGCTTCGCGGAAAGCACAATTTCAGCGATTTGGGGGCACTGGGAGAAACATCACGACCCCAAGTTCACCTCGGTACGACGTGTCTGGCAATATTTCAGTTATAGTTGATATTTAACATTTCATTGGTCGAAATATCATATATGATAGATGGCAGTCCAAATCCCAGCTGACAGACAACGCAAACATGGAGAGAGCTTGCACAGGTTGGTGCGTAAGCTTGTTTCTGACATGAACAAGAGCGGAAAACCTGTTGCTGCTCCAAAGCTAGCTAAACGGTTGAAGCAAGATCATGATATCACCATATCAGTTCGCTCGCTACGCCGGGTCTTACGGCGCATGGGCATGCGTTTTATTAAGGGGCGCTCGCGCAACATTGTTGCTGAATCTACTGCAAATGTTGCGTTTAGGAACCAGTATTTGCAGAAAAAGCTGGCAAACCTGAACAGGAGACAATTTCCATTACGTCCTGAAGTGTTTCTCGACGAAACATTCTGTAATTTGATCATGTCGCCCAGCTTTCACGGGTGGATGAGGATAAGATAAGATACACAAAGAGCGGTCGAGGTCCACGGTAAGTTTATTTTTTATTTGGTTAATGATGCCTAATTTTCTGTGTACTGAAAGATATTTGGATTCTGCATTGTAGCTGCAGGTATAATACGACGCGAATAGAATGGAATCGTTGGAGAATTGGTAAAAGAATCTCGTGAAATTTGGCAATCAAATCTAAAACGCAAGCATGAGGACGACAATCACGGCAACTTCAACACGGAGCAATTCGAGAAGTGGTTCGAGGATTTATGCGCTGTGCTGGCGTCCAAGTATGGTCCTTGTAATATACATATGGACGGAGCCAGCTACCATAAAAACCAGACCAACCCTGCGCCAAATTCCAGGACCCTTAAAGCCGATGTTCAGGCTTGGCTTGAAGAAAAAGGTGAAACTGTTTTTGTTTTTTTTCTTTTATGAACCATTTTGCAGCTAAATGTTAATTTTGAATTGTGCTCAGATATTAGGTACGACACAACATATACGAAAGCAGAACTGACGATGCTTGTTCGTGCAAATAAACCAAAGGCAATCTACAGGGCAACGGAAATAGCGACATCGCACTACCATTTCCTGTACTACACGCCGCCCTACGATCCTGAGCTCCAGCCAATAGAGCTGATTTGGGCTCGCATCAAAGGCCAGATTGCAGACGACCCAGCCTCTGACATGCCCGAACTGCGGCGCAAGATTGAGGCCGGGTTTGATTCCCTGAACTCTGAAACATGGACAGATGCATACGCACACGCTCAAGACTACGAACAGAAGTACATGAAAATTGCGGAGGAGTGCGAGCTTTCGTCAGACACAGAAGATGAGAACGATGACAGCGTGATTGAAAGCAGCAGCGATAGCGACAGCGAGTAAGCCGCTCAGTGGCTGTGCTTTAACCAATAGATATTCTACTTGCTATTTGTTTAGGGATAATAAAAAAAAATACCAAATACTCAAAATATAAAAAAATGCACCAGGGTGTATACCGGGATGTATACCGGGATGTATATGCGAAGGACCATAAGGAAGGAGAGCCGGAATTTACTTGAACACGCAATGGCCTAGTGTGATTTGGTCGGTTTTATGACTGAATGGTCACTGGATCGATCCTTGCAAGTGCCATCAGCGAAAATTCTGGTGTCCCATCTAAATGTTCAATTGTCCCTATAAAACTGTCCCAAGTCCCGACGATATGAAAGACCCCTTGCCACACGACATAGAACTGCTAGCGCGACCGATTGTGTGAAGAGTGGAGCTTGATTGGTCGCCAGTACGCTTCGAGCTTCGAGCCGGACACGCAACTGAGAAGTCTTCGAGTGCACTAAAACTCCATAAGATGATACCGCTTCCGTGACCAGGTGTACAGAGATCAACCGCCCACTAAGAGATATAGAAGAGAACGAAAAAAAATCAAGTTTTGCTCACTGGATATTTTGACTTTTGCTATGTGTTTCAAGGATCCTACCTGGCAGTTCCCATGCCCCCACCTTGTCAGTCTTCATCTTCCAGCGCAGTACACACGGCAAAGGCAAAATGGAGAGCGACGATGATCAGCCGCGGGCGAGCTTCTTCGATGAACAGAGCTACACCAGCAAGCAAGACATCGTTCAAGCCGTAATTCGATACAACCGCGCCGTAAATAGACCGTTTCGCGTAATTTCAAGTGATAAGCGGCGCTACAAGGCAGCATGTACGCAGGATGGCTGCGAGTTTGTGGTGCAGTTCGCATTTTCGCAGACTTTTAGTCCACCAACGAAGTTTATCCGGCATTCCTGCGCACTGTCTGAGGCCACCAAGTCGTCACGCCGCGAAGCAACTGGGAAACAGATCGCATTGAACCCCATGGTGCGCGAGATGCTTGTAACAACTGGTAGGACGCTGCGCCCTGTAGCGATTCAGCAGCAGCTGAAGATGACTGGAATTACGGCTTCGTACATGAACTGTGTGCATGCACTTCGACGTCTTCATCTTGAGTTTTTCGGCAGCGATGCTGAGCAGTATATGCTTCTTCCCTCTTACGTCGACGAACTCAACCGTCGCGGCCACAAGACCAACATTGAACTCACGAGTGGAGTTTTCAAGCGCGTGTGTATTGCCTTTAGAGAGGGATTGAAGCCTATACGCCGTACCATGAGCGTGGGATTGCCGTGGATGGTACCTCCCTGAAAACGTCCATTGGTGGTGTCCTGCTGGTTGCGTGCTTTCGCAACGGAAATAACGAGATTCAGATTGTTGGCATCGGTGTCGTCGCAATGGAGAATGAAGACAACTGGACGTGGTTCTTAGCTAGTCTGCTGCCACATCTCCAGCCAGCACCCGCATTCCTGATTTCCGACCGCGACAAGGGTCTGATCAATGCGACCAAGGCAACGGCACCAGATGTCCCGCACTTTTATTGCTTCCGGCACCTGATGGAAAACTTCAACAAGAAATTCAAGTCAAAGCAGTTGAAGGCACTGGCGTGGGCGGTGGCGCGTGCGCGGACTGAACTGGAGTATGACAGGGCGACTGCTGACCTTTCTGCAATGAATGAGAACGCGACCAAGTGGCTACAGGAGGTGGGGAAGGGAAAGTGGGCTACCGCTTACAGTCCTTGCACCCGGTTCAACACCCTGACTTCCAACAACGTCGAATCTGCCAACAGCGCGCTGAAGGGGATTCGCAGTCTTCCAATCCTGGACTGTCTCATGGAGATCGAACGCTACGTGGCAAGAAAGTGGATGGAGAACACGAAAAAGGCGGAGAGCTGGGGCGAGTTGACACACTACGCATCGCGCAGAGCGGACAAGGTGCTTGAACATACCGTCAGCGGTTCCGTCGATGCAAACTCCTCCACAAGTTTTGTTGTGGAGATCAAGCGTGGCGTCGGATGTATCCCTCTGAAGTTCGCACTTCAACTATGTGACGACGTGGTAAAATGTTCATGTGGATATTTCGAGGACGTCGGCGCTCCTTGTGTTCATGCTCTGCTCGCGCTCAAGCACGCCGGTAGACTGACGGAGATGACAAGCTTTTATCATGTTTCCTGGAAAACGCCAGTCTTCCAAGAAGCCTACGCGGAGCGAGTACGCACTACCATCTTGCCTCTAGTGCTCAAGGAGGCGCTTACTCGCGGTGAATGCAAGGCTCCCGGAATCCCGAAAAAACGTGGCCGCCCAAAGAAGAAGCGCATTCCGTCTCAGCAGGCAACGGAAACTCTGAAGAAGCAAATCCGACGGTGTGGAATATGCAAGCAAGTTGGCCACAACCGGAAGAGCTGCAGCGGTCAGTCGTCCTAAATGCGCTTGCTGACTAGCATTTGCATGATGCATTCAGAGGTTTTTCTCCCTGATAGGGTTTTCCTCGCTAAAAGAAATACACAAAGATTTGACTGTCGTGGCCTTATCAAGCATTTATATATATACACACACAGACTGCATCTATTGCCATGTTGACAGCGAGAGTATCCGTGCGCAGACATCCCGGTATACATCCCGGTATACACCCTGGTGCATTTTTTTATATTTTGAGTATTTGGTATATATTTTTTTATTTTTGAGTATTTGGTATATATTTTTTTATTTTTCGAATATATTGGTATATATTTTTATTATCCCTTTTTTAACACGTAGCCCATCCTTGCTAACAATCGCATAAATGACCGAAGACTGGTAATATACCCACCAAGATTGAAAATCCTCAGCTGTTATCCTGTCTATTCGCCAATAAAGTGCACGTGGCAGGCCTGCAATTGCAAACAATAATGCAAGCAATAGAGGCTGTTTTGAACAGTCGAAATGAGCGGGAAGGAGTTCAGATAGGCAACAATAGACCCAAAAAAAACGGAATCTAGGCACGTTTTTACCCCTTATATCTAAATGTCGATATAGGTTTTGTAACAACAGGTTACCCATTTACGGACCCAAAGTCCGTCCGAGGTTGGGTGGCCGGGATGATACAATGGAGGAGCTTGGCGTCACAAAAGTTCACAATTGTGACCAAACAGGTATTGTTGGCAGGAAAAATATTTTTATTTATATTTTTTTCCAATTCTAATTGTTTTTAAGCTGCTTTTTTTTTTAGTTTTTACCAACCAAGACCATCAACAAGAAGGGCCCGAAGACGATATGGGTCAAATGCGCTGGTAAAACTAAAGAAAGAGCAACTGTTATGCTGCTGGGCGACTCGGATGGTGCAAAGTACCGCCCTTTTGTCATTTTCAAAGCTGAACCATCAAAAGTACCGAAGACACGTGAAGAAAATTCAAGGCTGCGCAATGGGTTTAGTCGTCGGCTCTGGAAAGATGTCGGCCCTGCAGCTATTCAACACGGTCTCGAGATTCATGGAAACGGTGCAGGTAAATTGCATTTATCTTTTTTTTATATTTTACAAAATTGTTTTTTTGTGTTTTAGGTTGGTGGAATGGTTCGCTGTTGCTTCAATTTCTGAAGTTTCACTTTGGTGAAAGAGAAGACATGAACAAGCCTATTTTGCTGCTGTGGGACGACTTCTCTGGTCATTGGACCGAAGAAGTCGTCTCATATGCGCAGACGCTAAACGTCGTGCTGCTAAAAGTGCCGGCAAGTGCCACTTCCGTCAGCCAACCCGCTGACGTGGCGTGGAACCGCCCTTTAAAAGCACGGCTACGGGTGTGCTGGATTGCTTACCTACGGGAGCAAGTGAGAGCCCATGTCCCCGGTTCATCGTTCCAGATGAAAGCGCCTGACCGGCTTGTTATAGCAAAATGGATCCGAGAAGCCTCTCAGCGGACGTGATTGCGAATGGGTACAAGAAGTGTTAAGGTCAACTAGTCGAGGCTAGTGATTTCGATTCGTCTTTACTGTACCAAACGTGGCGATGATCAAACTGATTATGCTGTTGCTATCCTTTCGCTCCCGGTTCCTGCTTGACGATCGATACACTGGGATAGTTCGGATTTGTTTATGACCATTAGCGGAATCGCAATCCTTTCTGAAATGGTGTAACCGGATACGGACAGTGTATGATCGTTGCAGGTCTAGGAATGTGTTACATGTACAGTGTTTGCCCCAACGCAGTACATGTATAGGAGACTGCAGTCTTTCGCAATTGCCCACTTTCAATTTGGCCTTGAAACGACAACACTCGCAGCAAAACGTGAGCAGAGAAACCAAAGAAACCAGCAACGAGCAAGCCAAGCACCATGAAAGTCGCCCAGGTCGTCCTATTCGCAGCTGTGCTAGGCATTGTCCAACCCAATGGAGTTTCCAACGCCAAGCAAGACGATGGGATTCCTGACGGCAATTGGCCGGAAGGATACCGCATTGGCGGAAGTCCGTACTACCGTCGGAACACTCGTCGAGAGTAAGAAGACAACGGTGTTGTTGCGACTGATCTCCAGCACAGAATCACACGCGCTAGTTGGATTGAAGCAGGGGGAATCCACAGACTAACAAACAACCGTTCGCTAACATTGTCCATACACAGTGCTTTCTCCCATTACTTTGTTTCATCAACACCTTTAGTCGTTTTGAAACTTATGGAGTGTTTTCTGCGGTATATCCATGCAGTTCTTCAGTTCTGCTAATGTGGGTACTTTCTGGATATTGATATGAGCTCGGCCATTTATAGCTCTACCCTCACGTTGAAGATGCCTTACGTTATCAAAGATCGTGTTTCACCAGCCCTTGATCACTCTGTAGTACAGAGCGATCTTTTGATTCAAAATGTATCTTGGGGTGCCTTGAAATGCGAGTCAAATAAAAAGGTAAAGTTTGCAGTACTGTACCCACTCCTTTTTATTTATTATTATCTTCACATTTCAAGGCACGAATACTCCACCATCCTCGGCCACATAAAGCTCCTCCTGGCTACTACTACGGTAGTATCGTCGTTATTGTACTGCGCGTTGCCCTTAGCAGTCTGTATCTATCGAATTTTTGTCTGCTCTAAGTCAGCAAAAATACCACGAGATCTCGTGAGTTTGACCTTTCCAGAACGCAGTTTAACGCGAATGGCCAGTGTTTGTCTTGCTTGTAGCAAGTTGCTATAGTACGTTGCATGCAACAATTCTCGGGATTTTAATCCAGAGTTGTTACAACGATCTCTCCCGGAGGTCTGGCTGTGTTGCTTGTAACTCACTACACATCAAAATGGTGATTCACCTACTTTAGTAAGACCAAACTGCCCTTTTGTGAGCCAGCGTAAGACAAATGTCGTATTTTTTCTCAAAATATTTTTTGCCTGGCAACAAAACATCTTGCTTTTAGTATTGCCCGGCACACAATGATTTGTGAGAGGCATCGGTAGCACGGTCGTCTTACGCCCGATTAGTGTGTGGCGATTAGCTGTTAGTACAATTTACTGTACACTAACTAACTGTTACATCACTGTAAGCACAGTGTCAGTAATGAAGTCATGAAAATGATTTTGTTTTTTTTGCTTTTATGATGCTATTCAATTAGTCGGTACAGCCTCCGACCGTCTTCACTGGTCGGTAGGGACAGGTATTCTGGCCAAGCTGCACGAAACTCGGTTTCTTCGAACTCACCTATAAGCTCGATGGGTGTGTGTCGGGCAAGATTCCAAGTGGGAACCTCCCACCCAACCCATTTCGCTAGAATAGTTCCTGTCTGTCTACTGTCTTCTTAGCATACATACTTTCTACAATATGCATTTCGCCTTCTGCTTGGCTTCCAATTGATGATCTCGTGTCTTCGTCCGTGTTGTGTGATATTGGAGAATCCAAAATATAAATTTGTAGGTTGTCCGACTCCCTGCCTTCTGAAGCTATAAGGTCCTGGATTCTTGGTAGTCTAGGGGGGATCTCGTTTTCTGTGTCAGGTTCAAATTCACAAGTTTCTTGTGTAATTTCGAAGTTTTCGAGATGTTCTTCGGGAGGCGCGGTTGGTAGTGTTGTTTGTAGACGACCATCTTCGACGTTTCGGCGCCTTGCCCGGGCGGCACGTTGTCGGCGCCTAAGTCGAGCCATTCCAATTATGAAGTGTCGGTAAAGTAAAGCAGGCATGCTCAAAGTGATCCATAAGATTCGTAGCCATGCGTCTTTTCATCTTAAGTTGAAAAATTGAGAGTGAACGGAGCAGCCAAGGCTGAGTTATTCACAGAATAATTTTCGATCGAAGCAAAATTTCATTATACATTTGGTAAAAATTTGGCCCATAAATATATTACTTGTTTGGTATTGACATGTCTGCTCAATTTACTAGACACTAACTAACTGTTATTAACACGTATTGCTAACTATACTGTTCGTGTAGAGGGCGAACACTACGCCCGATTATCGTGTCCTATTGGGCAAAACCTGACGTCAACTTGACGCCGTCAATCGCTACCCACCTCCCGCATCACGCATTCTCGCGGCCCAACAGGAATCTACACCTAGATGTACACCTGGATCTCTCGTGTTGCAGACGTCCGTGCGGATTCTCAAAGCTACTGGACGAAAAAAAGCAGCAACCTACCAGCCTGGCAGGTCTCGCCAAGAACAAGGACGGCTTTAACTTGGCCACCACCCACCCCATCACGGTCACGGGCAACGACATCTACAACCACGAGTGGCAACGGTGTTAACCAGTATAAAATAAAATAAACAAAATAAAACCAGGACGACTGCATTGCTATGCAGTTGAGCACTACGCTATCCATGCCTCATTGGTTGATCGGTGGCACTTTCGTTGACCAGTATTCTACGGCCCAGGGTCTGGCTGTTCAGGGCAACCCCTTTGAGGACAGCGACAACGGTAGACAATCGTCAACCTCAAGGGTATAGTCTCCGTAAGTGAAGAACGCCATCGTGATGCACTCGGAATCGATCAGTTTAGGTATAATGCGGAAGGAAGAGCTCCAGACCACCATCCGCCCACCATCCACTAAACTCTAAATAAATCTGGTCCATATTTTGTAGCACGCACCGTGAGTAGCAATTCGTGGCAAGATCATTTACTGATAGCGATGTTTTCATCGACAGAAGTTAGTCGCAGATTAGAAGTTCCTCGATCTAACCTAAATGCGCTTGGTGTGTGGCGTCTGCGATGGTTTGGAAAGGGCTGTACATGTAACTATCGGGTTTCGCCACGAAAACCAAATGCAAGTATATTCAGTGACGCTGTAAAGTCCGCCATATACAATGGTCAAGACCGGCAACCTCCTCGAAGCCAGCGTTCTTTTCAACACAGATTTTTGAGAATGTATTCATGGAGATGCGATCAGAGGGAGAGCTATCTTGTAGGGCGGATCGAGCTGCTTCGACACTCAGACGCATCCGAGAAGCGATGCTCGAACCGTGCCATTCCGCCGTACGGCAGCTAATCAACTTGGCAGACTTCAAGTTGTTTTAGCCATTTTCTTCCAATCAAATTGCTCTATTGCTCCATAACTCATCTGTCTTACGAAAGCTCGACACAAGTGATTGTCACGACAAACATTCATTCGTGCAACACGAAAGACGCATTTGCCAAAAACGACGGAGCACTTGCTTACATTCCAGAACATGACGTCGCTAGTCAAAACTCTCGTCTGCATTCGAAGCATCGTTATCTTTGCTGCTGTACAATAACTTCATGCTCAAAGGACAGTTATTACTGTAGTACTTCGAAGTAGCACTGCGTCTCAAAAAGCCTCAAAACCAATTTTTACGACGGTACGCCTCCAAAACAAACGATGGGGATGTTTGTCTATATATATATCAATATTAATTCCTTTATGCGACCGCTGCACAGTTAGCGCTCAGCTGGAACGAGCTGCGACGACCCGAAGCGCGAAACGTCGCGATTTAGGTTCACAGTTACGCAAACCCTTTCGTCCGAAGCGGAAACGACAGCTTTTCGTGTTCCTTTGAAAAACCTCGTGAACCCGCGAAGATATTTGACAGTTCAGGTTATTCATCCTCCTTCTAGATCTCTCCGTGGCCGCGAAAGTCACGGCGGTGTGGACGAAAGGCCACTTTCTTGGTTTGCTATTGGAAGAAATGGATATGATTCCATTTGCTTAGAGCCGCAGATGCGGCCGCATCCACCACGCCCACGCAATAGCCTTTCCCTGCAGAAGCTAGTGCATTTACTTCAAGACAGGCGCTAAGAAGATTCATGCGTCTCTACGAACGCACAACTCTAGCGCACAGCTCACAGTCCCTGGTTCTCACTTCGTGATTTCTTCACTGCTACGCGCATCACAAAGCAACCTTCACCTTCATTACACCGCTCCACCGCCATTTACCAACTATGCGACGCTGGTTTAACGACCATGGAGCTGACGGCGGCAGCGCCGACCTGTCCACTCCACCAGGATCACCACCAGCTCAAGCTGATTGGGGAGGAACGTATGACTCTATATCATCGGAGGGTGAACCACTAGTTCAACGGCGGCGGCTAGTATCTCCGAGATCACAATCCTCGGGAATGCAGCCATCGTACTCCTCACGAGGCACAGACGGACATCAAGCTATATCCGCATCCGCTCTGGAGGTACCAGTAGCTGCGATACCTGCCAGAGCCACACCTGTTACGTCAGCACCAATACCAACCCTTTCATCGAGAGAACGGAGTGCAGCTTCATCGGTGCGGGCAGCAATTAATTCTGCAACAGGTGGGGCTCATCAGAATGGTGCTCCGGTGAACGCGGGCAATCCATCAGAGTGCACTTCAGGCGGAGCCATGCGTCTGTTATCGACTCTATCGTCGCATCCACCGCATAGTCACCCGAGTACAGCTGGTGTCCCTGCTGAAGTTGAATTCGCTGTCAAAAACTATCGCCCAAAAGCTGGATTCGAGCTCGTTGCTCAAGGACCGACCGAACGATCATTTATTTACAAATGGGGGGTTCGCGTTCGCCAACTGAGTGACCCGAGTGTGTGTGGATGGATTTGCTTGGCTAGCGAACACTGCCGCTCGAATGAGAGCGTACACGTACTGTATGGTGGAAAGACCTCCAGAGCTACAAAGCATTTAAAGGACGCTCATCAAGTCAATTCAGCCAAGTCGGCACTGGAGGATTTACGCAAAAGGTCAAGAGATGAGGTCGTGACCCGCATCAGAGCTGCTGCACAAACATAGGAAAGCGGTGAGCGCATCAGCTTGCTCCTTCAGACTTTGCTTGTGGTACACAACAATCTGCCGTTTATCATGGGCGAGTGGGAAGAATCTCAAATTTTGCGTGCTGTTGTCACCAAGGATAATTTCCAAGCCGTGATCAACCGGAGGACAATTACCCACTCTGTGATTGAGCTCTATGTATCAGCTAAACTCGCGTTGGTTCGCTATGTTTTCGACAACCGACTCCGAGGTGTCAAGTGTATGACCATGGTCGCGGATTTCTGGAAGGCAAAGAACCCAGGCACGAAATTCCTTGGTCTTCGAGCTTACTTTGTCGCTGACGAATTTGAGCTAGTCTCAGTTTTGTTGGGAACGCGACACTTCCAACCGCTTTATGGCGAGCAGGATGGTGGAATTCGTGGCCCGTTCAAGCGTTGGATCTTTCAGATTGTTAGTGATTTTGGGCTAGCCATTTCTGACTTCTTTGGATCAACAACGGATGGGGGTGCTGACGTGCAACACATGACGAAGACCAACTTGAAGCTGTCGTGGGAGTGGTGCATGCCCCACTTGACGAATGCTGCCACGAAGGCGGCGTTTGGAATGACCAGCAACGTAGCGTGCTCTAAGAACCCCGAGATGCTTCAACTGCTGAAGAAGGTCACTCGGGCTGTCTACCAAGTCCGCAGTGTGGAAGTTATGGGGGACTTGTATGAACAACTTGTTCGGCTTCTTGGTGTCAGGAAGGAGAAGAAGCTCATTGACTACAAGCCCCATCGTTTCATGTGTCTGACGCGAGTCTTTGAACGAATTGTGAAGCATTGGAACGTGCTCGTCATGTGGTACGAGGAGCGAGCAAAGAAGGCTGAGAGAGACAGACAACCACCTCCTGCTCCATTTCCATTATCAGGAGAAAGACTACTCAAGGAACAGCTACTTTCGCTGATGCTACCCATTTCAGCGCTCAATGTGAAAAGCCAAGCAGAAAAACCCAATCAAGTCGACGTTCTCATTTCCGCGCACAAGGTCATGGTGACAACACTAGGCGCGGAGACGGCACTGCGAAAGTACGATGCTACGCGCGAAAATCCAACATCGTATCACTACAGTACTCTACTGCCGCTTGTTGCCAATACGCGTGAGCTGTTGAGCGACGCATTTCACTCTCGATTTTTTTCTCGCTACACTGATCGAGAGGTGATGAAAACGTGTTCTTACGTGTGGGAGATGCAAATGCTGCTTCATCCACACGTCAAGAACCCGGATGGTCCACTGATGGAAATGGTGAAGGTCTGTGGCAAGCTAAGACGTCTCGGAGACGATGTCATTGAGCGCAACCAATCGGCCGTGAAGGCAACTGTGAAACAGAAGCTGCGGGCTATCATGCGAGACTTAGCACCTCCAAGCACAGGACAAGGCAATGCCACTTCGCAGAGACGCAAAGGGGTACTGCTAATGAGTTTACGGAGGATGTATCTGAGCTCTTTACAACTATTACAACCACGGCACCGGCACCAGGCTCACCACGGGTATTCATGAAGACGTCATTGATGCGGAACTTGAACGCTGGTTTCGTGATCCATCTCTTCTTAAGCCAACGGAAAATGGGTTGGAGTCGGTGCTTCACTTTTGGATGCGTCAGCACAAGTCCACCACATATCGGTTTTTACCAAGTGTTGCTCGGATTGTTTTCGCTTGCCCCGCATCGTCTGCTCAAATTGACCGTGATTTCGGTATCAGCGGTCCAATGGTGACCGTGCAGCGTACGTCGCTGCCACCGGAAAATATTGACATGTGCTCGTTCCTGCACCGCAACAGGGAATTCATTGATGTGACGCAGTCTCAAAGTTGGCTGCTGTAGAGGCTCGTCAAGCCGTTCCTTCGAACGTCAGAGTGAATTTGGACCCTCAAACAGTAATGGAGATGTTTGAGAGTGACTGGGAGCACGCACTGATCGATTCTTTTTCTGCTCACGCAGAGCTCTAAGGCTAGTCAAGACGCTCATAGTTCCTTGCACGTTGTATTTCCCACGTAATGAATTGATGCATTGAAAGTATTATGGCGCTGGTTGTGTTAGTAGATATAGCTGACTACGTAGCTTGTCTACATACATGGGAATGGTTAGCGTCGTGAGCACCCGGTCGTTTTCTTGCAGCAATTGATCCGGGCTTCAACTCTTGTAGCTAATTCTCTCATCGCGTCGGCTCGAGCACATTCAAGAGATGTATGTTTTGCTTGCCTTGTATGTTGAGTCTTTTGTCGTCGCCGTCTCCGTGCTGCGTCATGTAATTGATTTCTGGTCTGGACGCTCCCTTCTTCTTTCCGTGCCGATGGATACACATGTTGCTCCACAGCACAAGCCGAATGACTAGTACCAAGTCGCACCCTGACTGCTGCATTTGGAGGTGTAGATGGTGGAGTAACATCGACGTCATAACAGCTTCGTTCACGAAAAAAGCTGGGTTGTTCAGTAGATACTATCGTACTTGCATCACTAGCATTTGTTTTGTCGGTTTGAATCGCGTGTCGATCGGTAGCGAGTTGTAGTTTTTCAACGACTTGCAACTTCTTCATAATTGGCACTTTGTTGAAACTTTGGTTTTCGTTGGCGATGGCTCGTGACATAGCTGCAGTCAGACGGTTCTCGATTTGTTGTTCCATTACTTTCATTGAAGTTTCCACCTTCGTTGTTTCTGCTGTTCTCGAAGTACGCAGTGCTTCTAGTAGTCGCGACTCCAGTTGTTTAAGTGCACGTGTGTGCTCTGTCCTCAGGTTTTGATGTAGTAGCTGATTCGTTTGTACGATACGAGCCTCCGACTTGGAAACTCCGTCTGCAATCTGCTTTGTAGTGGTGGTGGATAACTGAGAGTTTGAAGCCCGAAGAAGTACATTCATCCGCTGTTCCATCTTTGATAAGCAAGCGTCGACACCAGATTTTATACCGTTCTGAACTTAGATTTCCACGGCGTGAACATTTTCACTAAGTCTAGCATCAAAACTTCCCAGTCGTTCTGATGTCCGAGATTCTGCAGCCGTCATTGCTGCTTCAAGTGCAAGCTGCATTTTATTCTCCAGTTTCGTGGCTTCAACATCGACAATATTGTGAAAATGTGTTTCACTAGCTTGAACTTTGGCGTCGACAATTTGCACAAGCTCCTGGGTGGCGTCTTCAACCATTTTTGCAACTCCACCAAATGAACCGGCTGATGTTTTTATTGTGTCGTCTAGTTTGAGCTGCATACGTGCCTCCAGCTGACTAACGCGATCTATTGCATATTCTCGTGTCGCCGTAATTTCTTGCTGAAGTAGAGTCTGAGCTTCAGAAACTCTAGCTTCGGTCTCACTTGTGACTGATTCTTCAAGCCACTGACGAGTAGTTTCTAGCGCCTCGCTGAGTCGATCTTGACACGCTTGGAATTGGGCTGCACCGGTGTATTCTTGAGTAGCCCGTGCTTGTTCCTCGTAGTTTTCTAACGCAGCCTTAAGCTGAAGATGAACTTGCCCAACCCTTTCGTCATTACAAGCAATATAGTCACGAATTTCGCGAGTTGCACCGGCAGCCGTAGCCAGAACTTCTGATTGTGTCACTTGTAAGGCTTCTTCAAGGCGTACCTGGAGTTTCCTCTCGACGTCAGTGAATGTCCCGCACGTGGTGTTCATAAACTGCTTCAACCGATTCTCCATTTCTGCTGCATGATGCTGCGCACGAACTTCGACATTGGCGAGGGCATTGTGGACAACTTCGAGCCGCTAACATCACCTCCTCTTGCATCATGAGACGCCGACGATGTACAAGCTGGTGCTCCGATGTGTTCAAGTCTGCATGGTGCTCTTGCACCTGATGGCTTGACTCGTGGTGGTCGCATCGGTCCAGCTGCTGATCATTAGGGCTTTGCATGCCGGTAAAAGCCGCCATAGCGTGTAGCACACTGGAGCTGATCCAGGAGACGGTCTTTCTGGAGAAGCCGCACCAAGGAGAACGTATTTTGGTCAATGATGCTAACGAGGAATGAACATGCTCGTCCGTTTCAAACGTGCTCGCGGCAATAAGTACGAGTTCAACCGAACCATTAAAACCTAGAGAACCTAGCTCCTGGGGTTTTACCGGTTCGCGTAAAAATGCGGGAACCTAGGTTCCGTTTGTCTTCGTCCCAGCTGAGAGTTAGCGATCAACGCCAGCACGATCCTGCTACTGCTTCACTCCACTTGGCTCTGCGTAATGACATTTACTTAGGAGAAACACTAGCGATCGCGCCAACCATTGCTAATCTGCAGGCTTTCATTCGAAGCTGTCTTTGAGCAACGGCAGCTCGTGTCTCTATTTTCCTTTCCATAGTAGCTTTCTTTTTCAAAAGGGGCGTGGAGCAGCAGCGTCGTGAGCGTATCGAACATGTCGGCGGTGGTGCTGGCGTTGACAGATCGGCTTGACGCTTGTACACATCACGTTCGTCGATTGGACCTGTTGGCTACCTGCCACTCGCACTTGTGCGGAAGCACGAACTCGTTCCGAGGAAGCACCATTCTCACGTCCTCCGCATCAAACTGGGCAGCGCCCAGCAACGACATTGTTTCCAACAATGCCGTGTCTGGGGCAAATCGTTGAGTTCATTTTGCCACGTTGGGTCGTGGAGTGGCGGGTTAGCTGTGGCGCGGAGAAAACGAAAGTGAGTAGTTCTCCTCGATCTCCCGCCGGACCTATCTATAGTCTTACAACGGCATCGGGAAACTACGCTTCCCTTTCCAACTTGTCTAGCTCTGTTGCCTCCGCAGCCTACAAATGGTCCTGTCTAGGGGAAGAAAACAAGCTTCACTCGTAAAGTATATTATTTTGTCACTGGGGGGTGAGATACCCTCGCCCAACGTGGCAACCTGAAGCCGATTTACCCCAAGCTAGAAGAGAAGGAGTCGGGGGCGATGTGGCCAGTCGACTACCGCTCCTGTAGGAGTGGCTACCAGCACCAGAGGCAGAGGTAGTACTGTAGAGGTAGACGACGATAACAACAATTTCAATAAATATTGCGGCAATATTTATTATTGTTTCTCCTTGAATTGCCGTTTTTATTACTGAAAAGCCAACCGCACAATACAATTTGATACTATATTGATATAGACCCTACTACCGGTATCCATACAGTACATGCACAACTAAGATTATCTTTGTACTAAGTGGTGTTATACCTACTGTACAGATGTACCGTTAAAATCGGCTCCAGTGCGACACAATTTTTTGGTCGAAATTAGGTAGTGATAATTTTGCAAAACCAAATCGACCGGGATTTTATGCGAGTCATGGGGGCGTCAACACTGTCACGCCAGCAGCGCGGGTTGCCAACCACTAGCACAAGGGCCATATGCCTTGAAGTCGGCCCACCAAGTGCCTTTATACAGTAGTTTGGTGTAGTATTCTCTTTCTACTAATGACCAAGTCGATAGCCGGATTTGAAAACTCGTTCTTCTCCCGCTCAGGGTCAGCATCAAACCTTAGCCTCGATCTTTACCACTTCACTCTGCAATTAGCCTCGCAACGACCAAGCGTTCAAGCCAAACTAAGTAAAGCTCCTCTTTATGAAGATCTTCCAAGCCGTGCTCGTCGCTGTCGTGCTCTGCGTGGCCCAGGTTAACGCTGCCGCGCCACGTGACAATCACCTCGCTCGAGGCCCGTACTTCCGCGGAAGACAGGGGCAGTATTCGGTCTCGCCTAACGTCTCCGACTGAGACCGTCATCGACGTGATGATTTCTGCGTTCCTTTCCAAGACGAGGACACTGCAATAACCAGCGTCAATGAAGCAACGTTAAGCAAGGCAGTCTGTGGGCGAAGTAGTGAAAAAAAAAGAAGCAAGGCATAAGTAAATTACTGTACCCTGGTGACACGAACGACATTCAAGTTTGCATTGTTCATTCGTTGTTGGGTTGCACCTGGAATTGACTCTCACGCTTCTGACCGGGTGCTCAAACAGCGGTGCTTATACCTACTGTAGACACTCAGTGCCGTACTACCACAGCCTGCAGTTAAGGGCCTCTTGTTTCCCTAGAGTCCGCCTCAATGATGATGTGTACGCACAGCAGGACAAACTTCGCCATGCTTGACGCGCGGGATGACACTTGGTAATCGTGTTGCACCCAATTGAAGAAGAAGACTGGGCTATCGTGATATTGATTGAATCTGTTGAGGATTCCATCTCCGAGACACGTCTATCCCTGCTGATGGGAGCCTTTCATAGTTTCTCCTATAGTGTAGTCCCTACAGATATCGTACCTACTAGGATGGTTGGTGGAGATGTAGTCTCCTCCAGCGCTCAGACTCTGCCTGACAAGTCCTCTCTTCCACTTTTCACCTCTTGCGTTACCAGCTCTAATAGACAAGCTCTCCGTCTTCTCTACAAGCACCCTTCTGGTCTTTCATAAAGCTAAGTATCTCTGTTTGCCTGCTCATCACACCTTCACGCATTCCCTCTGTCTTAAATCCTCTTATCTCCATAGGATCGGTACTGGTAGCCGGCATGTTGCATGTACATGTACAAGGACCGTTTACATGGGACAACATTTTGGAATGAATCCAGAGTGATTGTCAATAAGTTGAAGTTGAAGTGACAGTCGAGCATGCCCCTGACCGGAAAGGGACCGGAAGTGTCATCGCTCTACATGTACTAGGCTGCATGTAGTCCAAGTACGACACCGACTCATCTACGGTAGTGTCTACTACGTAGTATTGACTATCTACTATCTACTACTGTAGTGTTTTGCGCCTTGCCTCACCGAAACTGGATGCTGTAGTACTAGGGTTAACCATTTTAAGGCAATGGTTGTAAGCACTCCATATTGGCTTTGATTGCAACGTTCGAGCACATGTACCGGTATGAATCTTAAACGAGGAGAATCGTCCGCGCGCGACGCCGCGATGCTGTTCAATTGCAGTTTGATTGTGCTTGGTTCTATTTCGTTTGCGAACTCGGTACATGTAGCTGGCAAGTAAGGTACGCGCGCGATTCCATCTGATCCCATCAGAATGATGCAACGATTGAGGCGCAGGAGGCCACGCACGGATATTGCACCAAATTCCTTTGTAACAACAGTACTCTGGACGAAAGGCGAAAATCTGCCGGCACCACCGTGTTTGGCTGTTGCAGCTTGCCGACTTGCAAGATGCAATTGTCGGGGGCGGACCTTGTTGGTCAAAGCAACAAACTGCGCTGTACTGTATCCCTGAACGACCGTTAGTGCAAAAAGCCGAAGCAACTTCTACATCGAACACATCGCTCAAAGTCGCAGCGTAGCATTCGTACGATCCAGCCGGTTCTTTCACTCGGTTTTTGTATCCACAGATATTTTTCATGACCTAATTATCAGATCTGATAACCAAAAATATCCGTTTTGACAGTGATCATGCAACTTAGGATATCTTAACGCAACATAGTATAGTTCAAGTTGCGGCAATAACATTTTGAGTTGCGTTAAGCTGCAGATTACCTACGGTCTCACCAGCCCATGATGCAGCTGGCTGGGCTCTTGACTCGCTCTTCACCAGCCCATGATCAATCTTACGCTTTGATCTGTGCCGAATATCCCCAATTCCAGCGTTTCCCATGTTTGTATGGGCCATTCTCCAATTGGACTCGTGCTGGGAACCACCTTTTGTCTGTGTGTGACCACTACCCCACTACCGGTAATACAGCTCAACAGGAAATATTCGACAGTTTACAGCCATGCAGCTCGTCAAGGGACTTTTCATCGCCGCCGTTCTCTGTGTGGGCTTGGTTAGCGCCGGAAGCCACCAACAGGAGCAGGAGGAGCAGAACGGGAACCAGTACCAGATTGAGCCTGACTCGAAATCAGGCTCCACTACGCCTAGTCCCGATGCCGTTCAAAAGGGTTTCGACGTGCACCAGGTCAAGTTCACGTCCAGCGACCCCAATGAAGAGGGAGGCGAGGAGAAGGAGGCGGGCTCCATGCCGCTCATTGCGGGACTGGGTGCTGCCGCTTGTATTGGCGTGGTCGCTACCGTCTACTATGTGAAGCGACGGAACGAGGAAGACAAGCTGCCGGGTGAGATCTTCACTATCGACGATAAGAACTCGGTGCTGTAAGCGTGTTGGGGCCTTGAGCGCGATTCCCCCTCGTGTGTTATGCACGACGCGCAGAGAGCCATGTCTTATTACGTTGGTAGCATTAATTGACAATTTGAAAGTGTGTGTGAACGAAACACGACTTGGTATTGTTGCGCTACGGTGTTTAGCACGAGTTTTGGTCACGGATACCCTTTAATGTGGTGAAAGGTACTACAGTAACTCGAGCTTGTACGACGCTTGATAGGTCGTTGCTGAAACGGAAATGAGAGCGAATGTTACTGACATTTGGGGCATTTGCACACAGAGACTATGATCACGAGCTCTTGACTTTACCCCCCCACCCCCACCCCCCGCTATGATTTCATCAACATGATACAGTAGCTAGCTACTACGTAGTAAGAAGAGCGAACAGCAAAATGCCGCCACCTTCATGCAGCCAAGAAATCAGCACGGCAACGAGGAAGCGTCAAATCTAAGGAGCAAAATGCACAATGAACGAAGCAGACTGTATCCATGATATCCTGGTCCAGGATTCCCAATATGGAGTTTCTTCAGCTGAGCTCTTGAAGTCTTTGGAAGACGCTTCTGCACAACCAGCCAAATCGTAAGGCCGCCATAGTATTGTAGGACAGTCGGCATTTACATGTACCAACTTTGGAGTACGAGCCACTCTTGCTACGTCCTTGGTAAACACGACTCGTGTTTACCAAGGGTGTAACAGGAGTCCGTGCCGTGTTACACGACACCAGCAACATATCCATAGGTAAGCTACATGTAGCTGCATAGCATATCCGTCCGTAAGCTGTGGCACTCGGTTGTCACACCCTCGGGGCGTCGTCAAGTAATATTGCTCTTGCGCAGCAATACCATGTACTATGGATATGTACCTGATCGAGTGCTGAAAAACTTTTCAGCACATTAGCAGGCATGCATTTCATACTTGAAGCGCACGCATCCGACGTGTGAGGATAAATCTAAAACTTACTCCAGGAGTAATTCCGAGTTCTGTGCTTCGTGCTGGCGATGACACAGCGGCCATTTTGCGTTAGGAACTCGAGACTCCAAGACGTTGTTGCCTTCAGAATCTATCGAGCAACGATATGGTATCCACCACAGTTGCAAGTGAGCCCTCGCTGACGACTACTATTTGTTGTTACCCGCAAGGTGAATTGTGTGCCTCTCAGCGCGAGTCGACTACTGCAGCAAACAACAGTGAGCTGCAGGGCAGTAACCCATCCTCTCCACCGCAACACTCGAAATGAGGGACCACCGGGACGACAGCAGCGTTGAAGTGACGTGCCGCGTTCTGCCGGAGCGACTGGCGCTTCAACTCGATCGTCCACTTCAACGTCGTCGGGTCCATGTCGGTCTCGTGCCCAGTGTTTCCCTCCACCCGTAGCTCGCCCACAGCAATTACCCAAGCGCTCACCCTTCTGATGGCCTCTATGACTGCGAGGAAAGCATCTGGAGCGGTGGGGCTCCTTACCGTGAGGGACCCGTATCGGAAACTCTCACCCGATCAATAATATGTGGCGGCATGCCTTGGCTCTCAGTTCCTCGTGAGACTCTACAGTATTAACACCGAGCTGCCAGTGCCGTCACCGACCTAGCACGGATCGTTCCAGCAACAACCATTTCGCCAGACGACTTGAGGTGCATTATCACAAGTGTGCACCTGCGCCGGGCTCAACACGCTGCGCTTGTAGAGGTCCGACGCCGGCGAGTTAATCCGCTGTTTTCCAGAAACTAGTCGAGTCCTCCTCCCATCACGTTGCTGCCTGTGCCGGTCGTGGCATCGCACGGCACCAAAGAGGACACGCACTGGTCTTGCACGGTGAGCAAAATGTAAAGGTGGCGTGTTCCCCAGCATCGAGATTGCACCAAAAGTTAGTGCTTTATGACTGAGGCAGGGGCGGCCGCTCCGGCGGTCTGGCCGCAATTTGCTCGGGCTGTCCACCAAACTTTTTTGCTTGTCGTACAGTCACAAACATCAACATGGCAACCCGAAGATGTTGGCCGCACTTTGAAGAGACCACAAGAAGATGGTATGCTTTGCTCAACGCGCGCACTAACGGCGCTTTAGTATGTGAGTCAACGCCTCGGCGGAGCTTTGTGCGTGCGACAACGACTTAGTATCAAGGCGCAGCGAGCTTTGTGGCCGACGACGTTACGCTCTTTCATGAGGGTGCATTGTGCCGCGCTCTTCATGGCGTGGAGTTTGGCTGCAAGGTCGATCGCCAACTGATCCACACGCCAGCGCGTTATTGCGGCCATGAACTCGTCGATATCTGCTGCAACACCGGCTGGGTGCCGGCGTGGCGCCGGTGATCGAGGCCGACTGAGCCGGCGCCATCCAATTAGCTCCGATTCAACCTTTGCGGATAGCGTACGCGCCGTGGAAGAGGATACGCGCGCGGTGCGCCGAATCCAGCTGGCAAAATGCAGTCACCAAGCTCAACTTTGCTCGCAATTGAGACTTGGTGAGCGAAAAGCTGTTGCTGCCACCTGCGGATGAACATCCATGAGTGCTGACATGATATGTACACAGGCCATAAGGCAGTTCAGTTCGCTGCAATCTCAACCGACACACCCGTTGCTAGCAATTTTGTACGGAACGGCTAAGCTTAATTCTTGGTCATTCTCGTGGCGTGACGGACGCCGGCCATTCACCTCCTCCGACCACACATCGGAACTAGAATTCCGTGCAGATACATCTAATCTGAGCCATGCCAATACAGTACTAGTTCATGTAGCTGTAGCGTCCATCAGCAACAATAGCATGCCGCCAAGACCAGCACACATTTGCTGGTCCCGACCCATAGTAAAGCCTATCAATCTGGTCGCCTTGTTCGCGCTCGCCAGCCGTAAGCACTGGGTGATTGTCCTTCAGGCGGGCCGAGGGAGCTCTTGTCCAGCTGGGAGCGGCAGGGAGGCGTCCGGACTCTACATTCTACTTTCTCGTTTTGCGGCGCTGAACTCCCGATAGAAAACGTTTAACGACGGCGAGTCGTCGTTCGCCGGCAGCAGCTGGCGGCGCTATCCTCCATCAGCTGGCGCCGGCGCGCCGCCCAGACAGCACGACTGACTCTCTGCACGCGGCGAGTCCCAGCCCAGGATTGCAGGCCTTCTGCGCTGTGCGGCGCCAATCTCGCGTGCCGTGCCCTGCTCTTCATTCTCCAATTAGACTTCTGCTGGTGAACTCTCGCTTCAGCCAGTAGTAGAATATGAAGGTCGCCAAGAGTCTGGTCATCGCCGCCGTGCTGTGCGCGGCGCAGGTCAACGCCATTGACTTCGCGGACGCCAGTCTAACCAGCAGCAACGCCGGCACCGTATCGGGCGCCGACCAGACGCAGCAGGTGCAGATGACGCAGACCGACACGTCGGTCGCCGGTTCGGCCGCTACGTTCTCGACCGCCTCCTCAGCTGAGACATCCGCTGGTTCGGCCGCTACATCCTGGGGTGAGGGCAGTGCTGCCGGCACCGACTCGGCCTCGTGCAGCCAGGAGTTCTCCACCGCCGGCAGCGAAGGAGAGGACGTCACGTCTACGGCCGGCAGCGACGTCGGCGGCGCCACTGACTCGGCTTCGTGCAGCCAGGAATTCAGTGTCGCCGGCAGTTCCGATGACTCGTGCAGCCAGGAGTTCTCTGTCGCTGGCTTAGATGACTGCTCTGAGGGTTACGACATCGCTGGCTCGGACGACTGCAGCGAAGGTTACGAAATCGCCGGATCGGACGACACTTCCACTGGCACCGGCACCGACACTTCCACTGGCACCGGCACCGACACTTCCACTGGCACCGGCACCGACACTTCCACTGGCACCGGCACCGACACTTCCACTGGCACCGGTACCGACACGTCCACCAGCACTGGCACCGACACTTCGACCGGCACCGGTACCGACACGTCTACCGGCACTGGCACCGAAACGTCGACAGACACTAGCACCGGCAATACGGACACGTCGACGGAAACCAGTACTGGTAACACCGACACTTCGACGGACACTGGCACCGGCACGTCGACGGACACTAACACCGGCGCTTCGACGGATACCAACACTGGCACTTCGACGGACACTGGTGACACGAGCACTGGTACGTCGACGGACACTAATACTGATACGTCGACGGATGTCACTCAAGGCAGCACAAACACTGGTACGTCTACGAGCACTTCTACCTCCACTTCTACCAAGTCGGGTAGCTCTTGGTCTTCTACCACTACTAGCAGCCAGAATTCTGACACTTCTACTGGCACCTCCACGGGTACATCTACAGGCACTTCCACTGACACGTCTACGGGCACATCGACGGACACGTCGACCGGAACATCGACAGACACGGGCACGGGCACGACCACCAGCAGCTCCACTGGTACGTCGACGGACACTGGTGTCGACGCTTCTGACGACTGCTCTGAGGGTTACGACATCGCTGGTTCGGATTGCTCCAACGAGTACGACATTGCCGGTTCGGACTCTTGCAGTCAGGAGTTCTCCGTCGCCGGCAGCAGTGACACCGCTGACGACTCTTGCAGTCAGGAGTTCTCGGTTGCTGGTAGCAGCGACACTGCTGAATCTGCCTCGTGCAGCCAGGAGTTCTCCACCGCCGGCAGTGAAGACGTCGAATCTTCGGCCGCTACTTCCACTGAAGCTTCAGCCGCCACCTCCACGGAGGATTCGGCTGCTACTTCTACGGAGGCTTCTGCCGCCACCTCGCCCGGTACCTCTACTGAGTCTTCGGCCGCTACCTACTCGTCGGGTGCCTCAACGGCTTCGTCGACGGCTTCGTCTTCGCCGGCTGAGTCTTCGGGTTCGGACTTTGTGCTGACGTTCTCTCCTTCGGCTGCCGGTGCCTCGTTCAGCGGCAGTACGACTGCCGACCAGACTACCCAGCAGCAGACGGCTTTCAGCTTTGAAGCTGTCAAGTTCAAGTCGGGTGACGAGGATGGAAACTCAAAGGCTAACGTCACTACGCCGGCTATCGCTGCGGCCGCTGCTTGTGCCGCTCTAGCTATTGTCGGTACGGTTTACATGAAGCGACGGAACAACAAGAAGAATTCGAAGAAGGAAGCGGGCGACATCTTCACCGTCGACAAGAACTCGGCACTGTAAGTTGTTCCGAGTTTTTAGACCCATGTCCCGTGCCGTGTGAAGCGCCATCTCAATGCAATGAATGAGAGACGTTGGAAGACCCTCCATCGAGAACGAACCGAGAGGAAGTGAGTGTGAGTGCGTTGCCATCTTGTATGCAGAAGAAGAAATATGTGGATTTCGAGTATTTTGAAGCTGACTTCGAGCCTCAGTCTCTGCTCCCGCTCGCTCGCCGAACGCGGTCGTGTATTGTGTGTAGGTCGTTTTCTCCCATTTTGCGCGTCTGCGTCTTGGACTGGCGCCTGTGTCTTGAGTGAGTTGTGAGTGAGTTTCGAGTTTTGTTCCAATAGAAAGTGCCAACATTTAGCCTCTTCATTACGGTAAAGTTTTCTTTCATTCTTCTCTAAATCTACACCACCATGAGTAGCATCGACACTAGGAAACTCGCTACAATTGCATTGTTGTCGATTCCTGAAAGTCTCGTTGCCCCTATACAAAAACACATCGCACATCTGATCTTAGTATCAACATTACGAAATTCCCATAAAACTTTCGAGAAAGCATTGAAAACTGGATCATACCGTTCCTCGTCCCTTTCGCCCAAACTTCTACTTCTCGGATGCCGTAGAGTACACGTTCGTTCGTGTTGTTCGTCGTTGCGCTCTTGCCATCATCGATGCACGAAAATCGATCATTGCAAACATTAGGTTCACCGATGACAACTCGGACGTATTTGAACTTGGACGTGAATTTCGACAATCCTTCCGTGTGGTTGTCCACTCGGTCGTACGCGTTGCTGAGGTTGCAAGCATCGACGATACTCGTGAATTCAACACCGTCGTAGGATACGCGGATACGATAGCTTCGAGGTGACATGAACCCGTGCCAACGCACCACAATCCGTGACATTGTCGATACCAATGCACTCATATTCACCTGCCAGAAAACTTCTTCCGTTGCATTGTCACCCGCCGACCACCAACTCGTTTCTTTGGAGAATCCATCGTTAGCGTTGCCAGGGACAAACATCGTGTCGTGTAGCACATTAGGCACGTAGTTGTAGTAACTACTGGCATCTGCCGGTTCCCCGACAGCGGCGTTGAATTCCACGCCGGGAAAACTCACTTCACCATGAACACTAGCAACCACCAGCACCAAGACGCTGAATATCTTCATCACCGGCTAATTTTGAAGAAATCCGAGAAAAAAAAATGTTCAGGTGTCCGTTTCGACTATTGCCACGTTGGACAAGTCTGTAGGTTTGAAAGCAACATGAACGCGAATGCTACTGCGGCGGCTGAATTGCACCTTAAGATGTGTAAGAAGGTGGCTCAGCTCACTAAAGTCATTTTCCAGTTAAACACTCGCAACGAGGACTATCAGGCTGAAGCGGAACATTCTAGGACGGTACATGCTGTAGAAATCCAGAAACTTACACAAGATGCAGCAGATAAAATGAAGATGTTGCAAGGTAAACTTCAGACGCAAGCAGCCACTGCAGCTCAACGAGAACGTCAACATGTTGCAGATCGACAGAAATTGATGAATGAAGCGCAACAACAGCAACGATGCACTCAAGCAAGTCGAGTTGCTGCAGAAGAAGCTTTTCAAGCTAAAGTGACGGAATTTGAGACTCAAGTGCAAGACGCACAACGAGCTTTCGATGAACGGATCGAACAACTCACTCAACTTGTTACTATGAAGGAGAAGGAACGAGTTTTAAACTCACAAGAAGAAGCGGCGGCTTTAGAGGCGAGACTTGAAGAGCAGAGACTGAAACACACAGATGAAGTGGAGCAACTCGTGACAACGTCGAATGCCAAGTACAACAAGATGTTGGCTGAGCAGCTACGTGTTCAAGATACTTTGAAAGCTGATCTTGTGAGTGCCAAACACGACTGGGACAAGCAGAAGCAGGAGATAACAGCAGAGTATGAACGTCAACGCTTGACTCAAGAGATAGCTGCTAAAACAGCTTTTGACAAGATGAAGCACGAACTGGTGACCAAGATCGAGGCTTTGTTAGTCGATACAGAAGCTTTACGTGGAAGTGAGATGAAACTACGTGAAGAGAAGGAGATTTTGGTCAAGAATCAACAGGAAGCAGCACGGACGATCAAGCAATTGGAACTACAGCTTGCTAAAGCTCAGCAAGACTCACAAAGTGTACGTCGAGATGCCTCAGCTCACTCAGAGGAACTACAACGGATGCTTGCAGTTAGTACGGATAAAATCGACGAGTTAGCACAGGAGCTCGTCACACTCAAGCAAACCCTACAGACTCGAGATCGAGCTCTCGTTCAAGCTCAAAAGGATCTGGAAACTGCACAACTCGAAACTTTGCAGCAATATGCCAACACGTCGGAGCTTCAAGCTCAACTGAGACAGCAGCTACATGAGCACGAGTTACAGCGTACAAACTACAAAAATGAGGCTATTATCGCCTCTCAGCAGATTGAAACTGGACAAAAGCAGATCCAGAAGCTCCAAGCTGAGCTGTTAACAGCGCAGAAATCTATCACCGACATGCAGAATGAAGGTGCGAGCAATGAATTGACTCGATCCAAGTTAAAGCAAGAGTTGGAGCGTGTGGAGTTCAATGCGAAGCAAGCTAAGGTTGATCATGATCGAGCGCTGGAGCTTTTGAAGCAGAATCACGAAAGTAAATTACAGCAGTTGATGAGTTCTCATACTCACGAAATGGAGACACAGCGTTTAGCCGCGACGAAGCAGTTGGAGCAGTTGGAAGTGCAGATGAAAGAGGCTTCGGCCAAGTCGTCCGATGAAAAGATGACGGAGTTGAAGAGAGAACATCAGCAGGCTTTGACGGAACATGAAGCTGCGTCGAAAGCTGCAGAGACTAAACTTCGTGATGAAATCGTGAAGTTGGAAAAGCAAGTCAAGACGTTGCAAGAACAACTTACTATACAAACACAACAGTTTACAGATCTCCAAAAGAAGTATACAGAGTTAACACGACAGCTTGAGAACTCGCAGCAGCAGATAACAGCTTTACATTCGGCTAAAGACGCTCTTCAATCAGCTACACAAAAGTCACAGAAAGAACGAGATGAAGCACATCAAAAACAAGTTCGAGAGCTCGAAGCACAGCGTGGAAATTCTATCAAGTCTCTTACAGCGGAGAAGAATCAACTGGAGCAACGACACGCTAAAACTCTCCTTCAACTGACTCAAGAACACACAGCAGCACTTCAGACTAACACTGAACAACTTGAAGCTCAAAAGTTACAGGAACTTGCTACTCAGGATAAAACGATGCGTGAGTTGTACGAACCACAACTTGCCAAACTTCATGACGACGTTGAAACTCTACAACGAGCTCTTGGAGCGTCTACAGAAGAAGCTACCGAGACTCAAAGGTCCATGGAGGAAACCAGACTTTTCGAGAACGAGCAACTTCGCAGTTCTATTGTCAGATTTGCAGAGTGTACAGCATCAGAACTTGCTCAAGCGGAGCTCACAGGCCGCAAAGAGCTAGAAAAGCTTCAATTGAGTCATTCTCAGCACGTACAAGAGCTCGAAAAGCGGTTTATGGACGAGTCACGAGCGCAACTTGCAAGTTTTCAGGCCAAAGCTGACTTGGATTTTGCACAATTAGCAGCCGATCATCGCCAAGAGCTCCAAATGTCGGCCCAACAGCATGCAGAGGCGATACAAAAGCTGCAAGATACTTTAAATGGTGCTCAGGAACGAGCAATTCGCGCTGAAAGATCTGACGCTTCGAAGCAGATCGCTGAGTTGAGTTTCAAGAAAGACAGAGAACGATCAGAAGCACTTCTCGAAGCACAAAATACTCACGATCAGCAATATGGAGAACTACGCGCAAAATTGGAGTCTACAGAAGAATCATTGACGAAGAAGACACTTGATTGGGCGAGTGCGATGCGTGAAGGTCAGAATTTAAGTGCGGCTTTAGCTTCCAGGACTGAAGAAATGACACTCAAAGTAGCTGCATTGGAGAAAAACTCGCGTGAACAAGTGGAGACACTGAAACTCGCAGCGAAACGTGAAATGGACAAACTTCTGGAGGAAAATTTAGCGGAGACTAAACAATTGAGTGATCAATTCGAGGAAACTCGACGTGTTATGGATGAAAAAGTGGCTTATCTCAAGACTATGATCACTGAGTGGCAGGACAAATACGCTCGACGTGAAAGTCGACCAGAGGATGTCGCTCGAATTGTGGAACTTGAAAGACTTGTGGTGGAAAAGGACGCATTGGTACGACGTACACTGGACGAGATGGCCTATTTCAAACGAGAATTACTCAACCGAGAGGAAATGTACAACAAAACGTTCGCAAGGACACCAAATGTTGGGATGTTGCAAGTGCTCAAGCCTCATGTGCAGATGCAACAACAAATGCAAACGTCACTGAATCCGATACAAGCAACTCCTCCGCCAAGGTCTCGTGGGAAAACTAAAACCTTTGAACAACCAGCAGAATTGCAGCGTAGACGTAGTGAACGCAATGGTCTCACTGGATCTCCACCTACCAGTGCCACTAACCAGAAGGCGTTGCCACCACTGCATAATAACCAGTTCAGCTAATGCTACAGATTTTTTTTTGGAAAAAAGTTCAAGTTGGAGTGGAATGTAGCCATGATGAAACCCTAAATTTGGTGTGTAACTTGTGTACAAAACTTTCTGTATTCTGATTGGATAAAAAAACCACTTTGTATCCATTTTGACAGTTGGTGAAAAACAATCAGAAAGTGTCATGACAACGGTGGACGCCGAGCTTCAGCGCGTGCGTGTGGCTCTTATTGGGCCTCAATTAAGCTAAATTATACCTCTACATGTAGCTAAGACACTCACCTATCTGCTCATATGCTATTTATGCCCCAACGTGGCGTAGATCTCACGCATTGCGGACCAGAAGGAGAAGACAGCAGCTTACAAGTTCTTATTGGAGGAAAACCTGCAGGATCTTGCCAGTCTCAAGACTTTCGTGACCCACTGTACATTACAATCTTATCTCAGTACATTAGTTAATAACCTACACCTACTAACCTATTTTTAGTGTTAGGAGAAGATGTTTTACTCGTGATCTCCCGAGCTGTACGTCTGTTATCCTCCATATTTCAGTACTATAATTAATATGTACTATATTATGTTATTATAGGTTATCACCCACCTGGCTTCGGTGGTCGCGGGTGTCGATGTGGACGCTCACCCTTGGAAACTCGAGTTTATCTGCTTCTGTCTGGCCAAGATCAAGCCCCGCATCCTGTCATTCGAGGAGCCTGACGTCATGTTCCGTGAGTCTTTGGCGGCCATGTACATGGACGAGGAAGAGTACATTGAGGCGGCCAAGGCTCTGGCTGCAATTAATCTAGAAAGCTCTACCCGTCAGTATACTGACGTGGAGAAGGCTGAGAAGTACGTCAAGATCGCCGAGTTGTACTTGCAGGAGGACGAGACGGTTGACGCCGAGAATTTCATCAATCGCGCCTCTAGATTTATTCACAACGTGGAGAACTGGGCACTTAAGTTGCGCTTTCAGGTGTCGTACGCGCGCATTTTGGACTCGAAACTCAAGTTTTTGGATGCTGCGCTGCGTTACTATGAGTTCTCGCAGTCCAAGCCCGACGAGGTCGACCCGGACGATTTGTTGGAACTGCTGAGTAAGGCCGTCACGTGTGCTATCTTGGCGTCTGCTGGACCGCAGCGCTCGCGTCTACTGGGCACGCTTTACAAGGATGAACGCGTGAAGAATAGCGAGTATGTGGCAATTCTGGAGAAGATGTACATGGAGCAACTGATTCGTCGTCCGGAGCTCGTGCAGTTCGAGAAGAGTCTGCTGCCCCACCAGAAGGCGGTGCTATCGAACGGTTTCACGGTGCTGGAGAACGCCTTCCTCGAGCACAACCTGCTGGCTGCCAGTCGGGTGTACAGCAGCATCTCCCTCGAAGAGCTGGGCAAGCTTCTGGAGATCGAGCCGGCCAACGCTGAGCGCGTCGCAGCCACGATGATCGGTGAAGATCGCATGAAAGGCAGCATCGACCAGCGCCTGGGATTCCTTGAGTTTGAGAACACGGAAGACGAAGTGCTGGCTGCTTTCGACACGCGAATCAGCTCCGTTTGCTTCAACGTGAACCAGTGCGCCGAGCAGATCGAGCAGCAATACCCTGAAATTGTACGTCCACTGACCGCCGCCGCTGCGACGGCTCCGTAGAGCTACGGTGGTTTATGAAGGTTGGGAGAGATGCTGTCGCAAGCTGACACCAGTTCATCGCACAATTCTAGTCGAATACAGCAGCGATTCGAGCGACTAATTACTCGCTGTCTTGGCCTGTCAATCAAAGGTCTTGGTTCCAACTACATGTATCGAGTTTCGTACGCTCTCATGCACAGGGTCTCGACGGTTATATTGTTACAGCCTTGCAAACATGACGTTATACCATGTCGGCACGTGTTCGAGGGATCATCTGATCACAGCGGATACCTCGCTACCAAATGGCAGCGACAAGCGACGCGTGCTCCGGCTCAGTAGGAATGATATATCGTTCGCAGACAGTGGACGAACAGCAGAAAGTTTTCTGTAGTGGCTCGCGCGGCATGCAGGACAATTGTGTCTTGATGGCCAACGTTGTCAACCTGCACCTGGCAGTAAATGTATTGATCTTGAAATGGCAGCCGCATAGACGCAATAGAAGACGATCTATCGTGGCAATGTGCATGCGATCATCATTTCTATCCCCCGAGGTCCAAGCAGCAGCTTCAACGCTGAAGACCAGCCAGCGTGAAGTCCACGACTACCTAACTGAGATGGTCCACATCAAGACATCGGCATCGCAGATCTGTATGGTCCAGTTTTTTTGGCGACTGCGACTGGAGACACTCTTGACCATGAAACTCTCGTTGGGTGATGGCACACGCAGAGCACAGCAAACTGCTACAAGTATCTTGCAGTCATCAATTAACGTGATCTCCAGAACAGAGTGGATGGCGAGGAACGAGCACTCCTTGTCGGCACTTCTGCCGCTGCACTCGTCTATGGTGCTGGCCGAATTCAGCAAGAGGCGCCAGCTTCACACCCTGTTGGTCCGAGCCACGTGCCACAACGTACAACTTCGTTTACAATGTACACGCATGGTGATCATTCACAGTGAGCTTAGCCCATGACCACGTTTCAATACACCAACAAATTCACCATAGTTCACAAAGAGGTTCTTGTTCCAAACAACCAGACTCATCTCCGCATTTGCTTTCTTTCAACGATGGGCTCCCCAACTTCCGCTGATCGTTCCTCTCTCTCCTTCGTCGCTGCATACCTCCAAAAAGTGTCATCTCCTGTCCCTGGGTTTTACGATGGAATCAAGTCTCCCGCAGTCGACCTTGACGGTGGTGCACTACGCCCTGGTGGTCCGCCGTCTTCGCTGTACTCACGTCAAAATCTCGGACTAGCAGCACACCAAATCTCCATCGCTATCGTCTATGGATCGATTTCCGGTGTCATCTACTCAGTGCTCAACAATTACCTCAACATGAGTGCTGTGCTAGTGGCAACTGCTCAAGCATTGGTACGCGTTCCTCACGCTCTTCGTGTCTTCACTGGTCTCATCTCGGACTGTTACCCCATCTTCGGCTACCGTCGACGTCCGTACATGATTTTGGGCTGGGCCATGGCTTTTGTTTGCTGCTTGATCATGGCAGTGGTTCCTTTGGGTGATCCTTATTATGGCGATTCCTCTCTCGAAGACATTCCTGAGAGTGAGTGGACGACGGAACAGCAAGCGATGATCAACTACGACGCACCTAATAAGGGCATCAAGCTCGTTATTCTCTTCATGTTGGCTCACCTGGGTTCAATCGTCGCTTACGGTGCTGCTGATGGTTATTTGGTCGAGTTAGCGCAACGTGAACCTGAAGCCATTCGTGGCTCCATCCAAACTGATATCGCCATTGTGAGCGCTGTGGCTGGTATTTTAACGTCTTTCATGACCGGTATCAGACTAAACAGTGAGGCGTACGGAGGTACTTTTTCGTGGGATATGGGCTTTGGAGGCGTCATGGGCGTTTGTGCTGCCTTTTCATTTGTTACTATCCCGCTTTGCTGGTTCTGCGTCACAGAGGAGAAAGCACCAGCTCAACCGACGAAGGCGTTCTTTGCGTATTTGTACGACTTCATGCAGTACCGTGTCATCTATCAAGTCTTGGCATTCCGGTTCTTTAACCACATTTTCTCCAATTTCTCGGTTACTGCAGCAAGTAAGATCAAGAGTATTTGGTCGAACGTTGAGCCTCTGAACGACGGTATTGCAAGTATGATTTCTTCGATGGTGAGCTTTATAGCGTTGTGTGCGGTGCGTAAATGGGGTCTTCATTGGAGTTGGCGCTGGGTCGTCATCGTCTGCCAGGTTTTGGTAGTGCTTATCGACTGTTTCCCGACATTCTTCACTATCTGGGATGTGTATCGAAGCCAGTGGTTCTGGTTGGGCGTACAGCTTCTCGCAGAGGTTCCCAGTAGCATCGGTGACCTTATTGCGAAGCTGTTCGTTATTGAGATTGCCGATCCAGGCAGTGAAGCCACCATCATGGGTCTGATCATTACCATTAACAACATCGGAACCCCGTTCTCCACCGTCATGTACAAGTCCATCGACTCGCACTTCAACATCACTGCCAAAGATCTCAAGAAAGACACTCACGAGGTCCGTATGGATGTGACGTACGCTTACCTCATTGCGTATGCGTTCAACTTGGCGTCAATCGTGTTCGTGTACTGGTTGCCTCGCCAGAAGGAACACGTTCATGAGTTGAAGCGTACGGGTGGCAAGAGCAAGTTGATGGGCATCCTAACGATCTGCTACATCTTGTTCGGCTTCTTCTGGGTGGTGTTGACGAACTGCTTGACGTTGTCCACCTCGACGAGCTGTCTGCGTATCGCCGGTGGAAGTGGGTGCTAGTTAGATGGCATTTTGGGCAGTGATGCCGTTGATACTGTATTTCACAGTACAGTGATGGTAGATTACTAAGCTTAGCAAATTATGGGAAATACAAGTGCTTCCTTCACCGATTTGAGTCAGCATTAGGATAAAACGGCCGATTGGGGTCGAAGCCATTCACCATTGCAGTATTGAGACGAGACCACGGAAGTTAACCTACGAAGGACCATTTATAACATCCATGACATATCATGTCGTTGTGCAGATCGAACTGTGCAAGTTTGGATTGGAAACGCCAAATTGACGTGACCAATCTCAAGTGATGGATCTTGGACTCTTAGAGCTCTGTTCTCGTCTGGATAAAAGTTTTATCACTTGGAGCTATCTCCATTCGTCGATTTTCTTGCTAACTGAGGATATCCGCTCGAGCTTGGTGCTGCTTAGCGCGCTTAGTAAGCTTGGCACCACTGATAACAATACTAATACATCAGCACCTCAAGATGGGAAGGATCTGTAGCTGTAGCTCGTCATTCGGTTGGCCCGAGGCACGTGTCATGGTGCTACTCCGTACGCACTGGTCGTTTACAGGCACCACTTCCGATCACCATGGTATGTCTATGATATATCGGGTCGACACCGTCTCCTGAGCAGGGGCACTGCACTTGACCTCCATCACCACCAATATCTGCGCACAAACAAAAGCTAAAGATGTTCATTTCCACTTTTGCTTGGATCGTTCATCATGAACTCCCCAACCTCCGTAGACCGCTCGTCTCTCTCATTCATCGCTGCCAACGGGATCCAGAAACTGCCTTCTGCATCTGCCGCTGTCTACGATGGTACCAAGCCTCCCAATGATCTGGAAGGTGGAGCTCTTCCAGAATTTCGGCCTTGCAGCACACCAGATCGCTATGGCTATGGCCTATGGAACTATCAACAGTGTCATCTACTCCGTGCTCAACAATTACCTCAACATGAGTGCTGTTCTAGTCGCCACAGCTACTGCACTGGTCAAGGTCCCTAACGCATTGCGAGTGTTTACTGGTCTCATCTCAGACTGTTACCCGATCTGTGGCTCCCTACATGGTGGCAGGTTGGGTGGTCTCATTTATCTGCTGCTTGATCATGGCCGTAATTCCGTTAGGGGAACCGTATTACGAGGATTCGACACTCAAAGACATCCCAGAAATCGAGTGGACTGTGGCACAGCAGGAGATGATCAACCATGACGCACCACATCGTGGCATTAAGCTCATTATCCTATTCGTACTTGCCCACCTGGGAACTGTCATCGCTTTCGGAGCAGCAGACGGGTATCTAATCGAGTTATCGCAACGTGAGCCGACAAATGTCCGCGGTACCATCCAGACGGACGTCGCTATCGTCACAGCGGGAGCTTATGTTTTCGCTGCGTTTATCACGGGTTTCGGCCTGAACAGTGAGGCGTATGGAAGCACACTTTCGTGGGATATTGGCTTTGCAGGCGTTATGGGCATGTGTGCTGGGTTTTCGTTTATTACGATACCTTTGTGTTGGTTCTGTGTCACCGAAGAAAAAGCTCCGGCTCAACTGACCGGCGCATTCTTCGCCTACCTGTACGACTTCATGCAGTACCGTGTGATCTACCAAGTTATCGCTTTCCGCTTCTTCTCTCAAATCTTCTCCAATTTTTCCGTCACTGCTGCGAGTAAAATCAAGAGCATTTGGGCGATGGTAGAACCACTTAATGGCGGTATCGCGAGCATGTTGTCGTACTTGGTGACCTTCTTGGCATTGTGGGCAGTGCGTAAGTGGGGACTTCACTGGAACTGGTGCTGGGTCGTCATTATCTGCCAAGTTTTCGTCGTGTTCATCGACTGTTTCCCGACGTTTCTCACTATTTGGGACGTGTACTGGAGTCAATGGTTCTGGTTGGGTGTACCATTGCTCGCTGAGGTGCCCAGCAGTATTGGTGAGCTTATTGCGAAGCTGTCTGTCATCGAGATCGCTGAACCAGGTAGCGAGGCTACTATTATGGGTCTGATCATCAGTATCAACAATATCGGCACGCCGTTCTCCACAGTCATGTACAAATCCATTGACGCGCACTTCAACCTCACTACGGCACAGATCACCAAGGATAATCACGAAGTTCGTACGCATGTAACGTACGCTTACCTCATCGCTTACGCGTTCAACCTCGCGTCGATTGCGTTCGTGTTTTGGCTCCCTCGTCAGAAGGATCACGCCCATGAGCTCAAGCGCATCGGTAGTAAAAGCAAGCTCATGGGTTTCGTCACCGTCTGCTACATCACGTTCGGCTTCGTTTGGGTTGTGCTGACGAACTGCTTGACGCTATCGTCCAAAACGAGCTGCTTGCGCATTGCTGGTGGAACTGGGTGCTGATTAAACTGGTCATAGACTTTCGCGCGACGGATTGGGATAGTCTAAACTCGTGAAAGGAATTCTTTCAAAGGATGGATAAAGGTTTGAATGAATTGGGCGGTACACAAATTTTTACTGGGAATGCTTCATAGAGACCTGAGTCGCCTCTCGTGTTATAGCAAAACCAACTTCCTCAGTCGACTTTCGGGTTAAGCTTACTGGTACGTAGTACATAATATGTTTCGATATTATCGAAATTCCACCCGCCCGTTTGTGGACGGTACGATGTACATGGACTACAGTATATGATGAAATGAACGAGAAAACAGATCGGGGATACCCAAATTGAAACGCGCTTTGGTCTGATGCATTGATATTATCGAAAATTTATCATCGTTACGTGTGATCTGCCCTAATTAGCCCCGTTGCGAACTCGTATGGCAGCCGCTATCTCACCCGCATCAAACTTCATTGACTTTTTCAACTTGAATGCAAACCAATATGGCAAAAGCCAGTTGTACTCACCGTCCTTGGTAAGTTGTGCGAGAAACTTCTGCCGTACAGCTGGATTCGCCACGTCCACTCTCTCAAGTAAAGCTTTCCTGGAGGCAATGGCCTCATCGGTTTTACCGAGCGCTTTCTTGAGTGTCGCCGTATTGAACAACTGTTCAACGTTCATCTTGACCACTGCATCATCGAGTATAGCCAGATTTACTATTTCCTCCTCCGCTAGATCTGTTGCGTGGCCCTGAGAAGCCTTTGGTCGACGGCGTTCATCGGAGCACCGACCGACTTAATTGTTTTTGCCGAGTTCACCTTGGATAGATCATGGCCCGAAAGTGTACCAGCATTGCTGCTGGCGAGAAGGGTGACAGCCACGAACAGAACGAAGCACGCACGCATCCTTGTGAGTTCGGTTGGGGGGAATTGAAGAATGGAGTTGTAGAATGGAGAGGCTCCGTGGACATACAGTACGGACAATCCTCTCGGTTGTGATAGCTTCGGGAGCCATCATTTTATTACAAACTAGAGTAATTACAATCAAGAGTGTACCACTCCAACGGTACAGTGCATCGTGTACCAATTTAGAGGTACATTTTAAAGATTGGACCGAGCCACGCGGCTCGCAACTACGGTTCGCTGATGAATTGGTGGCTGTGCTGGATGCGTGGCTTCCCGGGACTGCGAACTCAGCAGTCTGCTTGCTCTCACTTTCAAAGTTTCAACCCCAAGAGCACAATGCCGTCAACGTCAGCCACCCCGCCCACTCGAAGCAGACTCTCAAGTGCGCAGCAACTGCAGATATGCCGCCATCACACCGATAACCCCTCCCTCAACCAAACGCAGCTCGCAGAATGGGCGGATTGGCGATGAGACGACCACCTAACCGAATAGCTTGAACTCCTTCTCCTGTTTCAGTCGTGATGAGATCTTCTTAAGGAAATCCACGTAGTCTGAATTACCTAAAGGATCGTATACAAAGATACTCTTGGTGTTGGTCTTGATGATTACCGATGTCCAGTGGTTGCGCTCAAAATTGATCGGCAAGAAGATGTGCTGTGTCTTGGTCGTTCGGATTTTTCTGACAAGATTGTCCGGAAGCTTGACCTTTTTCGTTTTTTTGTTCAGTTTGAACTCCGGCATCATGATCATTGACACATCGATCTGAGTAGCCCATACGGTTCCCAACGCCTCGAAAAGACTCGCCTTAATCCACTGACGGGGCCCCAATTGGTACAAGTAGGTGTAGTCTAAAGTCCGATGCAGTTCTGCGTTCACAATTTCATACGGGTGTCCTCCAGAAACCCGCTCCTTAGTGGTTTTGTAGCCCTGTTGTTTGCCACATCGCTCGTCCAGCCAATGTAGTAGTGCTGATCCCTTCTCACATTCGGTTTTAATCGTCCAAATTTTCTGCATAGCGTCGAGTTGAAACAGGGTGAAGTTCCCCAAGCCAGAAATTTTGACAAAAGGAGGGTCTTCATCACTCTGACTGGGGATTGGCATTGGCAACTTGTACAACGTATCCAGTGCTCTGCGTACCAGAGCCTGAGGTAGGATAAACGACACTGAAGCTGCCGTTATCGGGGCTTTGTCTGTGCCGACCTTCAGGACTATTCGATATGCTTCCTCGTACTGAACCGGGAATATAGTCAAAATGTCGTTCAGCTCCGAAAGTGATCGCGTCTTTTCTTCCACGACAGACGCAACGACCGCGACATCGTCGAACGCTAGCTCGCCTCCCTTCTCCAAACGCATGTTGAATTTCCTGCGTGCCGCTGAGCGAATCTTGGCTTTCTGTACCTGGGGTACTGACGGTCGACCAGAGCGTCTCACCCGTTTATTCAGCTTCAAAGTAATGCCCCCATCCTGCTTTTTATCTCCATTTGGACATACAGGTTCGTTTCCAGACTTGATCACAGGTTCATTTCCAGGTTGATCTCCAAGTTGTAACCCGGGTTGAGATCCAGGTTGTACCCCCTGTTGGTTTTCAGGTTGGTCACCTGGTTTACTCACACATTGCTCACCAGTTGTGCTCACAGGTGGATACCCAGGATGTTCTGCAGGTTCGTCTCGAGGTTGGTCTCCACCTTGTGGGATAATTTCACGACCATGTTGGCAGACAGTTTTGTCTCCAGGTTGTGTAACAGGTTGATCCCCAGGTTCCTTACTCGGTTCACTCACAGGTTGATGCCCAGGTTGAGGCCCAGGTTCATCTATATTTTGACTTGCACTTGTGTTCTCAGGTGTGTGGCCTTCCTCATTATTTGTCAACACGTCGTCATGAGAAATACCCCGCCGGACTTCACGATAGTAGCGTTCGAGGAACTCAATTTCGGCTTCAAACGCTCGCATCGGGAGATCCGCAAGTTCGCGTGCGATCTGATTGAGAAGGTCCACTGTGCTATCCGGGACCTTGACTCTCCATCTAGAATCCAAATACGTGACGGGAATAACCGGAAGCATCGACACACGTTTCCGGTAGAACATGGCGTGACGACAAGGCAGCTTGAGCGTAGATGCAAAGTCACATTCACACATACAATTTTCTTTGCTGAAAGTGTATGCCTTCTCTCCGCTTTTCACGGATACCATAGTGTTGTGATGCTCTTTGAACGTGTATTTCTCCACAGCACCTAAGGACACGGCGAATTCGTACTCTGGTCTCATAGTGGCAGCCACCCAAGGCGTACAAACTTGAAGCAACAGATTCAACTCATGGTCGTAGTTGTTGTCAAGAAGACACCTCGACCAGCTGCGGTATATCGGTAAGATACCGGTATGACCTTCACTCATTGACACTGCAATAATTCCTGTGATTACGGGACGGTGATTATGGGACGGACGATTACGCCACGGGTGGGTACAAGATTGTGGGTACAAGATGGGCTCTACGTGGCACTCGCTGATTGGCAGAAGTAACTCAGAATCCAGTAGTGCACCCAGTAGGAAATCCAGTAGGCTTAGAGGTAGCAAGGAGTTTGCGAACTAAGGACCTAAATCAATCACTTTGCATTTTGCTCTAAACCACTCAAGTCTTTAGTAGTGTCTCAGGGCCGTGATACGTGAATCGCGATTTGGTCGCTACGCTGAAAGTGAGTACGATTCCATTCGACATCTCTTAGCAAATCTAGTCGACGCCAGTACAGAGAGTGTGTACACTCAAAACCTGGCTGTATTGAAAAAGTTTGTGTGTGGACATGGCAACACGTCTTTTTGGGACTATTTTCGCTAGAATTGGGATACAATGAAAGCAATGTGGACCAAGTATTGCCGGCAGTCGCTACCCCATTTTCGTAACAACACGAACAACTGCATCGAGTCTGATTTCGGCAAGCTAAAACTGGATTTGGATTCCTCGTCGACTATGAAGGAGTGTTTAGAGTCTCTTATGCGCAGCCAGCGGCGGAGCGAGATTGGACTGAATACAAGCTCCGGTCCATCGAAATGGGGCGGATTTCCAGTATTGCATCCACGGGATACGACTAGCCAACTAGGCTACAGGGTTGGGAATTCAGCTGCGGTAAGAGAGAACTGGGAAATTCGCATCGAGAATGTCCAACGCAGACTGAGAATTGCAACCACTATCAGCAACTCAGTATTTCAACGGATAACATTATTCAATGTGGTGGCGTTACCTTCGATATTGTACACGGGAAAGCAGTATGTTCCGCCAAAAGATATAGTAAAACGACTAGAAAATCTGCAAAAACAGTTCGTGTGGAATGCGAAAGCAAGTACGGAGCCGACCAAGCACAAGTTCAATCCTGCACTCACTTTTACTCCAATAGGGAGAGGAGGACTTGGGCTACAAGATATTCAACTCGCTTTGAGGGCTACAAGAGCAAATCTGGCCGAACGTTGGCTCTATGCGGAACACGACAACTACTCAGTTGCATGGCACGCGTGTGTACATCCCACTAAGCAGATGACGGATTCATGTTGTACGTTTCAACCCACTAGTTTGGCAATGATTGAATCGAGTCTTCGAGAGAGACATGGAAATCCAGGTGTGACAAGTCAAAAGCTGGGCCAACTAGAACTGTGGTGGACACAGTCGCAGCAGATACTCCCAGGTACAGAACAGCGTGAAGCGGCGAAGACCTCACAGGAGGCAGGTGCAGCATTCAGTTCATGCTACTGGATTAATGGGGATACGCTAAGACTGACAACGTTGAAAAAACCATCTCAAGATTTATCATCGGAACTGGTAGGATTTCTCCGAAACTCGACGTGGACGACAATGCTTGTATAATTGATGTTCAAGGGACACCATTAAAAAGACGAAATTTTCCAGCGATTCGACAGGCAAGACTGAAAGATATTCGTGTTTTACCGGAAGAAACACTCACGACGGCAGGGAAACATGGGGTACTAATCCAGCCACCACTTGAAACTTCTATTCACAAGGAAAGGCAACACCGACAAATAGTCCGCTGGTGTAGGAGTTTATTTTTCAGCCTCCCATGGAGTATTTGGACAAAGACAGAAGCGAAAATTCTCCCACATGCGTCACCAGAAGAACTGCAATGGGGCCTCCACTGGGAAGCGGAGACCTCACTCAAGACAATAGCAGCTCGAATTGACCAGGGAAACCCTAAACCGACAATGACACTGTATCGCAACCCAGACGGCTGGACATGGAGCATTGACCAAGTAGAAGAAGAATACAGACAGACTCAAGACTTCCAGCAGTGGGAAGCATGGCAGGCCAGGGAAGGAATCGCATTAACGGCTACAACACGGACGGCCTTATACCCGTGGACAGCTCCAAAAATGACCAAAGGAACCCAACTGAGTCAAGTAACGAGAAAGCAGCGCTCCAAAGAAATCAAACGGAACCTCAGATACAACTTAATCAAGGTGGTCGGCAAAATCCAACGGCGACAAGAAACATCAGAGTGGAGTGCAGCCGCACTAGACCAAACGCCAACCCAAATCTGGGATCGACGAGGACAGCTCACCGACTACCAAACTTGGACAACGTATAGAATTTCAATCGGAGCATTGAACCTTTTCCATAGTGGATGGCCTCAAATTCGAGATTGCCCCGAACCGACATGCTCGGCGACCAACGAAACCATTGATCATATTATATGGGAGTGCGGTAAGGCACAACACGCGTGGAAGAAGTGGCTTGACCACTGGTTGGGCACGGAAACACAACTCAGTGAACGCCAAAAACTGCAACCTCAGATAGCAGCTCGAAGATCACCGCCAATTACATTGCGGGTTTTAGTTACAGCACAGCAATGTACTACGAGATGGACAATCCAGCATGAACACGCAATGCACACATTATGGAGAATCTGGTCGACGGTGACACCGGTGATACTATGGAGACTCCGTAACAGAATGGTTTTCAATGGGCTTCGTGCCAACGTGGAGGAAACAGCAGATATAGTATGGGCTGCTGGAACTTACCAGGTACAGGCTGTGGCCCAGGCATGGAAGAACAATTCGATAACCCGCATACAAGGACATTGCCTCGACGTATGTCACCGTATAATGATTACAACAACCTCAATATCGGAACCAGAACAAATGGATGTGTGGATGATCTGCTATTACCAAACGACAATTACGCCACAGAACAAAAGAGGTGGGTGGTTGGTTATCACAGAGCGACAGCGCTCGAGTGGGCTCTTCAAGCCGCTGGGAGTGTTGATCTCGACTCGAAGGCTTCAGGAAGAGAAAACGCAACCAACACGCTGCAGCCAGGAATCGCAAACATTGCGCAAAGGACGAACCCAATCAATGTACTTCTGCTGCTAGCAAGCAAGACACCTGCGGTACGAACACACCCAAACAATTCAGCAAAACTATCAATGACAACTTATGCCGAAGATAACAAGGAAGATCCGCTAAACAGCTTTTTTGCAGTCCAGAGAGTATCACCGAACGAAGCAGCACTTGCAGTAGCGAAGCTCCTGGCCAAGTCCCCAAAACCAGCAACCTACCGTTTCCCCCCTACCGACCTGCACAACCTGATGCAGACTTACATCAAAATCACGGCTGGCGCGATTGCCACAAATCCAATAGCCCGACACCAAAACCGACAGGCAAGCTCCTTAGTAGCTAGAAGACCAATTACCCCCGTGTGCCTCCAGCAGTTGGCAAGAACCGTCTTCGGCATCGCGTCCCAAGCACCACCAAGCCTCTCCATGGCATCCCCCGTGTCGACGTCGTACGGATCCTTCTGGCAAAGTAGTACAGGTAGCACGGCGGCGGCAGTCCTGTCGTTTAAAATACGCCCCTTCAGCCATGCGATCACGCCTTGATCCATCGGCTGCAGCATCGCAGTCGTATTCTTGGGCAGCTTAGCGATAGTCACGTGCGAGAGCTCCTCCTCCGGAGCTTTGTGCACGGGCGCGTTGTCGTACAGCAACAGTATCTTTCTGTTGGCCTCTTGCATCTTCTTGTTGAGCGCTATCAGCCAGTCCTGGAAGACGGCCGTCGTCATCCACCCCTTACTGGTGCCGATATAGTCCACCTTCTCGGGCTTTTGCGGCAGCCAGCGAGGTTGCTTTGCCTTGCCTAGAACGAGCAGCCTTAGCTTCTCCGTCCCCGTAGCATTAGAGCCGATCATGAACGTCATGCGCGACTTGTTCTTCTTTAGGGCAGGGGCAACGCCCATACATATGGACACCCGAGCGATGCTCTTATAGAAGTAGGCCGCCTCGTCGACATTGAACACGTCTTTCATGTCGTACTTGGCGATCTTCGCGCGGAGCTCCGACGCACCGTCCGCTGCTGATGCCATGTCTACAGAGTGAAGCTCGCCATGCGCACGACGAGCGCGGAAGCCGTGGCGTGCAAGGAAGTGTTTGCACCACCCATCTGGGGTGAAGCGCGGCAGCTTGGATACAGGTATCTTGAGCTCGGCAGCAGCCATTTTAGCGAGAAATATCACTGTATGATAGGATAAAGTAGCTTTCCCCTCAAACAGTGCTATTAACTCGACTAAATGGCGCTCTAGAAGCCTCATCTGCGGCGATCTCATTCGGCAGAGGTCCCTGTAGTCGACGTCTATGGTGCGCAGCTTCATCTCCTGAATCGGGCTGACCGTGCTTTTTCCTGGCATAGCAGGGAGCTGCTTGAAGATTTATTGACACCAGGCAGCCAACTCCATGCACCGCAAGCTTGGGTTCTTGTTGTGGTGCTCGCACAGCTGCAGCTGCTGCGTCTTGGTGAGGGAGACTTGGGGCATTGCGATAGCGGCTTTGCTGATTGCGGAATGACTCTGTACATGTATTTTCAAATTTCCCGCCTCATTTCAAACGATTTTGACTTAGGTTTTGTATGAAGCATTCACAGATGGACAGCCAATCACAACAGAGGATCAAAACCTCACTCGATCAGTAGGCTGGTCTCTATCTTCGTATAAATTATAATTATTTGATATTGCAGGTAATTAATTGTAAGGTGTCTCTCTAAGACGCCCCGCACTGTAGGCCATGTCCTATGTGCATCACGGTTCTGCGCTTGCACAATAGAGTTTTTGTATGGGACCGTGTCTCTGTCCGTAGGCCATATCTTCCGTCGTAAATGTTTACACACGTTGTGCTTGCTCGTGCTGATCATGCATCAACAATCAAATCCCTGGTCGAGCCGATGTGCGTACATGTATTACATGTACACGTGTACACGCACTTAGTAAGCTTCTATCCTACTACTCCACCTTCTCAGCCAACATTTCGAAGCTTTCAGAGATCATTACAGATTTATAATTTTGTAGTAATCTATATTTTAACTTTAAATGTCTGAGAAAACCGTACCACTTTTCGTAGTACCCCCAAAGTCATCTTCGTCAATACGAGTTGAAACCGCTTAAGAACATTGATAATACATTGTGTTTTAACACATGATCATAATGGATGATATCGTATTCTTCTCCTAGTGTTAGTTTTTCAGAGATAGTTATTCATCCATGGGCACTACCCCTGCGATCATGCAAATTTGGGTGGTTTGGCTCCTACTTTTTCTAGTAACGAAGTTACCCCCACCCAAAACAAATTATACAAACACAAAGATCGATATTAGTGCTTACTTGTCCATAAATCCATAAAACTAATGAGGGCTTCGATGTCTCGATACGCTCCGGCAAAAACAGCGTCTGCCATGCAACAGCAACTAGAACCTCATTTTGACGTCACGTTGTAGCAAATCAGTACTACTATCACTATTGTTATCCAATGAGCAAATAATTATAGCATACAATCAGTCGATACAGACAATCCTCTCGACCGTGATATCCCGAATAGTGATTCACTCCGCACACAGATAAAAGGTGGGTTCCCAATGACCGGCGGTATACAAGCTCAAGTCAAATATGCCTCTATCCTCTAGTTAGCAGTTTTGATATGAAAAGCTGGATTATTACTAAACGAAGGTGCTTAACTATGGAACTGAACAGTTTGCTGAAGGACGGCCAGCATCGACTTTTGCTGCTTTCGACCCTGCTTTCGCCCTAACTCCTCTCGAAATGCTCGCTGCATTGAACGCAATCCACTCACTGTTCCGGACGACACCCCCCATAGCATCAGCGCTGACGAAAAGCTGCGCCATCCACCTCAGGCGCTCCTTCAGCTCTTCCGCAGTAAGATTGTCTGGAGTGGGTGCCACAAAGGCTGCTTCGTTCTCATCGTCTACAGTGTTGGCTCCGTCGCCAACTGCACCACACCTGTTCTCGTCGTCGTGCTTGTCCTCAACGCGACAGAAGTCCTCGTCCGTCGGATCCTCCATCAGAACGTTCTCCTCCGGGGGATTCAGCAGTTCGAGCACTGACATAGGGTTGGACGTATGTAAGCGCGATATCATAGCCGTTAGCTCCTCCGTGATACCGTCTTCTTCATCCGGCCCCGCATACTCGCACGTGTAGTACTCAAGAAGACCTGTCTTCTTCCAGCAGTTCACGAATGTGGTTTTAGAGAGAGCATTCCAGCTCTCGATGCTCCATAGCACTGCTTGTCGAACATCTACGTTGTACAGCTTCGCGACGAGCCCTAAGTCCATTGATGGGTCGGCCTCCAGCTTGTCGAGAGCATGTTGCACCTGTCGCCGCCGGTAGTGACGCTTGAAGCTGCAATAATACCCACGTCAAGCGGCTGCCTTTTGCTGGTCGTGTTGGGGGGCCAAAATACAACTTCAACATTGGTCAACGAAGTTGCATCGTATCCATAATGCACGCGAGCAATAGCAAACACTTCCGATGCTGAGATCTAAATTTAGTGTCAATATCCATGAGCCACTTCGCGAAAATTAACTGGGTCATCCATGCTTTTGCGCTGTTGGTATAGTTGAGCTCATCTGCTGTGGTTTTCTTAAACCCACATGGTTTCTTCGATTTACCGATGAATAGAGGAGGGAGGCGCTCCGATCCATCTGCGTTGCAAGTAAATGCAATAGTTAACCGCTTTTTGTCTTTCTTCCTGCCAGCCAAACTCTTTTGAGCGAGTGTGCGATCGGGGGGCATCGAAAAAAAGAGCCCCGTCTCATCCATATTGAAGATGTTGCGGAGGTCGTAGCTCTTCAGCTTACGCTGGAGCTCACTAATCGATGACTACGGCTGACCCGCTCTCCCCATGCGCTTTGAAGCTCCCAAACCCATGACGAGCACTAAACTTCTGAAGCCATCCGTTTGACCAAGTTGGTGGCGCTTGTACTTGCAAAATTTCAGCGAATCGGGCAGCCTTCACCTTGATGGCATCACCCGTTACAATGACACCCTTTTCCTCACACCAGCTTACCCATTCAGCAAGCGCCGAATCCAACTTTGGGCATCGCACGTGCGGGCGAGCCTTCTTTGTTAGTGCTGCTAGAGATAGAGCTTCGAGCTCGCCTTTTTGCTTTAGGATTTTGGAGATAAGCGGCTGGGAAGGGGTGTGCGGAAGCTGAAACGCCGTCTGAGGAAGCAGTTGTGGCATGTACGTCGCGAACTTCATGTGGCGAATGCTAGACGAGAAGGTAAACAGTGCAGACGCCGACACAGGGCTGACTAGATTCCGCTCCAGAGTCCTTCGTACACTTCTAAATGCGTAATACATCCTGGCGCACTGCCCCATTTCCGGTCAGTGCACACATAAAATCGCCTAATGGACACAATCTAAAGTTGCAGAACCCAGAAATTATCTCGTAGAGCAACCTGGAAATCAACCTGGACAACAACCTGATAGTGGATCTGAAAATCAACCTGGACAGCAACCTGGTTAAGGACCTGGAAAATAACCTGTACTAATACAAGATGCGAAAAAGTTGGCTACTAAACGGTCTACGACTTTTCTACCTACTCTGGGTGCGAGTTGACATCTGCGGTTGCTCTTTGACACTAGAGGAATAACACAGAATAGGACATTGCCTGGCAGTAGTCTGCACAACAATTACCATCACTCTTGATGATACAACCAACACTGTTGAGATTCGATTTGATCTCAAACGTACGACACAATGCATAAACTGGGCAGAAATGAGTATGCAAAGACAAATACTTTGCAGAAACGTCCTTCAAGACAGCTGTTTATGACCCAAACCAGTACGATAATAAATTACCGTAACATAATTTGCGTACATCAAAAACCTGGCCAATTGTCCAGGTTGAACCTGGATGCAACCTGGACACAATTCGCACGGCTATGCAAAAACAACCTGGGCAGCATCCTCGTTCTTTCAATTTGCACGACTACCGGAACAGCTGCAGCACATCTTCAAGGAATATGGATCTCATTTCAGACACACTTATAACTATACGATATTTGACCAAGAGAAATCTACTGAAATATGTGGATAATATGTGGATAATTTTTGTCTTCCAATTTTTGGTGGATGCTCAAATACCCCATTCCCGAAATTTCGTTTTCTGTCGAATCATAGTTACTCAAAAACGTCGAATTCTTCAAATATCAAAGTCTATATAATGCGTACGACCAGATCAAGTCACCACTCTTTCAGCCACATGGTAAAAACGCTTAAACCGAGGTAGGCTGAAGTGCAAGTTCCGACCATTTTGTTCTTGCAAGTTTTTCGTTTCGTTTTCATTGTTGAGTAGCATTACAGTCACTTAATCTATCTAACGACTAGGAAAAAAACAAGTAAGATTCGACTCCAGCACACCCACCGAAACGCCCAATACTCCCAAGTTATCCCTGCATAGCAATCGCTACGCGAACAGTACACCACTCGCCAAGTGCGCACTACATGTACTTACCAGCTTGCGCCAAAAGAAATTCCGCGAGCCTTGAAGATGAGAAGACTCGCCATCCGGCGAGTAGCCCTGCATGAAGGAAGCAGCATGTTCACCCGACGCAGTTCATAGTCTTTCACGTTTGGTTAACCACCCGGCCAAGCAGCTGGAGGATGACTGGGAGGGTTAGTAGTAAGGAGCATCGTTTCTAGAGCTTGCAGACGATTGAGATTCGAATTGCATGACAAGGACGATCTCAGAGGTTGCGACGGTCGAGATGCCGCATTCTCTCGTTCTGTCGACGGCTTAAAAATCCTAGTCACAAGTGGCCCACCTAGTGAATTGGAACGACGAGTACATGTAGCAAAAAGGACGCAGCCAAAATGTCAACTTGTCAACACTAGACACCCCGACCCACAGCCTTCCGCAGGCATGATCGATCGTCATGGATTTGGTCGGAAATCGAAAAGAGTCACGCTCTCACTGATCGCCAGTAACCCGGTGTTCAACCCGCAAACCGCAACAGCAGCACGGCTGCCGGAAAACAAATGGCACACACACGCACTCCCGAACTTTTCTTTCGCGATGTCGGGGCTGTCAAGGCGAAACGCAGCACACCACCCGGTGATACGACTCTCTGATGGTCGACTCGGTGTGCAACGACTAACGAGCAGACTAAAGACTAAAGCGTTAGTCTAAAGCGTTAGTCGGTTGTGCCGGTCGGTGTCGACAACTCCTCATTAATCAACTTGCCTGGTCAAGCACACCCAGCCAGACACCAACGGACCAACTACTGCAATCAACAATGGTCTCGTCATTTGCGCCTCTCGCCACGTCCGCCGCCGTCCTCATAGCGGTGGCTACTGCTGCCTCCGTTCCCGACGGCACGTGGCCCGCCAGCACGGGCACTGTGCAGTACGCGGCGGCCCAAATTGTTAAGGCCGGCGAGGTGTTCGACGGCAAAATGCAGACCTTCGAGCGCTCCGACGTCTCGTGCGAGGGCCAGACAGAGAGCGGCTCCGACACCGCAGTGTTCAAGGTGGAGGCCGGCGGTACTCTCAAGAACGTCATCATCGGCAAGAACCAAAATGGAGGGCGTGCATTGCGACGACCACGACTGCACCATTGAGAACGTCTGGTGGGACGACGTGTGCGAGGACGCCCTCAGCATCAAGGGCGGCTCCGCCTCCAGTGTGTCGACGGTTACCGGTGGCGGTGCTCGCTCGGCCGACGACAAGGTGATCCAACACAACGGCTACGTCACCGTCAAGATCGACGGGTTCTACGGTGAGGACATCAGCAAGCTCTACCGCTCGTGCGGCACATGCGGCGATAAGGCTAAGAAGGTGTCGGTCTCCAACGTGTACGTCGTGAACCCGGGCAATGCCATCGTGACGGTGAACAAGAACTGGGGCGACGAGGCCACGCTGAGCAACGTCTGGGTCAAGTCAAGCGGAGACAAGGTGAAAATCTGCCAGTGGTCGCAGGGAAACGCCAACGGTGAACCCTCGATGCTGGGCGACGGTCCGTCCCCGCCGCTCTGCCAGTACTCGGAGAACGATGTACACATCAACGGAGACGTTTCCCAGTCGACGGGCACGGGCACCTCCTCCAATTCGTCGGCGACCACGACCGGCAGCGGCTCCTCCACGTCGACCAAGCAGACCTCCAGCGGTTCTACGATCCAGGAGTCGGGCGATGAGAAGACCGGCGCTTCCGTTTCGGGCTTGCTTCGAGGTAGCACCAAGCAAGATGACTCGAAGTCGAGTGAGAAGAACAAGTCGTCCACGAAGAGCTCAAAGTCTGGCGACAACAAGGACGAAGATGAAGACAAGAAGAGCCAAGACGACGAGAAGACGGAGCAAACCGAGAACAAGACGGAGCAGACTGACAATAGCACGGAGCAGTAGGAAGACAAGAAGGACAAAGACGACAGCGACAAGAAGAGCAAGAAGAAGGACGATGACAACTAAGGCGGTCGTTGCAACTCGGTTTGGAAACCAAGGCTAGGCTAGTAAATACTGACCGGAACAGCGTCATTGTTGTAGCTGTTGCTGTAGCTACTTCGTGTGAAATGAGTTCGAGTCGTACCGCACCGGAAAAGGAACGGTGTGTTCCGTTTGATGTTTGTAGATAACCACAGTAGAAAAAAAACTACAACTTGATAAAGTGTGCGCTAGCATTGCTTTCTGGTGTTTGTTGTGCAGAACTACATTTTCATGCAATCCAATATCCTCATAAAGATAAAGATATATAAGTTGCCATGGGTGCTCTATCCATGCGACTTTTGCGGTAGTAGCTGACTGCGTTTCGTTTGATGTTTGTAGATACCCCTCGTGTGTATATTTTCCTCATACCTTATAGAGAACTTTCGTTTTCGGCCATGCTTGGAACAGGATTTAGCTTACGTATAAATTACCGACGGATTTCCAATATTTTGTTTCACTGACATATATTTTTTTTTTTTTTTTTGGAACAACGGCATTTCGTAGCAACATTACATTATGGACATGGTCTTGGCTTTGAGAACGACATCCCAATAGCAACGATGAAGGATCAACAAGACATATGTACTTCTTTATGAACGACCACGAAGAAGACTACTACATTAAACACGTAAACCAATCACCCCCTGCTTACGAGTATGGCACTTCGCGTCCGTAGAAGGCGTGCTAGCAAAGCTGCCGGTCACTGAAGTCTCCGCCTCCTCGCCAACCTCAGGAGACGTCGTCGGTGCCTCGGTCGATTCAGACGCCGCAGTGGTCTCGTCGTACAAAGTGCTGGACGCCGACGCCTCCTCCTCAGAAGCCGACGGAGCGCTCGTCTCTTCACTCACGTGTGACGACGTTGACGCAGCCGAAGCAGCCACGCTAGTTTCACCGGTCGAGCCCGACACTGGAGCCAATGTTTCCTCATTGGTGGTGCTAGCACTGCTCGTAGTAGAAGCCACATAGCTGGACGTAGAGGTGCCAGTAGCAGACGGGCTAGTGCTAGCAACAGTAGACGTCGTGGTCGAGTTCGTCGAAGTGCTGGACGCCGTCGACACGTCCTCGTTAACGTGGATGTCGCTCTCCGAGTACTGGCACAACGGGTCCTTGATACCGTCGCCTAACTCCGTCGGCTCGCCATCCTCGTTGCCCTCGGACCATCCGCAGATGACGTAGTCATCGTCATCAGCTTTGATCCAAATGTTGCTCAGTGTAGCCTCATCGTCGTAGTTCTCGTTCACCGTAACAATGCTCACACCCGGGTTCACAGCGTACACGTTCGACACCGTCACGAAACGCTGCTTATCACCACAAGTTCCACACGATCGGTAAAGCTTGCCGAAGGTGTCGGCATAGAAGCCGTCGATCTTGACCGTACCGTAGCCGTTGTGCTGAATCACCTTGTCATCAGCGTTACGAGCACCACCGCCCGTCACGGTCGACACGCTCGAAGCGGAACCGCCCTTGATACTCAGCGCATCTTCACAGACATCGTCCCACCACACGTTCTCAATGGTGCAGTCCGAGTCGTCACAATGCACGCCTTCCATTTGGTCGGCGCCGATGATGACGTTCTTGAGGGTACCACCAGCCTCGACGAGGAACACAGCCGTGGACGAACCGCTCTCCTCCTGACCCTCGCACGTGATGTCCGAGCGTTGGTACGTCTTAAGACCGCCGTCGAAGGTTTCGCCAGCGGCGACCGTGAAGGGTTCCGTGTAGTAGACGTCTCCCTGGCTAGTAGGCCAGGTTCCGTCGGGGACGGAAGCAGCTGAAGCAGTAGCAACAGCGATAGCAGCGGCAATAACGAAGACCTTGACCATCTTGAAGTGTAGTCGTGTTGATGTGGTGTGGGGCAGATCGCAGATTTGGAAATGAGCCACGAAAACGAGTTCGTTGTCGCGAGAAGTAGCCATTTCAAGAGCACCCTCCAGTGGCAGCCCAGGGGCGTCGTCACCGAGAGAGCATCGGGATCTGTCATGATTCTAACCACCCAGACAGCGCCTCAAGATGCCGACAGGTGGCTCTCGCTCAGCGCACGCGAGTCTACACGAAAGAGGGGTGCTATCCGTCGCATTCCCAATTAAAACGATTAGTCTCGGTGGGTGCTACATGTACTGTAGTGGCGGATAGCTCTAGCATGCTCCGGATCTTGGAGGCAACCGCTGGCTGTCCGCGCTCGTCCGCGTAGCCAGCTGCACCGAACCAAGAAGGTTGTAGTCGATACTTTCTTACTGGCAGAGACCGTCAATCCACCGGCATCTACCGTAGAGTCTACGCGAGGAGAACGGAGCACGTACCTTCCCGATCGACTAGAGAAATAGTGACTGAGTACATGTACATGTATCTTCGACTAATCGCGAGCGCTTTTCAATCGCAGCAGGAGTGAGCAGTTTGTACCGGATGGGCTCAATGGAGCTGATGAAGTAGTGCTTCGTTGGCGGGCGTGGTGTATACCGTTTCTGCAATTAGCCGTCCCACGTAAATAGCACAGAATCAAAGCTACACTTCGCTATCTTTTCACGGATCTGGTCTGACGCTATGGAGACTTTCGTAAGGGTTCCGATAAGTAAAACTACAATCTAAGATTGCCTCGATCGCCTATATATATGTCGGCAGTTTTCCAACATGTGCAGCCTGTTGTGGACTTCACCCGATCTCCATCCATCCAGCATGTTCCAGAGTGCGGTGATCCGAGACGAATACGAGTTCACCGGCCATAACTCTGCGCTCGGCGTTGTCTGCTACAACCGACATCAGGACACCTTCGTGTCGGTGGATGAAACATGTATGAGGCTGTGGCGCGCCCAAACCGGCGGCCAACTGAGAGTAGTGAACCTACCAGCTCGCACGTCCCGGTTCATCCAGGCCATCACGTACATTGACGCTCGTCAACTCTTCGTCGCGTCAGCTCTGGATGGAGCGCTTCGGCTGTACGATCCAAATCTCAATGAACTAGCAGCTCTCTTCACGGGTCGTGGCACCGTTCTCAGTATGGTTTTCGATATTCAACACAATCGACTGCTCACTGGAGGCGTCGACGGCTGTACGGCATGGCAGATCAAGCCCCGGCCATCAGGTATGCCGGACGGGGCACTCAATGCTCACTACGAGTTCACCCCGCTACCAAAGTTCTTCCATGGGTCTATAGTGAGCAATTCCAGTCGAAGTAAACCGCACGGTAGCAAGCAAACCAAACCGTCTAAAACTTCGGTGGAGCGTGGAGGTTGGGTGGAAAACTTACAACTTGGACCGGAGAGCACGCGGTTGTATGCGCAGACGAGAAACGCGATCGATATCTTCAGCACAGTCGACGGAGCTCATCTAGAGCGCTGGGACGACTTGTTCTCAGCTGAGTACGGCACCTTGACAGCCTTCGTCGTTCAAGAGCGCGCTAAGTATCTCGTCTGCGGCACCAGCAGCGGTGTCATTGTCGTGCTCTCACACCACCCCATTTCAATCGTCCACATTTTCAAGGATCATACCCAGACAATCACAAGTTTGACGGAGCACGCAACATCTCGTCTTGTGATTTCTAGTTCACTCGATGGATCTGTAAGATTTTGGGATCTGGAGGCACGTCGTCAAGCACACCGTCTCAACGTTGGTCACGGTGTGCATACATTGCAGTTGCTACCTCCACCGAGTATACTGCAGACCGCAGGGTCTGCTTCTCGCACAACAGTAGTCGAGTTGGCGGGTCGATTCTGCTGCCAGCTTCGCAATACCGTCAAGATCTACGAAATTCAGTCAATTTTGAAGGAGCATCAACCGTGTCTCGTTCCCGTCAGTATCTTACAGCGCGTGGTGTTCCCCCTTAAGGCGAAAAAATCTCCAGAACACGTCGAAGGTGAATTTAGTGAGGGGAATGAAGACACAAGTTCAGACTCGGACGAAGATAAAGATGACGAGGGTGACGAACTGAGCAGCTCGGCAACAGCAAAAACACAGCAACTCGTTTTGGTAGTCTGTATGGATAAAACGTTGCGCGTGTTTGCAGGTCGCATGCACAACGAAGCGCCTAGCTTCACGTGGATTCCTGATGAACAGGCTCTGGATCTCGTAGCTTTTGCTCTCCATCCAATCTCACAGCATTTGTTTCTGCTACTTAGCAGCCAGAAATTGCTCATTGTAAACGCAGCATCCCGTCGACGCAACCGAATTTCTACAGACGAAGGTGAGGTTGATGACAACAATGAAGAAATCGACGTACAGGAGGGTGCAGAAGCCACAACAAGCAGCATTGAGCGTGTCATTGATCTCAACTCATTGGCTGCCGCTGGTGAACCGGGTGGTGGAAGTAAAGCGCGAAACTTCACAAAAGGAAACAACAACACCAGTACTGAAACACTTCCCATAGGCGACAGCTCCAATAACTCAACTGGGAGTGCTCGGGGCAACAACAACAATGGAACAGCTCTGCGTTGTATTTGCGTGTGTCCTTTTCCACCAGCTTTCAACGCTGCACCACCATCAGCCTGGCAAAGCAGAGGACAAACAGGTACCGGACGATTGGCCACGGCAAGACAGAGACGGCAGTCGAATTTTGGTTTAGTTGCAGCTCCACCGCCACCTGTGCCACCGCTTCAGCGACGCAATGCTTTAGTTGACTCCGAATGGGAATGGGTGGCATGCGGCAGTGATTCCGGTCAATTACTCTTCTGGCACACAGGTTTGCGTGGAGGACGTGAGGCAGCGCTAACTCTTGATGCACACGACGCCCCTATCGTGGATATTAGCGCCAGTGCTTTTTCGCCGCTTTTAGTAACCTTGGATGCTGTAGGAAGAGTTCATCTGTGGAGACTTCAACCGCAGTTTGCTCTACGCCACGTACTCGAACTTGGTCAGTCACCGTCGGTATTTGCGCTATCGCCCCTCTCCGAGATCATTTTAAGTGGCTACGATGACGGTCGTGTTGTCTTGTACGCAGTGGGGTACCAAGCAGCAAGTGTTGAAACTTTCATGGGGCCAGATGACCACCATAGTACAACCGTAAGTGCCGGTGATTTTCTTGATGAGAAATATCTGGTGCTCACTGCAAGTGTCGACGCCATCGTCAAAGTTTGGGACCAGCAGCGAGTTCTTCTGCGTCAAGTCACGTTGGCCACTGCGGTAACCAGTCTCTGTTTCCTCAACGCGGACGGTGATTTGTTAGCCGGACTCACGAAAGGAACCTTCCTCATTTCGAGACGCGATGTGCTTCCTGATAAAATACCGAAGCCGGCACCACGGCGACGGATACGCGATGACTCACCAGATACAAAAGCCGAAGCAACCAACCAGCCCACCGAGAGCACCACAAATACGCTCTCAATACTCAAGTCGGCATCTTCCAAACTACCAGTTCCAACGATTGTGGATCCCATGCCGACAAATGCAGCTTTACCACCTCAACAAAAGATTTCCATTCCATCAAGACCCCCAGACCCTGATGAATCGGCAAAACAACTTCTTGCACACGTCATCCAGCGACCGATTGAAGCTGTACATTTGCGGCCACCAGTACTGCGGAATCTCACTTCCTCGAGAAGGATTCTATTAAGCCGTCTTGGCAACTTCAGCAATAACAATTCCGAACGACAGGTAAGTTTGTCATATTCTTCCTTTAACTACATCTACTGAGCTGTACATCCTGTTGTTGCAGACCGCACCGCTATTTCCTGCTTTGACGGATCGAATCAAGTCGAATGATCCTGCCGCAGACCAACAAGACGAGGACTGGCGTGATAAAATTTTGTGCGTAACTTGCTTACACAAGGTTAACTTGACGAACACTAATGTGCATGAGTCGTTTCCCTCCAGACCATTATCTCCGTACCAAAAACTCATGCGTACTCCACAGCGAGGAATGTCGTATCGGAGAAAGAGGTGTCAGATGCCTGCGTCGCCATTGATCCTCCAAACACTACATGTAGAACCAAGTCCACGTACGTCATTCACAAAACGCCGACCTCCCCGTGAGAGTGAAGAATGCCAGAACTTGGATGAAGCCTCACCCGTGGTAGGTCTCGGAGTTGGCTCTGCAGACTCGCCATTGCTTTACTGCAAACATCAAGCACCCGTGCCACCGAAGGACAAAACTCCACGAAAGCTCTGGAATGCCATCGGAGGCGAAGACCGTCGGTTAATCGTACTACAGCGCAACCACTTGCCACCGTGCTAACTAGCTGTCCAATTCAACCTCTGCAACCAATACAACCCCGACATACCGTGTTCATCATAGAAAAGTTTGCTGATAATTATTGATGTACGTTGGTGAGCCTAGCGAAAATTACTTACTGCGTTGGGCGCCGTTTGAACCATGTTCGCTCTATACGAGACCCTCGCTCTCAATGTCCTCAAGCATGGCCTCTCTGCAGAATTCTAGGTCCACGATTTCGATGTCTTCGCCGTCCTCCGCCTTGATGAGGCACTTGTTGTACTCGTAGCGGTTCATGTTGAGATACTTTTTGCCGTTCGACGCACACACCGGGTCCTGGTTGCGCGTGCCGTCGTCCACGCAGCGGCCATGTCTCTTTTCACGTTCCTCTTGACCGGTCACTAGAACGCGCTCGTTCGCATGAACAGCACTTACAACTCGAAGCCTCTTTTCCCGGTCAAGTGCGTCCACAGGTGCGTGCGACAACAGCAAAGCAGTGACCACCACGGCAATAAATGTCTTCATGGTGCAAGTCTGACGTACGTGGAGATTTCTACTGTGAGCTGAGCACGAGTTGTGCTTAAAACTCCAAGCCATCTGCTTTGATCTTTGCGATGGTGTAGGCGAACCCCATCGAGATCTGCTGCCGGATGCATTCTGAATGGAAGGGAACGTGTGTGTCTGCGTGTGTAAGTTGAAAACGCAGCCATTTGCAAGCCGGTTGAATTCATGTTTTAGTTTAGTTGGCTGCATTATCCTACATGGGCGCACACTCTGCTGCGTTTACTTGGTTGCTATCTATCCAACGCGAAGCGCACCCCACCAAGCACCGTTAACAACACACAATCTATACGTACTCGGCCACTGCACTCGCCCCATAATAACACCTCAGCCGTCTCCGTTCGTAGCTCACTCGAAAGAGCCCGGCTCAAGGCTCTAGACGTCGCGTTACCGAGTCCATAGTCCACCAAATACGAATAGTTTACATGTAGTCGACGTCAGGGACGTTCGGATGTTCATCGTCTTCTTTCTTGGCGTTCTTGCAGATATCCATGTCTACGATCTCAATGATCTCGCCGTATTCGGCCTGGATCAAGCACTTGTGGAACTCCATCACCTCTTCGTTCAAGTACTGTTTGCCGTTCGATGCGCACACGGGGTCTTCGTTCACCGCACCTGTGTCAACGCAGTGTCCGTGTCGCTTTGCTCGCTTCTCCTCGCCATTCACGAATACATCTGGATGCGCGTGCACTTGGCTCACAGTACGCAGCATCTTCTCCGCTGGTGTCGCTTCCACTGCACTGGAACAAATTGCTGCTACCAGCACCACAACGACAACACTCGTCTTCATCCTTGCTCCTAATCGTTCTTGTGCCGCGTGTCGAGATAACACTTCTGAGAGTCTACGCCTTGCGCCGCCACCACTGTGCTCTAGCCCAACTGGCCAATTCTGAGCGGATGGCGCGGGTGTCGCGTTGTTACTGCTGTGGCTCATGGGATCTGCTCTACGATAGCGGAAATGATCCGCCGCCACCTCACACGTACCAAAGGGGGAGAACCCCACATGAAGCCAAGACCACATCGAATAGACTAATTTCATGTTGCTGAATAATCATACACGGACGAGTGTCTGCCGCCACCTAATGTACGGGCGGCCCACTACGCCCCTGGTCTACCAGACTCGTCACTTCAACTTCGGTGGACGACATCAAGGTCTCAGATAAGCTACTAGGGTCTCCGTCGAATTGGTCGGTAGCTCTTCGAACAAGTCCCTCCTCCCTTCAGTGTCATTGCGCGTCTACGACGAGTCGTCCTGGTCGATGTGTTCCATGTCTTCCATCTCGACGTCCTTGCAGAAGTCCATGTCCACGAGTTGGATCTCCGTACTCTCCTGGATCTTGATCATACACTTGCGGTAGTTGAACATACTGAGGTTCGTGTACTTCTTGCCGTTCGAGCCACACACAGGGTCGATGTCGCGCGTAAATTCACCGTAGCACTTGCGCTCCTGTCGGTCCTCCTCCAAGTCGTCGTACTTGACGACAATGTGACGGTTGCCGTGCACGGTGCCCACCACGTCCAGCAACTTGTCACGGTCCAGTGCCTCCACAGCCGACAGGCTACAGGCCAAGGCCGCGGTTATTGCGAGCACAAACTTCATCATCTTCGCGCGTCTAAGGGGGGATTCGCTTGTGCGATGCGTACGTGGCTCGCGTAGCGGCTGGAGGACTGACTATCCCTCCGCCTCGATAGCGAGTCCCATCGCGCAGCCTTTTCCGCTTGAACTGCCAGCTGGCACCCGCCGGGATGTTCACTTTCGTGCCTGCTGTGTGGTTGTGGCAGCTCCCATGCTGCGCCGGACTTGACCTGCTTTGGGCCAATGACTGGGTGAGACTGACGTGGCAGCATTGCACCGAGAACGTCTTGAGTGGCATATGCGAGGCGTTATACAGCAGCGGACAGCAACAAGGACTGGTGTCATCACGGTCTCACTTGAAGAGGAGACCGACCGAAAGTTTCACCCAACCGACGCTCCTGCGCGCGATATGCCGTCGCTGCAAGGCAGCGGAATGGACAAGCGTCGTGTGAACATGAAATCACATGAGATTTGTCATCTTTGACATGATTAAGTCACCCTGAACAATTATCCCATTTGAATTACAAGACGTGATTGATTTTCACAGCCGCACTAAATCTTGGAACATGTACTTATCACTATGTCTCGATTAACGCGTCGCTGTAAAAGGCAAATATTTACTACTTCTAAACATCTACAGTACTGCACTGTACGTAGTATTAAGGGAAACAAATTAATCTTTATTACCTTTAAAAAAAAGGATGGATAGATGGTTCTATGCCCTTGAGTGAACAGGGTCATTCGTAGAGACTGCAAATTAGTAGTGGTAACGGGTGGAACCTGGATACCTTTAATGCACCTCAGGGCGAACACAACAATTATGTACCGCAATTGTGCCCATCCGTTTGTTTCAAATCAGTTGCACGTTGCACATCATAGTTGTCGTAATTTGTGCCGATGCCCACTCTCAAATAGTATCGCAAAACTCCTCTAGTCGCCTGTAATAATCCTCGTTTTGAAGAGGATCGAACTGGTAAATTACTGTGTGCTGTGAATCCATATCCACCAAAACCATGCACCAATGCGCGTTGGCAATGTTGATTGGTAGGACAACGTATCGTTTGCGCCCAGTGCAAGCCTCGGCAAAACTTACAATTTCCGTAGAATTTTCTGGTTTGGTATATTTAACGAAACGTGTATCAACCAACACAGGGTCTGCGGTATCCAAGAGAAATATGCAGCGCAAGGTTGACGCAAAGATTATTCAGCCACTTGCGGCTCCTAAATTCCAACAGTTCATGAAACATTGTTTTCTGTAGGATCAACAACAAATCACTACTTAGAATATTGCAAGATAAATGCGAGATCATAGATGCATAAAATACATACATGCGGTCCGAACTGCAAAACCGTGTACGCAGATGTGCTTCGAATCAAGCTTCGAAACGTTGTGATGTCTGTCAAACTCATCCCTGAATCCATCGCTTGAGTTTCGAACCATTCGAGGCATTCTTGCACAGCTTCGAGAATACTTAGTTTTTCATAGAACCTTTGCATAGACGTAATTGCTGATGAATGAAAAGTCCCATAGTTTGGGCCGACGATAACGCAAAGATTGTCCAACCCACCACAATTTTCATCTGGAACGTGAATAATGTTTCCGTTCACTGTCTCAGTACGTTGTTGAGATGCAAACAAATTTTCCATTGCCCTAATAGAAGATAAGGCGCTATCAACAACGTTTTTGTTGAACACGTAGTGTAATTGACATGGTCGCATGGCGAGGTCATTTGAATTTTCAAATGCCTGTACAAACGAATTATGATCTGCACCCACCACTTTGTACGAAAAGAAATAATTTGCGCAACCGTCGAGGCAAAACTCGTCATAGGGTAAGTCAACTAATTGTTCAAGCGAGTGCGCCTCGTCGCTTTGAAGGTCATCCAAACCGTCCATTGTAATTGTAGATGTGAGTTCCACCTTGGATTTTCGGCTTCGTTTAGGATACCAAGATCGATTCAATTTGGATACCCTTGGGCGCCCGGACACCTTCACCTTTTTCGAGAACCGAAAATTGCAATTTCTTGTTTTTGTAGTGTCAGTGTCAAGTTGGACGGAATTACAATCCCCTATTGATTGCAAACCGTGGTGTGCAACGTTCCTATTGCAGGTGTTCGGGCTAAGCCCGCCGCCACTTGATTGTGATATGCCTCCATTTTTTAAACTAACTCCAAATGGAGTTAATAGGTTATCCACGTTTCCGTCGACCACGTGATCCACAAATTGTTCTAATGCGCAATAAATCTGCTCAAATTGATTAGTGCCATGGGATATTGCAGCCTCTGTCAGTCTACTCTGCAAGGCAGAGAGCCGGCGAAATTTAGCAGTCTCAAAGCCATCACAAGTCAATTGCAATTCAGCAAACTTACGACCCCCGAGGATCTGTACGTCCGGCGATTCGTCATGGTGCGTAAGGGAGTGAAAACGTTGTTCAGCGACGTCACACACCGCACCATTGGTAGGCGCCATTCAGGCGCTCCTTGCAAACTTTTCTCGAGTGAATCGACCCACCGAGGATGCTGCTTGGACGCTGCTGACTGGTACATGTAGCAACCTGCTATATAGCAGCGACGGCAAAATACGCTAACATTGGGTTGAGCGCTTACCGTACCGTTACGGTACTACCGTATGATCAGGTTAGAGGACCCCATAGCTTGCTTAGCGAGCACCTATCCTTTTTCGACGTTTGGTACACCCTCATATCTCATACACGTATCCCGGATATATTATTCATGTACTACATGCTGGCACCATGAATCTGCCTCACCGAACAAATTGTACATTGTGTGTTTCTGCCAATTCCATGATTCCAACTTTGCGAAATACAAGAACAATGAATACACAAAAATCGTTGCCAACTTCTTGCGTATTCACAACAAGACATCCTTGTGGCAAAGTGCGCCACAACACATACATTTTCCAGCACGACTTACGTGAACGCCCCACAGGTTGGATAGCGTTTCCAGCATCGAGCTGATGGCTACATGTACCGCATACTTTTTCCAGAGGAACTGTGTCCACCTTCAACCGCCCCGTTTTCCAACTTCCATACTATATCCCAGTCATCTGAGTCAAACGACCCATTTTTAGTCCGGACAAGGAAAGTCACACCGCATCCAACCCATTCCGAGTTCCCCCCAGCCTCACTCACCCCATTTAACACCTTAGAATCCATGGCGACGCTGGACAAGTTCGTGGCCGACGTGGAGGTTGCTGTGGCCCTCACGTCGCTCTCCATCGCATACGAGAAGCACGAGCACCGCGAGTTGCCGACCACCGAGGACGTGATCGCCGAGTTGAGCCACTTGCCAGGTCTCTCGACCAAGAACTTGGTGTTTAAGGACAAGAAGGAAGGTCTGTTCCTTGTAACTGCCGCTCCCAACACCGTCGTGGACACTAAGAAGCTGGGTGCACGTTTGCATGCGGCTGGTATTGGCGGTAAGAAGTGGAACCTTCGCTTCGCCTCGGAAGATGTACTGGCCACTACACTTAAGGTGACTAAAGGCTCAGTCTCGCCCCTCTGTGTCATGCACGACGCTAAGAACGAGGTGCGTCTTGTACTGGATAAGGCACTGCTGGACACTACGCTGGTCAATTGCCACCCGCTGCGTAACGACCAGACGTACAGCGTTAAACCGGAAGATCTGCTTAAGTTCGTCAAGCACTACAAGCACGAACCTATCGTCGTGGACTTCGCTGCTCAGATGGAGGAGTCTGCTGCTGCTCCTGCTGCTGCTAAAGCTCCTAAGGCTAAGAAGGAGGTCAAGAAGAAAGCTGTTGAGCAGAAAGCCAATGAGGGAATGTCTGTCACTAAGAAGGACAACTTTGCTGACTGGTACACGGACGCCATCACCAAGTCCGGTATGATTGACTATTACGACGTGTCGGGTTGCTACATCCTGCGTCCTTACTCGTACGAGATCTGGGAGCGTGTGCAGCAGTTTTTGGACCGCAACCTCAAGGCTATTGGCGTCAAGAACTGCTACTTCCCCATGTTCGTCACCAAGGACAAGCTGGAGCGTGAGAAGGAGCACTTGGAGGGATTTGCCCCTGAGGTGGCTTGGGTCACCAAGTCTGGAGGTTCCGACATGAAGGACCCCATCGCTATCCGTCCCACCAGTGAGACCATCATGTACCCGGCCTTTAAGAACTGGATCCGTAGTCACCGTGACCTGCCCATGAAGCTTAACCAGTGGAACAATGTCGTGCGTTGGGAGTTCAAGAACCCCACGCCCTTCATCCGTACGCGTGAGTTCCTGTGGCAAGAGGGCCACACGGCCCACGCTACCAAGGAGGAGGCTGATGAGGAGGTGCGCACCGTGCTGAACTTCTACGCCGCCTGCTACGAGGAGCTGCTGGCGGTGCCCATGGTCAAGGGTGTCAAAACCGAGAAGGAGAAGTTCGCTGGCGCCGACTACACCACGACGATTGAGGGCTTCATCCCCTCGACGGGCCGTGGTATCCAGGCTGCCACCTCGCACATGCTTGGCCAGAACTTTGGCAAGATGTTCGGCATTTCCGCCGAGTACGAGGACGGCAAGAAGCTGATCCCGTGGCAGAACTCGTGGGGCTTCACCACTCGTTCGCTGGGTGTCATGATCATGGTGCACGGTGACGACAAGGGTTTGGTGCTTCCCCCGCGCGTGGCCCCCATTCAGGTCGTAGTGGTGCCCATTCCGTTCAAGAACCAGGACGAGATTGACGAAATCTTCGCTAAGGCCGACGAAATCGTTGCCAAGCTGACTGCCGCTGGCGTCCGCATCGAGGCGGACAAGCGTAGCGGGTACACGCCCGGCTGGAAGTACAACCACTGGGAGCTCAAGGGTGTCCCTCTCCGTTTCGAGGTTGGTCCCAAGGATATTGCCAAGAAGCAGGTGCGCGTGGTGCGTCGTGACAACGGTGCCAAGGAGGACATCCCCGAGGCCGAGCTGGCCACCCGCATCCCAGCCCTCCTGGAGCAGGTCCAGCAGGATATGCTGGAACGTGCCACTGCTCAGCGCGACAGCCACATCCGCGAGGTGACGGACTGGAAGGACTTCGTGCCCTCCCTCCAGGACGGCTGCATGGCCCTGACCCCGTTCTGTAACGAGATTGAGTGGGAGGAGATCGTCAAGACCAAGTCTCGTGAGGAGTCGCTGGTCCTGATGGGTCTGGAGGACGAGGCCGAGAACACGGCCACGAGCGCTGCTGCCAAGACGCTGTGCATCCCGTACAAGAAGAACGACGAGAGCCCAGTGACTGCCGACATGAAGTGCTTCATCAGTGGTAAGCCGGCCAAGTGCTGGGTGCTCTGGGGCCGCAGCTACTAGAGAGAAGACGACGGTACCGTAGGAGCAGAGATGAATGGATGAGTTGGATACGCTGCTTAGATATCAATCCATTTACGTCGCCAAGCTTATCTCCATCTTCTCCTTTTGATACAGGCGCTAAAAATAGTGAGCCAAGTCATTTTCATTGAGGCATTCAAGTGATTGGCAAGTCATCCCGTACAATGAGGCAGACAGCATTGAGTATCGTTGTCTATGGCCCACTCCACTGCTTGGGGTGGGTTCTCTTTGCCGTTCTCCTTCTCAACTCCGTCAAAAAGGCCGATGCGTACGTCAATCCGTCGCCTGAGGGCGAATCGTGGGCTCCTTGTGCGTTTGCAGCTGAGCAACTCGCCGCAGAGGGCAACGGGTCCACGTACGGGTCGTGCTTGGCATGTGACCCGACAAACTTCGAGTGTCCACCCAAGTGCCAGCCGCTCATCGACGCCATCTACAAACAGTGCGACGGCGTGTACGCGCCCCAGGACCAGTACTTCGACCCTGCGCATACGCTCAACGGCTACTGGAACGACAACTTCGGCGTGCTGCGAGTGCAAGCCGCTAGGTGCGGATGCAGCGACGCAGCAACAATATGGCAGCGATGGCAGTTCTTATCACACATGGTCAGCGCGACAATGATCGTGGCGCTGCTGTTGACTTGACAACTAAGTACCAGTGCAATACACGGCAGCATTTTCCACTTGCTTGCGCGCTACGTCACTGCTACCTTGAAGTTGATCACTCTCTTAGCTGATATTAGGTTTCACATCATCAGCAATAGCAAGCATGCTCACTTTGAAACACTAAAAACAAGATTAACCTGCATAAATTGTTGTATCCTACTGAAGTTTTACTTATCAATTCTCAAGTTATCATCAGTTTTCACGTGCACGTCAGTTTCTTAGCTGCTAATCGACGTTGCATCTGGATGACGCTCCAGCCGATCTTGCGATCATTTGAGAATCTGTCGCCTCACGAGGACCTTCACTCCTCTTTTTCTCAGCCATGTTGCCAGCCAAGTCTCTCCGTCAGGCCTCGCGTCTGCTTCGCCCCCTTGGCACGCGCAACTTCGCGTTGGGGCAGCACATCGACGACTCCCAGTTCTCCGCCTTCTCTCTCAAGCTGTCGGATGACCAGCGCGAGTTCCAGGAGCTGGCGCGTAAGTTCGCGCGTGAGGAGATGATCCCCAAGGAGAAACACTACGACCAGACGATGGAATATCCGCAGGAGATCTTCGAGAAAGCCTGGGAGTTAGGTCTCGTCAACACGCACGTACCTGAGAAGTTCGGCGGTCTGGGGCTTGGATCTTTGGACGGCTGCATCATTGGCGAAGAGCTGGCTTACGGCTGTACCGGTATGGCTACAGCCATGGAGGCCAACGGTCTGGCCACGGCTCCGCTGCTGGTGGCCGCCACGGACGAGCAGAACCGCAAGTACTTGGGTCGCCTCGTGGAGGAGCCTGTACAGGCAGCTTACTGTGTCACTGAGCCTGGTGCTGGCTCTGACGTTGCTGGAGCCAAGACGTCGGCTGTTAAGAAGGGAGATAAGTGGGTTATTAACGGCTCTAAGATGTGGATCACTAACGGCGGAGTGGCCAAGTGGTACTTCGTGTTGGCTAAGACGGACCCGACCGCCAACGCTGGTTCAGCCTTTACGGGTTTCATCGTGGACGCTGATACGCCCGGTATCACTGTAGGTCGCAAGGAGATTAATATTGGCCAGCGTTGCTCGGATACTCGCGGTATCACCTTTGAGGATGTTGTGGTGCCCGAGGAGAACGTGTTGGGTGACCCTGGTTACGGCTTTAAGATCGCCATGCAGGCCTTTGACATCACACGCCCACCTGTGGCCATCGGCGCCGTCGGGTTGGCGCGTCGTGCCTTTGACGAAGCTCGTAAGTACGCTCTGGAGCGTAAGACTATGGGCGCGCCTATTGCTATGCACCAGGCTATCCAGTTCATGCTGGCCGACATGGCCACGGGCATTGAGGCTGGACGTCAGCTGACGTACAAGGCTGCGTATGAGATTGACTGTGGCCGCAAGAACACCATGTACGCGTCCATGGCCAAGCGCTTCGCTGGCGACCACGCCAACAAGGTGGCTACGGATGCCATTCAGATCTTTGGTGGCGCTGGCTTCAACACGGAGTACCCGGTCGAGAAGCTCTTCCGCGACGCCAAGATCTACCAGATCTACGAGGGCACGTCCCAAATCCAGCGCATGATCATCGCCAAGGAGATGTTTTCGCGCCAGACAATGGATCCTTAGATCTGTTTCGGTAAGCTGACCGGAGGTGAATAAGGCGACGGAGGATGAATTGGGATATGCTGGGGAAACGAAGTCGAACTTGATGATGTGCTCGTGGTAAGCGGAGCCGGATAACGCCTAACGATTCAAGAGAAGAGTCTTGGGGGCAGCTCGCGCCGCGAACGCAACACTCAAGGGGCTCGATAGTGTAGCGCTGTCGACGACTGCATTGTTAATGTTAAAGACGATATCATGAGATCATCTTGCTGTTCCTCTGTTCCATCTCAAGAGGTGTTCGTTGTATACAGCGTCGTTGCAGCACGACGAAGTCGATAACTCACCATTGTGGTGTTGGCTGCTGTCTATGATGAGGTTGCTCGAGGCTTTACTAGCGGTAACTTTATATTGAAGGATGCGAGGGAAGGCTCACCACTCGAATGTCCGCGCCACCCATTTGACCTCAAGAAGCGGGTGTTCTTCCTTCACCGGAGTTTCCTTCTTCACCTCCTGCTTATAGAAACAGCACCAATTAGCTCCTATACGTGCCACAATCACTATGAAGTGGAGACCACCTACCTCCTCGCCGGTGCTGGTCGCCTTCTCCTTCTGTACTTCTAGCTGCTGTATCAATGCCTGATTCTCGCGCGCCAGCATCTCCCGCTCACTCACCGCCTGCAGTAGATCATGTCGCTTCTCGAGCTCCACCGCCAACTGCTTGAGCTGCGTCATCTCGATCTACACAATCAACAGACGAATCTGTTGTCAACACTGACATGTTCCTCAACATAATCTCCCAAGAACCGCCTTACCTTCTTCCTCTTGACAAACCTCCGCTGAGCTTCCCGATGCTTCGCTCGTCGCTCCTCGTCCGTCGCGCGCTTGGGCGTCATGGGGCCTCCGGGTTTGGCAATGGTGTAGGCGGGCGTGACGACGACCGGCACCGGCGACAGCTTGTCGCCCATCCTAACGTTAATATGAGGTGACAGGGATCCGCCGATCATCGGTAGTGGCAAACTTGGTGGCGGGTATCGCAGTCGACTGGCGAGCGGATCGTCACGCGGTGGCGGGGGCAGCGGCGCGAACGTCGGACGCGGAGCCTCGCTGTACGGGTATCGGTAACTGCTGTCGTGGTCCTGCGGATACGGCGGCTGCGGCTGGTACTGCGCAGTATCGTTCGAGTAGGCAGCTGGACGCAGCGCATCATAAGCCAGCGAGGTGCTGGCGGTTGAGGTGGTCGAGCTCGAGTACAGCGAAGGCGTCCAGCTCGGTCGTCTTTGTGTGTGGTGGTGCTCCATCAGCATTACTGAGTCTGCTTGGGTAGTTCGAGACGTTTGAGTTCGGGGTCGAAGACACGCAAGTGCAACTGAGAGAGCAGATCAATTAGGCAGCAAGTTTGCAAGGCTTTGAACTGTTGCTGCTGCTGGACGCGTGCAATTAGTTGTTGGTCGGTGCAACGTGGAGCACGACGCAGCGGTGATCGGGGATACTGTACAGTAACGGCGCTTACGTACGAGGATGCTACTGTCGAATTGGATGAGCTGATGGGATGTCAACTGCGAGAATGGCTGGCGCCTCTGGGCCCGAGACACAGATCCGCAAAGTTGCTGCAACGGCAGCAACGGGGTCACCGAGACCTGCACTGGCTGGCAGCAGCCGCACGCCGCCGGATCTCTCGACAGCAGACACTGTTGGTAGTCGCCGGCCGAATGCTAACCAGCGCCAGGACGCGTCGAGCGCTTACGTTGCGCGAGGCGCAAAAGCACAAGGCGGGGAGAAGAGGGCGAGGTCCCGACGTGCGCCATGCGCGTACACACGCCACGCGATGGACTGGATCCTTTTGGAACTTGCGTCGATTGGCGAAAGTCCAGGAGCTCCAGGATCTCTCGAGCGCTCGATGCCTTCGCCTGCATGTATTGTACTTGTCTATCGTGGTGATCCCGTCGTTTCGGTAGTCAAGCGCCAGAGAAACTAGACAGACAGACAGACGGCTTGCCGTTGAGCACGCCGGGCAATTCCCCGCCCGCCACTCCTCTCCCTGAGGTGACTCGACTCGGATTGCAGAGTCTGTCTCACGAAGGCTGTCCGCACAGCGGCGGGGCGGCGCGTGCTCGTCGACGAGAGCACTAGGGGTGGTCCTCGCGCTGCAACTCGAACGACTCGACTCGAGATGCCATGGTCAAGTGCAACGGCGGCAACTTGCACCCGTTCGCGCCTCTTCAATTGCTTCAGAAAGTGTGACGGGGCTGACTGACTAACCTGACTTTCCAAATCTATGACGCACATTATCATCGCGTGAAGATGTTCGCCGTCATAATGCTGGCTGCCTCGGCGTGTTTCGTGAGTACAGACAATCCTCTCGACCGTGATATCCCGAATAGTGATTCACTCCGCACACAGATAAAAGGTGGGTTCCCAATGACCGGCGGTATACAAGCTCAAGTCAAATATGCCTCTATCCTCTAGTTAGCAGTTTTGATATGAAAAGCTGGATTATTACTAAACGAAGGTGCTTAACTATGGAACTGAACAGTTTGCTGAAGGACGGCCAGCATCGACTTTTGCTGCTTTCGACCCTGCTTTCGCCCTAACTCCTCTCGAAATGCTCGCTGCATTGAACGCAATCCACTCACTGTTCCGGACGACACCCCCATAGCATCAGCGCTGACGAAAAGCTGCGCCATCCACCTCAGGCGCTCCTTCAGCTCTTCCGCAGTAAGATTGTCTGGAGTGGGTGCCACAAAGGCTGCTTCGTTCTCATCGTCTACAGTGTTGGCTCCGTCGCCAACTGCACCACACCTGTTCTCGTCGTCGTGCTTGTCCTCAACGCGACAGAAGTCCTCGTCCGTCGGATCCTCCATCAGAACGTTCTCCTCCGGGGGATTCAGCAGTTCGAGCACTGACATAGGGTTGGACGTATGTAAGCGCGATATCATAGCCGTTAGCTCCTCCGTGATACCGTCTTCTTCATCCGGCCCCGCATACTCGCACGTGTAGTACTCAAGAAGACCTGTCTTCTTCCAGCAGTTCACGAATGTGGTTTTAGAGAGAGCATTCCAGCTCTCGATGCTCCATAGCACTGCTTGTCGAACATCTACGTTGTACAGCTTCGCGACAAGCCCTAAGTCCATTGATGGGTCGGCCTCCAGCAATTCATCAGCGAACCGTAGTTGCGAGCCGCGTGGCTCGGTCCAACCTTTAAAATGTACCTCTAAATTGGTACACGATGCACTGTACCGTTGGAGTGGTACACTCTTGATTGTAATTACTCTAGTTTGTAATAAAATGATGGCTCCCGAAGCTATCACAACCGAGAGGATTGTCTGTACTGATTGCCCGCACATCAGCCCTGCACTGACCCCAGGTCAGCGCCGCTGCCGCTGCCCGAAGGCTGTTAAATGGCGCGCTGGCGCACTTGAAGGATGTGATTCAGCAGCGCCACACTGCAAAGCAATTGGGAACGCCACCGCCACGGCGTTCCAGCTGTCAGTCGACATCTTACGCGAGCTGATCAACTTTGGTTATTCTCGGGCAGCTCAGTTTTCGGTGTGTTCGCCTCCATCTGTGCAGTTCGTGGATGACGCCGATGGTTGCTCCGCAAGTGTATGAATGGAGGACTTCCATGTGTAAACTCTCCAAGTCGTGTACGATTATTTTAGAAGTTACTTCAACATGTCTTCCTCAATCTTGAAGCTGCATCTAGTGGTCTTTCAGCCATGTACTTCTCTGGTCCACCTAAGAATGGACACTTCGGTTTTTTGTGGACCACACTAAAATCTGATTGGCTAAAATTTTGGAAGGATTAGGGTAGTACTTGGTCGCTAAAATGTCGTAGGCCAACAAGCAATTGCCACCATTCGCCAATATCCCGCCAAAGCCACACTTGCCGCCAAGCAGCTCCAATGCCACGTCACCCCAACCAACCCAACCTATCAGCTACGAAAAAGCTTGCCATTCTCCTACACCTCTCTTCCAAGGCAGTGAACGGAGTGCTCCCCCGGGGTGCCAAGGCTGAAGCTAGTCGCGTTTTCTCTTGCCACCGCCAGACCGTCAATAGCGTGTGGAACCAGCGCAGCACGCCGGAGGCTCTACTGTATTGTACGCGTCCAGCAGGACAACGGAAGCCCTCACGGAGCGTCATCGAGCACGATGGTTTAAGAGGCATCTCAAGTAGGTGGCTGGGACATCCGGATGGAGTTCCAGCCTCCTAAGTCGCCCGACATGAACATTCTGGACCTTGGAATCTTCAATTCAATCCAGTGGGTACAGTATCGCCAGCCTACTAATGAAATCGATGCGCTTATCGGTGCATTAATGGCTTCATTTGAGTTGTTGCCAAGTCGCACCCTGGATAAATGTTTTCTAACCTTACAAAAGGTAATAGAATGCATCATACGGCACAAGGGCGACAACGACTTCCGACTACCACATGTAAGCAAGCACTACATCAAGAACGGCTTCATACCCAGCTCCATTGCGATCCTGACGTCTACGCAACTGGTAAAACTGTGTTGAAGCAGATGCAATAATACAGGGCATAATTGACCGATATAAACCACATAATTATTACCACTAAAACTGAGTTTCATCTGATTGGGCAAATATAATGTGTTATTTGGCGTATCAGCTTAACAACAGAAAAAACCTCATTTTTTCGTCTGTTGATAAAACGATTTAGCAACGCTAACAGCGTTCACTGGCTCTCTCCAAATGTTTGCTATGATTAGGTGATGACATTGATACCGTTTTGGCGTAATATCGCTAATTGATGACGTCGTTTCGATAAAAAACCTAATGCGGCGAAAACTCAGCCACAAACCGGCGGCGGTAATTAGCTTTTACAACGTGTTATGCTGTAGTAAAAAAATACCTGTCGGTAGAGGAAGCTCTCCGCTTCATTTTGCGGTGTTAGCGGTGTGAAAGTGATTGCTACGTCAGGAGATATTAAATCAGAAGAGAAGTGTCCATTCTTAGGTGGACCAGAGAAGTACGCAATATGTTATCTTCACCGCGAGCGATCTCTCAGTTAAGCATCCCACGAGCAAAGGGACGAACGAGCAGGATTGAGCTGCTCAATCACAAATCGTGAGCTCAACATCACGCCCCCTCACATAAGTACGACACAAACGCGCACTGCTAGTAGCAATGCAATCTGACTGGTCAATATTATCGATATTTATACCGCCATTACGAGCGATTGAGATTCCCTGAACGACTCTAGTGAGTGCTGTCGTAGCCAGCATGTATGTTACAAGAAAAGGTTGGCATTCCCAGTTCGAGAACGTGGCATGCTCCTCAAGCAAAGTGCATTTTGAAAACAAAATAGTTTTTATCCAATGATCGGCACGAGCACAAAAAATCAGCCCCATCCCCTCAAACCGATTTGTGCGAGTATCCGTAACCTCACTGTAAGCTTTTTGCTCTCGGCCTGCTCGTGGGATGCTTGCTCTCAGCCATGCATACCATATATATAATAATAATAATATAGTGCAAACCTGTTGCTACCTTACCTTGGTACTTCCTCGACCATCGTCTCCAGTAACAATTCCGTCGTTGCAGGGAGCAACGGACTCCAAACAATCTCCCCAAAGAAGTTAAGATATTAACGATGACCCCTTCCGATCATGCCCCATTGCTCGGTCACTCCTCGGTGGAGCGAACGCTGCGAAACCAGAAAACTTCGGGGCTGGGAGGACGACGAAATCACGGAAGACAAAGACAGAGATTTCTTTACGAATGCGAAGCTCAAGCTCCGGCTTAAGCTAGAATACAGCCCTGAAAAAGATTACAAGAAGTTACATCTTTCGGAAACATTCATCTGCTCCCAGTCGAAATAGGAGCAGATGAAAAGTCCTACGTGGTGTCACGGGTTAGAACCAACTTCAACGAGGGAGGTAAGTGAGATGGCGGGGTGTCGACCCTAAGAGGAGAGATCCAAGTACTTCGAAGTACAGGCTAGTTCAGTTACGGACTTACCTGCCAACAATCAAGACGTTTTCTTTTACTGCTTATTTCTTACGCTGCACTACTGCTTCTAAGAAGGTACGAGAGGGTCGTGGGTAACACGATGAGTTCCCACGAGAGGTCCACGGAGGGGCCTACTGGTGAAGGATAAGGTGGACAGGGCATGGAGCCCACGAGTGGACCCACTCGCAGTCGGGTGGAAGACCTGCGAGTGGAGGAAGAAGGGGTCGCTCGGGCAGAGGATGAGAACGTGGCGACCCAAGGAGAAGACACGGTCGGACATGACCTACTATACGAGACTCGACGGGAAGCGTCGGCGGGAGGAGGAGAGCTTGGAGCCGACAAAGGAACGAAGGGCGCTCATGAACAGGCGCCCACCACAGTAGGTAGCTCCGTCCAGCGTCCGTCTCTTCTCGAGACGCCTCGGGGCCGAGGGTTACTTCAAGACTTTCTCGCTCATCTGGCCAACACGCCAGCCCAAAGCGAGGTGCAAGACCAAGAACGCCTCGATTGTCAGTTCCAGTTCGAGTGACTCCCGGGGCTGATGGAGAGACACTTGGAAGCGAGCCGGCTGAAGCCAGAGTCTAGGCTCCGGTGCCAACCTACTCAGTTCCTCAAGGTCTGCAGGGAGGTACTTCTGAGAACGCGGTGCACTTACCTCACGTAGGACCTGGGGCTAGTGTTCCAGCAGGAACGACCAGTTTAAGTCAATCGATAGCGATGTCGTTACCCGCTGCTACGGTGACGACGACTGCTGTCATGGGGGGCGTCTGCTGCTTCGGGAACGGGGGGAGCTCCTCCTCTCCCTACTCCTACGGCAGATCCAGCGATGCAATATTTCTTGGCTCAAGCTATAAGCCAAGCGTTACGGCTATATGCTTAGGAGAATAATTGTTCGAGTGGAGTTTTTCCTGCCAATCCAGGTGTGAGCACAATGGCGTCGCGTCCGTCACCGACTGTGCCTACTCCGACGACGCCTGCAGCGTCGGGTACGCCTGGAAGAATGTCAATGGCGGCGATTCCTTCCTACGGAGGAGTAACAATAAGTTGTCCAAGTGCGGGAATGAGCGCAGCGGTGTGGGTGGTTATCCTCAAAGTGTTCTTTACCCACCGTTCCAACCACCTATGGTGTAGACTCGAGGGTGGGGCGCGACGACTGAGCCAATTCCAGCGTGGTCGATTGCCGTGACGACAGGACCAATTGTGACTAGAGCGCCAGTCGCGACTTACCCGCCTGCGAGTCCTGTAGCAAGTTCTGGGACGCAAGATCAACAGTACCCGGGCTACGCTCAGCAAGGTGGATACGGTGTTCTTCCTACGACGCCCTACTCTGGTGCAACGACGGGTGGTTATCCAATGATCGGTATACCGACTGCGTTGCGGAACGCCGTCAAGGTGATCGTTCCCTTCTATTCGGAGAACGTCACTAGTGAAAGATCTGCGGCGTTCTGGAGGTCGTTCGAGAAGTGTACTCAAGGAATGGATGGTGCTATGCGTCTGACGGCGTTCGAACAGTGTCTGAAAGGGAAGACGGGTCAGGAGTGGTGGTACATCTCACGCATTGATAGCTTCGAGACGCCGCGTGTGCGTTTCCACAACCGATTCATTTGCCAGACACCTGCTCAATTGTGGGCTCGGCTTAAGGTCGCGAGGCGAAACAAAGGTGAATCCGCGGAGGAGTGGGGAGATCGTATTTCTACCGTGTGTGCGGCGTTGAGTTACAACGAACCTCGTATGCGGTTTGAGTTCTTCCTAGACGGTCTTCATAACAAGCAGATGAGGTCGATGCTCAATTCGAGTATTGTAACATCGATCCCCCCCCGAGGCTTGCGCCTTACTGCTGTACAAGAACCTGCACCTACCTGTCGAGGAGGAAGATGAGTTCCCAGACGAGAAGGCGAGCAAATCGAGCGTGCCTACTGAATCGTCGACGCAATCGAGGATGCTGTAGCAGCTTCAGCAGATGAACCAACTGCTTCTGCAGCAACAGCGTCAAGCCCCCCCCCCCCGGGAGGACAGATTAATGCTGCAACTCCTGCGTCAGCATCGAGTGCTCAGACGAATGCACCGCAATCTGGGTCGTCGACGGGGGGCGGTTCCCATGAAGGGCAGCTTCGCATTCGTCTTGGGCCCGACACTCGTACGACGGAGGGAGTTACTGTCTGTGGTCGATGCGAACGAGTGAGCTGTAGTCGCGAGACGTGCCCTCGTCCGACCGGACACTGCAACAGGTGCAACGAGTTGGGTCACTACTCGATGAAATGTAATCTTCCGAGGCATCAAGGGAATAATGGCAACCGGAACGGCGGTAGACAGTCGAATGGACGCTCGTCATCGTGCGTTCTGTGTGGAGAAAGCGGTCACTTGATGGCAAAGTGTCCGATGGTCGAGACGCCCAAGAATCTGGCGCTAGCAGCGGACAGCACAGGAGCGCCGACGCAGTCAGGAGCCCAGTCCCACCAATGAAGGGGGCAGGAGGGAGGGGAAGGAAGTATCGATCCTTCCTCTAACCTAATGGGCGACGCAACAGAGAACGCTGAGTTACCGGTGGCAAACGGCATCGGTGCGCTGGGCGTGGCTCTGGTGAGGGATGCAACGGAACGAGAAGGCGAACGGAGCGTTCCGGTTACTTGTGATTCGACAAGAACTATGGTGGCTGAAACTGGGACAACTGGCGAAGACCAACCAACGGAACGGCGTGGCTATGATGAAACGGGGGCTACTGACGAAGACCAGCCAACGGAACGGCGTGGTCGTGATAGATTGGACAGCAGGACGCTATGGAAGCGTTCGCTATCAAGGAAATTGCTGCCGAGGGTGTTGGAGAAAGCCCCGAGGTTGGCAGGGATGATATTAAGGAGCGTACGACGGAGGATATGACCGGGCAGTCGTCTGATGTAACTTCAACGAGTGAAGGTGCGCTCCGAACTAGGAGTGAAGACGTTGAGTGCGCGAGGTCGGGACCGTTCTCGACCGTAACCGGGAATGTGGGTGCGGGAAAGACGGACTCTTGCAGCCGCGAAGAACAAAGGGAAGCAGGAGTAGAAACAAATACTAAGGGAACGGTATCCGAAGGACGCTACGGGAGGATGTTCACTGACGAGGAGCTGGCGATGCTCGAGAACGGTGACTACAATCTAGCGAAGGATGAACCCGAGGAGTATGGGCAAAAAGGTCGAAGAATTCGGCTGTTCCCGTTAGAAGAGGAGGACGTGCGGCGTAAGATCAAGGAGAACGCCGATGGCCAAAAGAAGGCAACGCTCGACGGGCTGAGTGTTGCTTTGATTATTCCGGTTGATGTGCTAGAACGCACCAAGGAAGTGTCGTCGGGAGCTTTCTCGACGCCGGAGTATTGGCAGGACTGGTATCAGGAAACACTGGAAACGTCAGAAGAAGCGAAGCGTGCTAACCGAGACTTCAGACAGAATTTACCTCATGGAAGTGAGGGGCGTGCGGTTAGCGCTGCGGCTGTTGCCAAAACAGATACTAGCGGAGATACCGGAGCGGCTGGTAGTTGGGAAAACCCTCAGCCCAAGGAAGCATCTGTTCGGTCGAAATGGAAGCAGGAACGCAAGAGGAACGCCTCACCGACGAGGAACGATTGGCTATGGAAGAGGAAGTACTGTTGAACGTGGGTGTTAGTCTGGAAGGGGAGCCTGACTAACCAACTACTGAAACAAAGGGGGTTGTTAGTGACGTGATACCGTTCCGATAGCGTTACAGGGTGAGAAAATGGGTGTAGGAACAATTAAGTCGAGAAACCGAGGACAGAGAGGGCGGCTCGTCGGGAACGCCCATGTATAATGAAAAGCAAGGTGAGGCGGGGTCGGTCCTGCCGTTCCGTGATAAGGAGAAGCCGGGAACGCTGGATGAGTGCTTCGCGATTTTCTAATGGATATTGTAGTTGTCGCGAGGGACTCGCTACTTCTAAATGTGGAGGGATGGGTGCGACGATATTATACCGCCGAAGCCTCAAGGATATTCGACAAGCTGCGTTCCCGTAGTCTCCGACGTAAGGAGGAGGCTAAATCGTGTGTGGCGTCAGCCGGGACAACCGTCGACGGTTCTGTGTCTACGGTGCAGTTGCAGACATCGAATGAAGCCACTGGAACGCGAAATAACGCTTTGCCCCGTGATGAAAACTCTGATATCTACGCGGTGGACGCCGTTGGGACGTCTAGAGCGCGTCGGAACGCTGGACTTCGCGAGTACGACTCCGATAACGACTCAGGACGCGTGGAACGCGTGGTTCCTGAAGGAAAGAGAGTGATTTGGGATGTGAGTGGATTTGAAGCTCTCTCAGACGGGTTTATTGACTGTTGCATGACAGGAACGTTGGCCGACACGGGTGAAGTCGCTAGCCTGGTGGATAAGAAGGTCCTGAAACGCATTGGCAAAGCGTCGGAGCCTTTGAAACCTTACTATAGCGGGCTGGTTAGTGTGTCTGGTCACCCAATTGGGATTCAAGTCTCATCGACCTGCCTGTTACACTCGGAACGCTAGAGAAAACGTTGCCCTTCGTGGTGGCAGAAAAGTTGCCAGTGGAAACGATCCTCGGAACGGACTCGTGGAAGGCGTTCGGGGCTTTGATATACACTGAGGAGCGAGCTATGGCACTGAAGGATACCGGAGAAGTGCTTCCACTAGGAATAACGCGTGTGGAAGAAACGTACGAACTCAGTATTGGTTCTCAAGCCCGGCCACCAGGCGCTAGTGCGGACAAAACCGAGAGGGACTGTCGCGAGTGGCTCTGTGGTTCTTGTCGAAGGCGTTCCAGGCTTGGACGCGTCTTTGCGAGTCGCGAGGACTTTGTGTACGGTTCAGAACGGTCAAGTTATAGTGGAAATCCGCAATGCTTCAACAGAAGAGGTTGAGATAGGCGAAGATGTACGGATCGCTGCCGTGGCTGTGGTCCTAGAGTCTGCCTTCATGGAGGACGATGGTGGGAACTCGGAAGGCGACAAGATAAGTGCGGTTATCAGTGCAGTGTCAAGCAAGGATGGCGATTCAAAGACTCCAGATATGGATGCTGCATTGGCCAGTAACGCAGAGAGTGAATTCAAAGTTGACTTTAGTGACTTGTCACTGGACGCCGAGCAACGAGCACTCTTTGCGGACATGTTAAAGGATTTTCAAGACATGTTTGTCGAAATGTCGAAACGTCCTGGTCAGACGGATCTGCTGGAATTCAGTATTGACACCGGAACGAATGCTCCAATCAAACAGCAGCCATATAGTGTGTCTAGAGCTGAAGGCGATGTCATGGAAGCAGAGATGCAGCAATATTTGGCCCTGAACCTGATTCGACAGTCCACCAGTCCGTGGGCGAGTCCTGTCCTTATGATTCGCAACCCTGACGGAGGAATTCGCTTCTGTATCGACATTCGGAAGCTGAACGCTGTTACGGCGAAGGATTGTTGACCTATGCCGCTGATCGATGACATTTTGGATGTCTTGGGGAACGCCAATCTCTTTTCGACGGTGGATATTGCTTCCGGCTACTGGAACGTGCCAATGCATCCGGACAGCGTGGAGAAGACGGCGTTCACGAGTAAGTTTGGACTGTGCGAGTGGCCAGTGATGCCGTTCGGATTGTGCAACGCTGTCCCTGCGTTTGAACGCCTGATGGAGAACGTGTTGATGGACCTCAAGTGGAGAACTTGTCTCGTTTATCTGGATGGCTGTGTAGTTTTCAGGGAAGACTTCCCTTCACATCTAGTTCGGCTACGACAAGTACTGGAATGGTTCCGAAAGGCGGGGTTCAAGCTGAAGATGAAAACGTGTCACTGGGGCCGCGATCAGGTTGCGTTCCTGGGGCATATAGTGACACCAACAGGCATTCTTTCTAATCCGGAGAAGGTGAAGGCCGTGATGAACATCAAGAAACCTCACGACTTGCACACCTTGTGAGCGTTTCTGGGATGAACGAGCTACTTCCGGCGTTACATACCTGGGTTTGCGGCTATAGCGACACCGCTGGAACGCTTGAAACAGAAGGGTGTTGTGTTTCGCTGCGATGAAGATTGCGATACTCGTTCTTGCAATTGCAACGCAAGCTCGTGCGACCACCGAAATTGATATACCCGGATTTCTCGAAATGATTCAAGTTATACGTGGATTCTTCACATTTGGCGATTGGAGCATGTTTTATGCAAGAAGTGGAGGGACGCGACAGAGCGGTTACCTATGCGATCAAGATGCTGTCGGAATCTCAGCGAAACTGGATCGACAAAACCAGCGGAACGACTGAAATCGAGTGTTGGGGAATAGTGTGGGCGACGCGGAAGTTTAGATGCCATCTAGACCACAACGAATTCGATCTCTACACTGATCATCAAGCTCTCACTTGGACCTTCAGTGAGAACGCGCGTACATCGTACGCGCAGCTAGTTCGCTGGGCCTTGGAGATACCGCAATTACTCTTTAAGGTGTTCACGTCTATGGGTCATGCGGACGGGCTGTCGCACTTATATGAACGCCTAGGAGTGAACGTCATCTAGATGAGCGATGCGGTGGACAAGGACCCGGTGGAAGCTGCTTCGATGTCGATGGAGACTCCTAGTTCAGTCAAGGTCGGGGAGCAGGACAGTGTTAAGCTGGAACGTGTGGCCAACGAAGAAGAGGTACTAGGAGTAGCCGGAGAAACGGAACGCAGCGAGGAACCTCTAACGCAAGAATAACAGGAGGATGACGAAGAAAGAAGATAGGCCATGTCGAATCCGTCTACAGTGGATCTGTTTGGGCTTGACACTGACAAGTTCATCAAAGAGCAAGAACGAACGCCGTGGATGCGCACGCAGAAGGCATTTTTATTGGATGGAGCCTTGAGTTTGGATCCTCAGTTGCGTGTACAAGTACTGAAAATACCCCCACACTTCTTAGTGAGAAACGGCGTATTAATGCGTCGAGTGTATCTTCGAGCTCGAGCCGGGCACGCTCGAACACTAGTGGTTCCAGTAGTCCCGTTGCCGTTTATCGAAACAGTGCTACATTACTGCCACGCGGATGTCTTCTCTGCTCACTTGGGGAAGACGAAGACAGCGGACAAGGTCCGTCGTCATGCGTACTGGCATGGATGGAAGAAAGACGTCGTCGAGTTCGTACGTGAGTGTCCTCTATGTGGAGGTGGGAATGGTCACAGACATTGGAGAGCGAGCTCGATGCAGAGGATGCCGGTCTACGACTTATCCGGTCCATTCTCTCTGCTGGTAGTTGATGCTATTGGCCCTCTCGTGACGACGCCGCGTGGGAACACTTATATCCTGGCGTTCGTGGACTATTTTACGCATTGGGTGGAAGCGTTCGCCGTGGAATCACTGCCACAATCACATTTGTGAATGCGATGATTGAAGGTGTCATTTGTCGACATGGAGTACCGGAACGGTTGCCAAGTGACCGTGGTTCGAACTTCATTTCAACTCTAGCGAAGTCGCTGTATGAGAGCTTGGGAATTAAAAAGCTATTTGGCTCTGCGTATCACCCCAAGACACAGGGACTAGTGGAACGCTTCAACGGAACGCTGCTGGGGATGATTCGGATGTTCGTGAACGAGTCCCAGACCGACTGGGACGTTTACCTGCTGCGTCTGCTCTTCGCATACAACACCGCCAATCATGAGACCCTAGGAGACTCGCCGTTCTTCTGCTTGTACGGGCGAGACCCCGTGCTCCCGCTAGACCCCGCCTTCCTGAACCCAGGCATGTAATGGAAGAGTAACGAAGTCGCTGACTACAGGCGGCAGCTGTATATGTCTCTGAGAGCCACGAGGCGCCTCGTGGAATGACAGCTGATCAAGGCGCAGGATCGAAACGAGAAACGCTTGGAGAAACAGGAAACAATATCTTACGAGGAAGGAGAAGCTGTGTGGGTCTATCAGTATTTCAGAGCTCGACGAGGTGAAAGGAAGACGAAGAAGCTAGCGTTCTCGTGGCACGGCCCATACCGTGTTGTAGGCAAAGTCGGGGAGAACGCCTACCGAGTGGCCATTCCAAGCCATCCAGACAAGGTCGTCACGATCAACATCAATCGGTTGAAGAAGTTCCGGGGACGGTGGAGTCGTCCATACGTAGATGAAGTATCGACTGGAACGATTCGTAACGAAAAGGATTGGGAAGGAGAGCTTTTGAGTGAGGACGACTTGCCCCCATCGAGTGTTGCGGAACGTATCTCGATTGGAGGTGAGCAGACAGCGATAACGGGAGTAGACCCACCCATCGTGGATACTGTGGCGAAACGGATTGAAGCACGCGAAGTGCAGTATTTAGTGCTGATGGCGACCTACGAGACGTTTTGGTTGTCTAGGGCGGCGCTGTCTAGTGAACATGGAGCGTTGATTCGCGAGTTCGAGAACGCTCAGAGAACCAAGAAAGGATAACCGGAGCTACGGCGTAGCGCTCGTCTAGTGGAGGCGAATGCTATAGTGGACGAGGACGAGTTGTTGCTGTAGTCGACGGAGTGCGTCTGACGTACTCGTCGCTAAGCTGCGATTGGAGGAAGAGCGTTTCGAGGTTACGGCATGTGAACGCTGGAGTTGTTTTTTATTTTTGTGGAGTTTGCATAATTTTTACGTGACAGAACGCGGTGGCGAAAGTGGAGAACGACTGATGACTATTATGGAGAAAATGCCGCTGTGAATACATACATGATAAGAAAGAAAGAAACGAATTGGATCGCCTAGTGGAACCCTGCCCTGGTGCGCCGAGGAGGATAAGACGAGGAGACAACTGGTTGGCCTCTGGGAGAGATGTTCTACGGGTAAGGGTAAGGAATGCCGACGGGGATGGGATTGCGTTCATTCTAGAATTCGACGAGGAACAAGCAGGTGCGACGATGGACTTAAAAGACCTCGGAGTGCTGCCGACGTTGCACGCGTGGACAAACATGGTCCTGTACGCGGAACAAGTGCCTCCGGTGGGGTGGGCGGTTTTCGGGATCGTGGCTTGGGTTGTTACGAAACCTATTCGAAACGTGGCCTGGGCTTCGTTGGGAGTGTTCGTGACTGTGTGCAGAGTGTCGCGTTCTTCGGCTACACTTGCATGGAGCGTTACCTGGAAGCAGCTCGAGCACCACAAGCATTGGCGATGACTTCACCGGAATACGCATGGGCTATGGTCACGCTGCTATTCTTGATACCAATGACTGTACTCAGTGACTACAAGGACGAATTTGGAGTTGTGGGAATATTAGTGCGCAAGTGGTGTGACGCCCTACATTACACGCTCTGCGTGTTTGCTCCTGACGCGACACAGATGTCGTATGAGGCGACGTCTCGCTATGCTAGGGGGATATTAAAAGCGGTGATGACGGTTGCTGGCCGCTTAGGAGACCTGGCTTTTGGACTCTACCTCCTGGTCACGCTCACATTCTCGGCCTTGGTATACCTGCCTCGAGTTGTCTACGACGTCCTGGAAGGCGTCTTCCAAGGATGGGTGGGTGTGGCCGCGGTGGCACTGTGGGGAAATGTATGGTGCTCTTTCTCGCTGGAGTCTGTGAGAGCAAGCGCTGTGGTTGTATTGATTGGCAGTTATAGCCGCCTCATGGCGTGGTTTGAGAAGAGAAGTCGCCCTGCTGCGCCGCTACCACGACTAGTGGCCACCCAGGGTTTGGCGGCGATGCAGAAACGCACGGACGCTTGAGATCGCGACGAAAAAGCGAGCCTCGAACGTCTGATGGGTGTCAAAGGAAAGAGTGAAGTTACAACGAAAGCGGCCCCCAAACGGCGACTCGCGTCCAAGCTCCGAGCCGTACCAGAACCTCAGTGACGGACGACGACAGCTTGAGAATGGAGGAAGGTCTCACAGGAAATCGTGAAGAAGATGGCTGCCGAGATCGCCACGCTACCAGCGTCGAAAACGGCCGCGGACCGTACCTAGATTGTGGGTTAACTATGCTAGCTAAGTGCATCGGCCGCGCTTATGCCGAGGAAACGCGGAAGAGAACTGCGGACGAGCGGCCGCAAGCGAGTGAACGCGTGTGATGTTGGGAGCGTGAAGGAAATTCGATTAAGAAACGCATGGTTTCGCAGCTTCATTCCCTTAGATCTCGACGTCGCCGTTATCTTCGACGTCTGTGGGTGGATGGGCGGTGGACTCGCCTTCCGCCTCGAAGTCGGAGTATTCGACGTTATCTCTCTCTGATGACGTGACACGAGGGACGGAGGCTGGGACAAAGGAGCTGCCCCCGAACAAGTCCTCAATCTGGACCTGGAGGGCGTAAATGCGTGTGCTTATTCTAAGCACCCTCCAGGGACCCTTGGACACATCGCCAACCCAAAAACCCTTGGCTACCCTTCAAGATAGCAGGTCCTGACGGACTCGCACAAGCGCGAAGTCTGACAAGCGGAAGGGCGGGTTGGCCGCCGGGAGGAGTGCCTCCGTAGTATCTAGCAAGGTCCCTATGTTGGGGTACCCGTAGGCATCAACGCAATCGGGCACGGTCCTGACTGAAGAGCGCACTCAGATTCTCCGACAAGTACCCGTCGTAGTCGGCCGACTCAGTCGCACCGCGACCTGGCTGGCCTCCGTACCAGAAGAGGGCGGTGTGCTCATCTAGCTTGGCCATGAAAGCATAAAAGCCCCAGGTCTCCATGCACAGGTTAAGGAACGACAGACGTGCCTGGATGGCGCGTAGCATATGTTTGCGCCGCGCCGATGCGCCGTCTTTCGTCCGGAGCGGTGCGATGAATGCCCACTCCCAGAACGCGCGCCGGTGCGCCATCCAGAATCTCCAGTGGTTGCGATGAACATCTGGGAAGACCACGGGGTCGTACTACAAGGTTTGGCCTTCCCAGGGATATGCGAGGCGCCAGGGTGTCTTGTCCTGCGCACTGGCCGGTTCAAAGACGCCCAAAATTGCTTTCCTAACGTCTTCCGGTGCTTTGAGACTAAAGTCGCAGAGAGGATGCGCGGAAATAGTATCGGCGGAGGTTGACGGCGTGTGAGCGGTACCTTGGGATGGCAAGCGCGTAGCTCTGGACTTTTTTTGCTGTGTTCGTCGACGCCGAGCTCGAAGTGGAGGAAATGCGTTTAGCGCGTGGACGCGCGGCGTCTTTCTCAGCAGCGGGCGCGGCCGGCGGCAGAGCAGAAGATAGTATAAGCACGGTGCCTTGGAGGCGATCTGCCGGGCGCCGTGGATCACGTCTTGCGCAAGCTGATCCAAGTGTTCGAGACCAGTGGACATGGCGTTCATGGTAAGCAAAGGTCTCAACTGCTGCCAAAAGGCAAGCTGCCCGGCCCTCTCGACGAGAACCGGAAGTCCTCGAGCCTCCCGGTTCAGGGCCTCAGACAGGAAGGACTGGAAGTTTGCAGCTTTAGTGGCCGTGAGGCGGATCATTTGGAATGTGAAATATGTGCTACTCGGAAAAATTCTCATCTGAAAGGCTTTGTGGAATGATCACATCTCAATCGTACTCAGCAAGAAACGAACTGTGATTGGGTCATCCTAACGACTGGTTTCCAGGGACAGCATGGGAACAAATAAGCCCCGACTAGCTACTTCCGTGGTCAGTCGGGAATTGGACCTCGGAGAGCGCAAGTGGGAAACCAAGGCGAGGAAGGCTTGTCACACGAGATTAGAGTGGCCACAGGCCAAGTGGCGGCGAAGAACCCGGTATCCAGTGTCATGATTATGGAGGGAATCCCTCTGGGAGCGACGGAATGATGGTGACGCGTGCAGAGCGCCGGCGAGATTGGCGACGACATTCGGTCGACAGTTGACAGCCGCGTTGGTACCGACATTTCCAAAGAATTCTTCAAGAAGACGCTGAAAGACTCGCTAGCAACGCTCTCGCTGACCTTGGTGTACCGGTTCGATCGAATCGCTGTGATTGCAGACGGGAGAACAACCGTACGTGAAGCTGTTGGCGAATGCTGACTACGACGGTGCACGAATTGCGTGGATTTGTGAAGGTGGGGAGCGGTGTGAACATGACGTCGGTCGAATCTCTAGAGGACGTGCTGACAAACTCGAGTTGCTACGAGTCGAGGGCTATCCTTTGATGTCGCTAGTCGAGCGAGAGTCTCAAAGTGCCGCCGTTCGTGTCCGTCCTCGTCGTTCGTATATGTCTCCGTTGAGGAACTATAATTACTGCGCGGTCATTAAAGGGGAGAGCCTGAGCCTGTTGAAAGTGAACGCTCACGGGGGATGAAGCCTTACTAGTAGTAAAAACCATTTATGTGGTCGCGGACGACGGCGGGCACCAGTATGTGGTCATAGTCGGCGAGGTTGAGGACGGCAAGCAGACAAATGAGATCGCGAACGAGTACGGTAGACACACAACAAACGAAGTGAAGGCCGTGGGAGATGGATGAGCGGTGGTGCCGGACGCCGATGACGACGCGACGGCTTTGAAAGTGCTGGATCTGCCGGCCGAGGTCGTCGAACACGTGCCTGAAGGCAGTCCGGTGGTGACGGTAGTGACGTTGGAGGGCGAGCGGTTGCTGATGGTTGCTGAGCGTGCTCCTGAGCACGACGAACAGAACGCCCAGATCATTGGCGAGCACGACGTGGTCAAAACCAAGGAGGTGAGGGCGGTCGAGACGTCCGAGTGCATCAGACTGGCGGAATTAGACCGAACGTCGTGGATTTAAAGCTGATCTGTTCGACGTGGGTACCGATATTCCTGGTCAAAGGGCTGAGAAGTATTGTTTCTTGAGCTGGCTATTAATGTGGGGGCGACGTTCAGCTACGGGGTCTAAACCACTTTGGTGATGAATGGTCTACTGCCCTACATTTCGGCAGACTACGGCTTCTTCGCGTCTTTTGCCATCCAGTCAGCGGCTTTCGAGTTGACAGTATTGATGTTTTACGTTGGAAAATCGAGACATCGACGTGTGCCACCTAACGGAAGCGCGCTAAGTGAATTCTTCTCCGTGCTAAGTTAAGTCGATGCACGGTCGAATCGTGGCAAACTTGTGCTGAGTGGCGGATTAGCGTTTCTCCCGGGAATTGCACTCACGATAGTGTCGAACTTTATTCAAGATGATTTCATGCACATTGCGGTGGCGCTGGTTAGTTCGGGTGCTATCGCGTACGGAACGTTTGTGTTGATTTTCTCGGTGCGACGACGGATTAATAATGCTTCGCGACGCGTACAAACGGAGGATCATTTTTTGTCAAGAAGTGCAGGATGCAGCGCAAGTGGCTGTCAGATGGACTTGAGTGGAAAAGACGAAAGCGGCCTTGGTGCCGATTGTGGTTGCAGAGGTGTCGCAGGAGATCAAGAGAACGACCCAAGAGCAAGCTGAGGCGGAGCAACCGAACCGCTAGCATCATCACGAGTCCATTGAGGAAGACCTTTCCGTTGGCGATGTGCCCTGCTCGGTGTACTGCGGGTGGTCAACGAGTTTAGTGGCATGTGTGCCACTTTCATGTCGTGCTGGAGCTTGCCGATGTACTACGTGTGCGTGTATGCGCTGAACAACCTGCTGTACGGTGTCGCGCTGTTCGTCTGAGGGCTCTACACGTAGTTTGGCTGTTCACACTAGCAGCCTGCTTTCCGGTGATCGGCGCAACCAAGATTCTGCGTGCTTATACGTTTGGCGTGGGCGCTAAACGGTGGTCGGGGAGGAAGGCACGGGCTGGAACCAACTTCAACGAGGGAGGTAAGTGAGACGACGGGGTGTCGACCCTAAGAGGAGAGGTCCAAGTACTTGAAGTACAGGTTAGCTCGGTTACGGACTTAACTGCCAACAATCAAGACCTTTTCTTTTACTGCTTATTTCTTACACTTCACTACTGCTTCTAGGAAGATACGACCCAGGTAGAATAAGACCGTGACAGTAGTGGCCCTGCTGATCCTGTCCTTGGTCTTCCTTTCCCTACGTGGTGGCCCTGTTGATGCTGTCCTTGGTCAGCTTGGTCGATGCTTTCCTGCGCCTTCTCTCTCTTGCTGATATTGTCCAGCTCCTGCTGCGTCATCTTGGCAAAGTCCTCCAGCTTGTCGCTGGCCTTCTTGATCGACTCCTTCAGCTGGTCCTGTGTCGAGTATTGTGTCGGAGTATGGCTGTGGCAGTATTACTGACTGCACCAGAGATATTTTAATATCTCTGCATTAAAATACTTATGGGCGTAGGACTACCGTACGCCGTTGGTAGGCACGGTACCAAACAGCGTACGACTAACGTGTGCGATAGGTATTATCCCACTCAACTGTGGAGGTGCGCTCGGCGAGCTATCCATAAGCTACAGCTACATGTGCCCAAAGGTCTATAGCATTGAAGTGACCGGTAGCATACGATGTTACAGTCACCAGATGCCAGGTCTTTCTCTATTCCGGTTCTCCGGTTTCGGTGCTCCATAGCTTTTCCCCTTTTTCGGTGCGTTCACCCCCATCTATGTTCGTGATGGTTGCGCTGCAAGTGCATGAATTGAGGCCGAGAGTGAGTATTATTCGAAAATGAAAATACTTGCACTTTGTATGGAGCTATTGATCGCACCATTTCCTGTGAAATACCCGGAGGCGGTGAATCGAACTCGCTTGGCAAGGTGACTCAATGCCTGGCGTTTAAGATCCCGCTCGGACCTATAGGGCTAACACGCACAGGAAAGGGTTTTAGGGTCGTAGTTAGGGGACAGTTTCAGATACATCTCCAGGAAACTTCTCTGTACCGCAGAATCGACGTCCATTGAGTGCATCGGTGCCTCATTGTCGCTTCCATCACTCGCTGGGACGGGTTCTTTAAACTCAAATTGATCCGCATCCTCAATCACCTCTTGCAGCTGGCGGTCGAAAGCCGCAGCTTCCGCCGGAGTCCTTTCTTCGACTTGGTTACCCATCGCCTTCTCGGTAGTCGCCTTGACTCCTTTCGTGACTGTCATCGCCCGTTTCTTCTTCTCGGCAACAGGTGCACTCCGGGTGTTAGACAGGGGAAGCTTACCACCGGGTCTCTTTGGCTTCCGATTCGCAGCCAGCACCGGACATTGCTTCTTCCAGTGAGTGTTCTTTTCCAAGCAATAGAAGCACTCATCCGCCTGTGGTCCATCGGAATTTTCTTGGCGTCGTTTTTTTCCCCCGTAAACTTTTTCGCCACGTTGATTTTCCGCCCCTGCTTGTCTTGAGAGTTTCCACATGGAAGGCCTCAATTGACAGAGACTATTAGTACAAACTGGGGGGACGGATGTCATAAATAACAAATCTTCAAAATCGGAGGAGTCGGCAGGCCAAAATGAGCCCCCCCCCCCAATGTTAGAGCTGCGTCTAATTCGTTGTTATGGATACTCGTAATACATGTAAGTGTACGATTATTTTAGAGGTTACGTTGTTTAGAGTCCGCTTGATTGTACAAACTTATAACCAATAGGAAAACCCAAGCCATCTTACTTTAAAAGGGCACTTACTAAGTAGCACAAACACTTGCCGATGGATGTTAGTGGAGAGGAGAACGCGTGGCCTAGAGCCTGCTTTGGTTGTCTTCCTACTTCAAAACGGACAGCTTAAAACTACAGCCTAACATTTCAGATACGTACTAAGATGTAAGCCCATGGTGAAAGGACACAGTAGGAGTGGCCAAGTCCTGGGGCTGGAAAAATTCAATAGCGAGGACTACACCATGTGGCGAGACAAGGTGCTCACGCACATCGGTACGCTGGATGAATCGTACCAGCAAGGGTTGTTGGAAAAGGACCAACCTCGGGCCACGGTTGTCATGATGGACTTCCTAGATGGGACGCCGAGAAACCCGTCATTTCGGTGGAAGGAGTAATCTCGCAAGATGAGGCAAAGGCTCATTGCTGTCGCTATCAACACTGGACAAGGGCTCGGTCAGCGCTGTTGAACCTGTTGAACCAGGCGTTGCTAACCTCTTCCCGAGCGGACTATCGGACCATGTGTCCAAGATGAACCCGTGCGACATATGGAAGGAACTTGAGCAGAAGTATGGGCTCGGTGATGCAGTGGGCGTAATCGAGCTACGCCGCCAGTGGGAGCGGATGACGTCGGCAAACTGGAGCAACTTGGGTGCCCTATTTGCCCAGTTAAAGAAGCTTCGCAACGTCATCAACCGGAAGATGAGGGGTCTGATTGGTAAGGACATGGTGACGGAGGCCTGGCTGTGCATGGAGGTGCTGTCGTCCCTTCCGAGTGAGTTCTGGGGAAGCTCCATCAGCACGACGGAGGAGTGGTTCACGATTGATAATGTTGAAGTGAGCCTTCGTCGGATGTTTGGTGATCGTTCGAGGGAGGAGATCAGTGTGCTAACTGAAAAGAGACGCCCCATAGGTTTAAGCAGTTAACAGTGACTGACAATCTATGGGTGGTTGATACAGGAGCTGGGCATGCAATAAGATCGGATAGAAGGTGGTTCAGCCAGCTTGGTAAAGGACGAACGCACACATTTGAGAATGGTAACGGGGGCACCTCATCACCCAAGCTATAAGGAACAGTGAGATTTAGTATTCCCAAGCCAAAGGGGAACTACAGTGATATCTCAATACACAATGTTGCCTTTGATAACGAGTGCGGTAGTAACTTGCTCAGCGCATACTCTTAGCCACACAAGGATATCATCTTATTCAGGCAAAAACTGGGGAGTACTTATATTTCTTGGATAGTATGAACCGAATCATATTTGCTGCTATGGTGTAGGAAAACTTAAGTTGGGACACATCCTAGCTTAAGTTTCCTAGACTAGGACACGACCGGGTGGTTTCAGGATCGCCGAGTGAGCGGTCGCCGAGTCGACTCAGCGAAGGGTCGGTGGTCGTTTCGTACTCGTCGAGGACACGGTGCTCCTCCCGCGCGCGATTGGTTATCGCTGTACCTCGAGGCCCAACAGCCTGGTTCTGGCTGGGTAGAGTCTAACGCGAGCTGGAGCCGAGCTAATGCGGTCGAAGCTTAAACCGAGAACAGCATTTGGTTTGGAACGGGCTCCAGGTAGCCAGCCGACCATTGCGCGCCGGATCGCCGAGTTACCAAAACTCAGCGAGGACCCAAGCAAGGTTCCGCTGCCGAAGACACCTGACACGAAGAAGAGAGACGTATTCAGGGCGACACAAGGGACACCGTACTACGAGGATTCGCACGTGCGCTCACCGGTGAAGCCTAAGAGGTCGACGATAGGCCGGTACCGAGATCTGTACGACGCGGCCGACGAAGCTGAACTCGTCGATGCAGATGAAGAGTAAGGTAAAGTGCCAATTATGACACGCTTTTATTTACTTGATTTCAGTATACTTTTGGGCGTTTTCCGCTACCTCAAAAGTATAAAGTGTTCTAGGAGATTTGAAATGACTTGAGTTTGTATGGACCGTGCCGCGAATTGGCACGCCCTTTTTACCCGTAAAACTATATCAAGTTTGGTTATAGCTAGGTACCCCACTGGTAAGAACCAGGTTCTGCACAAGTATTTATCGGCTGCGCGTTTATCTGATCTTATCAATGGTATAGTTTTTGTTCACTAGTTTTCAGAATTGCGGTATCTACACCCCCGTTTATGAGTACATCGAAACCGTGCCACAATTGGCACTTTACCTTACGATTACCAACGGAAAGAGTCGGATGAGTCGTGAAGGATTACATCCCAACCTTGAGCGCAGAGGCTGGCGACACCGATCGATCATCGTACTTGGAGGTCCGGTCCCATGTATCGCTGGACAAGATAACGGCGTTCGAAGGGAAACGCTATCGTTCAGACGATTCGCTGCAGTGGCTCAAGCGATTCATCTACGAGATAAAGGGGACCCGCATGCCACAGAACGCGTGGTGTGAACCGTTCTCGCTCTGCTTGGAGCGTGCGGCGAAGAGTTGGTTCCGACAACTGCCAAACAAGACGCAGCAGAACTGGAAACCACTCAGCGAGGCGTTCCACGACTAGTATTGTTCGCAGTTCGATCAATCCACCCGCACTCGCTACTACTCGGGGAGGCGCAAGGAGGATGAACCCATCTGCGACTTCTTGATTCGACTGAACGGCTACGCTTGGACCGCCAAGTTACGGCACGAGAAGGGTGGAGCCGATGCGACCGATCACGCGGAGCATTTCTTACTCAATGGTGGTGATGATGAGATCATGGATCTGTTGTACCCACTGCAGCTCCGGGACATTCAACAGGTTGAGCAGATTATCAACCGGAAGATTCTCGGCGAGAAGCGAAAGAAATAGCGTGACCGGTTGGTGGCGAGCCAAAGCCGCGAAGTACGTCGTGGCGATAGTAGTCGCGTAAGGGATGTTCGTCGAGACGATCGACGAGACGATAGCCGTCGGGACGAGAGACGCCGGGACGAGAGACGCCGGGACGACCGCCGTGATGAGAGACGTGAGTCTTGACGAGACGACCGGCGTGGTCGACATGAAGACTGCCGCGATCGCCGACTGGCCATAGTTGATGCGTCGGTTGCAGATCTGTATGAAGCTATCGGACAACGACAGTCTGACCGACGGTCGGGCTCGAACGACTCCGCGAGCGATGATACCGGAAGCGACGGGTACAGCGAGTAGAGTTCGGACGGAGACTCAGATCGGATCGACGCAGGGTTCTCCAGTGACCGCGCGAAATCACCAGCTAACAGGGGTGACTCGGCGAGGCCGACACAGTACTCGGGCTCAAGGTCTCCGCGGGCATCAGACTGCCGTGACCGACCCGATCGCCGAGATGGTTCTCGAGAACGACCAAAGTATGGTTCGTACGCAGCCTGTGGCGGCAACGGGCACTCGGCCCACTTCTGCCGCAGACGTTGCAAGTTCTGCAAGCAAGTTCACGACGGTGTCGGTGTGAGTTGTTCACGCGCTACGAAAAGCTCGCCAAGTTCGTCCAAACATCGGTGGATAAGTCCAAGGTACCCGCCGAGCTCCACGATAGCTACTCGTCGAGCGATTTAAACAAGCCAGCTCGCCAACTGTGACTGGGTTGGATTCAAACGGACTGCCACAGTCAGCCGAGTCGATCGTGGAAGCACATCACGTGTTTGCATATGTCGGCAAGGCGGAGCGGCCCGACGAGTGGAGAGAAAGTGGAGAGAGGATGGATGTGAGAGACAGCGATGGCGAGAACGGAATCGCTGAGTACGATGAGGACGAAGAGCGAGTGATTTCGAGTGCGGTGTCGACTCGGCGAGAAGCAGTCGAGATAAGTCACACCAAGAGACTGAAGTTGAACCCCGGCGAACGCCTGGGGTGGTGGTCGGCGAAAAGGTATGACCGCCGAGTGAGAATGCGAGCTCTCATAATGGGAGCGGTGAACGACGTGCGAACGAAGATATTGTTGGATACCGGGGCGAATGTCTCAGCGGTGACAGAAGCGTTCGCCCGTAAGCTGCGATTGAAGCGGCTTACGAGTAATGATATGCAGCTTGACGTCCAAGGGATTGGCAAGAGTAAGATCCTGACGACATCCCGAGCACTGGTGAATGTGACGCTTGGATGGGAAGTAGTCTATGAAGTCGAAGTGTGGATCATGCCTCACTATGCGGGGGTAGATCTAATTCTCGGCACGGATTTCATGATACCGGCCGGGGTCAGGCTAGACCTGTATAATTCCACGGCTAAGCTGCCCGGTGAAGTGGAAATGCCGTTGATCAAGTCTCAGCGAGCACTCAGCGAACCGGAATATGGAAACCAAGTTAGTGGCTGACCTGTAACAACGTTGGAAATCCAAAGCCGACTGCGGGCTGAGTTCAAGTTGCAGCGAAATCGACCTGGCGATGATACACACGAGCTGTAGGTCCGCCGGAAAAAGCAGTGGATACCCACGGCAGTGCGTAACTCACGAGGTATTATCACCAAAATAGTGCTCACAAACGTGAGTGATCGACTGGTGTGGTGTCCGGCTCATTTCCCCGTTGTTATGTGGCTCCCGCATGGAACGCTTTCGCGAGAAGAAGGCTTTGTCCGAGTTACCTCTGCGAAATACCGAGACTGGCAAGTATTGGCATTTGAGTCGGCGATGGATAAAACTCTGCTTCGGAAGGAGGTACGATTGTACGACGAGTGGCTTTCCAGCCAACCACCAGCAGTCGAGAAGAGACCGTACAGCCCCCCGAATGAGGTGCTGAAGCGGAAAATCAGCGGTGATGGTACGTCGCGTGGCCTAACCTGCGAAGAGCAATGGGAGCGGGCGGAACGGCTTAGCGAAATAACTTCTCGACGACCTCCTGACTCGACGATGAGGCCTCCGGAGCACAGGGATGATGTGGGTGAGCGTGCGACTGGGGCACGAGAAGTGGACGAGGTCGCGATTCCACTACAGATGCTGGACGAGACTGCAGAATCGGTCGCCGAGATGCACGTGCTCCGTGTGGATACAACGAGGTCTGCAGCGCAGAAAGGGACTAAAGGAGTGTCGACTACTGTTACGACGGACCAAATTGAGCCGCCAGGACTCGGCGATCAGTCTGGAGGTGACGACCTGGTGATGGAAGGCCCTGAAGAAGCTTTGAAGCGACGTTTTCTAGCGGTGTTGAAGGCTGGAGACGACGACGAAGGTCCAGGTGAGAAACCAGACAGGGGTGATCACTTTGAACACTCGGCGACGGAGGTAGAGATTGAAGACTACGCTCGCGAGCTCGCGTTCCTCCCAGACCTAACTGGCACGATGGCAGCTGAGTTGAATTACGAAGGAGACAACGTCAAGATGACTGCACATACGCCAGAACAGGTCAAGAAGCTGATCAAAGTACTCAAGGAGCATGAGAAGATTATGATAGCGAGCGGTAATGCCTTACCTCCACCAGCATACGGTGTTGTATGCGATATCGACGTGCAAGGGCGTGCTCCTATAAAGCAACGCGCTCGCCGAGTGGCTATACGACACCTACGCAAGCTTTATGAATTACTCAAAGGATTGTTGAAGGCCAAGCTTATAGCGTTCTCCAACACCCCATGGGTGTCGCCGATTGTCATTGTCCTGAAGAAGAACGGGGTGGACATACGACTGTGTATCGACTATAAACTAGTCAACGCGATCACAGCGATTATGGAGTACGCCATGCCACTCGTCGATGACCTTCTGACAGAGTTGGAGAGTTATCTGTGGTTTTGCTCTTTGGATGCTGCTAGCGGTTTCTGGGCGGTGATGATGACTCGGCGAGCGAGATGGATTTCAGCGTTCGTGTGTTCGTTGGGTCACTTTGAGTGACTACGTATGCCATTTGGTCTTAAGAACGCGCCGATGATCTACCAACGACTCATCGCTAACGCCCTGTGGAGTTATTTTCAACCCAAGGGCGGACGGAAGGTGTTCGCCGAGAAGGTTCGTCGGGCGGAAGTCGAATCTGCCGCCCTGAGGCAGCGACACACTGAAGAGTTCCTCTCCATGGAGTCTCCGTTGTCGAGTGGACCGACGAAGTTTGAAGCCGATCACCAAGCGCTCGTTGAGTCGGATCCGCTACAGGACCTGATCAACAGTCCTGAAGGTGACATGTTTACCTGTGGAGACCCAGATGAGTCAGCCCTGGTACCAGTGTTTGAATGCCGTTCTTTTGTAGATGGCATTTGCTTCGGAGGACGAACGTTCGACGAGTGCTTGGAAACACTGGACCGGCTTCTGGCCCGATTCGCTGAGTGCCGGATCAGTATAAGCTTCTCCAAGAGCATATTTGTACAGCAGAGAGTGGATTTCCTGGCACATGAGGTTACGCCGAGTGGTATTCGTGCAGATCCGAAGAAATTGGCGGCAATTGCTAAGAACCCGTTTCCAAAATCGAAGAAAGGAATGCAATCATTCCTTGGGGCATCGAACTATTACAGCAGGTTCAGTCAAGACCTTGCTGTGTATGGGGCAGTGCTTTATCAACTCAAGGAAGAGGACTTCGGCGCTGGCAAAGACCTTTCGGCAGCGCGTACGGTATCGCTGAGTTGACCCAGAAAGTTTCGGTAGCACGATTCTTCGTCATTTCGACTCGGCGAAGGACATTCACGTTATGTTGTTCGCGAATGAGTGGGCGTTGAGTAGCACTCTTATGCAAGAGCATGATGGGAAGCTCCATCCAGTACGCTTTTGTAGCCGAGTTCTGAAGGAGAACGAAGCGAACTACCATGTCGCCGAGAAGGAGGTATTAGCATTGTTGAAGATGCTCAAGACATGCTATACGCTGGTAGCGGGAAAAACGATCCACATTTATACTCGGTTCTCGGCGCTGGAATGGGTGTTCCAATCAAAGGCCTTGTATGGACGTGCAGTCAGCTTCGCGGTGCAGTTATCTCCTTATCACCTAATGGTGAAACGGGTACGGGAGTGTGGTGTTGAGTTCACCCAGTTGTTACAGGCTTCGATTACGCCGTGGGTGGGACTCGACGAGACGCTGACGCACATTGCCCCACCGTCCAAGAACTCGGCGACAGTCCGTCTGGACCCTGAACTTCTCTATGCGCTTGTACCACCGGACTTTGAAGGGCATGTGCTGTCGTTCGATGGCTCAGCAAAAACGGAGAAGAATGGTGGCTATGGCAGCTGTTCTTGGATATTGTGGCTTCTACCTTCATAGGATATTGAGATCGCTGCGAGTGCGCACCTCTCGTCGACTACGGTCAATATCGCCAAGTACGCTGGCATGAACAATGGGTTGGCGGCAGCCATTAACCGTGGAGTAACAGACCTCATAATAGTCGGCGACTCGAAGCTTGCAATCCAGCAATCCATGGGGGTGATCGCATGCAAGAAGGATACCTTGCAGATTGAACTAGCACGCCACAAGAAGATGACCAGCAAGCTCAATTCGGTACGCTATTTGCACGTGCTGCGGTGTTATAATGCGGCAGCCGATGCACTAGCTACAGAGGCGCTGGAGACTAAAACGGACAGGGTGGTACTGAACGCTGAGCGGAAGAAGGGACTTAAGGTGCTCAACCGAATCACGGAGACGTTGTACGCAGTCGATGACTCGGCGAAGCCCGAAGGAGAAGCTCAAGTGTCGGCAATCACGAGAAGTCAGCGCCGCCGAGTCCGATTTGAAGACGAAAGAGAACTGGACTCAGCGAATCCACCTGACGAACAAGCGGAAGGTGCACCCAAAGCCGCGGAGCAAAGTTCGGCGAGTGACGTAGACAAAGAGGGCGAATACGAGTTACCGTGGCGAGTAGTACGAACTCAGCGAGTCAACGATGAAGTGGACGTGGAAGTTGACGAGTCTCGGGTCCCTGATGCGAGCGATATTGACCCAATTGTGGTGCAAGCTGAACGGCGACGACGCATATCAAAGGCTCAGGACGAAGAGTTGAAGTGGTCTGATCTGAAGGCTTACTTACGTGGAGAATTTGATAAATTGACTCATCGACGAGCGAACAACGCCGGCAAAGTCGCAGACAACTTCGTGTTAAGTGGAGACGGACTTCTGTACTACCAAGGACACCGACGCCGAGACGAAGAACTCAGCGATCCAGCATTGCGGCTGCGATTGGTGGTTCCAACTACGTTAATCGACGAGATCCTGCAGAACTGCCACAATCCACTAGAAGGCGGCCACCAAGGCATTGTCAGAACTTACCACCGAGTCAAATCCGACTAGTACTGGATTGGGCTCTACGCAGATGTAGTGAAACATGTACAGACCTGCGAAGACTGCAGTACCAGCAAGAGCAAGCCCCACCTTAAAGGGTACTCGCCGGGTAACGTGGTATCTGAGAGGCCATTTCATGTAGTCTCTATGGACTTCGCTATCCCATTGCCAAAGTCTCGGCGAGGTAATACGGCGCTACTGCTGTTCCAAGATTATTTCACGGGCTTCGTGATAGCCAAGGCGATGAAAGTTACAAGTGCGTTAGAAGTGGCGAAAGCGTTCGAGGAATGTGTCTTCCGACGATTTGGCGCTCAATCGTTAATCCGCCATGATTGTGATCCCAGGTTCATGAGCGAAGTATTTCAAATCTTCGCGGAGAAGATGCAGTCGAGATCCAGAGCGACACTGAGCTACAGACCTCAACCGAACGGACAACAAGAACGCTCGGTCAAGACGATGATTCAGACGGTTCGTGTATACGTGGAAGACCCACTACAGGCCGACTGGGACGACATCGCCGAGAAGTTGGTCCACGCGATCGACAATTCGAGAAACTCGACTCGGCGAGAGACACCATTCTTCTTGGTTCATGGTTGGGATGCCCAATCCACACTGAAGGCTATGACCTCTTCGGTTATGCACAAACGACAAGGGGCATCCGGCTCGGCGAATGCAGTAGAGTGGCGACGCGATGCAAATCGACAGCAGGAAATTGCGCTGCAACTTGCGAAAGAGTACCAGGTCAAGGAGAAGGCACGTCGAGCCAAGGAACATAACGAATCTCTTAGCCGTATCGAGCAACAAGCAATATCTGACTCAGCGATAGATGTTACCGGCATCCAAGAGAACCAAGAGCCTGCAGCCGGGTCGAAGAAGTCGCTCTTCAAAGAAGGAGATCAAGTTTGGCTTTTTATGGAACGAGTGAAGCCTGGGTTGGTGAAGAAGCTTGCTCATCAATGGCATGGTCCCTTCAGGGTGATGAAGAAGGTAGCGGAATATGCCTACGAGCTGGAACTGCTAGATAAGAGCGGCTACAGGTTCTATCCCGTCATACACGTCTCACGGCTTAAGTCTGTCAAAGGTCTAGACCAACGACTCGACTCGTGGATGAACTTGATTCGACTCAGCGATTCGACGTTGATGAGGAATTGTTACCAGAAGATAGTTGGGAACCTGGTGCAGAAGACGACAAGTACGAGGTTGAGACCATCCTGGACGACAAGTTGCCGTTGTCGACGAGTACGGAGCGAAACCAGCGCCACTTCCTAGTCAAATGGGTTGGCTATGAAGAACCTTCGTGGGAACCTTTGTCGAATTTGGCATATGGGGCCCACTTTTCGACTATTTACGGCAAAAGAAACGTGAGAACCGTCTGCAAATGGTGCAAGTTGCTGGCGAGGACTAACAGCTATTGCACAGCATGGTTCACTCTCGCCCAGTGCGGAAGCAGGCTGAGCGATGAAGTAAAGTTACTGCACCATATACATGGAATTTTATTTGCTTACGGAATGGAATTGTAACGGTACCACACGAGAAATGAAGAGAACCACTCAGCGATCAGGCAGAAGCTGTGCAGGGCTGGGATCTGACGCGTTGGCAGCAGCAGTGGCCAGCATAGCCATCGCTGAGTCATCAGTAGGGCTGGTGTCAGAAGCCGGGGGCTCTACAGACGCATCGACAACTTGACCAGTCGCTGGGTCGGTTTGACCTAACAACAAAGTGCTTCCACGAAAGACATACGTGCCAAGTCGGTTAACAGGAATCGGGGCTCCAGTGGCAGCTTAGTGTGGAGTGGTCTCCGTTGTGTCGACATCCGCTTGGATCCGGTTCTCCACCGCTTGCAGGTCACCTCCATCTAGGATGAACAACGGGAAGCCAGAGTTCCGCGGTAGAAACATGGTGTTGTACGGGTGGAGGTGTGGATCCCGTAGCCACTACACGCGCCAAGGCTCAGCGTCATCAATTTCGTCAACAGCCCCGACCCAGTCGGTGGTCGACGAGAACCATGGGAGGTTAACCTGTGAAGGCAGCGGGATCGACGGGTCAAAAATGATCTCAGCGTCGAGACGGGGAGCCGGTCCGTCCTGCAATTCATGCTTCGCAGCTTGAAGGATGGCGTTGACGTAATGATTCTGCTGGAGTCGAAGAACGTCACTGCGCCGCTTCCGATACAAACAATATGCGTGCCAAAGTTCCAGGATCTCAGCGAGCTCGGCTTCGGAAAGATCTTCATTTTGCGAAGGATGTAACCCAAGAATAATGCTTGATTTGACGAGCCAATGGCGTCTCTCCCAGGAAGCCACATAGAACTGCGTTGTCTCCTTCGTTAGAGCATCCTGGTCGCGAGTCCAAACTCTCCACGACACATCAACCAGACGTCGGCCAGAGTTTCCATGAGGGTCTTCCCCTTGACCGGCCATCGGGGGTGCGCGCACGATCCCGAGCTGCATCCAGCACAGTCGCTGAGAAGAAGAAATGGACTTTCGGAAGCAACACACGGCTCCGCTGACAAGGGCGGCCAGGATTGTAAACGTCCATGAACTCCCGCAGCCCCTGAAGCGAGGATGGAGTTTCCAGTACGCATTCCTTACCACCGATGGGTCGCGTCACCGTGACTGCAGCTTGAACCTCCAAGAACTTGGTCCAACAGCGGTCCGAACCCAGGTGAAAGAACGGGAGACTCAGCGATTGGACGTTGTTAGCCGCTCGAGTGTCACGCGATGCAGCACGAGCTGCGCGAGAGCGTAACTCAGCCATAGTGAGAGTCAAGACCTTGTGAAAGTGGGAATTATCCCTGGGGACAGTGGACCCAGTCGTAGGACGAACTGGAGTTGCGACAGCAATCGCTGAGTTCACCGCAGCCGGAGCTTTCTTTGAACGAGAAGCACGTTGTTTCGTAACCGACTGCACACTCGGCGATGCCGCCTTGGAAGCAGAGGTTCGGAGTAACGGACAAATCCTGGTATCAAGATTAATAATCCTAATGCATGGTTCTGGATTACTCCATCTCATACAATACTTTGGTTCTGTTCTGGAGTATCAGTATTAATACAAATTGGATTAATACTCGCCTAATACTTTGAGTATTTTTCACGAGAGCGATGCGTAAGCAGGGTTAGCGAGTCCATTGTTTAGAAGTCTTGATATTTTTGAAAATACTACTAAGATTTATAATAGAAACCATGACAAAACAACACTATTTCAAAGTTTAGGTGTTTATTTACATCAAAAGCACGCCATTCACCTAAAGCAACTGTACCCAAGTACGCGTATACCATAGCCACAACCTACAAACTTGTCACCGCCGACGTCACGAGCAACACGTAGATCACCGACAGCCCGTATATCACAGACACCACGTAGGACGCGGCTACGGTCGACACTGCGAACAACACATAGAGCATCAACAGTGCGTATATCATAGCCACTACCTACAAACTTGTCACCGCCGATCCTGCACCTGCTTCCAGAACTCAAACCATTCTCAGAGCTCCAGCGATGTGATGATGCAACAACAGTAGTAATTCACTCGGGAGTTTTTCTTGTTAAACTAACAATAATAAATTCTCCGAGCTAGCACTTGAAAGAGACGATGTCCATACCAATTGCTGCGACAAGTCCATAGTAGCCTGCTTGGAGCATCTGAGCCGCATCGGTTGCATACTGAACGAACCCAAAAATGTATCACTGAAGTATTATCAGCATTCGACGCATATGGTATAAGTAGGATGTTAGTACATTGAACTGGGGTGGTAGCCGAAGCAATTTTGACTCCCACATTGGGGAGAGCACTAATACATAATCGTATTTCTATTATAACAAGCAGAAATGCTTTGATACAGATAGACAAACAATTATTTAGTTGATACGGTCATACAAACGTGAAATTTCTAACGGAAACTAGTTCCGCAGCTTCTAAGGTAGGTGCTCGTGGTAGAACTTCCACCACGAGCTTCCTCAAAAGTATCACTAAAGTACCACTAGTATTACTAAACCATTCTCGTGGGATTACTCCAAGTAATCCTAATACAAAGCTATAAAATTGCTGTATTAGGATTAATATAATCCGTATTAATACCGAAAAAGTATCACTGAGTAATACAATACTTTGATTACTCCGAACCTCTGCTTGGAAGGCGCTGCTGCGGTTCTGGACTCTCGCCAAGTTCGCTTAGGCGCGGGAGAAGAAGATGACTCGCTTGCACGACGCTTGGCAACGACTGTACGCTTGCGCCGAGTCACCACTGCGTTTGGACGATCATGAATAGGCGGGCTGCGACCCGCTTGCTGGTAACTCAGCAGTTTACCACGTGGAGGTGGCACCTGAGCAGGAAGCGGAGACCGCGAAACCTGGCTTGAACCGTCTGAGGATCCCGCGTCGTCCTCTTTGTTGTCAGAATCCTCGCTGTCTCCAAACATTTAAGACTCGAGGCTCTTCTCGGTGGCAGGAGTCACAGGACGCTGAGAACCTTCCGAGTCACCTCCATCCATGCTCTCGTCGGCCGACGACACTTCCTCAGAAGACCCCGACTCAGCAGGTGGATCTTCTTCCTCCGAGCTGCTCTGACCGGAGGCAGCACTCGGCGAGTCATTGTGGACCCTCTGAGGAGATTTCGAAGATGCCGTAGGCTTGGTCGTGGAACCAGAGCCTAGGGCGTCGGCGTCGCTAGCGGCCAGGTTCTCCTGATGAACCTGAACCAAACCCCGAGCCACAGTAGCACACGTTCGCACTGTGCGCCCAGATGGAGACAGTGCCCCCAGCGAGACGAAAGTTGCAGGGAGCGCGATCGTCGAGACGGTGGCTGGAGGCACGTTCACTGAGACGGTCGATGACCTGGTTCGCTCACTCGACGAGTATGTACGAGCCAGCCACACTAGAACACTCGACGAAGGCGTGGTAAGGGAAACACCACTCGGCGAACGCAACGAAGAAACTAAAACCGCAGCCGAGAGAGACGCTACAGACACACTGAGCGAACTCCCACTCGACGATGTCGACACGGGGCTCGGTTCAGAAGCTAAGGCCGCCGCCTCAGACGCCGGTGGAACCACCAACGTCGGAGGAGTCCACACGATGAGAGCAGAGGTAACTGGGGAAACGCTCACCGACAACGAACGACCCGAGGACGACGACGGAGCAACTGAAGAACCCGGTGGGGCGCTGGTAGGAGCTTCGCGGAGTGGAGCATCATCTGGCACAGGGTCAGGGGCATCAAACTCGTAAGTAGCTTGCCCCTCTCCAGTCGGCCGACCAATGACAAGCTCCGGAGAAGCAGAACGGGTCCGGCGAGCAGAGCGACGTCGCCGAGCCAGACGAGAACTGGATTTGCCTCCGCGTCAATCAGCGAGGCTAAGAAGTCGCGGTCCAGAAGTGTAGTCTCCGGGTCAAATCCCTCTTCCCCAGTAATCGGGCGTGCGTACGGCTGCGGAGGAGGGCTCAACGAGCGACGCTGGTGTGGGCCTGCTGCAGTTGGGTTCTCAGGATTGGAGCACCGGCGAAGGCGCTCCTGATGGGTCAGAGTCGACAACTTGGATTGGCGAAGCTGGGAAATGGTCTTCCGTTTCTTGGATGAAGCCGGCACTGACGTATATGACGGAAAACTAGTCGTCGCCGAGTCCGAGGCGGGAACAACGGTCGAACCAGACGCAGTCGCTGCCCGAGACGTCCGAGGCTGAATGCTCAGTGTAAGCGTACGACCCTCTCCATCCGGAATGGCCAAGGCCTCGGGAAACGTCTCAGCGAAAACCCGGCAGAGGCGCGCGTTGAGTTGAAGATCCGCCTAATCCATGCCAGGAACATCCACGCCACCAGCGTCGGCGGGGATCTTCAAGAGGAATGCCACTGCAAGTCTGCAGCCAGTTGATGATTCGCTACTGCCGAAGAATGACGCCTCGCTGAGAGTCAATGGTTCGGCGAGCCTCGCGCAGCCGATAACCACTGTCGTCGCACATGTGACGAATGACTTAACTTCTTGCAATTGGGTGAATTGCTCGGATGACACTCCGTGCAGCACCGTGAAGGCAGCCTTCTGCCGAACCAACTCATTACCCAGGTGTACGATCTCGGCGTCCCGAGCGCGTACTAGAATGTTCAACTCGGCGGAAATGGCGAGCGCCGACTGAATCTTGGCTTGCAGCGCAGATGCGACATTCTCCTTCTCCGCGTTGGACTCGGCGATAATCTTCCGGAGCGAAGTAACAAGAGGAGCGGTCTTGGTAACTTCAGTCTTCCAGGTGCCACGCTCCTTCTCAGCGACAGCCAGCTTGGACGAGAGAGCCACCTTCTCAGCGATGGCGGAATCCATGCGACGCGGGTTGGCGTCATTAAGAGCCTTGACCGAGGTGAGCTCCATGCGTAGCTCAGCGATCTCCGACGAGCGATCTTGAGTGGGGTGGATGTCCCTTAAGACATCCAGCATGGCCTGTGGAGACGCAGCACGCAGCAGGTCTCGGCGATGATGGTCTTCAGTCGGGGCAGACGGGTGTGTGATGGCGTACGCCACACCATGAGCCAGCGCTAGTGCTTCTTCTGCCCGACGCTTCTCTTGCTGAGCCAACAGCGTCCGCAGAACTCCCAGCGTTGGCGGAGCACAGTCGTCGACTGTAAAAAAACTCAGACGCCGAGTCATCAGCCGACACAGCGCTCGGTGATGGCTTAGACGCAGCCTCAGCCGGCGAGATATCCGTCTCGCCCTCATGGGGAGTTGTCAGCTCGATCACACCTCCGGTGGATGTGTCGCTGATCCTACAAGAGGACGGAGATCCATCACGAGCGGTCAAGCTGTCCGTACCCACGGTCGACCGAGATGCTGTATTCTGCGAGTCCTTACGAAACACACGAGACACTGTCAGCAATCAGAAGGGTATCAGCAGATGCACGAGACACAGAGCTTACCGTCGGTGGCGCTTGCGTCGCCATTGATTCTCGGCGGCCGAAGTTATGGAGGGTGCCCTTGCGAGGACACTCGGCGATGGTCGGCGGAAACTTTTCAGATAAGCCAGTTGGATGTGTGAGCGGAGAGAGATGGTCAGGACACTCGCCATACCGGTTCGTATACTGACCGGGGCAGTTATGGTGTAGGAAAACTTAAGTTGGGACACATCCTAGCTTAAGTTTCCTAGACTAGGACAAGACCGGGTGGTTTCAGGATCGCCGAGTGAGCGGTCGCCGAGTCGACTCAGCGAAGGGTCGGTGGTCGTTTCGTGATAGGCCACAACGGCTCCATTTCACTTGATATTTGTATAGGAACATTGGAGATCATTAGGAGGAGACCCTCCGGGGCCTCCCGGAAGATAACAGACAAACAGAACAGAATTTTCTAGGTCCAGCACACGTGGAATACTCTCCAGTAAGTCCCTTCCACGGGCTTAAATTATGCCTGTCGTTGGTGCCCAGGGAAGCATAGCTTGGAGGGTATTCGACCGCACGTCAGCGCCAAGAGTCAAGGTTGGCCCGGAGGGCGTGTCACGCTTCGTTGCGATCTGGTTCAAACTCGCCGAGTCGGCGAGTCGGTACTCCTTACAGCCAGGGTGTCGATACTCTTCTAGTCGAGCCGCCTTTGCACTCGGCGACCTGTAAAAGCGCTTCGTATGCGCCGGTGTCCATCCTTTGGTGGAGGTCACAGGCTAAATACAAGATCTAGGAGCTGTCTTGCTCGGGCAAGCTTCTATAGTGACTGGCTTGATCACTTGGTCTCAGCGAGGGCGAGACACACCCACTGTCCCGGAAGGGCCGAACCGTTGGGGGATCCACCCAGCGCAGATCAACAACTCCGACCTGACTCGGCGATTGTTGTGGTTTGCGTAGTTGAGTCCACATCTGACGATTTTGTGTGTTCTCTACACCACACTGCTGTAACAATAGATGAGGTATATTATCTCCCAAGCAGACAGCTAAACTGCAACGCCAAAGTACTATCGGTCGGCAGCAAGTTGAATGTTCACAAAACGTTGAAGGAATGGCACCAGAGACTGGGCCATGTTGGGAAAGTACGACTAATGAATATCATGTCCGGAAGTGTTGTCAAAGACGCGCCACAGTTGCCACGAAGGGAAATGGAAAATGTACCCTTCTTTTGTCACACATGTGAATTGGCAAAATCACGACGAATGTCGTATAGGAACATAGTGGGCCAAAAGGCATCTGAGCCGTTGCACACTCTGCACATGGACTCACTAGGAAAAATTAGGCCTCAAGGTCTGTATACTTCGACGGGGTACAAGTATGCTATGACTGTAGTCGATGATGTTACGGCCTATAAATGGTACTTTATGGTGAAATCACTCAAAGAGGTCAAGTCCATAATAACAAACCTCATTAGTCAATTGGAGAAACAACTTCCATACACAGTTAAAAAATATGGACAGATGGAAGTATTGAATTTATCAACGGTATTTTGAAAGAGTACTGCAAAAGAAATGGACTTGTATACCAGAAGTCCAATGTGGAGTCTCAAGAAGAAAATGGGCCAGCTGAGCGAGCACACCAGACAATAATGGGCAACGTCAGGTGCGCATTGATAGGCACATGCATGGTTGCAAAATGGTGGCCGGACGCCCTAAAGTACATGACGGCAGTGACAAATAGAATACCCACAGCCAGCCTCAAAGGAAAGTGCCCATATGAGGAATTATATGGGACAAACCAACGGGAATAGAGCTCAGAATTTGGGGTAGTACATGTTACGCCCATGTACCAAAGTCCAAACGAGCCAATTCAAAGCTGAGTGAGCGAGCAATTGAGTGCAAACCCGTCGGCCTTTCCGATAGCGATAAAAAATATCGACATCTCGATATTAAAGGAAATAGGTACCTCACTGCTCGTGATGGCACATTTGGGCCAACATATACAGAGGATCTGATCTCACGGTCATTTCCAACAGGAGAAATTGAGATAAACAAGGAAAGTGTACTTGAAATTTGTGCATTAGGGAAGCGAGAAAGGGAAATAAACCCAAATATGTCTGAAAAGCGACAAAGGGTTGCAAATGAGCAAAGCGAGGCTGAGGAGAGTGCAGAGACAGTGGGATCCGTGGTACAACAAGTGTCTGTACCCCCTATTCCACGGAGTCGTCGCAAAAAGACACCCAATTCCCGCCTCTGAGACTATATTGTCTCAATTGACGCTGTCACAACCAGCACAGAAGTGTTACCAATTCCAAGGTCAACAAAGGAACTAAGACAAGGTCCTAATGCTCGACCGCACTACAGGTCGAATATCAGGCATTAGTTGCAAATGATACGTGGGAAATAATACCGTTGCCTGAAGGACGCAAAAGATTAGGGTGTCATTGGGTATTTGAGTGAAGTATAACCAAGATGGGACAGTTGAGAGATTTAAAGTAAGGTTATTTGTACGTGGAACACACACAAACCCACGGTGTTGATTTTAATGAGATTTTGTCACAGGTGGCGCGATATGAATCCCTGAGATTACTACTCGCAATAACATCTATAAAAGATCTTCATGTCCACCAAATGGATGTGTCCACGGCCTTCCTCAATGGATCGCTGTTTGAGGATATTTATATGCAACAACCACACGGGTTTAGACATGGTGACGCGTCCAGTGATTGCAAACTAAAGAAGAGCATGTATGGACTCAAACAGGCACCGCGTATTTGGTATGCGTTCCTCAATAAGGTTTTGGTGAGCGTTGGGTTTTGTCGGTGCAAAAAGGAGTACAGTTTGTATCGTCAAAAGTGGGAGGTAAATGGAGTGCTCATTTCAGGGGCGGCGCTAGGATGAAAACGAGAGAGGGGCACAGCTCAAAATGAGAGGGGTGCGCCACTCCATTTACCTGCCACTTTTCACGGCACTGCGTATCCGCTGGCCACCAGCCCGCAAACCAATTTAAGGCGAACGGTCACCTGTGTTCGTCATCTAAACTTATACAGTAACCACTCCCACATATTCTGCTCGATCGTCATCCACTTACCTGGTGTCCGTGGTGCACTTCAACGTTGTGACCATCAATCATACTCACTAAAACGAATAAGTGAACATTGAACGGCATTGAGAGGGTATTCAGAGGTGGTGATATCAGAAGCGGGAGTGGGTTTTGTACTTGATGTGTGTATACTAATCAGGTTGGACATTACAAATATGACATATTTTGAGATTTTTTCTCCATATTTAAGTATTTCAGGACGATACCCCCCCCCTCCTGCTCCGATAGCAACTCGGCGTGTTGAACCTGCGAAGATCCCTCCTCTCTCGGCTGCACTCATGTACGTTGAACTTCGAGTCTTGGCTTCATTCGAGAAGATTGACAGTCATGGAAGACGCCAACTCGTTGCTTGCGCTGTACATCTCGCAGCAGTCGCAGTGCTAAGCGACTGCGACGTCTGTCTCTTACTGGCCTTCTAGGTGTGGTCGATGCATCATAAGTTCCGGTGCTCTATATTGGACACAAACCGAAGACCGATGAACCGCGTATGAAAATATGAAATAACCCGAGCACAACGTCAAGACGAAATAACTTGGTTAAATGGAGTTAAGTTTTGTCTTGGACTTCGCCTAACACCTTGGGGTCACTTGGTCAGTGTGTGGCTGCACACAAATGCGATCTTCCATCTTTCAGTAGCGTCCTTTGAGGCACATTGAACTCTGATTGAAATATAACACTTGCAAACGGAAATCTGCAGAAGCTAGATCGCCAGCTCCACAGTCAAATAACTACAACTTGAAATCGAGACGAAGTCACTTGGCGGGATCCGCGGATTTAATCGCGCTTAGTCAGGGCTTAGCCCGCGCTTATATCTTGAAATCCTTCATGTCGGTGCCGATTCCAGCTCAGATTGGCTGATCTCAGTGAGGTCATCGAAGTGGCCGGAGATGTGCCTCATGTGATTCGCATCCATTCAGGCGACTGTTCGTGCCTGACATATCTCGTAACGACGTGGCAGGAAATGACCCATTCTGGGATTGTGGAACCGGGATAGGAGTCACCAAACTGGAATCCAGCAAGCATTCCGGGAGTTCAACGCCAACTCTGGGGTCCGAGAATAGCACTTTTCCAGATGTTCACACGAAAAGGTCCAATTAAGCGAAATACCCTTTTCTAGGAACGGGTGATCCGCTCCAAGGTACGCCACATGGCCGATCAGCTTGAAATCCAGCGACAGGCCGATCTGGATTGAAACCTGGTCCTAGTCTTTCAGTCGCGTCAGTTTGGGTCGCGGACCTCTCCGTGATAGGCCTCCGTTTTCACAGATTTTAGCGGCCTTTTCACAATTGTGTGGCCTACGTTGGCTCGATAGAAGGCTCTATCGTGATTGACTGCACCCTACTGCCATTCACATGGTTTATTGACTGAAAAACTATCGACTACGTTACGTGAACAATGTTTCTGCATCGCTTTATTGCTCTCTAACTTGTAATGTGCAATTGACCTTCTCGTGTAGGTGCAGGAGCCACTGGTGCGCAAGATCCAGAATGCCCATTATAACGGGTGGCTTCACTCAGCGTTTGTGACAGGAATATTATGTTTCTTCGCCGACGGTCTGATTGTGTGGTGCAGGCACAACTGTTCCGGCTGCTGGAATGACTCGAACACAAGTTTCGCGTTCAGAGAGAAGCTGCTGGACACTACCTTGAACCCTGGCCCGCTCCACGGCATTATCGCCGGCAGTGCGTTTCCCTGTGGAGACAATATGGCCGGGCATATCATGACGCCATTGAAAGAGGGCGATCTCGGTAGGCCGGTGCCTTATGTCCGGGAAGTAGCACAGTTGAAGTCAAGTGCTATCACGTTCATCCGCCAAAGTGCTGAATAGGGAATTGGTTCGATGGAGAAGGTGTATCGACACTTGCTGCATCCTTTGTCGTACAATGCTGAGCAACGCAAACTTCGACTTAATAACTTATTTCGACTCGCGGACTATCGCGTGCGCACTGTAGAAGCTAGCCAAGTTCGGGCAACCTTTGTCCATAGGAGAGAGGATAACATGTAGGAACACTACAAAAATGCACAGCTTTCTGTTAAACCCTTCCTCGCTTACGTTCTTTACATCTTTTGTAAGCTGGTCAGCAGCATCATCATGTGTTGATGGCTCTGTCTAGCCTCGTCACGGTCGAACGCCAACCTCTCTTCGAATCGCCGTCTGTTTTCTTCTTGTTCCATATTGATGAAAGCCAGCCTAGCGGCTTCTTCTCGACGTTGCTCTTCTCGTAGCTCCCGGGCGGTCTCTGTGGCCTCTTCACGGCGTTTCTCGTCGACCTGGTTCTCTTCGCGCCGTTCTTGTTCTCTCTCGACACGCTCACGCTTTTTGTTTCTAAGCGTTCCTCTTAGTCAGCCCTACGTCGGTGATCTTCAGCCTCCGCTAGGCGGTCGCTTTCCTTCTGGAGAAGTACTAACATGCGCATCAATTCCGTGCCTGAGGGCGCCTGTCGCTGCTCGAGGGCATGCTTTCACGTCGGATCGCATCGTGGCGCTGCTGGGGCCTTATGTGTTTGGGCTTTGTGAACGAAGGGGATGCTCCGTCAGTCCTCGTGATCTCGGTTAACGCGCGCTTGCAATTGTCGAGTATCATGTTTTGCGTGACTGTAGCAACGTTGTCGAGGAATAATCTCCAGTCTTGGCCGGTCAGGCGGTTACTTGTAGCGGTCAAATTCCGGTTGTTCTCCCCTTCACGAGCATATTCCACAGCTCTAGATGGTTCTCGCTGCAACGCGGACCCGTCAGGAGTGGCCGTGGTGTGGACAGGCTCACGTCTTGGGACCATTGGGCGTGGAGTTGCTACTCTCGTGGTCGGCGTGCCGGACGAGTTCACACCAGCCGGATTAGCACAAGGAGTACTTTGTTGTGCGCCACGTCCAATTGTTGCGCCGGTGCCAGTGCGCTCGGCAGCACCAGCTTCAGCACGCGCCCTGGGCCCAGGACCAACCAGTGGCTGCGCGTTCGCTGGTTGAGAAATGGGTACCGATGCACCTTCCGTTTCGTTCGAGGATGCTACATCGGACAGATCGTACAGCGAGGCCAGTCTGGCATTGGGTCCGGCGTCGGTCGTGATCACGCCCGTCGTCTGAGTGGATGATGTAGGCGTGGGGGAGCGCTGCGTGTATTGGCTGATTTTGTCCCCACCTCGAACCCCCAAGCGCCCTAGGAAATCTGTCTCATCCACGACGTCTCCTACCACAGTATCGGCTCCACCTCCGAAGGCGTCAGAGTCGCTATCTCAAGTACTCGTTCAGTTCCTCTGGCGGTGGTAGAAGTAGCCCCATCGACCACCTTCTCCAGCTCCTCGTCGTCTCCTGCCCATCGTGCATTCACGCCATCTGCCTGCTCGATACGCATCTGTATCTTCTTGGCTCACACGACAGGATGGAGCTGAAGAGGAACCTCCCCAGAACCCGATGGCTTCGGCTTCGAATAAAAATTCTTGAACTTACGGCGTAAAGACTCAAGGTCACGCTCTGTAGAGCCTCTTGGGCGCTTCGCGTTATACTGAGCCGTGATACACTCCCACATATCCCGCCCAAGGGGAATGACCTTCTCAGCTATCTCACACAGGTGCATTTACTACTGTACGGAGTAGATATTTTACCCCACACGTCTTCCTCGCTACACCACGCACGATAGAAGGTTAGATCAAGCATTCGACTAATTTGCGTAGAGAGACAGCTGACACTCACTCCTGTCATGGTTACGGTCCTTAGCCTTTTGGCCCTTGGATTGAGCAGGATCCACGCAGATCGAGAAATGAGGCCAAAACTTCGAACTCAGACAGACCGAAAAACCTCGTGTTGAAGGTGTAAACATCTTATATTCACTATACGAATATAAATCCTCGGGACTACTACAACTCTGAATTCTTCGTTTACGGGCTTATTTCGAATCGGAGAGTGGAATGTGTCAACTTGGACCAAGAACTGTCCAAGGACCTCGCCCGCAAGAATGAAGGCCGTAGCCACCAATCCTCTCATCTTCGTACGAGAGCTTCAAGCGATCGCGAGTGGCGGCGATTCGCGCAACGAGTTCCCACTGACACCACCAGACGCACAGTTGCGAGTAATATGGAGGGATTTGTGAGGGAGGGGACACCTCCACTTGGTGAAGGTGTGGTGTAGCAACAAACACAAATTGTCCGATGCGGATGTCCTTACTCAAAACACAACAATCGCCGAGCTAGGTCGGCGTTGTATGGCCTGCGCAGAGGAAGCCCCCCGCACGCGCGGTCCGACTCAGCCGGATCAGGTAGTGGAGCTTGCTCCACCGAGTTCGGCGAGCTCACAATACGACTAAGCTGAGTTTGACCAATTGTGTATTCCCGTGCCCTCCGCGATTGATAATTTGGGCGGAATGGATGACCCAGATTTATACAGTCTTTTGGCATATTCCACAGATGGTTACAAATACTTCACGGACTTTGATTTCAAATGCTGGTAAAAAAAAATATAATTCATAAGACGAGAACATTAAATCATTCCGCGTGTGTTGTTTAGCCTTACCACGTGGATATAGCAATAATCCTTTTAACCTGGCGCCGAACGAAGACGCGTCATATTGCTGCTCGTTAAAAGCTGGAACAATGTCTCCTCTTGGTTTCTTTTAGCACCGGCGCATGCACTAACACCCATAACACAACATCTAAGTATTTTAAAAGGAATTATATCTATCAAACAGAGAATTTGTTACCTGAACAAGATGATCGGAGAGACGTTCCACCGTTACTTCACATCGCAAAAATGCTAGTTCGCACACACAGCAAGGCACCTTGCTATCACAATTATTTCTTATCTCTCGAATGGCTCTTTCTCTGAGTTCACTCAAATATTCCTCCGTTTGAATCACGAAATCGAGTCCGAGATCAATTCTTCTTAGTTCCTGCTCCGTGTAATAACGTTTTTCTTCAATAGCAACTGTTTGCCTACGACGAAAAGTGCGTGCTCGTTCAGCATCCAGAGCGCGCTTCCTAGATGTAGATGCTCTGTACGAGGAAATAGCCGACGTACTTAGTTTGATCCGTCGCAGACGGTTGAGTTTTCTGCGTAAAGCAGCAACTTGCACAGAATGATGCTTAAGGTTTAGCCTCCACTGCAGCAGTTCAGGCGATGTTGACACTCTTTCGAGCTGCTCGTCTAATGAAGTATGCTTCTTGATACGTCGGCTTTCATTGAGCATGAAGCTGTAACTTGAAGATGAACGTGCGTCACTGGGGCGACTAGGAAGCTCCATCGCTCTTGATCCAAAAGCAAAATGAGCTACCAAAGCCTGGGGTGAACCAGTGATCAGGTATAACCTCAACGACATGCCATACAGCAACCCCAACGGATTGTCACCGGTAAAAAAATATGCAAATGAAAAGAAAATTTCCTGAATGCATCTGGGAAGAACAATAACCCCCAACGAGTTGTCACTGGTAAAGAATATATTCAAATGAAATGAAAATTCCTGAATGCATATGGCATGTTTATCGTTTTTTGCGTTATTCTTCAAATGTGTTCATCTGTGAAACAGATCAGCCTTACCGATCACCTACGCAGCAGGCACACTCGCCGAGCGTCCGGCCTTCGCTTTACCAACTTTCGCTTTCTTCACCGTGATGGTCGGGTCTTCAGTGGTGGGTGGATCAACAGGACGCTTTAGGCCCTTGAACAGCTTGCGTTGGGTAAGTTGAATGGAGCCTTGGGGCTGGTTGTAACGAGCGCGTAGGGAGTGCACCTTGATGAAAGTGTACACCCCGCCCTTGACGTACGGAATGTTGGTCGTCAACCCACCGCGTGGTTTCCATAGTGTCAGTTGGAACGTGAACTTGTTGCGTCGGGCGGCGTCGAGCTCGTCGAAAAGAGCGCTGAACTCGTCGATACTGGGGGCCAATTCTTCATCGATGGGTAGTGCACGCCAGTGCGTTGGCTCCTCCTAGATGTCGAGGACACACATTGTCACTGAAATGTTGAGTACGGGTAGCGGTTCTTCGTGAGTAATAAACTCCCGAATATCATCTACATGAGTGAATGCGGCTCGTTCTTCTTCTTGACGCTGAGAAGCCAATTCAGCATCGAGATCGGCAAGAATGCGCATAACGACGGAAAGGTTCAACGCGCTGTTGTTGTTTTGAGTAAAATCCAAAATGAATGTTTCTTCTCTTGGGATGACCCCAACAGTATTTAGCGCGTAATTACACTGATGTCACCATGCGCACCAGCACGATCCGTTGGGAAACAGTAGGGTGTCGAAGAAAAAATAAGAGATCTCTAGCCAGTGGCGAAAGCGCCGGAAAAAAAACGGATTATGGGTCAGTGCCGACTACATGTACGTTGTGTTGAAGCTGGGGATGCTGTATGTACGACTGGATTTACTGTTTCGGTAACTGTTCGAGCTGTTTGAGAGAGCTACTGTCTGTTTTTTTCGCAATGTAGTGATAAAAACCGCCAGTGTTCGTGGTACGAATTAAGTATGCTGCAGTTACAGACAACGACGTACAAATCCGGCATCATAAAAATCCGGCAGAAAGAATTGTGCATTTTACGGTCGGGAATCCCTTTAGCCAATCAGATTCCATCATTATACTTGGTTTTTGTAATCGATATGCATTTGTGTATCTTCTTTGGGTTTCTGTGTATTTTATACATCTCTGTGTGTGTTCTATGCCACCTTCCATGTACATTTTTATAAAGATCCCGACAGATAAATCCGGCATTTACTATGGCGGATGCCAGTCAGTGTTGCCTGATTTGTATGTCGTTGTCTGTAGATGGATAAGCAGATACTGAGTGTACCTTCATACCGAGTTTTGTATTTTTATCAAGAATTCATAAGCAGGAATAATCAGTTGAGTCGCTGGCGAAGCTCTTGAGCTAGTGCAGTTTACGAGGCTTGAGGCTTTGTCTCGTCCGCTCGGATGAGCCCTCGGCGCGCTAGAGCTTGAAGTCGGATCTGACGAGGTGTAAAGTTGGTGGGCTGGACCTTGGCATTCTCTTCTTCACAGTCGGAGTTGGAATCAGTGTCGATGACAATCACATCGTGATCTCCTTCACGGAGGACTTTGAGAGGTCTAAAACGCTCACCGATTGTATCTCTGTCGTGCTTTGTCATCTTCAGCTTGCCACCAACGCGAGGGTTCTTTGACAAGCACTTTGGAAAGTGCCAGGAGTGTTAGAAACCAAACCGGTAGCACCGAAGGACTGGCAATTAGCTAGTGCAGCTGGCTCTGAGGCTTGGCTGGTGTGTAAGACTGGCAGCGGGACAACACATGACTTAGTTGGTGGCATCTAGGTATGTCTAGCAGTGAACGGCCACTTTGGCGGGTCCGGTACGTTTGTAGAATGGCGGGGTAGTGCCCCTTGCTCTGAGACGTGGATGGTGTGTAAGGCTGGCGGAACTTTGGCCTTTGCTCAAAGGTTATTTATTATGTGCTCCCATGTTGTGGGTTTTCTGCCAAACGGCAAAACGTTACATTCATTCCATTATAGCATCTAATTATCGCTACCAAAATTCCAAATCGCCTTTACGATTCGGCCAACCAGCGGCAGGTCATGCCTGTGTCCAATCAACCCACACCGTAGGCGTCTGTCATTCATAACCGCAGCGATTTATTGGAATCAGACATGCATATCACCACAGTGCATGCTTCTACCCATGTATAACGTAGATCTTTTCTACAAGTCCGAGTATAAGTACACTAGCGAAGTGAATGGCCGTGGATTCAGGCCAGATCCTTCGGTAGAAATGTCGGCTAGTGGCATATCATGAAGTACACCAATGGTTATCCTCTAACGATGCAATGGAGAGCGGGGCATGCACAAGGAATGCCAATATCTGGGTGCAAATCGCGTGCAAAACGCAACTTCAACTATCCCTATCCTCAGTCAATCATTATTGCAAAGATTTATTGGAATTCGCCGATCCAATACTGAATTTTATAACCGGTTGAAACATCCATTCTAAAAAACAATTTTACAAATAGTCCGGTTTTGCCATCAGTAAATAATACAGTTAACCAAGACGAACTAATTCTTCTATTTATGTTTAACTGTTGTGACAGATCCATTAGTGCTTTTCTTTTACTGGCCTTTTCCCAACGAGAATTTGCTGCTCTTTTTTTCGTATGTTTTTCGATGGCATCGACACGTTCAAGCAGCAATTTTTTTTCGCGATCAAGGTTATCCTTTTTCCAAACTCTCCCACCGCTGAAACAGTGTGCACGCAGAACCCGAATCCAGGCTTTGTCACTACCCCTACGAGTGCCAGAAAACCCCCGCGTAGCGTACACGTACAACTGATAGAAATCCTCGTCCAAAATGAAGACGTTTCCACCAATTATACACCATTGATCCAGTGTAGGTGTATTCTTCTGATAGCCAAGTACAACCGAGTAAAATGTTAACGCGCCCAAATAAACGACGTCCCCGGGCCTTTGAACCACAACAATAGTATTTTCCTCTCGAACCATCCTGTTAAAAGCTTCGTCGTCTTGCATAAATCGAAATCCATTTGCATCTTTATAAGTTTTGAATGCGACCCAAATCTTAAAAGCACTGGAACAACTTGGTGGGAAAAATGCAATATTGCGCCCATGGTCCAAGTGACCAGCAGTTTCTTTGATACCGCGTTGAATCCAGTATCCAGCTTTTTCCACAATACCCATACTCCTGGGCGATTTAAATCCCGAAGAATATACTCGTAACATCCTCGAAATTTGATTTGGAATACTGGGAACATTCCTCTGCAAATTGCGTGAAACATATTGGGGAATGTTCCTACTTCTCAGGTAGCGATACAAATGTTCAGGATCACTGGGGATATCGCCACCTTTAAATTTCCAAGCACTACTGCACGCATTGCGAAACACGTGAATGGGAGTGTTTTGCTTTCGTATATTGTCTAGAGTAATATCACCAGTTGAGTAGTATTCGCCACCTTTTAGCAATTAGGTCGCGATCATACGGTCCGGTCCCCAGATCACCATGCAAAACCAACGACGCTATAGATTCAAGCTCTTCCTCACTTCGTTTTTCGCGCCGTTTGGCTCAAGTGGTTCAAGGTACATCTCCAGCGCCTCTTCGTAGGATATTTCTTCTCGAAGAAGTCCCCCCGTGTGGGGCCGAGATGGAGAGAGGAGGTGAGCCTCTGTGCGCCAGGTATGGAGTTGGCTACCTGCCTGGCGTTTACCACACAAGATCAAAATTAGCCTAGGCGCGTGGGGCCGGTGACTCACCGGTGGTGACCCCTGCGTGTTTCAAGATGGACACCACGCGCGACGGACCTGGCAGACCGCTCGCGTTAAGATCACGCTGTCAAGGCACTGAGGGCTCGGTAAACCCTCAAGTGTTCAAGTAATCCTACCAAGGCGCAAGGACAAGGTGCACCCTTGCGCTCAGCTCAAGCACCACGGTGATCCAAGCACTCCTCTCTCTCAGCTCTATCGCGGCGACCGTTTCGGCGGACGTGGTCGGACGGTAGTGAACTGTGTGGAGACCGCGGCTCGGCTGCGATGCAGCTTCCGGCTTGTATTTGTTCCCAGCTTCGCTCTTGGCTGAAGTGCGACTAGTTCTGCGTGCGCGACGTCTTCTCCAAGGTCGACAAGAGAGCCATGTTTGTCAACTTTGGCAATCGGAAGATGGCAGGACCAGGCAATTCTCGTTCTAGACCGGGTAACATCCGATTGGTAAACGGATCCGGCCTCCGGGTCCCTAGCCCCCTGTCCCCCGCGGCGTGTGTTAGCTGTGCTGGCTGCAGCAACTGCCCTAGCCATTTTACCAGGTACGTATACTAACTCCGGATGCTTGACCAGCGGATCAGCGTTTCCTCCCGAGTGCCCCAACCTGTCCAGACGGCTTCGTTAAAGTGTGCCGACTTCGAATGCAGTTGGGAAGAGGAATACAAGGACTGCTTTCAAGCACAGAGGACTCGGTGACCCTCTCGTATTCATGATTTTCACCAAAGGCGCACAGGACTCGGTGGACCTGTTGCGTTCAAGCTTCGCCCACCATTGCGGCCCCATGGCCTCCGTCGGATCTTCCAGCCACTTTCATCATTTCCGGGCTTTAAGCCCCCAAGATCATTGGGCTTCAACCCTAGCGATTTCAGGAATCTATAGTTCGGCAAACTAACGCAAATAGATGACCTCATTCACACCGTAGATTCAAGCTCTTCTTGCATTAGAATTCGTAATTCGCAACATTATCACTGCAATACAGCACACTCCACACAATCAACATGCATTTCGCGACTCCACGCGCACTCCACAACCGGCACTGGACACCTTGGCGTACGTTCACTCCAAACTACTTCACCCCTGGCAGGCACTTTGCCTCTTCTTCAACCTTGTAGGAACGAGAGCGGAAATATCGAAGTGATGCTGATGTGATGCGGATGGTGGAAACTGAATTGCTGGTTAGCACACCAGCAAGAAATCTACGATAGTATTACTTACATTACCATTGATACAGATACAGTCCATCCTCCCAGTAAGCGCAGGGGCTCGACGAAGCGATTTGAGAGGGAATAACAAATAGTGCCATATGGTGGTTGATTTGTTGCAATAAAGACTGGTCCCCACGATCGGATCCGACGGGGTATTTGAAGGGGGAGGTGCACTTACTGGGAGGATCGACTGAACCTTGTTGTTGCTTTGTATTAGTACGCCTACTGCACGTTGGCCTTGCTTTCACCTGCTGCGGCGTTGTAAACCAATCCTAGGATCTGGATGGTTCGCTCGAAGATCTCCAGCTGGCCCTTGCCCTCGGCCTCCTCTCCAGCGATCTGGAAACCAATAACCCCCAGCTCATGGTCGCGATGGTTCCACAAACACCTGCGACTGTCGCTAGAAGAATAAAATGTATAACTGCTGAATAAATCAATAACCAACGGGTAAATTAACGGCTTAGAAGCCATTTCAGCAACTTATACGAAAATCGAAACCTAAAAAGGGCAGCATAGATCTACAGTTGGATATCTACCAACAGGAGGGGTACACATTTTGTGCAATGCAACAAGGTTGACGTTTGTGGTGATTGGCTTAGACCCGCTACTTATTTAGAATGAGTATTTGAAACAAAATCCAATACTTTACCTCACATAATTTTCAAAGCGTAACCAAGCGTACAAATCAGCTGGCGTGACGCGGAGCACTGTTGGCTCTCAGCTAAACGCTGAGAGAACAAAAGAGTCGTTTTTTAGTCATAACGGATTGATCCGATTAGATCTTAAACTGTTTATGCTTAGAGCAATAATAATGGTGCTTTTTAAAGTACCATTTTAAAAAAGTAGTATTTGTTTGTTTGTTTGTGAGCACATCCATTTTAGTTTAAAAATGATATATCTAACGGTGTTTATGGTGGCAGATCTGCACTACATGTAACGGCAATGGTGATGGCAGTCTAAACGTACAAGTTCGTGAATCACAAATCGTGATTTGCACTACCGAGTCGGGTACCGGTAGTACCGACTCGTGCAGGTGTATCCATGGGGCGCCTTCATGATGGTAGGACGAATAAAGGGGGTAGAACCTATCAGCCGAATAAAGGTTATGAAAGGTTTCTGACGGGACCTCTGTACTGAAACTGACTCGATTACTGGTTTCCAGAGGCTTACAAGGAGCCCAGTCCACGTCAAGTCCATTTGATAGTATTCACAAACTAGATTTTAATCCGCAACCTGTTGTGATGCTGGAGATGCACCCGGTGTCTGTCAGTCGATGGTTGGAGCTGCGGCGACAGCCGCAGTTGTTGCTCAAAGTGTTAGAAGAAGTGTGGGGCTGTTGGATTCCACGATTCTCTTTAGTTGGTGTCGGTTAGGCTTGTACCTTGGTTCTTTCGACGCTCACGGCGTCTGTCGTCAATTGCACGGCCGCTTGCCTGTTGTCGTCGCGCAACTCGTTCTTTCTAATGCATTCAATCAATACTAAAAAAAAAATAAGCATACGCGGCCTTCGGTATTTTTATTTGCTGATCGACTTCTGCAAGAAATATCATCATTAATAAGCTGGATCGACCCACTTCCATCACCGAGTGGATACTGGGAACTAGACGAATGAATCTTCTATTCGTACTGGAACTGACCGCAACGAGACGTGAACAGCAACATGCTAATTGCGGAATGGGGTGTGTTGAAGTGCATCAGATGACTACATATTTTGTCCATACATGGCTACACTTCGATTTTCCACCTTGTTTTGTAAAAATCAGAATTTGGGGAGTATCTACCGTGTAACCACTTGCTGGATGTCCCGGAGCTGCTCCATTGCTCGCTGCTTGCTGCGCTCCCTGCTTCATTCCAGCTCTTGCCGACTCGTCCTCATCTTCATGAAGCCCCTCTCTATCGTCGGGTGTGTGTTGCTCCTGGCACCGCTGCTCGCTGCCTCTCGAGCACTCCCCGACAGTGTGGCGTCCCTAGTTGACACATCCACGGACCCTTGCGACGATTTATACCAGTTTTCATGCGGTGGGTGGCTCGAAACACACGAGATTGAGCTAGACAAGTCCATGGTCGAATACTCGTTCGACATGGCACAAGACGCGATGGACGCGACCATTTTTCAAGCTATCGCCAATGACTCGACGTCGTTGACAGGAGCGTTGTTCGCGTCCTGCATGGACATGGACGCACGCAATGCACTCGGAGCAGAGCCTCTACAGTACGGACTACAGAGCGTAGTTGATGCTCAGAACAAGCAGGATCTCTTCCGAGCGGCGGGGCGTCTCGCACGCACCGGTGCAGATTTCATCACGAACCTCGAGTCGGATTCGAGTCTGCAGAACTCAAGTCGCAACGTGCTCTGGGTGTCCCATGCGGACCTGACGCTGGATGATGAGTATTACGAGAACCCGCAAGTGCTGGCGTTCGTGGAGAAAAATCTGTCGTTGTATGCATCCACGATTCTGAATTTAACGGGGTTTGAATTGGAAGGGAGTGAATACGATGACTACGGAGAGGTGGTGCTAAGTGTGGAGAAGCAACTCATTGAGCTCCAGAACTACGCAGAACTGGACCCAGTGAGTGCAGACATGTACTACTTGTTCGCCTACAAGGAAGCTGCAGCGAACTACCCGCTCGTGTTCGGAGCGTACGCAGAAGGCATGCAGTTGCTCGACGATGCCCCAGCACTGACCGAAGACGCAGAAGTGGCGTTACTAAGCATTTCGTACTTTGAAAAAGCCGAGGAGCTTGTATCTTTACTCTCGCTGGACGCACTCAAGTTGTATGTCGCCTTCACGCACATCAACAACTTCGCCAAGTACCTGAGCGAGCCGTTTCTTGAAGCTCGCGTCAAGTTTTTCCGTGGTGTGATGCTTGGAGCAGAAGCTTCGTTGCCTATGGAGAAAATTTGTGTGGCCAATGTCGTAGAGTTGCTACCGGCACACGCAGGCGCCGCATATGTGGCGCACCGTGACGACATGAAGAAGACTGGAGACACTTTCATCGCTATGCTCGAGGGGATCCTCGACGCTATGACCGATAACATCAAGTCGCTGGATTGGCTGGACGAGATGACGCGAACGAGCGCGTTGGCGAAGCTCGACACTCTTGAAGTGATGTATGTGGAGCCTGACGACGCGCAGCTTGAGAAAGAGGCTGAAGGACTGGTCAAGCTGGACCCAAGTGCATTCTTTGCCAATGTTGTCCTCATCTACACAGCTCAGTACGTAGCACTAGCTTGGGCTATCAGCGCCGATGTGGACCGTGGTGAGTGGGGGATGAGTGCTGCCTCAGTAAACGCGTACTATACGCCGTACACCAACCAGATCGTCTTCCCCGCAGGCTTAATGCAGCAGCCATTCTTCGACCCAAGTAGCACTGCGGCCCAGCTTTTTGGCTCTTTGGGTGTCGTCGCGGGTCATGAGATCACCCACGGTTTCGACAACTCGGGCTCCAACTTCGATGCACAGGGAAATTGGAACTCGTGGTGGACCGGCATAACAGCAGCCGAGTTTGAACTCCGTGCGCAGTGTCTTGTTGACCAGTACAGCTCGTTCTACACAGAAGCTGAGGATGGAGTGCAGCTCGTCCCCGTGGACGGCAAGAAGACACTGGGTGAGAACATTGCTGACAACGGTGGTTTGCACGTGGCCTTCAACGCCTACAGAAACCGCGTCTCATCTTCAAGCAATGGTGACAACAGTACCGATGACGACCAGCTCTTCTTTGTGTCGTACGCCCAGACATGGTGCGGCAAAGAACGTGACGAGATGGCTGTCGACTCGTTCATCACGAATGTGCACGCAATCGGCGACGCGCGTGTGAATGGCGCTGCGATGAATAGCGCAGCATTTGCTGCAGCGTTCAACTGCCCCGCAGGTGCTCCTATGAACCCAACCAAAAAGTGCGTTCTGTGGTAGATTTGTCAAGGGATAGCAATAGACACAACGCTCGAACAACTTTAACTCTGCATGGTAAATTTAGGGACTCAACAGCATTGTTGGTGAAGTCAACAAACTTCCATTGGCGATGCCTGAGCTGTCCGAGCCGATTGAAGACGAAGATGACCGCGAGAGGCGACAGCGTTATGAGGAAACGGAACGTGAACTGCTGGCGGTGCTGGAAGCTGAGACCATAGATGAATCGACACGCAAACGACAGCTCGTGGGGCTTTTTGATCGCTTTCGATCCGAATACACTCAGCTTAGCAAGAAGTTGCGCGAGAGCTTGCGACTGCAGCGTCGTCTCATGGATAAATGCCTGCAGATGAAGAACGAGCTCGTGGTTTGTGCACTCAAGATCAAGACGACTCAGCAAGTGCAAGCAGATGAGATCAAAAGCCTCGTGTTCTATCGGGACGAATGTGAATACGCTTGGAAACAAAGTGCTTTGAGCCAGGAACGAGAGCGTGACGCCATGCGCATTATCGACGATCTCAAAAGCAAAGTGGAGGATCTGCAGTTGCAGGTGAAAGGACTTGTGGCGAATAGTGCACCAGCAGCATCGTCAACACGTCGACGACCTCACACTGAAGGCTCTACAAATCTGCTGCCGTCGACGCCATCCTTATCATCTCCAAAACCACAGCCATCACAAATGTTGTCGCCAGTATTGAGCCCTTCAGGAACTTCCGTCTCACCATCTAAACGAACGAAATTCCAGCTGAACGGGTCTCCAAGTAGTGTTACCATGCCATCATTGCTCTCGTTCGACGAGTGGAAGTTGGCGACAAAAGTGTGGTGTCCAGCGACACCCCTGGCACTAGGAGGCACTTCACGGGCAGCTCCAACGCCCTCGAAAGATGCTTTTTATGTGTGCGAACGCAACCAGGAGATCAACCGATGCGTGAGTGTGCCGACTTTGTATCCAACTCCCATGGAGCGAGTGAGCTCTCCACAACAGCAGCAGCGTCAACAGCAAGAACGGCTAAACTCTACAAGCTCCGTAGGTACAATACGCGCAAGAACTGCTCCAAATCTCGAGATACCAGTACGTACATCACTCCGAACCTCAGAAACAACGCCTACAGCACGACGAGGGGGTACTCCAGCGATTAAGCGCCGGATTCCTCGGCAACTGCCGCACGTGCAATAGACTAATTTGACACGTAATGGTTTGGTTATTTTGTTCTGTCAGCTGCAGAAATCACCAGTTAGAATCTAAACTTTTTAGAAAGCACAAGTGAAAGGAGGCTCTGTTTCATTTGAGAGCCGAAGTCAAGGTGAAAACATGATAATTAACAAATGCTGACTTACACTAGAAGATGCCTCGCCGTGGCTACTATCCTAGCGATAAACCCACATTCTTCTTGTTGATCTAAGCTTGGCAAGTGGCTGCAGAAATGGCATCCGGATGTCAGCAGCTACACTAGAGAGCAAAGTTCCGTGCTAGAGCTCCTAAACAACATCGTTTATTAGGGTCCTCAGCGTCCACTCAGTGAACTGCTGTACGAGGAACAACAGAGTTTCACATGCTCACGGTGCTACCAAAGGAAATGATACATGTATGAGGGCCAGAAGATGCCGCGAAAGGACTGAGCTGTGTTAGGTTCGCTAACAGTCTCCCTAAGTAAGGTTACGATTCAGCTTCTATCCGTGTCAAATACTCGAGGTGAGTTCTAACAAGTTAGTTCGGCAACTGTAGTAAACTTACTTCCAAAGTCTACAAAAAAAATTGGAAGCAGCGAAAGTCATTTGCTTCCGTGTTGACGAAGAAAAGAAACAGTCGATGCATTGCGAAAATATTTCATTTCGACGCTTCCAAGTAAAATGACGGTGACGCGGGAAACTACGGATAATCTGTAGAACTTCGGTTTGAAAGTATCTAAATTGTCAGCAAAGCAACTCGAGAATGCAAAGTTGTAGCCTTTTCAGGAACGAAAGTGTTCACGCCGACACGAAATAAACTCGACACATTCGAGTACTATACTGCAGTTTAATCCATTCTCGTTTCCCGGTTTTTGATCAAAACCGTGTGAATAGCCATGAACTTCTCACATCGTCAAGCATCGTTATCGATCAAGTCCGTCATCAGCACAACTGACCAAGATTGTCACCTCCGTGGGTGAAGCCATCTTGTTGCACAAGTCGCAGATTCGTGCGCTGGATTCCCGTCTATTGTCGTCTGATCGTCACCAAGGTCCTGATTTCCAGCGCTCCTTCCAATCACAAACGTACATGTAGCCACCTTCGTGTCCAGCAAACTTGGTCTCACCAGTCCAGCGCTGTCATTGAACTTGAAACCTGGTAACACCACCATCACTACAGCTATCAAATACATGGTGTTCTTCCGCGACAGACACACCCAGCAGCCACAACTTGCGGCAAGCAGGATATTCAGCGCAAAACCAGCTGTTCAGCTCCAAAAGTACGTGCGCTTTACACCAAATGTACACCAAATAATTGATTAACCTCCAATCAAATTCCGTAGAAACTATTTTCATCCAATCATATCATCGACCGTTATGGTGGTAGAGGATCAAAGAAGCAGATCGCGTTGTCACTCCGGCTCTGACGCATTCCCGCATCTGTCTGCGTATTGAGAAGGAAGACTCGGTAGCGCCATGTACGGGGGGAACTCGCCCATCGGGGAGAACGCAGGCGAGCGCACGCACTCAAACGTATGGAGGGACACGTCGGAGGAGGAAATGTACGGTAGTTACCTGGGCACAGGGGTCAATGACGCCGGCAGTGACGTGCCCATGATGCGGCCCACAATGGCGGCCCGTCCGTCCACGGCCTTGCACCAGGACATCGCAGTGGGCCAGTTGGACGACACTGCGGGAGTTACTGGAGGAGGCGCCACGAAGACGTACACGGGCCGGAAGGTTGTCTGGCCCGGTGCGCTCTTCCTGCTGCTTATCACGGCTGTGGCACTTGGCCTTATCGCGTACTTTGGCGTGGAGGAATACAACAGTGCACAGACGCAACAGTCGTTGACTGAATCTGCCACTGAAGTGGACAGCGCACGTAAGAGCATCAGTGTCAAGAGCTGCTTGCAACCGGACTACGCTACGTCGAATGGCAAGATCTACGCCACGGACAGCAACACCGGAGACAAGGAGCAACTGGTGTTTACTGGTATCAATTGGAGTGGCATGGAGAATGCTGAGGGAGTCCCTCATGGTCTTGCTACCAAGCAGAGCTACCTGGACGACATTGCTGCTAATCTGTCGGACAATGGCTTCAATGCTGTCCGTCTGCCACTTAACGCTCAGATGATCATTGACAACTCGGCACCTAACACTAAACTCTTCGTTAACAGTCTGGACACGGACCTCAATGTTGACACATACATCGACATGATCAAGAAGGTGGTGCAGGGTCTTGGCAAGCAGCAGATCGGTGTGCTACTCGACATCCACAAGATCGACCCTAACTTCACGGATGATACGTCCGAGCACTTGTGGTTCACTGATGACTACCCCATTGCTACTATTTACAAGATGTACGAGACCCTGGCCACTGAGCTGTGCAGCGACCTTGAGTACAACATCATCGGCATCGACCTTAAGAACGAGCCCGTTGGTGGATGTTGGCCTGAGGATGATACTGACGACTACTGTGACGCAGTCGTCAACTGGCCCCGCGCTGTTGAGACTATCGGCAACAAGATTCTTGCTATTTGCCCCAACTGGCTCATCGTGGCTGAGGGCAACTACGCCACCAACACTGTGGCGGAGATCAACGGCGCCAACGTGACGTACAATGACTGGTACGGAGCCAGTCTGCAGAACGCCAGTGTGAATCCCATTGCGCTCAAAACGGACGGTAAACTTGTGTTCGCGCCGCACTTTTACTCGCCCAGTGTGTATCCGTCCTCGTACTTCTTCAAGAAGCAGTCCTCGAGCGGTGACACGGTGTCTGTGACGGAGTACCCGAACTCAACGGATGGCAATGTGCTGCTCAAGGCTGCTGTGACGGCTGTACTGGATAACGCGTTCGGTAACGCTGTGACGGAGGCTGGAGTGCCTACGTTCTACGGTGAGTTCGGTGGCATCTACGGATCTGCGGAGCTGCTGGCGGGTCTCACAAGCACGCGCGTGATCGAGATGCTCATCGAGTACGCTAATGATATGAACATGACGGGCGGCTTCGCGTGGGCCATCAACCCCGATGGATCGTACGACTTCAACGACGAGTACAAGCCCGATGATCCGTGGCAGTACGGTCTGTACACGAGCTCGTCGTGGGACGATTACCACACGGACTTCGCCACTGGCCTTCAGAACCTAAAGGGCAGCGGTTCGTTCCCATGCTTCTCAAAGACCACGACGATTACGACATCTTCGTCTGGCAGCACTAGCGCCACAATCACGGCGGACTCCACGACCAGTAGCTCCTCAACTGCTACCACATCGACCACTACGACTGCGTCTACCTCAGGTTCCGCTGCGGCTACGACTGCGGCTACAACGACGACTACGACAGCATCTTCGAGTGCGACGGCTACTGCGATTTAGAGTTGAAGAGTGGATGGACGTGTTTGGCCTGGAGCTCGGTGGTTTAGCTGCCTTCCTGTGTAATATGCATCCGGCCTCGCAGTTTTTGCCTCTGGTTGCTTCGTCGTCCTGACGGGGCTTGCATGCTTTCTTCATTTTCGCCGTTAATTCTCTCTAAGAAACGTAAAATGCCCGGAAATGCATGGGAGAAACAAAATGATAAGAGCTGCGGCCAACGTCAGTGAACCAGTCCGTTCTGTTGCATTCAACATAGAGATCAAAAGCCAAAGAAAGACTCGACAGCTCACGTCGTCTTGACCTTCTTCTGTTGCTGCAGCTCCTGCTCGGTGCACGCCCGCTTGATGGCCGCGTTCTTGGCGAGCAGCTCATAGTACCTGCTCTGGTAGTTGGTCAACTTGGCAGCATTGCGCGTCTGATCCTGCTGCCGAGCCATGTTGATCTTGTCCGAAGCCGCCTTGGTCTCCTGTAGCGCACGTTCGTACTGCGTGTTCATACCGTCCAGTACGGCTGAACGAACCTTGGCCAACTTAGTGCCGTAGCCCTGCTGCAGCTCCAAGTTCACGACCCTACCATACCAACACATAACGTCAGTGTTCTACCTTATTCTACCTTTTACTGAACAAAATGTAGAGCGTTCTACCTATTGCTTTGGTGTTCTACCGCCACTTTGAGTTGCTTGACCGCGCCTTCCCAGGCCTCCAGACTCTGCGCGTGTTTACCCGTGGGCTCCTTGACATGGTACCGGTTCATATCGATGGCATCCAGTGGTACGTTGGCCGCCACACGCTTGAACTCGGTCTGTAGCCGCGCCCTACCTCCGAACGTGGGCGAGTAGGGCGGCAGGTAGGCCAGATACTGGTCCTTCGGAGGGGAGAACGTCGCCATCTCTGCGCGGATCTGAGCCTGCACCTGCTGCTGAATCAACGGCGAGTTGTACTCCGTGTCCACGTAGCCCAGTGAGTCGATGAGCGCACCGCTCTCCGTCAGCAGCGGGCTTGACGACGGTGACATGGCTGGTAGACTTTGCCTGTGCTACAATACAGAGGGTTGTGGTATTAAAGTTGCTGATATTTAAGTTGCGCCAAGAAGTTGAAGTTGCACGACAGAGCCACTGGATCGGCGTTCTTGACCAACGTGGAGCCGGCACCAAAGCCGGCAATGAGTGCGACGAATCGAATAGCTGTTTAGGTCACGAGTCGTGACGAACATCATGAAACATGCTACAGTATGGTCATCTGAATCATGTACATGTACAGCTTGCATTAAATCTTGTGAGGCTTGTCCTTCGGGTGCAGACTTCGAGAATGTTTTGCGCAGAGCCCCTACTATGAGTGTAGGAGTACGAATTGGACCCCACATACATGTACTTCAGCGGTGGGCGTCAAAAGGTGATTTCTACTGGAAAAAATAGAATTGTACGACTTGATTTATCAATGACAATCATATTGACTCGTCGTTTAGATGAATGAGCCTCGATCGTGACAGCCTGACGAATTATTGTACTAGTTTTACCGTAAAGGTCCCAAATACATACTCGATTTTGAAAATTCTTCAAGTTAGGTTTAGAAGTACCCAAACTAACACACAGTTGGGCATCTGGTTTCAATAAGCCGTGTTCGGGTCGCGCAGGGTATTCCAGCTCGATCTGAAAAAGGCTGGATACACGTGTACAGGGACACAATACGTCACACTTGCTTTTTGTATTGAGGACTATGGATTATGGCCATAAATTATGGCCATTTCAATGGTCATACCATTGGTTTTTACGTATCACTGGTAATGACACACATTTTCACAGAACTCAAGCAGAAGACCCTAGAGGGCTAAGTGTTGTCGGCCCTTTCAATCGACATTACCAACTTTTGTCTCGTCATGATGTGGAAATAGGCGTAGATAGTAAGGCATAGTGTTGTTTTTTACCAAGTTAACTCTTAAATAGGTATTAACTTACCGCGGTAGTTTAGACAGTTAATAGGGAACTAGCCAAGCGCCGCCGCTACGCGGCGGTAGGTTTTGTGTTTGTCCCAGTTGTGTGGGCCGGCGGGCTTGAGCGAACCATAAATAAAATAAAAAAGGCTACACAATAGATAATCTTACATACGAAAAAGTATTTTCCTAACGGGGATCGAACTCTTGGCCTCCAGCACGAAGAGCCGGTGGTCGACGACTGCACCAGTACGATCTTACACTTACCTGAACTGAAACTAAAATTATAGCATGACATAAAATAAGCAAGTTAGACAAAAGGCAACAGCTAGCGGACTCGAACCCTCGACGTCCCACGTGGAGGCTCGCGCTACAGACGACTGAGCCAAAATGCAGTGTTGTTTCGTACTTAACCGAACTTGGTACTTTATCTGTTAAAAATCTGAAACTGGATCAGGGGCCGAAAATGTTAGAGGGGGGGGGCAGAAAAATATAGGGGAGCAGGGGTGGGGAAAACCGCTGAAAATCGTCCAAAACAGGCGAAATCGCTTGAAATTTGTCCAAAATCGGGTCGGGGCATGGGCCCCCCTTTTTGCCTGAAGATCCGCCCCTGAACTCGATAGCTTTCACCATCCATTTTTTTACGAAAGTTTTACGTTCTGTGTGTGATAGTGGTCATGTGGGAGGTGCCACAAATATATCAATGTTATGATCCTCTAACGATGTAACATAGCCAATGAAGACACCATGTACACATACATTCCCTGAGGGTAAGCAACAAATAGCAAGGCTAAGAGCTTACCTACTTCGAACTCACTACCTCCCTTGACTCAAAACAACTATTTTTGCTATGTGACTCTCTCGCTTTCACTCTATCTCTCACTAAGGCACGCACTCACTCATTAACTCCCTTACGCACTCAGGCCGGCACTCACTCGCTCACTTACACACCCACTCCCTTACGCACTCACTTAGGCGCTCACTCCCTTCAAGTTAGCAACCCCACTCACTTTGTCAATACGGTGTATCTCGTTACCCCGGTGTATATGTAAACAAACGCGTATTTAAATGCGGTGAAGTTATTCTTACCCAAGCGGTCTGCCCGCCTCCACTTCGCTCCGGCGGGCTTACATCTCAAACAAAAAGACTCCCGGTGGGAATCGAACTCACAGTCTAAAAATCGAAAAGTCCGTACAAAACGGCTAGGCCAATACGCATGCTTGTCTTTCAGAATAACATCATTGAATTTGTTAGCTACGTAGGCTAACTCACTCACACGAATGCGTACAAACACTCGTTAAAAACTAAAATAAAGTTGTACACGCGCATTCAGAAATGTAAAGCAATGTATTTAGCGTGTATACGCCTATTTTCTTCCAAAACTATTGAAAGATCTGCCTATAAACGACATTGTTTGTGTAGACCCCGTCTTCTTCCTCCAGCTCGGGGTATTCGATGACTGCCTTGAACCTCAACCGAGAAGTCACTCGCGATAGGGCCACGTAAAGCTGCCCGTGTGAGAAGCACGGTGTGGCAAGATACAGTCCCAGATTCATTACTGTTTGTCCTTGCGCCTTGTTTATTGTCATGGCGAAGGCTGGTTGTACCGGGAACTGCTTGCGGCGCTGTTTAAACGGGAATTGCGGATCGCCGTCGTCACTCACAAAAAGATATTTTCGGGATGAGGACGTCTTGTCCCCTGCGCTCCCCCGTCATAATTCTCGCGTGGATAACATGAGGCTTGAGATCAACGATCCGTAGCCGAGTACCATTACACAGTCCAAGATCAGGGTTCAAGTTCCGCATCAACATGATAGGAATGCCCATCTAGAGTAACTGTGTATGGGGTGGAATTCCGTGGATGTTCACCGAGTGCAGTACCTCTCTGCTGCGTATCTTGCCTCTCTGCGCGCGCTTTTCAACTTTGGAAATGGCACCAAAAAATGTTTTACACAGTTAGTGTAGACCACATAATTATGTGGTACACACCAACTAAAGTACTCCTATGAAGTATTACCAAGAAGTACCATCAAGAAGTACCACAAAAGTAACAAACAATTTTAGCCAATGGAATGCCTTTATTTTGTATCCATCTTCTTCTTCTTCTTCAGGGCTGCGACCTTCGCGCGTTGGCGCTGCTTCCAGCGGCGACGATTGCGGTCGTGGCTCACGCGAGGCGGTGGTGGCGGCACCGGGTCCATGGTGTCGGACACCAGGGCGGTGCTAAGCGCCCGCGGGTCCACTGGTGGCTGCGGTGGCAGCGGCGGTGGCGTTTTGTGCCAATACGCCCGGGCGTTCGGGCCGTTGGCGCACGCTATGAAGCGGCGCGCGCCCGCTCTGGCAGTGCCCTGTGCGAAGGCGTCGTAGGCCAGGAACGCCTCGCAGCAGGCACACCGCCGGAGCTGCAGCCTGAGGCCGTCCACCACTATTGGCGGCGGAAATACCCGGGCACCGCACGTCGTACAGTCGAAGGCGTCCATTTGGCAGAGTGGAACAGTTTTACTAATTTAATATAAGCCAATCAATTTTTCAATTATTTTATCCACTCACAGCCGCCTTCGCTGCACTCGGCAGCATTAATAGGTCAAAATAAGATGGCTTCATTTTTCATCACACTTATTCGTGACGGACTGACGATCACCTTGCTCGAGTCAATTAATAGGGAATGGTAATACATTTTTGTCCATTTTTTGTAAAGTAAATTTGTCGTTGGCATTGTTGAAATTGCCAACATGGCAATTTTAACTTTGTCAATACGGGACGCACCAAAGCCAAACGCTGGCCAGAGGCGGCGGCATCTCCACTGGCCGCCGGCGTAGCTTCAGGACAGCAGAAGCTGCAGTGTCATGAGCACACCGCCCGTGCCAACGCCCGATATGTGCCTGCGGTCGGATAAGCGCACGGCACTTGCGACGCTGTCGACTATTGGGGTATATGGATAGACAAACGTGGAGGCAGTGAATGAATCCGGTCCGGTCGTCGGCCAAGCGATCACAGATGTGGATCAAGGCGGAGATACGTGTTATCCGATGTCTGCGCTAATAGTATCACGTGCGAATTGGCTCAGCGTGGGCCGATCGACAAACGTGGCAAGGCGCAGTCGTGTATCTACACGGTGCGAACGCCGATGGTGATTTTCGGTGAGACTACGGCGGTGACTTCGACGTCTCGCTTAGCTTTCCTCAACTCATGATTATTGTGGCAACACTTGGGCTTAATTCAGAACTCCCTGCTCACGTGCTCCGAATTGCAAGACCTACAGACCTGGAAGAGGAACAATTACCAAAGTTCGTAGTGGAACGGCGTCGAAGATTCATATCCCTGGTCGGGAGTATTGTCAACATTTTGTTGGCGTCGACGGCGAAACCGAATGCCGGAGGCATTTACAACATGCGCGAAGATGGACCAGCACCGGTAAATCAAGTTACGGCGTGTGTGTGTGAATTACTGGGTGTGACAGTGCCTCTAAGCCAGTCGTGGGATGAAGCCGAGATAGAGTATAAAGGCCATGGCCAAGAGATTTTATGCTGAAAGCAAGATATGTGTGAGTCGGCGGATTAAAGAGGAACTCGGAGTCAAGTTCGTATCGTGAAGGACTGTTAGCACAGGTACTGGAGGAAGAAAAGCTCGCGAAGGATGAGATCGATAGAGTGTTTTCAGTTGCTGCTGTTCAACGACTCGTAGTGCTCGTGAACATCGGTTCGCTGCGTTCTGATCCATACCTGGTCATGCGTCAGATTACCTTTCGACTGAGTCGTGCGCTCGGTCATCCTGTGGTGCCCTGTAGCGTGCGGACCCATAGGAACTGAATGGACCGACTTTCGAAATGGTGCTGATAGAACACCTTGCTTCCCGTATTACAAGCTAGCGAAGTGTCGTGATGCCTTTATATTTCGGAAAGAGCACGACACTGTGGTTGTTCATTCCGAATACGAATAACAAGGTGTGGGCTGTGGTGTCGCCAGATCCTTCGGCGCCTCCCACGGCTCGTGTTGGTGGCTGTCTTGTGGATCCAGAAAACACCGATGGCACTCGTTTCGCTCGATTCCGCTGGGACCTATTCATTAAGTCGACTTTATAAATTCGTTCCACACGTCATCAGGACGGCGGCCAAGTGCATTGGTGTTAGCGCCATTGCTGGCGTCGCTGGCGTATACTTGGTGGGCCGCTTGCTCCATGTTGTAAAAGATAGAATGAGACCGAATGTGGTGCTCGAAACGAGCTGCGGGTCGAGAACCGACTGCCACGTGGAGTATTAGAGCGCTGACTGTGCGGTGACCGCCACGGGGGGTTAAAGAGGTAATCTATTTGGGTTATCTAGCAACTATAGACTCCTGATATCGTGGTGACCGCCACGCGAGAGACCGATGGGCGAACGAAGTACCTGCACTTCCACGACGCAACGTCACGATCCCCACCAAAATAATTCTGACACACCAACTCCACACAAAGGTATTAACGGTATTAACTGGTAATAGGAAATTTAATAACGGTAATTGGTATTAACTAGGTAAGGGTTTTACCCAACACTAGGAAGGCATTAGCCAACAACCTTCAACGCCTGGGCTTTGACACCCGTGACATTGAACTTACCTACGCCAGATCGTCCAATTTGGACCCCTCGCCCATAACATGAAGGTCGCGTTGCCAGGAATATTGACATGCACTAGCCAGTGGCACGACAAGTGCATATATAGTTTATCAGCTTTTTCCAAACCATTTGCCCCCCCCCATACTTCAGTAATGATAAATGAGCGCAGAACAATATCTACTTCGATTAACCCGAAATCGGGTGGGTTTTCATTCTGTCCCACTACAGAGCAAAGCGTAAACGTTTTTTTTTTTTTATCTTGGTGGCTGTTGAGTTTGCCACATTGGGGTTGGCGTTCGGATTTCTGGCCTTGATTCCATTCTCAAGAAGCTTTCAAGACGTGGGGTTCGCTGACATCCAACATCTTTGAAACATCAAGGTGGTGTGCAGTGCTTCAGCAGATTACACGGGATTCTCATTTGAGCGTACCGTATCAAAGTAAACATTGAGCAATCATTATTTTGGATCACGACTGGTTCTGGGGAGTTTGCAGGCTGTATTGTTCAGTCGCAAAGGATCGCTCTCATAAAAAATGTATTAATAAATACACTACGAGCACAATGCCGCCCGTGAACACATATTTCTCCGACAAGTATTACTACCGGAGATTGCCTACCTGTATTCTGCTGACGTTCGACTACAGTATCTCCCGTTTTACATTGGGTCCGGGATGGGAATCCCATCCAAGGATCGTTCTGCTGCATCAGAAAATGACGAAGTGTACAAAGATAACTACATGCAAGTGAATAAAGTGTTGCACATAGACGACTGAGATTTTTTTCCACTACGTCAGCTCTATCAGGTCGTGCGACAACACCATTTTACCTTGGCCCCACTAAATGAACACCATCCGAGGAAAGTAATTGGCTAGCAGGAGATCCTACTGTTGCATTGGAAAACTATGTACAGTTTGCAATCTTGTAGTCAAAGGTTACGATCTAATGATATTATCAACAACCACCAACGCTTCTGTTCGTTGAGCGACCACCACCACCAATCGAGAGTTCATTTCTCATTTCGCTCTCCAAGCACAAAGTTCTCAAGTTTCCAAGTGCAACGAGTCATGCGTCTGTCTTTCATGCTGCCTGTTATTATGGTCGTTGCGTACTTCGTGACCTGTAACGCGACTGCAGACTCCGACCAAGCCAAGATCGCAGTTGTGGGGTCACCCGACCTCGTCACCTCGCTTGATGCCGGACAGACCGCCGATGCTGTCAAGAGAAGATTTCTTCGAGAACACAAGGAGGATGGAGCAACCAACACGGAGGGGCGATACTTCGGCTTCGGAGAATCGACTGGCAAGGCGGCTTCCGCTGTCAAAAGTTGGGCCAGGGAAATCCTGAGAGATTCTACAAAGGCGGACGACGCGTATAAAGCGTGGGAGAATGCCGGTTATACCCTGGGCGATATTAAAAACTGGCTGAAAGTCGATTCCAAGACGAAGTACCAGCAGATCTACAATGGCTATACGTTTCACAAGTACCAGAGTTGAAAAGATCTCGTCGATGTCGCCTGTGATTCCGCACTGTTTTTGGCACTTAAAAACGAGATGGTTTAATTATCCAGGCGCCGAGGGCTTTTAGAACTTAAGTTCAATCCACCGTCAACACTTTGTTGTACGTGTTCGAATCGAGTTGTTGGACTCCATGTGTACTTTAATTGTGTTTATCTGGAGCTTGTCGAATTGCTACTCACACTTACATGCATACCAAAACAAAGCACGCACCACCCATTTTTTATTGCTTACTTAAGTACTACTACTAGTACATTCTACTTAAGTACTACTACTAGTATATTCTACTTAAGTACTACTAGTAGTACATTCCTAGACCCCCCCGAGTGGTCTAGGGATGCAGTAAATTAAAATACTGTAGTACAAAGTCGCGCTGTGCACGAAGAAGCTCTGAAATTTAGTGAAGTGAACGTACCCTGGTCGATCATCCTTTCTCAGATTTGAGTACCTCAGTGGCCTTAGCAACTTTTGACTCGCAAAACCCGGCCAATTTTTATTAAAATAGTTTGGGTTATTTGGTTATTTTTCAATATGGTTTCAACCCTGAAGTGCACCGCTGTAGAATTCATCTAAATGTAAAATAAGGTCTCGTTCGCTCTGCTTTCACACGATCTAGGAATGCATTAATCAAAACCACGACTTAGTATTATATGAAAGAGGCTATTTTGCAGATCCTTTAGGTATACGATAACAAAATTAAAAAAAACAAGAAAAAGAAAATGCTGGAAACCCTGCAGCAGCATTACCCCGTTTAGCTGTGCTTAGCTGTGTGGATATGGCAGTAAAATGCTTCTTGACTGCGCTTCTTTTGCAAAATCGCACTTAGATTTAATGGATAGTATAGTGCCTTGCAATTTTTTTTGGCAAATCCCCTGCCTTGAGATCCGATATATGTGGTCCGATATATTGTGCAGATCCGATATAATCTCGATGGCATCTGAAGGTGGTAGGAATCACTCGCAAGAGCTTACCCGAGTAATTGGAAAGAGTCCGTTTTGCCGGTTTGAACCGGCAAAAATGAGTGGCCCTCGTGCTAACAGCCAGCTCCAACTCTTTCTGCATCTCGTACACTTGGTTTGTCTCCATGACCTACTCGGACGACTTCCGGTGGCGAGCTATAGCGCTCCTTCATGTGTACAATGTTCCTATAGTACACGTGTCGGAGCTGCTAGGACCAAGGCTACGATCGTTCCGTCATTGGTATGCTCTCTTCTTGAGTGATGGAATTGTCAATGACAAGAAAACACCCACGGAGAATCTTACTGAATGGCCTCAAGAAGTGTTGGAGTTTGTATCGGCGTATTCAGAAGGTCATCCGACGTTTTATATTGAGGAGTTGCAGGACACCATCATTGAACGCTCCCCTCTACTTAACACAGTCTCTACATCAACAATCTGTCGAGCGCTCAACTTTGATCTAAATTTGACGCGCAAGGTTCTATCCAAGACTGTGCGCGAGGCTGTTCCAGCTGAGATTCGCGTCTACAAGGAGAAATTGCTGCCTCTATACTCGTACACTGAGCAGTTAGTCTTTCTCGACGAGACGGCAAAGGATGGACGGCATGCTGTGCGCCGTTACGCATGGTCGCGACGCAACGCGAAAGCAATTGTCCGCTTGCCATTTCGCCGAGGAAAACGGCTGTCCATTTTTGGCTGCGTTCGATGTGACGGGCTTTATTGCGTGGGAGTCAACAGAGGGACGTTCACTAGGGGCAAGTTTCATGAGACGTTTTGATGCATGTGTCGCGAAAACCTGGGGTGTTTCCAAAGAGGAAAGTTTATTAATGAGAAGCATATCATGTAAAAATTCGCGAGCAAGTCTCTGAACTAACAGCTCCCCTGTGTTCCTCAGTCTGCTCGCCTTCATGCAATTGTTAGACGCGTGCCTCCGTCCACTGGAGTCTCATGCAGCGTGCACCAAGACCAGTAAAGCCCCGCGCCGTAAACCTCTTCGCCGCCGATAGGCTTTGAGGCGTGTGCCTCGCCAGCCTCTCCATCACCATTGGCCGCCTACTTGAGCGCATCAGACGCTGACGCTCCGACGCGACCACAGCTTGAACCGAGGCCGTAATCCGGCGACAGCATGTGATCCCGATTTTGAACCCTTGGTCTCTTCCAAGGTCCATCGTGGTGATGGACAATGCGAAAATACACGCGTATCCAGAGTTACAAGCTGCTGTGCATGCGTGCGGTGCCCGTTTGATCTTTCTACCACCTTATTGCCCCCACCTTAACCCCATTGAACAAGCCTTTGGACTCCTCAAGCAGTGGATTCAACGACATGCGAACTTGGTGTTCCACTTTTTCCGGAAAAGGTGTTTGGTATTGCGATGAAGAAGAGCACACGGCGTGATAGTGGTTGTTTCTTAGGTTCTTTTCAGCACAGCGGATACAATAGTTCGTCGTTGAGGAGCGAGGTTTTAGAGGGACTAATCCAGTCGTACACAAATAAAGAAACGGATTGATCCGTCACGCTCGTTTAGTTGCATATGTGTGGTTGTTCGTAAAATGGCAACTGACTTGTGGTTGTTTACCAGAATGATAGTCCTCTAGTACTACTTCTGTACACGAAGATGATACGCATAACTTCAGCTTGCTGTTCGTGGGTTTGTACCACACGACAGCTGAAACAATTCCAGTTACCAGCTTGTCTGGCGACGAGCGCTCTTCGCGCGTACAGCTGCCACCATCGCATCACCAACCACCGCCGCACCGCTGCTTACTCTGCGCGTCTCTGAGTTCTTGAAGTACCAGGCGCAGATTTTACAGCGTCCATCCTGTACTCGCAGCGGCCACGAGAGTTCGCGTGCCATTCGGCGGCTCTTGTGGTGTAATACCCCTGCAAAACCCACACAAACAACAGTAGTATCAGTACATGACGGAAACACTCGAAACATGCGCGTCTTACGAGGTCTAAGGGTGCCCGAGACTTGGTCGGAGGCTGCGCGAGACTTGGCCAAAGAAGCAGGAGACTCGAAACTGGCTGGCCCCAGGACCGTTGCTTTCGATGGGGGGAGCTTGAGAACTGAGGTCAGATTTATTGTAAAAAGCACTAGCACAAGGCCACTTTTGCTCAGAATTGTTTGTATGTAGCCCTTTCACATCTCAGTTTGCGCGACAAATAGAAGGGCAAAAGAACTGCAAGGCACAACACATGTTATGCTTGTTGAGGTTTGAGCCCCAATTAGTATTGCAAAAAGCTTATTGGATTTATATAATTGTTATAGAAAGTTGCCGAGCTCTGCAGCTAACGTTGGTCGACATCTTGGAAGTGCCCTCAGTCCACTTCAACGAATCTCCTGCGCCTGCTTCGCAGCCGCAGCATCTGCACGGTGCTGCGAAACGGACCTTTTTAAGTTAGAATAACGCACCTATCACAATTGTATTGATCCAGACGGGTATTAGTTTGTATGTTCTCTTCGCACAACATCCATTTCACTAACGCGCGGACTTAACAGAGAGGGAGATGACACAATCAACATTTTCGTACTTAATCAAACAGAAACATGTATACATTCCTACAGTAACTACACTACCAACGGTAATTAGTCTTACTGAGACTATTTTGTGTACTGTTTCCATATTTGCTCACAGTAATTAGTCTGACTTAGACTATTTATTGACTAAGACTAATTATGAATAAGAGAAGTAGCCTTAGATTTAGAAATTTTCTCGAAGTACCATCAAGCTTTTCTTAAAAGTTGACTCGATGCCTTTCCTACGTGTAATATTTCTTCGCAGATCGACTTTCTCCCATATAAAGCGATACTCTACTCCAAGTCATTGCTATTGGGGTGTAAAATTTTCAGGGTTTTGCCGATCTTTTTGCAGCGGTAGTTCAAGACAAGGTAATATATTTGTTATCGTCCCGAGTTTTGGTGTTTTCTAAACGATTTCCCGTCGTATTGGGCATTATGTAGTCGTATGGAGGCGCAGTGCCAGTGGTCCATTTATTCCAGGTCGGTTAGACTAATTTTGAATACGACTTGGTCCGACTATTTATGAACTACAAGATTTTGCTAACACAATATATAGTCTTAGTCAGACTATTTATGAACTCAGGCTAATTATGCACATAGACTAATTACCGTAGACAGTGTACTGTAAATTTTCGCTTGGAATGTGTACGTTTCCCCGTTAAACCTGTTTCCGATAGCCGGATCTAAATCATCAGGTTATGTTTTCACGGAAAATCAAACCTCTCTCGGATCGCTCCTTGGGCCGTTCCTAACCGGATCGCGATCCGAAATGTTGGCCTGTGATTGGTCAATTCCGACTCGATTATTTCCGAAGTGTAACCCAGGTGTACCCCTTGCGATCTGAACCCCAGATCGCAAGCTAGACTGGATCGCTGGATCGCAAGGCAGCTAGTAGGCGGCACCACGGCACTGTGCGTGCATACGTGCATCCAAGAAGGGTGTAATAGGGAATCAGAGGTTGTTCACTGCACAGACATGTATCACCTTTTTTTTTACGCTTGTAGAAATTGCACACGGAGCAAACATAAGGAAATGGACACAAATCCCATTTTTATTTATGATTTTACTTGATCAACTGCTCACTATGGATTGGGTCGCGATCCGGATAGGAACGACTGAATCGCGACCCCGAGTGCTGCCACCTATCCCTACGGATCGCGATCCCGGTTAGGAACGGCCCTTAGCTCTGAAATAATTTTTCGAGAATTGACAGAAAACGTTCAAAACTTCTTGCTTATCACCATATCGGCCTCAGAGACCCTAATAGTTTTGCACAGTAATATGCACTCTCACGTCAACTTTTCAGCGGACAAGTGTGGGTGACTTACTCGTGGGGATAGTGTTCATTTCTTCACCGGGGGAGGATGGACAGCAGGGGTCTCCAAATATATATATATATATACTTCTCTGGGCCACATAAGAAACAACAACTCATTCTCGGCATTGTATCTAATCTTACACTGACATGTTTGCGGCAGTTAATACCTTAAAATAATCCTGATCTGCTGCTCGTTTTCGCAGTTTTTTTTCTAGCATGCCGTAACGACAGAACTGAAGTAATTACTAACATGTTTCCGCACTGAAATCAAACATAAATTTGGATTTGTTTGCGTATCTTCCCGAATATTCGACGATAATTAGCAAACCCGGCACCTGAGCAATCCGGAGAGCAACGCCGACTCACCCAATGCAGCTTAAATCATTAAAACACCGCAAAACCCCCGTGACAAAGCTTAAACAAACGAGGTTTTTTTCTGTTGTTAAGTTGAAATGTCGCAGAAAACAAATAACACGTCCACATTTCGACCAATCACCAAGACATTACTATTTAGATGTAAGAATAAGAAGATGCAAAGAACGAATCATGCTCCAGTTTATTGTAGGTGCTTTAAGGTAGCCTTCCCGGCTGTATTGACATCAGCGTCATAGACTATGGAGCTAAGAACGATACCATTCTCGATGTACAACTTGCTCACGCGAGGAAGTGGATAGTTGTTGTCACCTGAGTGCTAAATGATGCACTCCATCACTTTTTGAAGCGTAACAAAGGTCTTGTCTAAGGTTCGGCTTGACAAAAGCTCAAACGCAGCTAGAACGACCCCAATTAGAGCGTTTGTTTTGTGAGTTGGTTGCTGGTACTGAACAGACTGGATCGCGTTGAAAACGGACAGATCCAAAACGTTGAGGTCAGGTGACTTGGCCGTCTGAAACTCCATACGGATGTTCCAGCCACCTTCTTAAGCAGCTTGTCGAACCGTGGCCCGCGCTCTTGCTGCATGAGGACTAGCGTTGTTGTGCTGCACTTGAATTGTTCGTCGTTTGTCTCCTATCAACAATAGACCAACATATTAGTTAAATTACTAATACAACACGCAAATACAAACATATATCCAACTTGGCCATCTCTCACGGATTACTGGGAACAACTTGGTCTCGAGTATGTTCGCGTACTCATCAGATGTCATCGATACATTCTTGGTCTCCAATTCGCCAGCTAAACGATTAACCGATGAACGTTTTGCTGGCACACTCTCAACCACCGGTCAAATACCGATTTTACCATCAAAAATATTTTCGACGGAAAAAGTCGTACCTTGGCCTAGCCACAGCAGCTAAAAACATTACTTTACCTATGTAACGTTTGTTTGTTGACGTATGGTGGGGAAGTTCTTCATGAGGTGTCATGTAATAGTGTTGAGCCTCTATACATGTTAAACCATTTTTCGTCGATATGCACGACATCGTACATATCAGCAAAAATTGGCCGCCTAAGACCTACATGCAAACAACAAAACATAGTGAATATCGATTATTGCATGCGAACAACAAAAGCATAGTGAATATCAATTATTGAAAAAAACAGGTTAACCTACCTGGGGGTTGTCGCACATGACGTAGCGCAAACGCTAGGCGCTGCTTCTTGTGCTCGGCCGTGAGCCGAGGTTTGACAGTGGAGAAACGCTGGCGCAACAGCCCCATCTTGATGTAGCGGCGAAGTGTGGTCCGTTGGACCTTTACAGCATTAGCCAAGCTCCGCTGATTTTGCCGCAGCGGGAGCGGCACTGCTGCCACCTTGGTAGCGATGTCGGGGTGGTCGATGCCGCGTGAGCGGCATCGCAGCGGCCTGAGCAGGGCGTCTGGCGTGTCACGCGGGTCCCAAATTCGCGAGACAGAGTCGCGATGGCAAGAAAACGCGCGGCTGGTGGCGGCCTTTGCACCCATAGGAAGTCTTCCATCTACGGCTTAGTTGGAGAGGTGAAGGAGGATGGAGAGTTTCTTCTGAGGGGTCAGGTTGGACTGCTGAGGGTGGCGTCCCATGGCGATGGTCAGAGATGGTGGTGGCTTGGTGGCTTGGCGGGAACTTGGTTTGTGTCTTCTTTTGACTGTTGTCCATCGTAATTTTATCGCGTGCAAAATAACCCTAACCGTTCAAAATTTAGACCAATAAAATGACTGCGTGATTCAGGAAAAACCTCGTTGTTGTTTCTCAGGTGGCCCAGAGAAGTATATATATTGATTATTGATTGTTGGCGAGGCAATCAATATTGTAACAATATCATATATCCCTGGTAATATATTACAATACAAATATCTTAGTGTATCGTGGAAGTTGAAGTCGTCCTCGGTAGAAAGGACATGCCTAAAAAACCTCCTTCCACGGGAGATATATAATTAGCGTTTTGAAGCGTGCTCCGCTCGACTCGAGCCTCACGCTCTTCACTTTTCGATCGTCTCTTTCAAGCACAATCCACTAGAGCTCGCTCGGTCTCGCACCAACTGTCCCTGACACTCTGAATCTGAATCCAAGAACTGTATGCGAGTCCTCGTCGGCTGCGCACCCTTCGTGGCAATGGCCTCTCAGTCCACGCTCAATCCAGTCTGGATTCAACGTGGACATTGAGATGATGTTCCGTCAAACACTCCAAGGGAGCAGGCTAGGAATGATATTAATATCTGTTGATCTCATGCTGAACGCCTGTTGCAGACTAAACACTGCTGAACCCCTGTTATACAGCCTGAATATCTGTTGGCTTGATTGATTCCCCTACAAAAACAGCAAGTAAGCGCTGAATTTGTGCCACTCTATTTTCAACAACAGGACGCTGACTCGACACAATCTATCATCGTTGGTTTCCAATTGCGCGCTCTGCAGGCCTGGAGGCGCAAAGTTCTCTATGCAGCGACAGTCCTATCGGGAAACGTGAGCGACGCCACAGACTCCAGACGTGCTGGAGTATGAGGACGAGGGCGACAGTGATATGAGTGAAATGGCAAATCTCCAGCTGCAGGACGCGTTAGGCGAGGGCGGAGGCTTCTCCCTGCATGAAGTCTCCCGTGGTGAAGTGACGGCTGCTGTTACCTCTTCTCTTGCTGTGGATGATGCAGCCTCGATGATTCTCTCGAGATACTGGTGACATTGGAGTACGCTTCAGCACAGTGAAGCTGCGATTCCAAAACAGACCTACAGAAGCACTGCCTCTTTCAACACTTTGGCCGAGGCAGAACAAGCTCTCTTCGCACTTCCAACCGTTTTAATTACACGTATCGAACTCTCCATTTGTACTTGGGAAAGTGTACCAGTGTCGTTCGCATATTGGCTGTTGCCATCAACTGAAATTAGCCACGTGTCATACCGATGAAACATCATTTCGCACTGCTGTACGACGCTACTAACTTGTCGTCAGCCAATCAAGGCCACTACGCTGAAGGTAAGTGAAGATCTCTCCAAGTATGGGTTTACCCACTTACTAAGTGTAATTGTGATAGGTCCTCTACCGCTGGGTGCTGTAATGAAGGCGAAATATTTTTTGATTGAACCCCCAAACCACCGCATTGACCACGAAGGCGACGCAAACGCTGGTCCGGATATATTTTAACAGCTCAATATCGATGGTACATGCTAAAAACCTTGCTGGAGCGCCGGTCACAGCAGCACGAACGGGAAGGTAGTTTACTGAGATATCTACGCTAGGGCTACAGCTTATTACGTTCACACGTCGTGTTGTGATCAATTTCAGCGATCTTTGAGGGGCTGGATTGGTGACGGAGAACCTATAGTTGATGTGCGCAGGTGATTTTTATGTCACTGTACCAAGTGACGCTAAACCATCGACTGTTGTATAAAGTGGAGCTGTGGTGGAGTGGATCCGAGAATCCTTCGTCAGATCCAAACTTGGCAAACTTCGCCCAGACGCCGACTATCGGAGGGGGTGCTCCGATGACCGGGTAGGTTTCTCGGACTTGGTTCACCTTGTGTACCCGTCGGCGGGCGGATTCGCTCTCTTGACGACGTAAGAGGCGCAGTGATGTGAGACCTTGAACGTCCTTGGCGGGGACATGAGCGAGCTTGTTGACGGAATGGAGGATGGCCTTGGCGGTACGTGCTGTGGACACTTCGCTTCGGCTTCGCCTACGGATACGGCGAGTGGCGAACTCGCAGCACTGCCGCTTGTTATTCGGACACCAGCTATTCGCAGTCCTAGGACATACTTGTTGTCGAGCAATCCGGCCTCGTAACCAACCCGATATCAAATTCGCGATCTTAACGTTTCATGTCTTGCGAGGTATCGCCCTGCGCGTGTCCATCCTGATATGGAATGACTTGGGTTCGCAAACCCGAAAGAAAGATGAGTTCGTGCCATTCCAAGAGCTACATAGCCAGCAGATTCTGAAAATTCTCAGCCACTGTGCATACAAGGCTGGGGTTCTTACGAGGCGTACTCGTCTAGGACCAGGTTGTGGAACCTTATTCCGGCCTCGAAGAACATAGTCTGCTGCAACGACACACTTTCTTGCGGGGGTAGCGAAGCGACTGGAACCGTGCTGACTTCGAGATTCTGAACCACTCAGAAATCTACGCTTCAGCTTGGGCGGCCATCGACATCCGGGGCAAAATGTACTCGGACGTTGTCTTGCCTGCCGTATATCACGCTAGGAGATTCGGAAGTGGTTGTGGCCAGAAGCACTCGACCGTCGGCGCGATTACGATCTCAAGCGAACCTTGTTCCTAGCGACGCACTTGGTCGCCCACGCACATATCCGCCTGGGATATGCTCAGCTGACCGACGAGCGCGTCGGAGTCCTCGTCTCCGGTCTTCATTCGGGATGTACTTAATGCCGAGGTCACGGGCGCTGTCGTAGAACTTGACGGTTCTGCTTCCGCGCTTGGCGGGGCCGACGCGTCGGGTTGAGGATGCGGAGCCTCATTCAGGGCGTCAGACGCGACCTCTTCCTTGACTGTCGACAACGAGCGTTCCTTCTTGATCATGGAGGCTTCCTTCGGGAACGCTTTCTCCTCCGGTTTTTCGTCCATATCGATCTCCACTTTGACCGGCTCGGGCTTCTGCGAATATTTACCTTCGGCCGGGGACTCCGCCTTGACGGCGCCTCCCTCCAACGCCTGGGCGGACACGCTCGGGGCGAACGTGCCCAAGTACTCTACACCTGCTTTCGAGTCAGAGTCATTCCCTGAGCCGGCCGGCTTGCTCTCCGTCGGACCTTCCTTGGACGTGCCATTCAGGGAAGCTTGGTACGCATGCTGAACTACGTCCTTCGAGTCGGGTTGATCTTGAGCAGCTTTCGACTTTGCCTTCTTCTTCTTCTCTTAGGCGGGTTTGCGCTTCTCAGCGTTTTGAACTCGAGCCTCCTTCTCAACAACTTCGAAAAGCTTCTGTTCTTCAGGATCCATCCCACGAGTTCGACGCGACCGCGTCCTCATCTTCGCGCGTGCGCTCCTTTCCAGCCGTAACTCCTGAATGAGTACGTTAGTAACTCTCGAGTTCCTTTAAGATCCAATTCAAATATACAAACTATATCCTCGGTTCGAATCCGGGCACGCGCACCGGTTGAGGACATGCGGGTGAACGCTTGTCGCCCAAGTGCGTATAGTGCTACTGAACCTGAGTTTGTAGGTATAAACCCGAATGAGGTTAGGGGTGGCGTGTGACCTTGTAATTTGTCGTCGTAGATTCGAATCACTAGACTTGGCTACTTAGTGCCATCGAGTTGTGTGTATACTTGGGTTAGAAATACGTAAGTGCAAGAACTTCCAGGGCCTACGGGTCCGTAAAGTCCTGAATTTATGGAGAGAGGTCACGAAGAAAGACCCTTTCCAAGACATAACCGAAATCAATACGCAGAGTTTGAGTATACAATATGCAGCCTGTCAAAGTAGTTAGCACTCCAAATACAGGTCAATTCGGGATGCCCTACGCGCACCCATCCCCGAGTGAGTCGAGAGAAACAATACAATTACCTTCCGGTACACACAGCAATCAACAATATGTGACGAAGGCGGTGAACCTTTTACCGTCCAAAAGGTGTATAGTGCAATCCGAATTACAAATGGGTCACTCTGGATGGAGGACATTCTGGATTAGGATATTCTGAGTGGGAACCACTCAGAATGACGTGTGGCCTTGTGTTATCCTCTTGAGTCCGATTGATTCGGCGGAACTGGATACCACTGGTCGAGTTGTTTTATAGAGATTGAATACGTAAAAAGTGTTAGGTGCTCACCGACAATTCTGGTTCGGGCACTAGTCGCGACTGGGGGAAAGTTAGCTGACCACGTGAAAAGATCACTACTTCCGATAACCGCAAATACAAATATAGAGTTCAATATACGACACGAATATGCAGCCATTCTTATTCTTACAGACCCTTGAACGGTGGGTCTCTTCGCCGGTACAACTTAGAGTTTACCACTCAGGATACCGGTCAATCCTGAATGCATTCTTTCTCACGTGCACCACCCTCAAATGAGGGAAACAGTATATAAAACCAAATGCACTTCCGATTCTTACAGCAATCTGCAATTGAATCCAAGGGGCGATTTTAACTAACCACCTAAGATCGCAGGGATAATATGAAATGTCGGCACACAGTAAAGGTACCTTACAACTTGGATATGGAATAGCCTGGATCAACCCAACGCACGATGTTGGTCCCCCGACTGCCGGACTTGATACTTTTGAGAGCCACACACTAGACTTCGTGTTGCACTAGCGAGGCCTTGGATGTTCTCAGCTTGGGTCTCCTCAGCGCGTTCACTTCAGGCAGCTTGTCCTCGCTTAACTCTTCCACGGCAAATTGAACTCTATTTAAGTCTTTACAGTCTTACGGTCTTCTTTATCTTCAGCTCTGCTGGTCTTGTCTTCTTGTCCTTTATTGCCGTCTTGAATGCACTTGTCTTCAGTATGCTGGGTTGTTCATGGTCTGTAATTTGGGCGCACACACATCATTTGATGTCGTGCCGCCGATCCCCAGGTATCCAGTAGTGACGTCTCCTTGTATGAACCGGACCTCTGCGTCGTTGGTCTTCTTCATGGTATGTGTTCATGTCTTCATCTTGAATGTTGTTATGTGTCTTGATGCGTTGCAAGCTTGGTAGTCTTCGTTCTTCGTCGGTAATCGTGAATAGAGTAACTTCCATCCTGAATGTCATCCATTCAGAATGACTCATCCAGAATTCCACTTGCTTGCATTCAGGATCGTTGTACGTGACTTGGGTGTGCTGTATGTTGTCGGTCTTGGCTGGTTTCTTGGGCGTCTTGATCTAAGTCAGGCCAGGCTGGGTCCCGGGATACCTTCTCCGGGTCATTTCTCTACCTTGGGTTCACCTGACGTCCGGGAATCGGCGGTTCGGACTGGGTATCTTGACAACTCTGGGTATCTTCATCTAGAACGTCCACCTCCGAACCTGTGGCCCCTTACTTAGCAAAACACCGAACGCATCCAGACTCCATCACGCAGTAACTCCGCATGTCCCACGCAACCACATCTCTGCATCTTCACAACCGGGTATATCTGGATATACATCCAGAAAAAACGGTCATTGCTTCTTCCACGAAAATTCACATCCACATCGTGTCAAATAAGAATCTTAGGGGCGATCGCTACAAACCTCCAAAACCAGGTTAGATAATATGAAATGTAAGTGGTTACTTGGGGTGCCCACAAACAATTTAGCAAATAAAATAACTGGATCAACTCGAGTGTTTAACGGGCACTGGTCTTTAGGTTAACTTGGACTGGAACGTATGAGAGCTTTCACGCGGTCCGTTCGCGCAGCCTTGGTCGTCCTTAAATGTGCTGGGGTCCTGTGGTGGTATTCCATCAGGCAGTTCTCCTAGTCACGGGCCTAGCTCGACGAAGTACTATTCGAAACACGGCTTCCTCAAGTCACTTGTGCCTCTCGATGCAAAACAAACTATATTTTTCAAATTACTTTGGTCTTTTGATCTTCTTTCTTCAACTATCTTGGTCTCTTCAGGATCTTCAGCGGTCTCCATTTGCCCTTGGCCTTCACACTCTCTGAATGACTTGCTCTTTGTATGCTTGGGCGATGACTTCCGGAAACACTCATCACGGATAACGCTTGGGTACCTTGAATATTCTGCACTTGTACGGCTCTTCGGTCTGCACTGACTCGACGCTTGGGTATGCTCTCAACTTGGTACGGCTTGGCTCTGCTTAAGTGTCGACAGCTCTGGCTCGGCATCCTTCACTTCATAGACTTCTTGATTGGCTTCTATGATTTGTCGCCCGGGTTGCTCTTCATTCAGGTTGTATATCTTGGGTCATTCAGGATGTATTTCGTTCGCCCCTGTTGTTCATCGGTCGATATCCTTGAAATATCTTGGACTTCCATCAAGTCGGGGTCTTCGCTTGGAACTTGTACATAACAGACATCTTCAACTGTTGGGACATCCAGCTTGAACCCATGCTGATGGACGGAATGATCCTTAGGCTTCATGATTATGACTAGATTGAGAGAACAGATTTCAGTCCGTTAGACCAGGAGTACAAGCAGCTCCCTTTTGTAATGAAGAACTTTCAAATTCTCCAACAGGTTAACAGCCGCAGGTGTGCACTGAGCTAAAACTTCAACAAGAAACCATGCAAGGAATCGACGCTCCACAAGGAGGTGACTTCAACGCCGCCGAAACCGGCATGCCAAGATTGTTTCGCAGCCGGAACGCTGACCCCTACGCAATACAATGCCAGAAATGGCGAACAACGGCGCCCTGCAGCTCATCCAATGCCACAACAAGCTGACCAGAACGGGAACCCCCACGGATATCACGTTAGAGATGACGAACAACGACTCCCAACCGTTCATCCAATACCGCAGCAAGTCCAAGATCGCGATGGCGTTGCAAATGACGCGCAGCGTCGCTATGATCGCATTATTAAGGCATTCTCGATTGAATCGTTTGATGGAGCATTGTCATCGGTGCTGTTGATGCAGGTGCAGCGTTGTGGTTACAGCGTTTTGAAGCCCTAGTAGAGACCCATGAAGACCTAAATGGCGTTCGACTACCAGACAATATCAAGAAAGCACTCCTGTTCCAACAACTTCAAGGAACTGCAAGTCAGTGCTACATCACAAACATTGTAGAGCTTCGCAGGTGCTCCTTTCACGAACTTGGACGGCGCCTCAAGCAAGAGTTACGCTCAAAGCTATCAAAGCAAGAGATTCTTATTATGGTTGCAAGTGAACACAAAAGGTACTCGGAGACGTATCACGAATTTTCTCTCCGACTAAGGTCAATGCCAGCAGCAACAACTGCAGATGGCCTTGAGACAGTTGAGTCCAACAACTTTGCTCTGAGTGCATTCCTCTCGAATGCGTGGCCGAAACATGCCGATTTTTTGCGAATTGTCATCAGAGAAGACACGCAAAAGAGATGGAGCAGGCTATCTCTCAAATCTGTGCCATTTCAAAGAGTCATGGTGCTGCAACAAATCGAACAAGCACGAGCGAATTGGCTCGAAACCCGAGATCAATCACTCGCGCGAACCCGAGGAAACGGAAAGAAATGGATCAGATTGTCAACAAGGAACCCAAACAACGAGAAGTGAACGTACATGTCGCGAACCTCGAGACTATTCAAACACTCGTTGTGACGAATGTGGGAAACTGGGCCACACAACAGGCTACCACAGCAAATTTGTGGCACGCCAACAAGGAATGGCTCACGCAGCACAGAGTCAATCAATAACAGCGAACCACAATCAGACAATGACGACATCGACTATTGCAAACTTGACGCTCAAGATTCTTCCGACGGAGGGTCACGGGACCCGCGTTCAGATTACCAACGACAGACTTTTAATCCTGGAATACGACGCGGTGCCCCGCTTATCGACTCAGTCTCAACGTATCACGTTACGGGAGACCCACCAATACTTTTCGATTTACAGGAATGCGAGATGCATGGTGTGGAAATTGCCGATGGACGGTTGATCACCGGAAATCAGAAGGGAAAGATGATGATTGACGAGATAAAAAACATCGTATTGGACGACGTCGTATATGCCCCTGGATTTAGCCAAACACTGGCATCTATGAAGCGTCTTATTGATTGCGGGATGAAAGTAGAGTTTACTGAATCCGGATGCAACGTGTATGGGCCACCACTATTATATGGAGTGGCGACGAACCGCGTAGTATATTTGTTGGGACTTCCACCTACATTGGCAGCAATTGCGCTGCGCCCAAACTCTATTGAAGATTGGCATCAGCGCTTAAATCATTTGAACTACCACGCTATTGCTCAGTTAGCGAAATCTGATGCTGTTTGAGGACTGAGGATTGTCGGCTCAACTACACCAAACAAGCCGTGTGAAATTTGTGCATCGAGTAAAATTCACCGCGCTCCAGCACCTTCGACAGCGACCAGATCAAAAGAAGTGCAAGATGAGATCTGTCACGGTGACCTAGGAGGGCCATTCAATCGAAGTTACAACGGGAACCGCTACTACCTCGCGTTGAAATGGAAGGGACACACTTCGGCCTACTTCTTGAAACACAAAAGTGAAACTGCAACCTCGTTTCAAACGTAGCTGAATGTGGTCAATCGAAGATTCAAAGACAAAAAAGAATATTATGATTTTTCGCTCTGACAATGGAGGAGAATTTATTGGGCAAGACTTCAAAGGCGTGTGCAATAGCGAAGTCATCACGGTGGAAATGTCCGAACCCGAAGTTCATTATCAAAACGGAGTCATTGAGAGGTCACATCGAGTCATCACAGAAAGCGCGAGGGCGATCATGGTGCAGACTAAGTTACCTCATTATTTGTGGGAATATGCAGTTCGCAACGCTGTGTTTTCAATGAATCGCGTGCTAAGCAAAGCAGATCGGTCGTAAACACCGTTTGAGAAATTCTGGGGACGCCGACCTGACCTGAAAAATGTGCGAACATTTGGACAGCGATGTGTTGTGCTTATACCCGACGAGAAGCGAACTACTGCTTTCAATTTCAGGGCAAAGGGTCGAACTGGTGTTTTTCTGGGTATTGATCCTCAACGAAAATGTTATTTTGTATACGTGACTGGACGTGGTCACAAAGTCGGTCGTTGTCTTTCTGGAACCACCGACAAGCTCCGTAACCCAGTCAGCTGACACCGATGATCCATTAGCAGAAATAAGTGAGAGCGACAGCGACAATGATGATGACGACACCGAAATTAATGTCGCCATCAATAACGGAATCAATACCAGACCAGGTAACACAAGCCAAAACAAGAAGAGAGGTGGGCTGATGTTGCATGCAAAGCAACTTCGCAGCGCTTGTGGTGGCAATACTGTCGGAATCCGACGTTCATCACGCATCGGTGGGCCGGTGCCTAACGTACTACCTCCTCGCCGATCTGCTCACATAGCTGGACGTGCACTGAGTGTAGCAGGAGCGAAACTCGATGAGATTATCCGACCACCACTAAACCTGAGGGAAGCACGTGCATCGAAACATTGAACGATGTGGAAAAAACTTTACAGGCTGAAATTAAGGCACTGCGAGAGAATGACACATTTGAACTGGTTGATCCTCCTCCAGGAGTGAACATAATTGGTACGATGGTTGCCTTCCGGGTGAAACAAAATGAAAATGACTCAATAGAGCGCCTGAAAGCACGGATTTGCGCACAGGGATTCACCCAAGAATTTCTGAAGGACTATGTTGAGATTTACGCACCCGTGGCTTGATTGAACTCGATCCATTTCTTCTTACCAATACCAATCATCTGGGATTGCACGTGCGGCAAGGCGATGTACCTATCGCATACGTGAAGGCAAGGCTGAAGGAAGTCATATACGTACGCCAGCCACGTGGATTCAAGGAGGGCAGTCGCAGGAAAGTATGGCGACTCAAGAAGGCATTGTATGGCTTAAAACAAGCCAGGCGAGAGTGGAATACAGAGCTAAACGCCTCCCTCTAGCAATATGGACTGGTTCCAACGAGAGACGATCGTTGCGTCTATACTCATCCGAAACATGTACTGATTGTACTAATTTTTGTTGACGACAATCTCGTAGGCTATCGAGACGAAGCCGTGATGCAGGACTTAATGAGCGCCCTCCACGGCAAGTGCGGGATTAAGGATCTTGGAGATGCGAGGTGGGTTTTGGGCATCTCAATAAAGTTTGACCACGAAAATGGGGCCACAACTCTCAGTCAAGCAAAGTTCGCAGGTGAAGTCGTAAAGGCGATTTGGAATGGATGACTGCCGGCCACGCAAAACTCCAATGGACCAAGGAACCATACTGTACAAGCGAGCCGAGGATGAAGAGGCCGCAGGGGATGTTCCATACTGACAAGCTGTCGGCGCGCTCCTGTATCTAGCTCGTGTGACGCGACCTGACATATCATATGCTGTGAACCAAGTCGCCGCGCATGCTGCTGACCCGCCGAAAACTCACTGGATCGCAGTGAAAAATATCCTTCGTTATGTTGAGACTACAAAGTCAATGGGGCTGGTGTATTGCCGAACAAGCGCGGAACCTCACGTTCGAGTATTCACGGACGCTGTCTGTGCCAACAATGAACAAGATCGACGGTCAATATCCGGTGCTGTGGTCCAGGTGTTTGGCTGCGTTGTATCACGGCAAACCAAGCGTCAACGCGTTGTATCGAAGTCATCAACAATTGCCGAATATATTGCCGCAGATGATGGTGTGAAGGAAGCGCGATGGACCATGTATTTGGTTTCACGACTAATGAAACTCGACAACATCGTCAAGATTCCGGCCATGATCGACAACAAGTCGACGATTAAGCGTCATACAAACAGAAAAACTCTGATGCACAGAAGACGGTTGACTGCAAATTTTATTCAATCCGAGAAGCAGTTGATAACAGAACTGGTACTGAACTACTACCCCACCACGGTTATGCTGGCTGATGCACTCACCAAGGCACTACCGACAATAAGATTTCGTGAACCACGGTTAATGGTAGGTGTTGTGCAAACTGATGCGTCCAGCGCTGGCGGGGACGTGTTAGGACATCTAGCTTGAACCCATGCTGATGGACGGAATGATTCTTAAGGTACATTACTAGATCGAGTGAACAGTTTTCAGTCCATCAGACCAGGAGTACAAGTAGCTCCCTTTTGTAATGAAGCACTTTCTAATTATCCAACATCAACGACAACTCATTCATCTTGATGGGGACTGGGAACATTCGGGGTATTTGGGATCTTAGGATCTTGGGCGGTTACTCTTGGGTAGCTGCTTAGTATCTGATATTTTGGGGTAGCTTGGGTGATGTTCGACTCCGTCAAGGTGGGTTGCTTTTCGGGATACCTTCCCCGAGAGACCTTCTTCCCTTTTCTTGGGTACCTACCGTCAAGGAGTTGGCGGCTGGACTGGGCTTGGCTTGCATCCTGAATTAAGGCCTCATTCAGGATGTACGCCTCCAAACCTGTGAGACTCTACGTAGTCGAACATCAGCTCCCTCAACCGTCGCACAAATAGCACGCTGTGGTGTTCAAGGCGCGACCAGTCTTGAATCACTTCTCCCATCAGTCACTCTGGATGTTCTTCATCCGGGTAGCCGCGGGCGGCGCCTGAACATTTGAAGTTGCCTTGTGTCAATTATCTTAGCTCGTGCGGTATGCTTTAAATATGGCGCGATAATGCGTTCACGGAACGGTTAGCGCAAAACCATTGCTTTTCTTTATATGCGGGATGGGGGGGGCGTTTAGATAGTGCCATTAGGCCCTTATTCATTGACCTTTATATTGTGAAGTTTGTACAATTCCAAACTATTTTTCGTCAAGAACAGTAAGTACCTAACAAACTAATTATGAACATTCATACCTAGACTGGAAATTCATGATTTAGCATGGGACAGACTACTTCTGAAGCCGGATTGATTTTCCCCGCAAGCACAGATGATACTTCCATAATCTCTTTACTGTGGCCCAATCCAGTTGAGTTTGGCAGTGATATTGGCAGCTATAGACTGGAGGAAGGCATCGTATAATTTACCTTTTCAATGTCCAATATCTGGTCGTACCAACTATACAAGAATAATGGTCCCGGAATATAGCAGTCAATACCCTAAATTTAATGACTGCATTTGTTTTTGCTTCCGCTGCAGTTGTTGTCCTGGTGGTGGAGAGTGGATGACACCAAGACCGCTCAAGATCGATCCCGTTTAAAGTTGAATAGCCCAATGGCAGAGTGCATGGACGTGGCGAGGAGTGTTTCGTCGGCGCTGTCGTAGACGACTCCGTCTTCGCCAAGATCGCGGGCCTGTTCATCCTGGATACCAGCGACGTATGTTGACTATATCGTCTGGCTCGTTCTATCCGAGGCCGGCATGGGGATGCTGCGGATGAACTCAGGATGGCCATGCCGATCGCTTTGCGTGAAGACATTATGCTGTATGCGCACGAGGACGTCCAGGGTGAACACCAAGGTGTCACTCGGACTCACGAAAAACTCCGTTCCGAATTCTGCTGGCCCGGGATGTACTTGGCCGTGGAGTGCTTCGTGAAGGAGTATGTAGATTGAGCAATTGGTAGCGGTCACTCTCCTAATCCTGGTTCATCAGCAGGAACCCTCGTACCCCGACAACCGTCTGAAGTAGTCTCGATGGATTACGTGACACATTTGCCGAAGTCGGTGCGAGGTGTAGCAGAGGCCTATGAAGAACGGGTATTCAGGATGTTTGGTGTATCCTCGCTGATCAGATATGATCCGGATCTTAGATTCATGCTTGAAATCTTCGCTCGTTTGAGAGAGTTACGCGACAGCAAGCAACGAGCCACATTGGCCTATCGGCTCCAAGACGACGGCCAGCACGAGAGATCATTCCAGACCGTCATCCGGAGTGTCAGAGCGTATGTCGCTGAAGCTGACCAATATGACTGAGACGATCACGCTGAACGACTGGTGTTTGCGCTGAATACCTCGTTCGACGCAACTCGTCTAGATACACCGTTTTACCTGGTTGATGGATGGGATGCCAAAGGAACACTGATGCCCATACTGGGGCCAAAACCATCCAGTTACCTGAGCGGACGGCGTACGCGTGGCGATGAAAATCCCAGCGTGATTACAGTTATACTCGAGCCTGCGCTGAATACCTTCAGAAGAAAAGTCAAGCGTGCACGATCGAACGGGCAACCTCAGAAGTGTTCAGAGCTGTCTGAACGGCTGGAGTCTGAATTCGAGGGGGTGGTTGTACGCCCCGAAGGTGGAGCCTAGATTGAGTCGCAAGTTGGCGCATCTGTGGCATGGATCGTTCAGTGTCGCGGAAATACGCGATGTTTTCAAGGATGAAATTGAACGTTGAGGACAGCGGGTGCCGTGTTAACCTGTGGGTACACGTGAGCCCCTTGAAATCTCACGCATTGTTCCAGATGAGAAGCTCACTCTGGATGACGACGACGATTTTGACACCGCACTGTTACCGGAAGGCAGTGGAGAACGCGACAGCCAGAATGACGAGCACAAAGCGGAGAAGATCGAGGACCTCAGGTGGACGAAGGAACGCGCCCATCCAGAAGATCCCGAGAGTACATTGGCAAGTGGAAGGGTTACGACGATTTTGAATGGATTCCGATGTCTCATCTGAATTGTAATGCGCTTTTGTACGAGTTCAATCGTGGTGGCAGGGCTCGTGCTTGTTTCTAAGCTATGTCAGATGGCGACGATCACCCCAGCGTCTAGGCATTCAGAATGCCATACTCTGAAGAAGCTGGATCCGGACGATCCTGTGAAATTCGATGTGATTGACATGCTTTGCTTTTGGCTGTGAATTGACGTCGTTTTGGTGGAATTCACGATGAGGTATTCAGAGTGGAGATACCAAAGACGAGAAGATGATAGGGATATTGTATTTGACGCATGCTGCGATGGAATCGAGGGGTAGTACGTATCGGCAGGACGAAGAACAGACGAGAGCCGCGTAAGTCCAACTGGATGGTCATTCTGAATGACTCTGGATAGCCGGATTCGTGTCTTAGGCTGGTCATGACTTGTCACCTCGATGAAAATTCCTCTGTGAAAGGTCGTGATCAGAGACGATGTAAATGTGAATTTTCGTGGAAAAGGTTAGAGCCGACGGGCACGGCTGTGGGGATTCAGAAATGTGGTTGTGTGGGATATGTGGAGTTGCTGTGTGGTGGGGTTTGAGATGCGTTTCGTGTTCTGCTAAGTTATGACCCACAGGTTCGGAGGTGGACATTCAGGATGAAGCTGGTAAAGGATACACGCAGTCCGAACCGCCGATTCCCTGACGTCAGGTGAACCCACGGTACAAAAATGACCTGGACAAGGTATCCCGGGATCCAACCTGGTCGGACTTAGATCACGACACCCCAATAAACCAGCTAAGACCGACAACACGTGGCGCACCCCAAGTTACACCCCCCAAGTCTGATCCACTCCGATCTTGGTGTACTGGTAGTAACTCCATCCCGGTCTTGGTGTACTTGTACTAACCGCTGTATATGATGCCAGTGTAGATCGTCGCGACGGTAGTACTGGCACTCGCAACACTGCAGCTAGGATCCGTTGCGACGTCAGCGTCTATCAAGGTGCATCCGGTCGTCCTGCAGATCAAGTTCTTGCACCTGGTAGATAGCGCACAGTCGTACGCGATCTTGGGTTCTCACGGCTAACTTGACCTGTCTTAGATCAAGTACAGGTGGTCGTGGAGATCGTACCGACACTCCTGGTGATCTTTCGGTTGGCGGCAAAGATCCCAATGCTGTTCTAGGAGATCTTGGTGAGTCACGGAGATCTTGGTGACCCCAGTGGCTAATAGAAGTACGACATCCTGCGCGCTCACCTCAGCATTGGTCTCGGGGGTGACTGGCGCTCTTCGATTCGTCTCGCGAAGCTTCCTGCCGTAGACAAGCGGTTCCCCGAGCTGTCAGCGCCGTTCTCACACCGCTGATCATCCTGATGTCCCGATCTGAGCGAGAGTTAGAAGGTTCTTTCCCTTGCGGATCTCTTCGACCCGGTGAGATCGCTTGGGCGTCCCGACTTATACTCACTTCGAGAAATAATCCATCCTCCTGACGTGCAACCTCCTCGTACGTCCTTCGAACCACTCTCGGTCGCAGGTACCATCTCACCGCGAAGAGGCACCGGCACCTTCATCGTGGGACTGCAGGTCTCCGAAACGGTTGCGGCGGACCAAATTTCTTTCGAATTCGCGAAGCAACGCTCCACAATTCAACTCGATTTCGTCCACCCACGTCGGATCTACTTGGCCCTTCCAGTATACCAAGAACTCTCGGCACGTACAGCCGTACCGCGTATTACGAGTGGACCTCACGTTCGCGATTCGCTCCACTTCGTACCCGTCGTCGGCAAGCTCCGTCTCCTAGCTATCCTCCGGCACGAACGATGCTGAGTAGGATTCTTCAAAATCCAATCGCCCGCTCACTGCGCCCACACCCCGACTAACGGAGGGAGTACTCCGATTGCCGTGGGGTTTGTTGCTGACCACCTTGTGTACCCGTCGGCTGGCACCTTCTGCTCTCTCGATGACACGAAGGACGCGCTTGGGGTAAGCTTGGAATGTCATGGCGAATACTTGGGGAGTTAAATCCTGGGCGGGAATCTTCACACAGGATCTGGGTTGTTGGGGGTCCTAGCCTTGTAGTCTTGTACAGACATAGATCCGCGAGGTCTCACTCGAACCGCCGTGGGGGCTTGTTAGGGTGTGTTGCTTTTCGTTTCCGTTCGTACTTGCCGCTTCGTATAGCGGATTTTTTTTTTTTTTTGGGGGAGCGACGGTAGGTGTTCGGCCGAGAAGATGCCGCCGGCGACCAACACTTGAGCTCTTGGTTAGACTTGGTTCTTGTATGGGCCAATACACTTCCCGCTACGACCAAACCACTTGCGTATTCCAAGACAAATTCGACGCTGCTTTCTGCATTGCTTAGGCTCATCCTAAACCCTTGCTTCTCCTCTACGACTGGCCCTTAGACCCACATGCTCTCACAGCCTCACCGTCACCCGCAAACTATTCTTCCTCATGTCGACACCGCGCATATGCTGGATTCTAGTTCCTCGATCCTCGAATCGGGATCCCGATCTCGACATATCACTCGTCCGGATCAGTGCCGATCCTTAAATCAGGATCTGAATCAGTGTGATCCTGCTCCTTGCAACCTGCATTCTCGGAAACTGCTTTGTCACAAGAACGCTTCGTCGAAGTCCACGCTGTTGGCCTCAGGAACGACTAGAGCTACGCCTGACTGATCTGGGAACTGCCGTACCGGCTTGAGCTTGGTCACGCACACAATGGGGTAGATCCGATAGTCTGTCCCAGCATTCATCGGCTTTGCAGCGTACCGGTCCACTATCTCGTCCACGCGGAACGGCCCATGCCTGAGATGCGCAAGATTCCGGGCATAGCCCTCCTTGACGTAATCCAGATACAACCAGACGTGATCTCCCGTTTTAATGTTGTATGGATGGAAGTTCTCGTTGTGCTGATCGGCTCGGTTCTTGATGGCTTCACGCAGTCGCTCGATTACCTGTTCGCGAGCTCGCTTGATAGTGGTTGTGGATGTGATGTCGTCAGCTCCTCGGGTTGCGATCTCAGCGTCAAGTACTGCCTAATGGCAACGAGGCTTCCAGCGTCGTTCGAGGTGACACGAGGCAACTTGAAATTTCGGTTGCCTCCCGCAGCTGCCAGGATGAAGAACATCCAGAGTGACTGATGGGAGAAGTGATTCAAGACTGGTCGCGCCTTGGACACCAGAGCGTGCTGTTTGTGCGACGGTTGAGGGAGCTGATGTTCGACTACGGAGAGGCTCACAGATTTGGAGGCGTACATCCTGAATAAGGCCTTAATTCAAGATGCAAGCCAAGCGCCCAGTCCAGCCACCGACACCTTGACGGTGGGTACCCAAGAAGGGAGAGAAATACCCTCGGTGAATGTATCCCGAGAACCAATCCACCTTGACAGAGTCGACCATCGCCCAAGCTACCCAAAATACCAAGATCCCAAACAGCTACCCAAGAGTAACCGCCCAAGATCCCAAGATCACATATACCACGAAAGTTTCAAGTAACACTCAAGGGGAAGAACCTGAGAAGTCCTTCAAGATGTATGTGAAGTACAAGTTCCAAGTGAAGATCCCGAGTTGATGGAAGTCCAAGACATGTTCAAGGATATCAGCCGTCGGACAACCTGAGCGAATGCAGTACATCCTGAATGACCAAAGCCAAGCAACCCGAATGAACAAGCAACCTGAGCAGCCAAGCGTAGAAGACAGTCAAGCAGTCGCCGAAGTGAAGAAGGTCGAGCGAGAGCTGTCTGCACCCAAGCAGATCCAAGACATGCCAAGCTGAAAGCATACGCAAGCATAGAGCCAGTACAAGCTGAAGAGTCGTACAAGCGCAGCAGATCCCAGGTACCCAAGCGTCATCTATGATGAGTGCTTCCGGATGCCAAGTGCAACACGACGCAAGCATACCAAAATCAAGTAATCGGGAATGTCAAGGGCAAAGAGGGACCGCTGAAGATCCTGAAGAGAGACCAAGATCAAGATAGGTGATGAAAGAAGAACCAAAGAGACCAACGTAATTGAAGAACAGAGTTTGTTTTACCTGTTGAGACGCAAGTGGCTTGAGGAAGCCGTGTTTCAAGAAGTAATTCGACGAAGAAGACCCGTGACCAGCAGGACCGCCTGAGGAATACCACGGAGGGCCCCCAGCATATCAAGGACGACCAAGGCCGCGTGCACAGACCTCGCGAAAACTCTCCTACGTTACAGTCCAAGTTAACTTGGGGACCGAGTCCGTCACTCGGGTTGATCCAGTTTTGTCATTTGCTAAGTTGTATGTGAACACCCCGAGTGACCACTTGCATTTATATCCTCTAACCCTGGTGTTGGGAGGTTTGTAGCGATCGCCCCTAAGATCCTTATTGCTGATTGCTGTGTGCACCGGAAGGTAATAGTATTCTTTCTCCCGACGCGCTCGGGAGTGGTGCGCGTAGGGCATCCCGAATTGACCTGTATTTGGAGTGCTAACTACTTTGACAGGCTGCATATTGTATACTCAAACTCTGTGTATTGATTTTGGTTTCATCTTGGAAAAGGTCTTTGTTCGTGACCTCTCTTCGTCCATTCAGGACCCAAAGGACCCGTAGGCCCTAGAAGTTCTTGCACGTTCATATTTTTAACCCAAGAACACTAATAACTCGGTGGCACTAAGTAGCCCAGTCTGGTGGTTCGAACCCACGAGGATATATCACAAGGTCACACGCCAACCCGAAGTCCATTCGGGTCTGTATCTGCAAAATCAAGTTTGGTAGAACTATATGCACTTGGGCGACAAGCGTTCACCCGCCTGGTCTCAGAGGGTCCCAGTCGTGAACAAGATAGAAAGGCGTGTCGCCCCGGGTCCTATCTTGCGCAGTATTCAGCGCGAAGACTAGCCGTTCAGCATACTCGTCCCAATCTTTCTGGTTCACGTCTGCGACATACATCTTGACTTCGCGCGTCAGAGTCTGGATCATTCGTCCTGCCGTTCCATTGTCTTGCGGCCGGTAGGCCAACGTGGAGCTCTGCCGCTGTCTCACAATCCTGTTGAACGCGAGGGATACATCGGTCATAAACCCTGGTTCCCTGTCATGCGTGATGACCTCACTTGCTCCAAAGCGACGAAAGATGGACTCTTCGTAATTTTCGGCGACTCGCTGAACAGTTCGGGCGTCGCTCGCTTTCGCGATCGCATACCCCGTGAACAGATCGGCCCAGATCAGGAGCTCGGTATTTCCGTTGAATGATTTCGGCGACGACGGCACGTGATGCATGGCGATGTTCTGGACGGGATAGGTGACCTGCAAGTTCCCGGGCGATTTCCCTGAATGGTAGATCTCCCTTTCCGGTATCGCAATCGATACACTCACCGACGTACTGTTGAACGCTCCGAAATAGACCTCTCCACTACAGTGGAAGTGTTTCCTGACTCGTTGGTAAGTTCTTCCGATTCCCTGATGACCTCCTTCGTGGTAATGGTGCAGAAAGCCTTGTTGTAGCAACTCTGACGCTAACAGCTTAGCGAGCACGCCTTGATTAGTGTCATATCGGGCTGAGTCCGGGCAGCAGAACAGTAATCCGTATTCGTCCACTTTGTAGCCGTCCGCGGTCTTGTAGCAAGTCCGAGCTTCTCTCACCAATAGATCAGCCACGAATCCCTCAGGTGTGCTTTGCGATCTACGATCCACTACTCTTCGTTCTGGGCTTGATCAACCCGCTCTATTCTCATACGTAGTATGATCGTTTTTGCAGACACTCCGGTTGAGATCGGCGGCGAGTCGCGGATCGTGTCACTGCAGACACGTGGACCACGGCTTGGTTGTCCCGTGATTTCAGAAGTTCTTCCAAGTGGTTGAGAGTTTTCAAGTCTTCCCTTATCGTCTCAGACGTTACGGTAGTACCTGCCTCGGCTTTTCGTCATCGGTGGCCAATCGATCAGCGCTTTCATTCCGGTCCCGCTTCATGTGCAAGAACTCGTGCTTCGGCAAGGACGAGAGTTGATCCATCGCTTTCTTTCGGAGAAGTTGCAAGGCCGGTGCCTTGCATGCGATCTCGCCACACATCTGCCTGATCACTAAGTTCGAATCCCCACAGATCACAAGTCGCCACCTGTCCAGACCGGATAAGAGGTCAAAGCACAATAGCAACCCGTGGTATTCGGCTTCGTTCACTGGCATCTCGGTAGCGTACTCCGATGCCGCCGCGAGGATCGTCCATTCGGGGAGCTTCCAGCCGATCGTGCTGTATGCGCCGCCTCCGCGTTTGACACTAGCTGTTCCATCGAAACTGACTACGATCAAGCTCTCGTCCGGGTCTACCGTGGGCGTAGGCTAGGACGAGTTTGTTTCTTGGGCGCGATTACAGCGAGGTCTTCGTCCACGTCGGCGCAAGGTGTGGCCATTGCATCGAGCGCACCTAAGATTTCGTCTTCGCCTCTTGTGTACTTCACAATTTCCGGCATCCATTGCGACAGCAGCGCTGCCCACGTACCCAGGTGGCCTTGGAGGCTTGAGATATCAACAACCAAGCTAAAGTCGAGTGCCCGCATAGAACCATGATCTCCTTCGACACTAACATGGTGTTAGAGACGTCCAGAATTTGCAGCAGCGCCAAAACTTCCTTTTTGACTATCCCGTAATTGGGCTCATTCGACTTCAGAAGGTGACTGGCCAGAACACGCCTTCGTGTTCGTACATAAGAGCCGCGGAGATCGCCCACTTATTCGCATAGACTACCACCACTGGAGTGCGACTTGGATTGAAGTGCTTCAGGATCGGAGTGGACACGATCTTTGCTTTCAGCATGGTGAATGCAACGGTCGCTTTCGTCCATCGAAGCTCTTCTTCGGCTGCCTCTTCGTCGTCCCCAGTCTGTGGGCTGCTAGCTTCAGTATCGTTTCGGCGACGGAACTCGTGGAAATCGACTTCCCACAGCTCATACAAGTTCGTAGCGTACGCGGAGAGATCTTCGATGAAGCTACTATTATAGTTCAAGCTTCTCATGAAGGCCTGCATTGCTCGCAGTGTCTGCGGAAACGGCAGGTTGCCCAGAGCTTCAACATCCTTCGGTCAAGCTTCCAGCCCGTCGATCGAGACGTGGTGGCCTAGCTCTTGACCACGCTGATCGATAAGTTCCAGCGGTAGCAAGCGTCCAGCAGTCTTTTCACTTTCAGGCAGAGGGTATCCCAGGAGTTCACAGTTACCAAGATGTTGTCGATATACGATCTTCTTCCCAGTACCGATGACTTCGGGTCCGACTCTAGTTCGCCAGACACAAACACATCTTGCAGTTTCTTGGGGTCTTCGTTTCTCCCGATCTGGAGATATCCGTACAATGCGTTGTCCACTAGCCGTTGGTAGATCGACAGTGCGTTCTTCAACCCACACGGCATGCGAGTAGCACAAAAGGGGTGATGAACGCCGAGATCTTCCGCGCACGTTCTGTCATAGAGACAACCCAGTAGCCACTCGTCATATCAAGAGAGAAGAACCAGAGTACATTGTCCAAGTCTTCCAACAAGTCGTTGATCAAGGGCATGGAGTACACTATCAACTTGGTCAGACCGGTCACTAGATGATAGTCAATGCGGAGACGGTATCAACCCAGTTATTCTTCACGATGATTACGATGGGTGATGCCCAAGGTGACGTCGATGGATTGACGATCTTTGCGGACAGCAAACCCTTGCCACTTTCTTTCGGAACTGCGGAGCAACTCGTCGGCAGCGTTGCGCCACCGATTTCGCCTCCCCAATATCAATGTCGTCGACTACTCCCACAGCCGCTGGTGGCAGAGCATTGCCTTTGCCGATAAGAAGTTGCCTTCGCTTCCAGATGACCCTCCTCAAACGATCTATCTCTTCTGGCGTATTCTGCTCCGTGTTCACGACTTGGATATCTTCGATCGTGACCGCTTCCGTCGTAGTCACAATCTCGTGCAGAACCGCCATCTGATCTTCGACATCCTCGGCGAACAGATCTCCGCCTTCGAGGTAGCAGACTTCGTCATCCTCTTGAACCTCCGGCTTTGGATCGATGGATCCGAGCGGTCTTCTTCCTTCACCGGGGGTTCTTCGGGGACAGGCTTCATTCCTGACGGCACAGCAGCTTCGGCGGGTGAAGGCTCGGCTGCATCCTGGGTTTCCGTCTTGATCTGCTCGGGCCGATTGGGTTGCACCAGTGCTACCGCCGAATTTGACTCGCGGTGCAGGGTCAGTGTCGATATGCTGTACTGTGGGCGGTCTACCATAGGCCCGGGTGGTTTCTGATCAGGTTCATCTTCATCCTGCTGGTCCATGGTAGCTTCGTGCGAAAGGTTCGGCCACTCCGCATACCTACGCGACCCAACCGACAGGTGGGGAACAATATCTTCCGCCAGTCAGATCCCCAGTCGAGTGTCCCATTGTAGGACCTGCTTCTCACCTCCCGTTGAATACCCTCAGATACCTCGACTTGCCGAGGCCCTTCACGAAGGTGGATACCCACTTCTCTCCTCGCGTAACCCAAAGTTTCTGACGGTCTGGTCTGCTGTGATGCACAGGCGTCTCCACCGATGAAGCGGCATCCAGATTGATGTGCTCGTTGAGCGTAACAGCCCGCTGCGAGCTGTCATACAACGTACGTCTACCAGACAACTGGATCCGCACCTCATCTGGGAGACACAGGGTCCCGTCGGCTAGGTCCAGGCGGATCCTGGCCGGAACCATGAAATCCATGGCTAAGGTTGCTTCCTGTCCTGCCTGCGCACATCGTAGAAGTACACCAGCGGTCCCGCTAGCGTGATCTTGATCGTGGTACGTCCTAGTGTCGTGTACACATGTTCTCCAATTCCAACGTACTCTTGCCTCTAACTTTCGTCTATGATACATCCAACCTTACGAGCAAAGGTGGTGTCCTTAACAGAGACTTCTGCGCCTGAGTCCAAGACCAACGTGGCCTTCGTGTTGTAGATCTTGCCGATGGCCTTGGTCTGCTTGAACCACTTGCCTGGAGCGTGATACTTCCAGTATCCACGCCATTCGCCAGGCTTCATATCCCATCCGGATTCGGAACGCGACGTCTTCTTCAGGCTATGGACGACTTTGAGCTTGCCAGGCTCCGTGTCCGGAACGTGGTCTTTCCAGTAGCCGCGCATTGTGCCGTCGGACAAATCCAACTCTATCACGACATTCGATCGAGAGTACGCATCCCTCTGCATGCTTGCCATCGCAGAGGTACGCTTCCCATGGCCTTCACATGTTTTGGTGATCGGGTTTGTCGGTGCACTGACCTTCGGATTTGCTTTCCTATCAATGTATGCAAAAATACAGAATTTAGGGCGCTTGGCTCGTGCCCGATTCCAATCTGGCGAGCGTTCTAGTTTAACATCTTCTCGGCACCAGACGACAGCATCCCGCGTGTTGCGTTGGGTAGTACCACTGGCGGATTAAGTTGTAAAACTCTTCCATCGGACATTCATCTGCTTGGTGAATCTCGCCGCAGGCTCGACAGACGTGCAGGCAATCGTCGGCCAGATGTCCCTTCCTGCAACAATTCTCGCAAGTCAGGCGCTTCGAGAAGCCTAGGTCGGAGTACCTCGTGGAATTCGCAATAAGAGCACCGTTCCAAGCGCTCTTCAATCCGCGGTGGGCCAGTATCTCGATCAGAACGGTTCGTCGATCTTGGGTCATCGCTGCGGAGATGACGTTGTCATTCAGGCTTCCGGAGATCGTCAGCGGCGGCGACATAGACTTAACCTCTGACCTGCTCATCATCGGATACACTGGACCACGATCGGAATCCCGGGCCGCTGTTATCACGCGATACGCGGAGCGCACGCACGACGCGCGCGGGTTTCGAGGAAGCTTGAGGAGGCCCAGGCGGAGCTCGCTGGCGGTATTTGTTCGCTCCAACGGTGGCCTTGCCTTGGTGGGCTGTAGCTCGCTGGCGTATACGCAGAATCTCAGTGAGAGCGTCCCCATCGGCTACATGTAGCAACCTAAGCTGGTCTGCCAGGTCACGGTCGTCCAATGTCTCGATGAAGTGCTCAACACGCTCACGGAGAGCGGAAGATGGTCTAGCCTTGATCGGGAACGTTGCGCGAAGACCGATTACCGACGTACGGTGAAGATATTCGAGCGGGGCCACGTCCGGTCTGTTTCTCGCGTGGTAGTACGGCATCGCAAGGGACACACCCAGTCCACAGTATTCGACTCGGAAACCACTTTCCAATTGCTGCGAACCGATCGTCCCGGTTGCTGATACCAGTTGCGAGCCGGTCCGGTGAGAAGTCCGCCGAAAAAGATACACTTCTCGCTATCCGGAGTTTGATCGTGGGTGAACGCAGACTTGACTTTGCTGAGTCAGCCTCTCGCACGGTCTTCGTCATAACTCTTTCGGTTCCGAGATCGCCGACATCCGAACCCCGGGAAACGAGGACCATTCGTCGCTGACGCAGTCGGTGTTTCTGATGATGTCATCACAGCGCGTAGAGGCACGTCGATACTCTTGTCGTCTGGATCGTATTCACCCTGAGAATAGTGATGCGATCCCACCGATTCCATGCCTGCGTCCTGAGTTCGAAGAACCCTGGACTCTGCAGCTTCGATCCGACGGCTTGTCGTTCATTCAAGAAACATTCCATCGCAGCGTTGAAAAATGACTGCATGCGGTCAGGTCTTTGCTGATCCAGCCTTGCGGTCATTAACGCTCCATACCGCGTCAGTGCTTGTACTTCTCTGCCCTGGCCTGAAGCATGGCGGCTCCAGACGATCCACGAGTCATACTTCCTAGCTCGACCTCGATCGAGCAATTTGATCAAGCTTTCGGCATCGCTAGAGGGTACTGCGAAGAGCCGGCCGGAGGATACTCCAGTGTCTGCGATGCGCGCAGCTCAAGCCCAGTCGTCTTGTTAGCAGTGCCTACCAACGTAGCTAGCAGCTCGAACAGAGTTTGGGATGCCTTCTCAAAGGCGGCTAGGTCCAGGTCGAACAGCTCGTTCGCTTCGAACGTGCCAGCCACGATTCCGGCTTCCCTCCGCACGCGCATCAGCGCACCGACGGCGTCCAGCTGATATTTTGCTTGAACCGGAGGGGATACTGGGCCTTGGAGATCACCTTCGGCTTCGCCACATTCATCACCGGATCATCGATCAGGAACGCGTTGAGCTTTCGGTGGTAGAAGACCTTCTCCAGCTGATCTTCAGTCCTGTTTTTGACTTCACTGCCATCGCCCGCATCTGGTGCCTTCGGTCTCATCTTCGGGGACATCACTTCGACTTCTTCTTCGTCGAGGCGGCACGTGCGACAAAGGGAGTGGTTGTGGATGAAGATCCTTCGGTTTTCACCGATGGGCCTACATCCGGCGGATCACGATTCCCATGGCGACCCGCGGGGCCTCAAAGATGCCCTGGGGGGGGGGGGTCAACATACTTCCCTGTCATGGAATATGCGGAAGCTACTTGTGCCTTGCAAGGAAAATCTATCTCTCTGTTACTTTGCTTATTCTCCTACGTTTCTCTCCCTCTCCCTCTGCTCATCCTCTACGGTGGCTCCAAACCTCACGCGTTAGACAGCTCTCAGCCTCACCTTTTTGCAAACTGGCTCCTTGGATCGGAATAAATGTGGATGTACCACTATTTTTGTAACGGGGTTGCACACAATGGCTTCCTGCTTTGGGGTTCTCAACGCCAAATGCATCTCCGTGGACAAATGTCCACTTGCGTTAATCCTTATCGGTAGAAAGTGGCACCTTTCTACCAATCAGAAGCTCACGACCCTGCCGACCACTTGATTGGCGGTTCCCTTACATTTACGGTGTCAGTTTAGGAAGGAAGACCGAAGGAAATCAATAAACGGTTCTCATTTTGATCTAGAAGCCTCTAGACCAACTCTACCTCTACCGACGTAAGTGTGAAAGCCTTAAGTCGTCGACGCTTGCTCCTACACGTGCGCTCACGTGTAAGTCGCAGTAGTGAGCCAAGTAGGCCCACTACAAATTTGGTACTGGTCGATCTTGGCTGGATCTGTACCGAAATGATTACATCCTGATCCTCGAGATCGGACTCTGGAGATCGGCCCTGTAGATCGGATCCTGTATCTAAATAATTACGACAGATCAGGCTCAGACTCAGATCTGATTCCCCCGTCCTTTCAACATTTCCACCACCCGTTCAGAATTACATTCGCTTCACCACACAATCAGGATGACAAACAGTCTATTCCCAATTATCGTTGACGACGAAGACCTACCAAGCTTGCAGACAACTAAGACACCCACAACATTCAAGACGAAGACCTGAACCCACACCATGAAGAGGACCATACAAGAGACGTCACTGCTGGATGCCCAGGATCGGCAGTACGACATCAAATGATGTGTGTGTGTGCCTAAATTACAGGCCATGAACAACCCAGCATACTCAAGACAAGTGTTCAAGACCACAACAATGGTATCGAAGTCAAGGCAAGAAGAGCAGAAAATATCAGAGCCCGCAAGACTATAAAGACTTGAATAGAGTTCAACTTGCCGTGGAGGAGTTAAGCGACGACAAGCTGCCTAAAGTTAACGCACGGAGGGGACCCGAGCTGAGGACGTCCAAGGACATACCAGCGCGACACGTGTGACTCTCAAGAGTTTTAAATCTGGTCGTCGGGTGACGCGTTCGTGCGTTCGGCTGCTCCATATCTAAGTTGTCAGGTACGTTTACTGTATGCCCCTTATCATATTATCCCTGTGATCTTAGGAGATCAGTTAGCGATCGCCCCTTGGATTCAATTGCAGATTGCCATGAGAATCGGGAGTGTATTTGGTTTTATATACTGTTTCCCTCATTGAGGGTGCTGCGCGTGAGAAAGAGTTCATTCTGGATTGAACGGTATCCTGAGTGGTCAGCACTAAGTTAGACCGGCGAAGAGACCCACCATTCAAGGGTCCGCAAGAATAGGAACGGCTGCATATTCATGTCGATATTGAACTCTATATTTGCATTTACGGTTATCGGAGGAAACAATCTTTTACGTGGTCTGCTAGCCTTGTCCAGCTGGGACTAGTGCCCGATTAATAGTTGTCGGTGAGCACGTAGCACTGTTGCACGTTCAATCGATAAAAAGCAACTCAACTAGTGGTATCCAGTCCCGCCAAAGACAAACGAACCAAAGAGGATAACACAAGGCCACACGTCATTCTGAGTGGTTCCCATTCAGAATATCCCAAACCAGAAAGTCCACCATCTTGAGTGACCCATCTTGACCCTGGGCTGCTCAATACACCTCCTGGACGGTAAAAGGTTCGCCGCCTTCGTCACAAAGTCCTGGTTAACCCTCTTGTGGTATAGGACCCGTTTACGTTTTTCAACTAAGTACGAGGATATATTCATGTACAGGGAGTATTTTGCCTCTTTTCGCAGTAAAGACGATCAACCGTGTGGAAATATATATATTTTGAAACATACTGCATGAAAGCTAAAATTAAAATTTTGAATTCACTATTACAGTATTATATGCAGCCTACCGCTAATCGTCTTGATCTTACTATATTCAACGTACTAATTACGAAATTTCGATTTAAATAGTTCTAGCTGATTGAAACTAGACAAGTTATTGCTGGCTTGAAAAATATCGGTATTTTAAATAATATTTTGTAAGGATAAATATTGAGCAAGATATTACAAAACAAAAAATGGAATTTGTACAATTCCATACTAATTTTCTTCAGAAATAATAATTCCTAATACAAATATGTATACCAGACGAACTATGAATGTTGGAAAATTGTAAATTAGTCGGGGTCAGACTAAATTCTAAACTCGGACTCATAACCGTAATCATTATACAAAAATTCCATTAGGTGGTGTCTTTGGTACCAATCAGTTAAAATTGGCAATGATTCAGGCATCTATTGGCTGGATAATGGCACTGTAGGCAGGCCAGGTAATTATTTACCTTTACAAAGCGATATATGTGGTCGTATCATTTATACAAAGGTATTAAGAGAGCACGATGTCGGAAGCGAGAGTGCTTTTGTATACCCACCAAAACCTGGTTTGTGATGACCGCTTCCCAAAAACATAGAAAACGTATCTGTGTTGTGAGTTCTAGCGTCATCATGACGGGTCAACCCTCCCACATTCCCAAATCCCTAGCCTCCTTTACCATAGCAAGTCGATCTCATTGTTGGATTTGCTGCGTCCTCCTCACCAGATGATTCCCCCCCGCCCCCATCCCAAACAACCAACCCAACACCTCTTCAAGAAACCCATGAAAACGATGACAAGGACAAGGGTGGTTTCAAGGATGTCATTGTGGGTTTCGAGAAGTCCGTCATTGGTATCAAGGTTGTCAGTGTTGGTAATTGTGAGAATCTATTGATTGCACTTCAAGAAAAAATTGCGGAGAAAACCGGTGAGGACATCGAATTATTCATCAAGGAAAATGGAGTTTGTTTCATGCAAAGCCGACCGCAATTCACCGAGGTTGCGGCTTAGGTGTTCGACAAACGTATTTTTATGGTGGTTTTGTTGTTTTCGCTGCCGTTGCTGTTCTGTTGGTGGTGAATGGATCACGGCGAGACAGCTCAAGACTGGCCCACAGCCAGGTTGGTTGGATGTTTCGATTGAAGCACACACCAAGATCAGTGTGCTTGACTTCCCCGACGAAGGCCAAGTTGTGGCTGACGAAGTCCATCTATATGCGACCGTCAGTGATTTGTCTGCTCGTGTCAAGAAGAGCATCCAATTGATGCTTGCCAACGGAGAGCACTACGACAAACTCAAGGCGGCTAAAGGTTCGTTGCCAAGACAAATGTTATGTTTTTATTGCTAATCATATTGCTGTTTTTGGTTTTGATAGCTGCGGCCAAGTGGATTGCGTTACCAAGTTGGTTTTTTGCTGCGATGGCTTTGTTACTTGGTGCTTACCTGTACATGCACGACGAAAATCTCCTCCGGAGTAACAATGTGCCAGTGGATGGTAGTATTCACCAAGACATGGACACGGGAATTACCAAGATCCTGGTTGATGTCGTTCGTTTTTCACTGTGGACATGCAGGGCTCTCGCCGGTGTTTTGATGAAGCTGAAGGACTATTTGTCCTTGAAGAGCGAGGACAACTCGCTTCCCCTGAGTTACGGCACTTTTGAATTGAATCCATAAAGGTGGTGCTGGTGCTGCATCTTATCGTGTCTGACTTCAATGCTTACATGTGGAGAGGACATCTAGCTCAGATAATTCAATAAAGTCAATTCTTTGCCAACTCTCAGCTTTGATGATTCATTAGATCTCGGATTTATAATCTGTCATAAGCAAGTTTAAGCAATGCGGTCGTCCAACCAGGAAACACCATCCAGTCCAACGTCTCCAAACCCACTTGTAATGTGCGTAGGTGCCAGGGTAACTTGTTCGCTACACTCATCGTGAAATATGTTGTCGACAGCTAAGAGGTCATCCAGACAACCACGGAGGAGATTCGCCACGACACCATCTCTGTACTACTCAGGAAGCTACGAAGGTGAGAGATTCAGGTGCACGATCAAACACTTGTCCACTGACCCGCGTGGTCCGCATCTCGCCCTTCGTCTTCGTCAATGGCAGTCGAACTTGCAACGGTTCCGTACGGCCTCTCTATCTTCAAGAATGGCGAATCACCAAGAACTTCGAAAGGTGGTTGATACATTTCGTCTTCGCTGTCATCAACCGATTCCACTTTCCTCACATACTTGAATGGGCAAGACAGTCAAATATTACGACTCAAGCATACGACTTTCATTCGCGTGCACATAGTCAACTCTCCTTCCATATCGTCTAGATCCACAAGATAAACTGCCACTAAGGGCCGTTCTTAACCGGGATCGCGGTCCCAGGGTTTCGGTATTCTCATTGGGATCGCGATTCGGTCGTTCTTAACCGGATCGCAATCCCGGGTGTGTGCTTCCTTTCAAAAACAATCTAATAATTTTTTTTGAAATCTTATAACCTTGCGTCTCTGTGCTGTACGCGTCCAACAGGGACGTTTAAAATATCGCTCCAATGCATGTGTGCTGCTAACGGGCTCTCGAATACCCGTAGTACGCAAAACTATTTTTTTGTCGTTGCCGTCTGTCTTGGTGAGGATTCCAGGCCACCTTGCGATCCCGCGACCCAACATCGGTCGCGATCCCAAACTCGGATCGCATGGATTGTATAATCACGAAATTTCACATTACACCAACCAATCACAGCGTGAGTTTGGGATCGCGATCCCGGTTAAGAACGGCCCTAAACCATCTTTTACGATGAAATCCATTGTGGCCAACTGCTGCGCCAATGCCGTCTTGACCGATAACTTCAAGTTCTTTTTCTTTGGCTTTCGTAGCACACCCGGAGTACCATACACCGTAGTACCAGAAGCCACAACTTAGACGAAACCATACAAACAACAACACACACAGTTCAACTCTTGGGCAATTTGCCTATCGTCGATCCTATTCGGCCAGCAGAAGCAGGAATTTTGCAACTTGTCAAGTCTTCAACTCCATCATGACAGTGCCAGCACAGTCATAACGTGCCTTTTATTGCATGTTCAGCAAAACAGCTATCAGCAAGACGCACAGGCAATCGTTTGTCGGAGTTCCTCGAGATCACACGGTCTTTCGTCGCAACGCCACAGCTCTCATGCCCGAGAAGGCAGAAGCGCACCACTTCCACATCGCTATCAGGGATCCACCAACCCCGAAGGTCAGACCTTGTAGCACACAGCTCGTCGTACAAGCTGACACTGCACAAACCGTTAGCAGGACTATTTTTTTATTTCACACTCTGTCGCTAACGGCGTCTTACCTGGCGACACATCATTACCCCATGCGAGACGCTCGCGATATCGACTCTTAATGTATTCAGGGTAGTCGACTATAATACAAAGTCGTTCGGCACGGTAAGGTCCCTGATCAGGAAAATTAAACTCTTTCAGTTGACGTTGTGGGTCCATCTTGTTGTTTTCGTTCATGGTCGCCTTTATCATTTCAGGCAGTTCACCTTGCTCCAGTCGCATAACATCAGGCTCCCACCACCAAGGCCATTGGCCGTCCTTCTTCGCAAGGTAGAACGTGATTTCATCGATGGAGCAGCAAAAGGTTTTGCGCCAGTCTCGCATTTGTGCTTTCAGGTCGTCAACCGTCTTGTCTTGGTCCATAGGCATATAACGAGAATCTCTCGCATTTACCACCACACACCATATATATATCATTCTTGAGTAACTGAAGTGTAAGGCCAAAACGACAATGGTTCTTCATTTTCTGATGCCGATTTAGTGACAGCTTAAGACCTGCCAACTCCCGACTTGAACTTTCGTTTCTAGGATTTCTCCTCGTCCACCAGCAACTCCAACTGCGTAACGATGTAATTCATCGTGGCATCCAACTACTCTGATGAGCCATTCCAATTGTGACTTGACACAACCCAAACAGCATCAGTAACAACTCGATCGCGAGCACGCACAAACTCAAAGTGAGCGTGCGATGCGTTGAAAACATGTAAACGACCATGGCCATACTCCTGCTGCCTTGAACGACTCCAATTGGCCTGCAAGTAGGAAATATCGTCCAGCTCTGCACCGCCAGACCCGATCATAATGTGCGTAGGTGCCAGAGTACGCCCACTTTGCTCTCTACACTCATCGTGGAATACAGCACATGTCCGTTCGTATGCATGGTAGTGTCCAGAAAAGACGAAATCAACGTTGTTTGCAGCTAGTAGGTCCTCCAGACAATTACGGAGGAGATTCGTCACAGCATGATCACCTTCATAGCTTTCAGAGCAGTACATAGGACGATGGAGATGCGCGATCAACCACGGCGTTAGTTTCCGGTCGACGTTGTCACGGAATTCACGCTCAAGCCACTCCCGCATCGCACCACCAGGTGTACAGCGATGCTCGCTACTGAGCACAACATGGTGAGTCAATCCCACACGAAAACTGTACCAGAACGGTGGGTTCGCGGTGGCATCCATGGCTTCAGGCATGTGAAAGCGACGAGCATAGGGAACTCCACATTCTCCATGAGAATCATTGCGAAAGTTGGCGCCTTCGGGGTGCCATCCATTGAAGAGCGCCGCCTCACTTCCTGACAGATCGTGGCCTTCACCATTCATGATGTAGTCGTATTCATGATTTCCAATTCCTACCATGTAAGGCAGTCGTGAAGCCACCGACTGTACAATAGCACCGTACTGATCCCAAAGATACGTGCTGCCTTTTGCATACGATATATCACCAATGTGGATCAAAGCAGCGTATTCAGGAGTGTCATCACTTGCATCGTCTCGTGAAGCTTCGTCAAAATCCTGTCGAATCCGTTCCATAACAGTGCGCTTGTCTCCCCACTCCGCAAGTCTCGAGACCATGTCCAGCGCCGTGAAGTGTCGCTCAGGATTCCTGTCGTCAAAGTCAAGCTCGTCGATAGGTTTCTGCAGCACAATAGTACCTAGATCTCCAAATACAAAGAATCCTTGCGGTCTCTGACTTTTGCCATCTCCCAGAGCTACAGGAAACGTGAACTCCAGCACCTGACTCGACACACCCGTCGCACTGCCCACTTGGTAGATATACTTCTCACCCGGTATCAACTCCGTCATCACTGCATCATGGAGATATCCTGGGTGGCGAAAGTACACCGACGACCGCGTCGTAGCAGGTGCATCGCACATATCAAGAGCATCGTAGGTCTCCGTCGTCGCTTCCGCCCGACGCTCTAACATTTTCGACGACGTTGTCCCAAATTTCACACTAGGACCAAACACTTGTCCACTAACCCACGTGACTCTCATCTCGCCCTTCTTCCCCGTTAATGCTAGTCGAACTTGCAACGGTTCCGTATGGCCTCTCTCCATCTCCACGAATGGTGATTCACCGAGAATTTTAAAAGTTGGTAGATCAAATTCATCAATTGACTTCACTTTTCTCAGATATTTGATCTGGTACGACGCCCGCATATTAACCAATGGACCAAACACGATCGAGTGGATCCCCGACTCAAGTACACGACTTTCATTTGCGTACACATAATCCACAAAGTCTGAAAGGGGGTCTCCTTCCAAGGCGTTGGGTTCTTCCGAGTCCACAAGATAAACTGCCACTAAATCATCATTCACAATGGAATCCATTGCGAAATTCACTTCAACCCTGGCCAAATGCTGCGTCAATGTCGTATTGACCGACAACTTCAAGTTTGGGTTTTGGGTTTTATTCCACGGTACAAATGAACAAATTGTATTTGTACCAAAACATTCGTGTCGCTCCTGATGCGCCATCCACGCCCCTCCCCGATGCCAGCGGTAGAACCAACGGTAGTAATCAGTTGAGAACAGTTCCCCGTTGAAGGAAGACGAATTGCTGCTCGACAACAGCGCCAAGAGCAGCAACACTATCGATACGGTCGCCCAACTTTGCATTATGGCTACAAATTCGATTGTGTAGAATGTAGCCATCATTTTAATGTTTGAGGATGCTTCTGATTGGATAAAATTGATTTCAATTATCTGATTGGCCGTTGATGCGGTTGGTGCCGCTTTGTGAGCATTATCGGAGCTGAATCATGGCTACCTCGTCGCCAGCCGCCGCAATGTCTTCCGAGACGCCGCGCCTGCCCTACGTCATCTATGAGGGCGACACAGTCATTTGCCAGACGAGCGACGGCCGTATGTTCTTCCAGGCCGTCACCAAGGACGAGTGCGTCATGGCTACATTGCACATTAACTGCCAACCATTTACGTCCATCGCTAATTTTACATTGTTTACTCCATCAGGTCCATTCGTGTCGGCAAAAAGGTGGCGAGCTTGAAGCCGGTGATTGGCTCCTTCTACGGGTAAAATAATATGTCATTTATCTCTATTAGATTGGAAGTTGATATTTATTTATTATTATTGTGCACAGTGCCATCTTTGAAGAGCAGAACAAGAAGCTGGTTAAAGTGACGGGTGGATTGTTCCCGGACCCGGTGGCTCCTGGTAAAATATTGCTGTCATTGAGAGTTTTGTGTGTTTAGCTAACATTATTAACTTTTTTGTAGAAACGGGTGAAGGTTTTGTGCCGGACGGAGACAACCGCCACTATGCAGACACCAACTCAGCCCAGACGTTGAAGCAGACTGACATTGGTGAGATGCGTGAGAATGGTGCATCTGGTCAAGAAATTATCCAGAAATTGGTGGAAAATAGTTCAACGTGGGAAACCAAGACCGAGTTTTCCAAGCAAAAGTACCTCAAGAAGAAGCAGCAGAAATATATGCCTCGAGTGCGTTTCCTGCGCTGCACGGCCGAGTCACTATGCCGTACATACCGACTGAAGAACCCGGCCAAGATCTGCAACCTGCGTGAGGACTCGTTGGGACAGATGTTGGTGTACGGCAACATTTTCGCCGGCGGACAGGTGCTGGTGGTGGACACGTGCATGGGTGTGGTAGCGGGTGCAATTGCCGAACGCCAGGGAGGATCAGGACGCATTATCTGCCCGTACGACGGCCAACAGCCTGCTGCGGACATCCTGCGTCGATTCAACTTCGGTACGGTTTGCGTTGTTAGATGATTTCGGCATCACGTTCTAAGGTCTTACTGATTGTATTGTTTGCTACAGATAAGCGCACACTTGAGTCGATCCACTACATGCCGTTCAAGGAAGTGCGGATGCTTGAGATGGTACGTTGCACCCTGGCTGTTTAGTATCCATGAACACTGGAATTCATTGCTATCTTACTACATACAGAAAGAGGAAGACGTGGTAGAGGCCCCTAAGGTAGCTAGGGACGGCTTGACGTCGGAGGAGCGTGAAAGACTTGATGCGGAACGGGCGAAGAACTTCACGCCTGAGCAGCAGAAGCGCTATGCTGAGAAGAAGGCTCGCCGCGAACAAACCAAGATTTACCGCCAAAAGCCGTCGACAGTTCGTGAGTGGGTTCGTGAGAAGTCCGACAGTCTCGTAATAGCTGCGAATTACGACCCGGAGGAAATATTGATGGCGTTGCTGCCATACCTCGGTCGATCGAAACCATTTGTGGTCTACTCCGAGTTCCTCGAGGTGAGCATGATTTGTGGTTCTAGGCACCATGAAGGTGAATGCTAACTTGCGTTTTGCTGTTGTACTTCAGCCATTGACTCGGTCGTTTGCCACGCTCCAGAAGATGGAGGCCATCATTGACCTCCATCTGAACGAGACTTGGACACGCGAGAACCAGGTGCTGCCTGGCCGAACTCACCCAGAGATGAACATGAGCGCATGCAGTGGTTATTTGCTCTCGGGAATCAAGATCCTTGACATTCTACCGCTTGGAGCCACGCCAAGTGTCTCCACAGACGAGAATGAAAGGACGGAGACAGAATCCGATCGCTCTCCGGTCAAGAAGAAGCTCAAGACCGAGTCCAGCTAGAACTCAACCGTGACCTGCAAAGAGATACAACGGCAAGTGGACCTGCCAATGCAGGTTGGTTGGTTTTCTATCAGTTAAAAAAATTGCGTTTGAGACGAGGTTTAAGACGTCTTTTATTCTTAGCCACAGGTTTCAAACCATTTGAGCTTGTCAACGTTGAAGTTTTAATTTTTTAAAGTTATTGTAATAAACGGCTGCTTTGCCTATCTAGATTGTAAATCGATCGATTTGTACGCCGATTTACGAGCCAGAGATTTTTGGATTTGATTGGCTCACCCAGAATAGCACTGAGTTACCCTGGTAAATATCCCGATTTGGTCTGATCTATTTATAATAGGGGTTACATTTAGACGGAAGCAACGCAGAATGCCCACTTTGAAATCGGCATTCGGCTTTTCGCAGCGCTACCAGCATTGCATAGCGCTATGCCTACTCCTGTACGCGTGGCGGTCAAGATTGACAAGATTTCTAGCACTAGTCGAACAAATGTTGCAGTAGAAGAACCAGTATTCACTTTCGACGAGCGTGTCCATGGATACATAGACTTCTGTAAGAAGGTCGAAGACCGGGTTGCTGCAGGTCTTCGTAGTACGGCAAAAAACTATACGGTCAGATCCAACTGTCTACATCAAGCTAAGTCAGTCTGCTCGTCAACGAGACTGGGTTGCAGTAACGGAAGATAGTGTTGAGAACTTGGTGGCCTCTGCTTATTCTAACTACCAACGGCGCACAAAGGACTGTGGTCCACTTGAAATTGAAGTGTTTGTATTTGCAACCAGAAAGCAAAGGAACAACTTAACTGGCACTCGTCGTGCGACTGCTCCGCGCATACAAGAGGCAGCGCGGACAATCGACAGCTTCCTGGATGAGCGCTCAGACTTTGAAGTTGGTGAGATCGCCAGAACTCACTGGTCCATTTCGCACGCTCGGCAACCGGAGGGGGCCCAACTCACAGTTCCCGACACGGCAACATTCGCCCAAGCGCAACACCTAGACGCGATGCGTAGCCAAGAGGATGTCCAAGAAGAAAGCTCATACCAAGATATTGCCGTTCGTCTGAACCGTTCTCAAGAGATGCCACTGATGATCAACGTCCCTGAGCTGCGTCGCGTGTTAGGCCTTCCAAACCACAATCTACTCGCGCGTGGAGTGTTTGCGTCCTTCGTGCAGCGGCCGAACCAGAAGAAGACGTGTCAGACGATGAACACAAAAGCGACTAAGCTATCAAGAGAGTCTATTTTTTTCATTAAGAATCAATACAGAACACACCAAATTACCCTCGCTACGCTCGGCGAAATCGGTCCTCCCACCTACCCACCCCTCCTCCGCTCCGCCTCCCCCAGTTTACTCCGTTGTGAACACCGCTAAATTGACGCCGCTCGCAGCATATCAGCAGTGTCGGAACAGGTTCACACCGTGATCATCACATGCCAAGCATCGGCGCATTGCCACCTTCAGCACCAGCTCAGGATACGTAGAAAACACCAGGTTGGCGTGCCGAATCAGCCACTGCTTCAACCTTCCGAACATCACCTCAATGGGTTCAGATGGGGGCAGTACGGAGGCAGGTACAACAAAATAGCCCCGCAGCGATGAACCACCTCTTCCAGCTCCTTGTACATGTGGATGCGAGCATTGTCGAGTACGACGATGGACCTCGGCAAAGGCCACGGGTTCAGGTGTCGGACTATTTGTTGGACAAATGCTCGGTGAAAACTCTTCCTCGAAAACGTACCGCGCGTTGTCTCCCACGCTACAAATCCGTTCACGTCACTAGAGACACGACTTCCTCGCTTGAAGGGCACACGTACAACAGCCTTCTCACCACGCTTGGACAACGCATACCGCCTCATCGAGTCGAGGCCGTTCTTTGATGTCTCGTCCAGGAAAATTAGCTGCTCTGGATAGCTGTAGAACGACCGGAGCTTCGCGAGATACGTGTCCACTTCGAACGGCAGCGCCTCCCTTGCTCGTCTCTCCAGCACCTTGCGAGACAGCTTGAGCTCGAACCGAAGTAGGCGTAGAAGACACGTTACTGACAAGCCCTTCTCCTGTTCTGGAAACCGCCGCTTGATCTCCTCTAATAGCTCCTCCACATAGAAGCATGGGTGCTCCTTTACGTACGTTTCCACATATGCCACCACTGTTGGTAAGAACACAGGACGAGACGCGCGCTTCTCGACTAAAACATGGCCGGTCTCCTTGAACTGCGCGTACCATCGCCATACCACGCAACCTGACACTGCTAACACGCGATCCACTACCTCACACGGAACCGAGTACACGTAGTGTGGCGCGCTGTCACGCCACATGTAGTCTGCTGAGTACATGAACGATCAGTGAGATGTTGTCGGCCTGCCAAAACAGTGAATAGCTAAATGACGGCCACTCACTCTTAAACCTTGATTTGTTTTCTGAACCCTTATTTATAATCCGATTTCCAAATCTCGATCACTATCGTTTATTTAGCTCTTGTACTGCATTTAGGGGTTACCGTTGGCGGACATTCTGCCCGGTTATTACAATAAGATAAGGAAGCGAAAACGATGATTGTAACGATCATATACATAAAAAAAAATGATGTTGCACCCAAAACCGATCATATACATCCAAATACGACCATATTCATTCAAAAACCGATCATATACGTTGGTCTTGAGCCATACGTAGCAAACCCATAAAAGACCGAGATTTACGTTGCGAATATTTATTCGGGTTGAATCGCGAAATTTTGAAAAAATCATTCCATACCTGCCAACGAAAATACACACGAATGACCTGTCTCTTTTGTCGACCTGATCTTGTTGTATGGGAATACATGTAGGGGGGATGCATCCCCGACTCGACTTTATTGTGCTGCAAAACTCTATTTACTCGTTTATCCAGCATGAACGCGTATCGAATCTTTCATAGTTCTCTCTTCTTATCTAGAGGTCGGCGCTGTCGTATGCCAGATTTTCTGGACTCGCCGCTCTTGATGCCACGAAAGCATTTTCACTTATCAAGTGATGTATTTTTAAAATTTAAAAATACAAAAAGAAGCACTTCAGTATTAATAGTCAAGTACCCGCAGTTCCGCAGTGATATTTTTTAGTTGATATCAACGCAACCCCTTGTGCCTATTCTGATACTTCTAAAGTACATTTTTTATTAGACTAAAAGGGTTAACCCCAAACACGGACTGGGAGACGCTATTAGCGTCACGGAGCGCCGGAGTTTTAACCGACAACTTACAGGACGGAAGCCAAACTTTATCGATTATCGATAAGGCGTATCCGCCAGCGATACCAGGACGCTATAGTTTAAATAAACACAAATAGAGGACCTCTGAACCACCCCGGAGTTCGTCGCTGATTGAGCAGAGAGCATTCATGGAAACATGTGCAAGTTGACAATTGATAGAGTTGTGTTTTATCATAATGGCGGGCAAATCGCGTGCAGAAGTGGACTCGAAATTAGTCGTCTTTTTTATTTCCTGGGGCACATTGCTTAGCTAAGCTATGTCGTAGTGTAGATCGTAGACACCTCAAATATTTTTTGTTAGACAGCCGTAGTATCTGCGCTGGAGGATGACAGCTACACGCATCAAACCTGCTTCCGTTTACCTAGTAAAGTAGGTATATATGACACTTGAGCTGGGAGGGGGATGGGAAAACTCACTCATGTGGAGGAGTTCGTAGTTTGCGGTGGTCGAAGCATCCTCGATTGTCTCTGCAATTGTTTCTGTTCGGCGCTGGGCGACCGTAGCTCATGCTGACTTGTGCTTGAGCTGCACAAATCGCAACGACGAGAGGACTTGGAGAACCTTCATGACTGTGCGGGTTTAAGAGGAAATGGCCGTAATCTTGAAGTGAAACGAGGTGAAAGGACTTGAGCGGTTTAGCGAAAAAGTTGGACTGAAGTTCCGAAACCTTCTCATACTGTATGTGCAACGAATCATCTGATCTTACATGCACGCATTGGTAACGAAGTTTCTTGTCCGATTATACTTTTGTATGCAGTGCTGATTGTGAGTTGTATGGATCTCAGTGAGATCATCTCACAAGATTCGAGGAATTTCCATAATCCACTGTACTGGATTTTACCAAACGATAAAATTAAATCGACTGGGCCAAGCTGTTTGCAACACAAATTCATTAAGTTCGCAGCAATTAAAAAACAAAGTACACATAAGCTTAGACGTCTATCTACAGTACATGTACCGGTATAATAGTTCTGATGGTTATAATTCACATCTTCGCTCAGTTGCATTTTACTTTATTTACATGATTGGACTCGTCTGAGTGTCAGTGAAAACATGTTTGATCTGGCTAAGCCGATTGACTCACTCATTCGTTATGCAGTATCTAGGTCCATCTCCACCTTGGACAGAGCCTCAATTCGGAGTGTAGGCGAACGAAGCTTGTAGTCGATGTGAGTAGGAGGAAGTAGCTTTGAAAGTGATTGAGATTGAATCGGGAAATTCTGCCAAGATTGAACTCTTCTCCTATGTCCTAATAACAATCTCGTAAAGTTTCAGCTTCTAACTCCTTCATGGGAACTCACGCATACAAAAAGTAAACCAGTATGCAGTTGCAGATCCCAAGCTAAAGGCAACTTCAACTTACCCTTCCCTCGGCCTCAGAACCGCCGAATCTTGGAGGTCAACCAATCGGATCGCAGTATTCCCGCTAGGTTCAACACCACCACAGCGGCACGACAGTGTTGGCGATCGCAACAACCAGACTGCGAAGTGTACAATCGCAACATGATCTACTCGCGGCATTGCTGTAGTCGTTCCTATTTTCACAAACGCATCGTCAAAGTATGTTGGTGGTACAGCGACCACAGCAAGCAGCACTGCTCGACAGTCACTCACAGCAAACGTCACCACCACAACACTAGTGGACTGTCAAGGTCGCATTGGGTGGCAGGTCCTGATCGCACAGAACTCGTCACGCTTACGATTACTGTGCACCTAGCACAATGACCGCCATTACGATACCCATGTGAACGGCATCTGCGTTAGTTCCAGACGTAGTAGCTCATAATCTTGTAGAAATAGAACAGTGTTAAAAGGCCTCGTGCGCCATAGATACCGGGAGGGGTGGGATCTCGAATCGACCGGGCTAGATCCACCCATGTTGATACGATGGCTGGCTTGGCCTATGCGTTGCGAGTCGTCGTTGGCGCGGCTGAGTGGCTCCGCACTTAGAAGTTCCGAGTCGGAACAAAGCGGACTTCAGTCTCCTCGCACACGCGACGGGGGATGGTAGAAGTTCCAAGTTATACTTCGAAGTATCTACAGGCAAAACGACATGTCCGATAACTAGTTATTCAAGAAATGCTTGGATGGCACCACTTACAGCCAAAATTTAAGTTCTCATCCTAAAGTATAAAAATTGCATAATAGATTGTGTGCACTTCGATTCTTTAGTGTTAATCGGCCTTCTATTTTGGAATAATTGCGTGTAGTTTGATTCTGCATCATAGACTGAGCAGGTGAAGTGCCCGCAGTGATTTTAGTATTGGTACTTAACACTGCTTTAATTGCTTCTTGAAGTCGCTGGTCGGCTTTTTATTTTGTACATAGCCCAAGCTCCCGAAAATAGCTCAGGAGTAATTGCTTTGTCAACAAACCTTTCTCACAAACCTCTCCCGTGGTGCCCATTTTTTTCGGATTGGGCGGCTCTCAATCGTACTAACTGAAGTTGTTCACTCTTGTCAAAGTATTTTCCGATCAGTGGGGTGGAGCAGGCACGGCATTTACGCAGTAGAGTCGTCCATGAACCAACCACATGGAAGTAATCCCTAGTAAAACTTGCACCCCGGGCATCAAAACTAGATGCGATGCTTAGGCTCGGAGGACAGTGTAGATCGGTAGTGAAAAGTGGCTGATATGAACGGCGCTGGGGCGGCGCTCGGGTAGTTTTGCGTATCACTTTTAGCCAAAATTGTTTTATCTCGTCAAAATTGATATTCTTTTTCTATCAGTTTAGGAAGATTTCTTTTTTATCAGTGTGTGTGGGACACATTATGAGCGATATTCCAGCAACCATCAGCCACTGTATGTACACAATTGTTTACTTAGTATGTGCAGTTAGCCATATTCGGTGAACTATCGACTCAAGAGACATTCGCCAATTAAAGCAGGGGGGGGGCGGAGGGGGGCACCCGGCCGCTGTTGTTCAGCTAGCTAAAGCTGTCCTCACAGTATAATACTGAGAGTATGGGTGAAAAGGATGAAATTCCTATGTCGTGAAAAATTCGTAGGATATTACATGTATGCCTAACCGATGCTGAACTCGACGGTCGTCCGAAAGATAACGCGCAAGGCCACTCGAAAAACGGAAGTTTTGGATTTTTGCATGCTCTTGGTATGAAGTACTTTAAGTACAAACTGGTTACTTAAAAGTAACCAGTTTGTTCGTCATCTTAAAAAAAAGATTGTGCACAGTTACGGTTAGTGTGGCACCTAAAAAAAATTCTCGATTCGAATTCTGTTGTTTGCGATGACCCCGGTCGTCGCCATACGTTTCGTTTCAATTGTACTGTCGTGCATGTACTTGTAGTGAAGTAAGCAACTCTCTACAGTCACCCCCCCTTAATTGAGCCTCTATAAGTGATTATGTGATCCTTATCTGTCTACCAACCTTCGTATGCAAACGGGACTATATGAGTTTCACTATACCGAGTTCTCTAACTGACCAAAACCCTCTTTATTCTCTAAATGGATGCCGGGATGGCCAGCTGGACTCCCTATATGGACGTGTCACAGTCTCTATAAATGATGATGTTACCTTCAATTCCCACAATTCCCACCCTCATTTCCGCGTACTGAAGCACTTTAGATCCTACATAGCACCCTAAGAGAGCATCATCGACTCAATCCTGTTTAAGTTTCACGATATCTCTTCTTGGCATCTAGCTATTATTGTCAGTGATTTAGAACTACAGTCAGCACGCTGCATTCTTCTGGAAATTACTACCAGCCCGACGATATCTACATGTAATACATGTTCAATATTGATGTGAGTGCTCTTTTCAATCTATTTATCGTTGGTTTGATAGAGTCTGGATGAGTTTTAAAGTCAACCAGACTTAACAGCAATATGTAAAGTGTAAAGAACGGACAATGTAGCATTTATTTAATGTATATCTGACCAATTCCTTAACTGAAAGAGCCTCTTGGCCAAGTCAAATGGGGTGTCGTATATAGAGGTGTGACTGTAACGATGTTTCTTTTCCGATTATGCTTTGCTGATGGTGAGTTTCACGAAAAATACAGTACGTGTAACATTTATGTAACGTTAGTACAGTAACACCTCTATATCCGACACCCCATTTGACTTGGCCAAGAGGCTCTTTCAGTTAAGGAATTGGTCAGATATACATTAAATAAATGCTACATTGTCCGTTCTTTACACTTTACATATTGTTGTTAACCCCTTCAAACCGGGAGCCTGCATAATGCATTTTAAGCAAAATGCTTATCCTGCATTATGCAGGTTAAGACCTATAATGACTTGGCTTTTGTATACCAAAATTTTCTGCAAATCCTCGTCAATACAAACGTCAAGATAAAAATAACCCCAGGTGCGTCGACGCTTTGTGCACTTTGGGTCGCAGCAGGTACATATGACGAGCGACGAGACAAGGGAAGTTTTTCAAAAATAGGGTATAAAAAATTACAGGTTTGTGTGGATTACATAGATACCTCATTACTTTATAAAGGTGATTTTTCTCGCCCTCTCAGACACCACTCAATCGAGAATCTGCGCGCCGGGGAGAGAAGTCGAAAGAATCGCCAGTTATGGTCGCCGTGCGCGGCAAGTACGTCAGTACTGACCGTATTCCGTTCGGCTTTGCGTGGAGGGAGCTGAAGAAATTGGGATGGACTGCTGTGCGACCGTGAGCGTGTGACTTGGATCCGACGTGGAAGTATGTGAGGCCAGGCGCGGACACCAACGGCACGAAAGGCGTCGACTAATTCCAGGGCGAGGAAGAGCTACTCGAGTACTACACGCAAGGTACTGTTTGTATTGCTGGCTTACTCAGTACAAGGCTAATCGATGTGACTTTCACTGTATTGGATTTGTCGCTTCGAAGGCCCCTGCAGCGACCACTACGACTCAAATGCCGGTCCCAGTCGCAAGTTCGGCTGCTGCTGCTGGTCCTGCACCAGCCCAGCGCCTCCAGCGCTTGACACTCCGCCCCAGCCGACCCCTGCGACGACACCAGCACCTGCTGTTCAACCAGGATCCCGTGCGGCTGCGAAGAAAGCTCGGAAACCGCGTAAGACTCGTGCCGCGAAGCCGAAGCGTACGGCTCACCGTCAGCGTAAGTTGATCCTGTATATGCACGCTATCATATTCAGTCTAACATGAGCTTATGGGGTATATGCGTTCTTCAGCAAGCGTTGGGTCCGGTTCTGGTGAAGACGAGGCTTCACTATCTGACAGTAAGCCACATGCATATGCTGGATATGCAAACATGTATATGCAGTCTAACATAACCTTGTTCCATGCAGACACGTTGCCTGACTTGGATGAAGACAAGGCTCCTATCCCGTCGAGTGCTGTTCCTCAACCGCTTATTCTTCATGGGCCACATGGCGGAGAAGACACTGCTGATTCTATGGACGATGAGTCTTCTGTTGTTGAGTCGGTCGAAGACGATGAAGGACCAGGTACATCTGCATATGCAGTTTATGGTATCGTGTATTATTCACGCTAACGTGTTATCTTGCATATATGCTATAGATGTACTTGCGGACTCAGCAGACAACCTGAACAACGGCGATCCTGGCCAGAATGCAACTGAATACGGTGTACTCGACTCTGGAGACGAAGCTGCAATGGATGACATGGTTACTGACACGGAATCCGACTGTGTCGACTGGGTGTCTGATGTGAGCGCCGAGGATGGCTCTGACGTCGATCTCGAGCAGGACGCAATGGATCTTGACATGGCAAAGGAGTTCGTTGACCAGTTTGGGGGATCTGATGCTGTGTTAGCGGGCCAATTGAAGGACGAGGCGTTGCGTGAGTTTTCTTCCAGCGGATGGGGGCCGATCGAAGAACCGGATGTCTACGCCGAGTTGCAGAAGCCGTACGTACCTGTGGATAATGATCGAAGCTATCCTGGGCTTCGTCAAGGATACTCAGGCCCAACACCTGAAGTCATGCAGCGTGGTGACTCGCCAATGGTGTTATTCTTCTACTTTCTGCCTGTTGCTTTGTGGCAACATATCGCTATCTGCTCGAACAAATACCAGCGCGATATGCTGGAGGTGCGTGTGGATGATGCGTACAATCGCCACAAGCGTCGGCGACGTGGAAATCCAGGGATGAAGAAGAAGACGCGGCGTGACATGCAGCAAGAACTACAAGCTGTTGCTCCTATCAATCCGCACGAGCTGTGCCGGTTTATTGGACTCCTAATTGCTCGCTCTATCTGTCCGAATCGAGAGAAGCTAGCTAATCACTGGAAAAACTGATGAGGGTGCGCTTCCACGAGGATCATTCAATTCTGTGATGTCTCGTGATAGATTCATGGATATCTGTCGCAATCTACACTTCAACGACAATGACGAAAACCGCGCCCAGACAGATCGAGCATGGAAGATAAGGAAGGTGGTTGAAGTGTTGCAGCGAACCTTTCGTGAATGGTATGTGCCTCCTGCTGAGCTATCTTTCGATGAAGCAATGCTACCAAGTCGTAGCAGCTTCAACAAGATGAGGGTGTACATGAAGGCGAAGCCGCACAAGTGGGGCACGAAGTTGTTCATGTTGTGCAGCGCGCTCACTGCGTACTACATCAGGTATTTTTTTTGGCTCTAAGTTTTGCTTATCGTGAATTATTCACTTTACTGATGCAAATTTGTGTCTCGATCCCTGCATATATGCAGGTTTGAAGTCTATTGTGGGAAGAAGAAGCACGCCAGTGACAAGTCGAGTCTAGACAAGAAAGAAGGACCCGCCGCTGTCGTCCGCAACCTGCGAGCTGTCTTTGGGGACACTGTTTCTGCCCCGAAGCGACTTGTTGTCGTTGATCGGTTCTATACATCTGTGGGGCTGGTTATTCTGTTGCTGGTGATGGGATTTTACTGTGTGGGCACTATCATGACAAACCGTGTCGGCTACTGCAAGGAGATTGTGAGCAAGAAGAAATCAAGACCAAAAGGCGTAATGAGGGTGACATGCAAGATAGTAGAGTCGACTCAGGTGCCAGGGCTGCATGCCATTAGCTGGGTGGACTCAAAGCCTGTGCATTTCTTGGCTTCAGGGGGTAGCGTGGAGCTGGATAGAGTCGTCCGCAGGGAAAAGTCAGGCGAGCAGCATGAGGTCGTGGCCCCGCGCGTTATCAAAGATTACCACAAATACATGGGGGAGTTGATGTGCACGACCAGTCACGCTTACAGCGCTATTCCATCCAGCGCGCAGTGGTATTTCGCAAGTACTACAAGAGTCTGGTGCTGGGGTTGATCGATCTTGCTATCGTGAATAGCTACATAGTGCACAAAACCTACCACAAGTCCAAGTCTACGCGTGCTTTGACGCATGTGAAGTTCATGAAGCGACTTCACTTGGAGCTAATCCATCTCCAAGAGACGGATATGTATGATGGCAACACGTTTGGACCCGCGGAGGCGGGTCCTGCAGCAACGGTCGCGGCGACGGGTCACGCGACAACGCACGTAGCGCAGCTAGTGGACGAGTGGCGGAACCAAGATACACAGCCCAAGCGACGTCAGCGAGCCTGCAAGGTGTGCTCCTTGATGAAAGACGCCAAGCCGCACACAACGACCTACTACTGCTCTACCTGCGACGAGAAGCCTCCTGTCTACCTGTGCATGCGTCCTCGGCGCAATATTCGTGGGATGATGACGACTTGCTTTGACGTGTGGCACAAGGAATGGAAGGATGGCAAGCTTCGACCGTCAAGTCAGGACCGACGCATCCGCATGCGTCCTGCAACTCCCGACAAAGATGGTGGATCGCGCAAACGACAAAGAGCGGAGACGAACTGATAACCGGCATATGCAGGGTAAGCTTTCCCTTAAGGTGAATAAATGCAACCGGTTCTTTTGATTCCTTTTGTAGTGTTCACTCGTTTCCGGGGTCAAAGATGGAGCTGTGGTGTGTCATCCGTTGAAATGCAAGTGTCATCCACATACTTGTTGCTCTACGAGTTCAGAGTCGAGAGTTGTGACTCCATGTGTTCTTCTATATTGGCTTTTGTATGGGCCGACTCACGCGCACATTGATTGCGTAACGCAATCATAGATTGCACCCCGGAAATAGCCTGTGCACTGAAAATTAGGGGTGACTACCCTTCTTCTGGCGAAAAATATATATGGAACTGAGTATGCCTTCAAATTTTCTAAAATTTGACACGGCGCGCCGCAGTCAAGCCGAGCCACGCCTGTCCGTGAATCGCCACGTGTTGGGAAGGTGGCATCTTTATCACGTCTATATCCTGCATAATGTACTCTGTCACGTCAAAAGGATGCCAAAATATGCTGTCTAATATGCAGTTTTGCCCGGTTATATCGGCATATGTTTTATAGACTATCTTTGCGACGAAAAAAGTATACAAACGTCAAGTCAAATTAACATGCATATGCTAGTTAAGACATCTCAAAATCAGCCGGTTTGAAGGTGTTAAGTCTGGTTGACTTTAAAACTCATCCAGACTCTATCAAACCAACGATAAATAGATTGAAAAGAGCACTCACATCAATATTGAACATGTATTACATGTAGATATCGTCGGGCTGGTAGTAATTTCCAGAAGAATGCAGCGTGCTGACTGTAGTTCTAAATCACTGACAATAATAGCTAGATGCCAAGAAGAGATATCGTGAAACTTAAACAGGATTGAGTCGATGATGCTCTCTTAGGGTGCTATGTAGGATCTAAAGTGCTTCAGTACGCGGAAATGAGGGTGGGAATTGTGGGAATTGAAGGTAACATCATCATTTATAGAGACTGTGACACGTCCATATAGGGAGTCCAGCTGGCCATCCCGGCATCCATTTAGAGAATAAAGAGGGTTTTGGTCAGTTAGAGAACTCGGTATAGTGAAACTCATATAGTCCCGTTTGCATACGAAGGTTGGTAGTCAGATAAGGATCACATAATCACTTATAGAGGCTCAATTAAGGGGGGGTGACTGTATTCGTACATGTACCGTATATTGTACGGTCAGATGGTTCGTTATTCATACCGGTACGATGGGAACGTCTCGGAGCTTCAGTCCAATATTTTCGCTAAACCGCTCAAGTCCTTTACCCCATTTCAGCTCACGACTCACAGCCATTTCCTCTTAAACCCAAACAGTCGTGAAGGTCATCCATGTCCTGCTTGTCGTTGCGATATGTGCAGCTCAAGGCCAAGTCAGCGCGAGTTACGGTCTCCCAGCGCGAAACAACAACATATGCAGAAACAGCTACGACCGAGGATGCCGCGACAGTCAAAACCTACGAACTCCTCCACATGAGTGAGTTTTTCCTTCCCTTCAGCTCAAGTGCAGGTAAACGTAAGCATGATTGATGTCATGTTCCGGTAGCTGTCATCCTCCAAAACACAAAATAAATTCACTTCTCCACTCGTATTGCCCGCCAATGTTATATGATAAAAACGCAAATCTACTTTAGTTTGTCCGCTTACCCACGTCACCACGAATGCTCTCGATCCCACCAGCGACGATCAACCCGCTGAAAGTATGCTCTTTTCAATTAAGCCACTCCGGTTCGCCCATATCCGCTTCAAAATGAATTTATATTTCTTCTTTTAGAATACCTCGAATTTACGACTTCAAAAAATGGACGCAACTCGCAACCGCTGGAAGGACTCGGGGCCTAACTTCGCCGCGTCCTCCAGCTCATGAATATCACGGCGTACTTAGTCGGAAATGGGACTTCCACAGCCCTGTGCATGGAGGTGCTAAATGTTACCCATAAAAAAACGTAGTGTGCAGTTTTAGTTCTATGGATCGCCCTAATCATGCTGAAATGGTGTCTTTGAGTAAGTCAGCGTTACTTCACAGACCCGAAGTTGGTCAAACTTGGAGCGCCTAGGAGGGGTCATCTTCTTGTCGTAGTATCTCGTGTAGTGGCGTACAATCGTCTTTTCCAAAGTGCCAGCTGAAGCCTCTTCTACGTTTAGAATTCTTGTGTAAATGTTCTCCGGTTTGATGTTGCTGTCAACCCATTCCTTAAACAGAGCCTTCTTGTACTTCGAGGCGGTCGATCGTACCTGCGGGTCCACCGTCACCATAGCCCTCGTGACTATACGTGCAAGAGCGCCATCCTCAGCAAAGCCATGTCTTATCACCCTGAACAAATTCGTTTTGTTTTGGGGGTGCTTGTAGTTGAACAACTTAATGTACTCCTTCAGAGTCTCCGTTTTCCAGTTCGTCAAAAACAAGACTTGTTGTCCATCGTTTTTTATCTTTAACAAGGTGACAATATCGTCAGCTGACTTCTCGAGGTTCAGCCAGTGCTCAAACAGCTGAGTCTGCAGCTTCGTTGCGATATCCTCCATGACCGTCGAGCGCTTTGCAGTTACGAGTGCCTTCGTAGCTTCCACTTCTCCGTATTTCGCCGCAAACCTCTGAAGCACTAATTGTTCACTCCCTGGGTTGTTCTGGATGACATACGTATAAAACGCCACCACCTTCCCGATGCTCAGAGCATCGTCCACGCTTTTACCGAATTTTAGCCGCGACCAGAGGCTCAACGGCGACAGTTTTTCGTTTTTCCACTTGGTAAGTAGAGCAGTCTCCAATTCTCTAGCCTGGGAGGCTGTAAACGGATCCTTTTTGCGGTCTTGAGAACGTGCACTAAGTTGCTCTCGCCACCAAAGCCCTTCGTCATGACCGTGACCAACGATTCACTTCCCGATGTCTTGAGGTTGAATTTCTTGATATAGTCCTTCAACACTTCCAACTTTCGACTGCGGAGGGCGAGGTAGCCGTCGTCACTCAGCTTCAGTAGGTTAAGCACATCGAGAACCGATTTGTCGTTCTTTAGCCAATCTGTCATTTGCTCATCCCGTAGTTGCTTCACCACGCGCAACAAATTGGGGGCCGAGTGGGAGCTCCTCTCCACTTGTATTAGCGTTCTCGCCACAACGTTGTCTCCGTATTTCGCTGAAAATTTTCCAATGACCGAGATTTGGTTCGACGGGTTCTTGATAAGATTGAACTTCGTGACAAATGTACTCAGGTTCTCCATCTCCGAACTTCTCACAACACCTTCAAAGTTATCGCGGGGCTGCAACTTTTTCAGCGATCCCTTTAACTTCGCGGGTTCGACACGGTCATCGGCCTTTGAAGTACTCGCCTTGATCAGCTTGGCGGCCTTCTCACGGCCCCAGACCCTGTCTTCGTCGCTTGTTTCGTAAGTCCTCAACAGTCTCTTTGGTGGAGTATTTCCTTGGTTGGCGGTGAACAAACGAAGACCTGCGGTGTCAACTACCGTCAACTTTGAAGCTGTAGTCGCTGGTGAACTCTCGACGAATGCCACGAGAGAAACCGCAGCGACGATTGAGTAGAGACTCATCATCTGAGTGAACTTGGCGATCGCCCTCGGCGATTGAACTGTGAGGGCTAGTGAGCGAATTGAAAAGTGAGTCTAGGGGGAACGAACCGCAAAGAATTAGGTCCGAAAGAGTCCGTAATACAACATTGTACAGTAGAAGATGCACATGTACGGATAGCAAATCTTGGAAAACGGTAATGTGCCTACACGGAGTGCTTACGTGGGGTCCTTACTTACATTCCCTCGTACCCGTACTCAACCGCACGGTTGCCGCGTAAGCGTAATTCATCGTTATCATTTGCTTAAGATACCGTATGTATAATAACAAAGTCGCGCTGCGCGCGAAGAAGCTCTGAAATTTAGTGAAGCGAATATAAGCGAAATATACCCTGGTTGATCATTCTCGGATTAGAGCAGCTCATGTTGGCCGACATATTCGAAGTGCCCTCAGTCCACTTCAACTCATCTCCTGCGCCTGCTTCGCAGCCGCAGCATCTGCACGGTCTGCGAAAACTGCGACGGTCCAGAATAACGCACCTAACATAATTGTATCGACCCAGACGGGTATTAGTTTCTCTGTTCTCTTCGCGCAACATCCAATTCACTAACGCGCAGGAAGACGACACAGTCAACATTTTCGTACTTAATCAAACCGAAACAGGTATAAATTCCTACAGTAAATACTGTAAATTTTCGCTTGAAGTGTGTGCGTTTCCTCGTTAATCCTGTTTCCGAGAACCAGATCTAAATTATCAGGTTATGACTTCACGGAAAATCAGACCCCGCTCGGATCCCTCCTTAGCTCTGAAATAAATTTCAGAGAATACCACCGAGTTGAGGACACTACCTTCACGGGACGGGTTAACTATCTACCCATGTGCCCAGGGAAGCTTCAGCGCTTTCTCTCAATATTATTGAAGAAGAAGTATTCCTTACACGGAAGATGGACACAATGAAGCAATGCAGACCATCTGGGTAATTGGAACGACGAGTACGCAGTGCACGATCCGCAATTCAGTTTCGTAACTCCGTGTCAGTTTCGTGACCACTCCATATTAGCCTATGAAAACGTTAAATACGAATTCAGGCAATTAGATTGGGTTATAATCAGCCAATCTAATTGCCTGAATTCATATGTGGCGCTTCCATTGGCTAATATGGAGGGGACAAGAAACTGACACGAAGCTACGAAACTGATGACTTCCCTTAAAGAAATTCTGCTGCGGAATATATATCAGCACAAAAGAAGCCAAAAAAAGAAAACGTGTGCTCTGGAAATCAGCGGTTTTTCAACCACAAACCATTACACGAGGCATGGCACTTCTACCAGCTACCACAACTCGGCTCAAGGTGTCCAAGCACATACATCCAAAATATGAGGGTTTCCTCTGGAACATCCTAGAACTACGAACGCTGCAAGGTTCTTCCTGTCAGTAGGACGAGTTGATATCGACTCAGATTGATGTGGTCACTGGGTCAAAGGGTTTTCTGTCTGGGACTTTCCTCCTTGTACTACTGTTTTGTAGTGCGTATGGATAATGAACTTACTTTGGAATTGGACTCCTTTAGCTCAAGTGAGCTTTTAAGCTACTTAGTAATAGTACTTAAAAGTACTATCCTGTGCCGTAAGTAAGTAAAAGTGCCAAGCATGAAGTGTGTCCAAAGTGTCGTCAGCAGACTGCCAACGAACCCATTCATGATAACAGTCAAAGCTGTCCTAATTGATCCCTTGTATGCTGATATTTAATACCACATCAGGTGTACACAAAGCTTTTTGACTTGGTGTTTGTATCAAATTCCCTGCCCTCCTGGGTTAATTAATTCGAAAGAGGTCCACCGGAAGTATTAATTAGGACAGGGTTAACAGTGTCTGTTCGAGGTACATGTATAAAGGTTGTCTCAGGTGAGGATTTGGCAGGGAATACTGTATTAATTAGGACAGGGTTAACAGTATAATAACCCCGTTCTCCTGGTAGTGCTACGGTCACGTAGTACGGACAGCCCAATAGGGATTAACTCAAGGCCCTACATTATGTGGTCCACTCTAATAGTAGGTGCTGAACCGATACAAATTTCAAATGAAAGGCCCTTAAAATTTCGGCATTTCGTATAATCTACAAATTTATATTTATTGACACAGGTTTTATTATAAGCTTGAGCAGGATGGTGCCTTAACCAGTGTCTTACGTTATTTTGGGTCTGCAAGTTTTAACAGTTACGTTACTTGCAAATCGCATAGTAGTTAAGCTCATTACAGTAGGCAATAAACCGAATGGTTAAGGTAGAAGAGCGCTGCAGACGACACGCTGAGGTGCTGGTTTCACCCGCTTGCCGAATCAATGCCGGCGAGCATTACGACGCAAGCGAGTGACTACAGCAACAGCAGATCGGTTGTCCTCTACAAGGACGAAGAAGGACCGGAGTCGATGACTAAGGAGTGCCACAGGGCAAGCTAAATCGATGCCTTTCGCTGTTGGCAGGTGAGTGGCTTCGATTGCGTGTCACACATTCCGGTAAGCTTAAGAAATTCGGCAGCCAGCCCCAAACGAACTGCCACCTACAAGGATCCGGACTCCAGATTCCGGAGGATCCACCATTGCTGGTGGCATGTCGTTTTCCCTACCACATGTAGTTTACCAATCATTATCAGTGCTCGCTGGATCCGAGCGACCATGGTGCTCGTGAACGAGATGAACGGGCAGCACCCATTCAACATGCACAAGCACTCGTTCCTGAACCGTCAGTTGTGGTATGGCGTCATTCGACGATATCCGCAGCGACCATCTTCCTTCGATGAAGCTGCAAGGTGCGATAGTACATGGTGTCTACATCGCACCGGCTTGCATTGCGGGGGCTGCGTCGACGTCTGCCACCTCGTGCTTCTCTTCTCGGTCGACAACTGGATCTCGCGTTGTCACATCGACTGTCAACTCGAATGCGATGATAAGCTTCTGTGGTGTAGTAACACGCACAAAATCGTCATATGTGGATGTCCTTACCCAAACCACAAAAATCGCCGAGTTAGGTCGGCGTTGTATGGCCTGCGCAGAGGTTGGTCCCTCCGCGGTCCGGCCCAGCCGGGTCAGGTAGTGGTGCTTGCTCCGACGAGTTCCCGCCTCGCAAGTCGGGTTCCTTAGGGCTCAGCCGAGTTCGGCGTGCCCGCACAACACCTCAGCCGAGTTCAGCCGAGTTGTATTCCCGTGTCCTCCACTAAAGAATGGACGACAGCGCGTTTACACGATTTTACGGGTCACCGAGTGTAAAGACAGCTCAGCTAGACAAGTAACGGCACCAGGGACGTACTGCGTACCGACCCGCCGAGTTCGACGGGAGTTTTCCTTCTTCGCGCGGAGCAAGACCTTTTTCCCAACCCGGGCCGACCTAATCTCTTGGCGCTACCAGTCGAGTACCCTACAAGCTATGCCTCTTGGGTACCGACGGCAGGCATAATCCAGCCCGTGCAGGGACTTACCGGAAGAGTATACACTTGGTTAGGACTTAGAATTCTGCACTGTTATCTTGTATCTGTCGGAAGACTCCGAAGAGTCTCCTCCTAATCTTTCCTAGGTTCATATACAAATATCAAGTCATATGGAAGTGGTTTCGGGCTCGGCCGACTTTTCTGCCGAGCTCCAACGACTCGGCCGACTCTTCAACCGAGTTCAAACGGCCTACTTGGACGCTGGACTGAGTTCGCTGGGCCCTTCTGGCCGCTCGACATGTTCCCAGGCGACTCCTGGGTGAATCGGTCGTGTCTCTGGCGACGGTTGGATGCGGCGGCCGCATCTCAGGAGACTGTTGGGTGCGACAGCCGGATCTCAGTCGACAGTAGATTACGTTGGGCGTTATAGTGCTGTCGGCGACTGGTGGCTGGCTCGTTAGACTCGTACAATAGACCTCCGCTCCTAAGCCTCTCGGCTAGAGCCACAAACTTGTGTTTCCCTACACCATAACTGCCCCGGTTATGGTACAAGCCGAGGTGGCGAGTGCCATGACCATCACTCTGGTGTCTTCTCCCCACGGTTGGCTCTAAAAAAACACAGCAGCACCATGTCGTTGCTTCCGCCGACCTCGACGCCTCCGGTACGTATCTGCTCTTCTCCGAGCTGTTCCTTTCAGACGCCTGAACTCATCTGTGTTCTTGTTCTTTCCTTAGCCCCCCAAGTCGAGTTGGCTGTCCCCGTCACTCCAAAAGGAGGTGAGGAAGCGCCCGCAGAGTCGACTTCGGGGCATACCGAGTCTCGTGGGGCTGTCGTCGACCTAACCACAGCCCAAGAGTCAAACTCGGAGCCTCAGGCAGCTTCTCGCGTGCTTCCTCTCCGCTCGTCAAGTCCGCCAGGCAACACCACTTCGGATGCCACCAATAAGTCGGCATCTGACGAGCGGGCTGTCGACTTAGACGCCCTCTACGCGATGGTTGTGCTGCAGGGTCAGCAGCGCGAGTGGGAGAACAATATGCTGTCTCGCCTTATAGCGTTTGGGTTGATTCGCCCGGCTGCACCCGTGGAGGCCGCCGAGCGGGACCGCATCCTCAGCGCTAGAGATCTCTGTTCGCTTCAGAGCGTGATCCTAGGCCAGTACAGCCTGCCAGATTCTTCGAAGGAGCTCGCCGGGCTTCGTACGGAGCTAGAGGCGACACTGGCGATGAACCATGCGCTCACGCATCGTCTCGACACGGCTGCAGGCGAGACGGCTCTGCTGAAGTCAGATCTGGCAGCAGAGAAGGTTCGTAACGATATCCTGGCAGCCGACTCCCTGAAGTCGGTGGCTCCTATTGCGTCGCTACGGAAGGCCGTCGCTCTTGCTGAAGCTCAGGCCAAGATGACTCGAGCTACTGAGGAGGCAAAGTTGGACTCGGCTCTCCATCTTGCGCAGGCTAACCAACAGCGGGTGGACAAGCGCGATGCCCATATCCGAGTGCTCGAGGAAAACATCAAGCAGCGCGATGCCGCGTACGACATCCAGCAAGGGGTCTACGCCAAGCATTACCAGCGGTTCAAAGAGTCAGCTCGGCTACTCGGCGACGGCGGTGGTCACGCTCTTCGACCAAGCTGCTATCTCCTCCCAGCGCGAGACCATCCTCCGCCAGAAAAGAATCATTGCTGACAAAGGGGTCATACCCATGCATGATCCTCATATGGCTGCGGCGGCTGGTAGTGGTCTGGATGTGCCTGGTCTCAATCCCGCCGACCTCCATCTCAATGCTCGGCTATGCCGAGTGCTGACCATGCGCTTCTCGGAGGCTATAAGCATCCCGGCTGGCGGGACGCGCACGGTCGAGTTGATTATTCGTCCTCGTCAAGATGGTGCTGCTACTGCACCTCCGCCGAATTCGTCCATGGGTTTGCGGATTGCTTCGAGCTCGGCGGGCACTAGCTCAACCACAGTGCCGCAGCCTCAGCGTTCTGTGCGGCCGTCTCGGACCACTCAGCATCTACACAAAACTCGACTGAGCTCATTGACTCCGTCTGAACGGCTTCGTCGGCATGCGCACCCCAAGTCCTCGACTGCAGCAGGTCGACGTGTCCGTCGGTCTGTGAGCCCGCCTTGGCAATCTCACAGTCGCCCTTTTCCTGGTGAAGATGGCTGCGAGGAAGTCGACGCACTCGTGGGTCCTGATTCCCGCTTCGAGACCGCGTCCGACGGCGAAGGGCTTCGTTCTTTGAACACCTTAGCTCGGCGACCTCGTCGGAAGCGAATCCGCCGGCTTCAGCTGAGCTCCGCTACGGCACCCCCAATCACGACACACTCTGAGGATGGAGCTAGTGAGTGCGTCGTTGAGTCTTCCAATCCTGACTCAGCTAACACCCTCCAAGCTGTCCAAGAAAGCCAAGGTGGCAGTGTGGGGCCTGTGGGGCCCCTGTCGACGGGCAGGTCCTCCATTTTGGGACCTGCTCATTCTTCGCCTGGTCCTACTCCTGTCGTTCCGGCCTCGACTCCGGTTGAGTCTGTCTTATTCGAGTTTGAGACTCCGGATCATTCTCCAGAGGACTCGCAGGTGGGTGCAGAACTGGTGGCCACTCCTTCGTCGACTACCTCTGCTGAGCCTGTATCCTCTGGCCTTTCGCCGAGTTCTGCTGGTGCATCTCTTGTTGTCTCAGCTTCAATCTCCGCCGAGTCTGTCTCGGCTGCTTCCGTGTCAGCGTCGGCTTCGGGGTTTCTCCAGGTCACTCGGCGGAGCCCCACTGGATTCGCCGTTACTGTTCCGTCCTTTACCAGCTCTACGGTGTCGGCACCTGCTATAACTGAGTCGACTTCGTCCGGGTCGGTTCCATCTCTTCCACAGCAATCTCCAAGTTCGTCAGCTCCAGTGGTAACGAGTTTTCCACCGACTTCTGTGGATACTACGTCTCTTTCTTCGATGTTCGTTGCTCGGCTGCTCTCGTGTTCCAGATCATCTTCGCCGACTTCGTCTGGCCGTAAGGCTTCGTCTCGACTATCTCGTGGAGTGGCTACAACAGCCTTGACTTCGGTCTCTGCGACACTGTCCATATCGACCCAGCCGTCGCTTCCAGTCAGATCGGTGGCAATGACTTCCCCGTCAGGCCGACCTGTCCGTGTGGCCTTTGCTAATGCTAGCCAGGTGAATGCTTACTTATTGGCCAATCTTATGGCGCCTGACACCGAAGTTCTTGGTCCTGCGTCTTCGTCGAGTCGTGGTGGCCGTGCATCGGGCTCAGCTGTTTCTTCGAAGACTGGCGGGACATCCACCAGTCCGCTCTCGTTGTCCGATGGGTCGCTTCACGATGATGGAGGATCTCTAGATGAGTCTTCCAGTCCCGCCGTGGATCCTCAATCACCGGATGACGATGAGAGTTCTCATCAAAGTCGGCTGAGGCTTCCCCGCGCAGATTGAACGCTAGAATGTTTGGTTCAGACGACGGAGACAGTGACTCGGCTGATGACGTTCCTCTTTCGTGTGAAGTCGATGCTCGCCGAGCTCCACCTTGTGGCAAGATGCAGAGCTACTTGGCGCAAGGGAAGTCTCCTCCTGGGCCCCCTCCTGCTACCAAACCGAAGTCCAGAGGGAAGTCCCAGAGGCGTGCTTCCTCGGCCACTCGTAAGTCGGCTAAACCGTCCAAGCGTCACCGCAAGCTGAGTTCGCCGAGTTCCAAGTCTTCGGTCATGACTCCACCATCACCAGCACCAACTCCGTTGGTTGTGCATCTACCTCAGTCGAGCTCGACTACGCCGACTCCCTCGTCTGCTTCTATTCGTTCAGCTACGGTGTTTCCTTCGGTACTGCAACTCACTTTGGGTCAGCTCCAAACTCGAGCCTCTCAAGCTGTGTCACGGGACTCCAGGGTCACGCCGCAGATGGCTCGACTACGCGGGGTGCCCTTCCTTCATTACGGCTCTGCGCGCTGTTGGGCTGCAATTCTGGAGCGCCAGACAGGCCAAGTCGAGTTGGTGAAGAGTGTAGGCAAGACATGCGTGCCGACGACTTTCAGTACTCTGGATGGTATTCGTGCGTTCCGAGATGTCTGCAATCCCGACCATCTGTGTCAGAAGGTGCTCGCGCTATAACTCAAGCTGCCATCGTTCTTCTCCCCCGCCGTGTTGGAAGGAGCTCGGCGGTGACTCACTTCTCAGTCGAGTCCAGCAGACTTGATGGAGCAGCTCGGCGACATGTGGCTGCGGATGCGTGGAGAAGCTCCAGCTGGTCCTTCTCGTTCTGCCAACTCGGCTGGTGTCCACGGGGATGATCACCATACTCGGTTCTTCGTAGCTCTATACGAGCGGTGTCACTGGTTGATCGAGTCGAGTGTGCTCCTTGGTCTCCATCCCGATTACCACTCGGCTCTCACTCACGGGGAGCTAGCCGAGATGTACGAGGAGTGGATTGCCTACAAGAGAGAACGCAAGCGTCGAAGTGATGCCTTGCGCGCCATGATGGCTCACACGAGCGACGATTTGTACTCAGTGGTGACAGCCAAGATTCAGGGCGATCCTGCCCCTGCTATTGACGCCGAGGTATATTTCGAACCGTCGGTACCCTTGTACCCACTCGTTAACCTGTCTTGGGTGCCGTCTCGGTCAGACTGGGTTGCCTCAACTGAGTCGGTTGACTCGGCTGAGCCTTGGCGAGCGTGGTGGCTCCTCGATCCAGCGAGTCATCCGTTCAATTCGCGCTTTCGGGCACGTTACCATGAGTGTCTGTCGTTCGCTCCTGCTGGGATGGATGCTACCGCGATTGAGGAGGCTATCGACTAAGACTATGATCTCGCTGAGCCGGCCCCTCCTCAACTTGCTTCAGGTGCGCCTCCACAATAATTGCCAGGGTATTAATATTTTCGGAGGACACGGCCCTGGTGAGCTCAACTCTTCTGATGAAGATGACTCGGCGGAGGTCGCTAGCTCGCTTGCAGATCCGGTTACTTCGGCTGCAGAAGTCACTGGCTCGGCTGATCCCTCGCCAGACCGACTTGGATCGCCCAATCTCTGTGGACCTTAACAACCCGACCGTCAGCCCAGTTCTCCGGTGCTTAGGTTGCCTTCGACTAGCGGGGAGACCTCGTCTTCTCGAATGGACTCGGCTAGTGATTCTCAGGCACGTGGCGACTCAGCTATCAGCATGCTGGCCATTGCAGCTACAGTCGTTTCCCAGGCGGCAGCGTCCATAGTTGCTTCAGGCCCCAGTTCGTCTGTAACCTCACCAGGATCGTTGGTCCCGTCTACTAGTGCCCCACGATTAGAAACTTCGCAAGCAGGCTCTATTGAGAAATCGGCCGAGACCGCTACCGAGTCCGTTCCGCCGGTTTCGCTGACTCCGCGAGATTCAGCTTCGTCGACACCCAGCTCCGCGCTCTCTGGATCTGAATCGCCTTCGTATTAGCTTGGCGCAGGGCTCGGGGTCTCTTCCAATTCCATTTCATAATTCATAACATGTAGTTCATGCGGTAGCATTTCACGACTCGGCTCAGCCTGCATTAATTACTGAACAGTCACTTGATCACTTTTGGTGCAATAGCTTAGTCCTCGTCTGCAACTTGCACCATTTGCATACGATTCTCTCGCTTCCTCTGGCGGAGGAAATCAAACAGTAATCCTCCACACGACAAATAAGATGGCGGCTCCCAAGTCGGCCCATCGTAGCCGACCCACTTGACCTTGAACATTTGCTGAGCTCGCGCCGCGCTCGTTGACAGTAGCAGCTCGTCATCCAGTATAGTTTCCACCTCATACTTGTTAACCTCTTCGTCGGGTACCCAGCTGTCCTCCGGAAGAAGTTCTTCGTCAAAGTCGAGTCGATCTATATCGTCGAGCTCGGCTACCAGTCGGGTATTTGGTCTTGTGCTTGGCTCCACTACTGCTTTCAACCGAGACACATGGACCACCGGGTAGAATCTATAGCCCCTCTTGTCAGGTAGCTCCAGCTCGTAGGCAAATTCTTCTATCTTTTTCTTGACCCGGAATGGTCCATGCCACCGGTGAGTCAGCTTATTGGTTAGACCTGACTTCACTCTTTCCATGAACAGCCAGACTTGGTCCCCTTCCTTGAACAGGGACATCTGCGACTCAGCTGACTCATTGGCATGGTCAGCTTGACCGTCTCCTTCGTTCGTCGAGTTCACAGCACCGTCAGCCGAGTTCGTCGAACTTGGCATGGCCCTCTGTTCGACTCGACTAAGTGCCTCATTATGCTCCCTTGCTCGGCGGGCTTTCTCCAAACGCTGGCACTCAGCAGCTAGAGCAATGCAACTTCCCTCTGACGATTGGCTTCTCGGCGCCATAGCACAGCATCAGCTGAGTCCACCGAGCTGTGCTGTCCCTCCCTTATCGATGTAGTCATAGCCTTGAGGGTAGATTGAGCATCCCAGCCATGTACCAGGTAGAATGGAGTATCTCGTCGAGTCGAGTCCCTTGAGTTATTGATTGCGTAGACCATCTTCTCGGCGATGTCATCCCAATCGACTTGGAGAGGGTCTTCGACGTAAACTCTCACAGTTTGGATGATTGGCCTCACAGATCGTTCCTGTTGGCCGTTTGCTTGTGGGCGATAGCTCAGCGTTGCCCTCGACCTGGACTGCATCATCTCTGAGAACTTTTGAAACACTTCGCTCATGAACCTCGGGTCTCGGTCATGCCGGATTAGTGATGGTGCACCGAACCTCCTGAACACACTTTCTTCGAAGACTTTGGCGCCTTCTAGTGCCCCAGTGTCACTCATGGCTTTCGCAATTACGTAGTCAGTGAAGTGATCTTGGATTAGGAGTAGCGCAGTATTGCCTCGCCGAGTTCGTGGGAGCGGTTTCACAAAATCCATTGACACGACGTGAAAAGGTCGATCGGATATCACGTTACCAGGCGAGTAACCCTGCAGGTGTGGCTTGCTCTTGCTTGTGTTGCGGTCCTCGCACGCTCTTACGTGTTTGACCACGTCAGCGTATAGGCCAACCCAGTAATAGTCTGCCTTAACACGGTAATAGGTCCTGACAACACCTTGGTGTCCTCCTTCAACTGAGTTGTGGCAATTCTGGAGTATCTCGTCTATCATCGTGGACGGGACGACCAATCTCAGCGTTAGGCTCGGTTCGTCGGGTTCACCTTGTCGGCGACTCCGGTCGTGGTGATGAAGAAGCCCGTCTTCACTGAGTACAAGTTATCAGCAACTTTTCCTGCTCTTTGAGCTCGGCGATGGGTTAGACCATCAAACTCGCTCCGCAGATACGCTTTCAAATCGGGCCACCTCAGCTCTTCGTCCTGTGCTTTTGACATCCTTCGTCTGCGCTCATCTTGAACTTCTACAGGGTCTATGTCTTCTGCAATTGGTGCTGGTAGTTCGTTGAGCTCAACCGGAGTTGCAGGTTCCGCGTTCGGCTGAGTAGGTTGTCGCCCTATGGATTCGAACTCGTCTCCTGGGAGATTCCCTGACGCTTCGTCCTTAGCTTCATCTTCGAAGTGAACTCGTCGTTCTCGTCGAGCTCGGCTGCGTGTCATGACTGAATGCTTTGGGTTCCTCCGCGGTCTCAGCTGAGTTGACTTCTACATACAGCACTTCTGGAACTCTGTTCAGCATCTTCAGCTCGGTTTTTCCGCCCAGCGCCGAGTACCACTTGGCCTGCCTTGGCTTCCAGTGCTTCCGTAGCCATCGAGTCAGCTGCAGCGTTATAGAGCCGTGCTACATGCAAGTAGCGGACGGAATTCAATATTTTCGTCAGCGCCTTGTGGCGTGCCAACTCAACTTGCAGTGTTTCCTTCTTGCATGTTATCACCCACATGGATTGCTGGATCGCAAGCCGTTAGTCGCCCACGATTATTAGATCGGTCACCCCTTTCTCCAGGGCTGCCCAAATACCATTGTTCATACCCGTGTACTCGGTTATGTTGACCGTGGTCGACGGGAGGTACGCGCTCGCAGCGATCTCAATGTCCCAGTTAGGTAAATGCCACAAGATCCATGAGCAACTCCCATAGCCCCCCATGCTTCTCTGTTTTCGCCGAGCCGTCAAACGAAATCAGGTACCCCTCAAAATTCTGCGGCACATGAGCGTACAGTAACTCAGGATCCATTCTGATAGTAGCTGAGCTCTTCGACGGTGGTGCCAAGTGCTTCATACTCGCGTCGAGCCCAATAGATGGTGTAATAGACGCTTGGAGAAACTGTGCAAAGCTGACATCACGTTCTCGGACACGCTTGGCCTTCAGGAGGTAAGGCGATAGCAGTACAGCGAAGCTAACAGCTCGGTCATAAAGCGACTTCGACTTAAATACCCATTGCAAAGTCGAGAAGCGAGTGTAGATATGAATTGTCTTGCCAGCTAGCTGAGTAAAGCACAGTTTCAGGAGTTGCAGTAGTGCGACGACTTCTTTCTCGGCTGGGTGATAGCCGAGTTCATTGTCTTTCAGGACGCGACCGCAGAACCTCACTGGATGTAGCTTGCCATCGTGAATTTGCATTAGTGTACCGCTTGGCGCCCAGTCGTTAGCATACAGCATCACATGTGCTTCCTTCGTTGAGTCGAAGTGCCGGAGAATAGGAGCATCCGCTACCTGTCGTTTCAATTCGGTGAATGATGCACGAGCTGCTGTCAGGTCACCTTCCTTTCCGAAGTCGGCTTCCTATAACTGGTAGAGCACTGCTTCATACACAGCCAGTTTCTGGATGAACCGACTGTAGTAGTTGAGTGCCCCCAGAAACGCCTGCATTCCTTTCTTCGACTTCGGGAAAGGGAGCTCGGCTATGGCCTCCATCTTCTTGGGAGCAGCTCTGATTCCTCTTGGCGTGATCTCATGCGAGAGAAAGTCGACTTTAGACTGCACGAATATGCTCTTGGTGAAGCTTATACGTATCCTGCACTCGGCGAATCGTGTTAGCAGCCGGTCTAAAGTTGTTAAACACTCATCGAAGGTTTCTCCACCGAAACAAATGTCATCGACGAAAGACCTTCGTTTGAATACTGGGACCAACTTGGACTGGTCGGGTTCGCCGTTGCTGAACATGTCTCCGTCGGGGCTGTTTACAAGATCTTGTACAAGGTTGGACTCAGCTAGAGCTCGGCTGTCAGCTTCGAACTTGGTTAAGTGACCCACATACGACTCCCCGGTACTCAGTTGAGTCTGCCGTTGAGTTCCTCCATCGAGCTCGGCTTGATGAGCACGCTCAGCGAATGACTGCCATCCACCCTTCGGTTGGACGTATCCCCACAGAGCGTTATCGAGAAGCCGCTGGTAGATCATTGGTGCGTTCTTCACACCGAATGGCATACGTAACTACTCAAAGTGACCGAGCGCACATACGAAAGCCAAGATCTGCCGTGCTCGCCGAGTCATCATCACTGCCCAAAAGCCACTTGCAGCATCCAGAGAGCAGAACCACAGGTACGCGTTCAACTCAGTTAACAAGTCATCACCCAAGGGCATTGCATACTCCATTATTGCCGTAATTGTATTCACCAGTTTGTAGTCGATGCACAGACGGATGTCGACTCCGTTCTTCTTTAGCACAATTACTATCGGAGAAGCCCACGGGCTGTTGGAGAACGAAATTAGTCCAGCTTTCAGCAAGCCCTTGAGTAGTTCGTAAAGTTTCTTCAAGTAACGTAGAGGACTCGCCGAGCTCGCTGCTTGATTGGGGCGTGACCTTGAACGTCAATGTCGCAGACCACACCATACACAGGAGGCGGCAGTGCGTTTCCGCTCGATATCATGATCCTTTCATCTTCTTCAGTACTTCCACTAGCCGACCTGTCTGTTCTGTAGTGTGAGAGCTCGACCTAACGTCTGATCCATCATAGCCGAGCTTGGCTGTCATCACTTCAGCGAGGTCCGGCAAGAATGCCAACTCGTGGGCGTTATCCACCATCTCTACCAGGTTCGACGTGTGTTCGAACTCGGTTCTTTCTCCGTCAGGATTATCCACTAAATTCTCCTCATTTGCTGAGTTCGGCCATTCTTCGGACCGCGCTGCGGCTAAATAACGGAGCCGCAGGTCTTCTTCAGGGTCATTTGCCAGTGAGTCGTCACTTACGTCCATCTCCAACTCGGCCAGGAGCTCGGTCGCTTCTTCCGTCGAGCTGATGGCCTCTCGCCAAGCTTCCTTATCATCACCAACTTGGCTCTTAGTACTCATAGCATCTGCTCCATCCGATGCCTGGTCAGTGACGTCACCCCCCGGTACTGGTTTCGTCACAGCTGAGTTCAAGGCTGCTCCAGGCAGGCCACTGTCCGTCGCCCCTGGTTGGAACTCGGCTGGTGCCTCTAACGGACTGTAGCGTCCTTATGCGTGGATGTGAGCTCCATTGAGGCTTCCTCAGCATTGTCAAGCTTCTCCCAGCGCTCGGCGCTAGTTAGTTCTCGTTCACCATCGACCCGTGGTGGTCGTTCTGCAACACCAGATGGTGGCGAGTAATCACGCCTTTCCACTGCTGGCGGCTGACTTGACATTCATTCATCATAGAGTCGTCTTTCCCGGTGCAGCAGATCTTTGTCAATCGCTATCTCGTATGCCAACACCTGCCAGTCTCGGTACCTTGCTGAGTTTAACCGGACGAATCCTTCAGGCGGGAGCACTCCATGAGGTACCCACGTCACCCCCAGGAAGTGTGCCGGGCACCAAGTCAGCGTCGATCGCGTGCTTGTCAGCAACACCCGTACTGGTTTTCCCCGTCTGTTCAACTCGACGGTGGGTATCCAGTCTTTGGTCCGCCGTATCCAGAACTCGTGTGTCGAACCGTTGAGTTGTCTCCGACGCAACTTAAACGACTTGGTAAGTCGACTTGGTAGGTCCAACGACTCAGTGGGTCCCTCAGTAATCTGTAGCCCATATTCCGACTCGGCTAGCGCGTTTTGTGACCGAATTAGAGGCACAACGACTTCGTCGGGTAACTTGACAGCCGAGTTGCACAAATCTAAGCGGATCCCTGCTGGTATCATAAAGTCAGTGCCTAGGATCCGGTCGACATCGGCATGATGTGGCATAATCCAAACTTCAAACTCGTATGCCACTTCCCAGCCGAGTGTCACCTTGACCCAAGCGCGTGATGTAGTCGTCACATTCTCCTTGCCAATGCCTTGGATGTCGATGTACCGATCGTGGCTTGACCGCAGCTTTAACTGCAACCTCCGAGCAAATATCTCGCTAATAGCTGAGACGTTTGCCCCGGTGTCCTGTAGAATCTTAGTCCGCTTATTATTCACGGCACCCATCACTAGGGCTCTCATACGCACTCGGCGATCGAACTTTTGCGAAGACCACCACCCCAAACGCTCCCCGGGGGGTAACTTCATCAATTGGTGTAGTCTTTCGCTTGGTTTGGTCGCCGAGTCGCCATTATACTTGCAATAACTCGACTGTCTTCATCTGACCCATCGAGTTCTTCACGTTCAGTACCATTGTTTTCACAATTCCAATTGCCCTCCCCGCATTGTCCCGCGGGCCTTCCAGCCTTACCCACAAACGCAAACACAAACTTTGCTTCAATTACGGGCTCGGCTGACTGTGGCAGCCCGGTCGTTTCCAACACTGTCAGTGTTGGCGGGCCGCTGAGTTTAAATCACTCGGCGTATAAAGGTCTTGCAGGTCATCTGGCACCTTGGATTTGTCGACAGTCGACTTGACGAACGCGGCATGCTTCTCGTAGCGCTGGAACAGCTCACACTGCCCCACGTCATGGACCTGTTTGAAGAACTTGCAGCGTCGACGACAGAAGTGGGCTGAGTGCCCAGGACCTCCACAAGCCCCACATGGGCATATGGTGGACGTTCACGCGAACCTTCACGTCGACCAGGTTGATTGCGGTGGTCGTGCTGGCGAGAGTACTGGTTGGCCGAGCTCGGCCGTTCCCGTACTGCATCGTTCCGGTCTCGAACCGGGTTTGGAGGGCCTCTAGCCGAGTTGCCTTGACCACCAGAACCTCGGCTGCAATCACTAGCGAACCCGGTGTCGACGTAGTCATCCTCGTCATCCGAGTTACAGTCATTATGACCACTGTACTCATCTTGGTCATCCTCTGGGTCGTATTAACCCAGTTGGCGGCTCGACTAGCCCCGGTCGACTCCTGGGTGAATCGGTCGTGTCTCTGGCGACGATTGGATGCGACGGCCGCATCTCAGGAGACTGTTGGGTGCGACAGCCGGATCTCAGTCGACAGTTGATTACGTTGGGCGTTATAGTGCTGGCGGCGACTGGTGGCTGGCTCGTTAGGCTCGTACCGTATACCTCCGCTCCTAAGCCACTCGACTAGAGTCACAAAGTTGTGTTTCCCTACACCATATTTTTGAAGGGGAGTGTAGGCTTCCTCCAATACTACACTTGTGTGGACGCAGCCCACTGGGATGATGAGATAGTTGAATATACGTTGATACATGTAGTGAGATTAGTTGATGCGTTGATAGGTAGATGGCAGCTAGCTTGCTACCACTGCAGCGAAGTATAGGGCCCGCAGGGGGTGGTGGCTGCCACAGTGCCGAGCTTGCCGCTGTGATACGTTGATAGCGAGATTAGTTGATACGTTCGATAAGTAGATGGCGGCAAACTCGACTACGCAGGATATCGTTTTTTTTTTCTCGAATGGCATTCCCAACGAGAAAGGGTGAAGAAAGATAGCCACTTTCGATCGTGCAGGGTTAAGTACGAGACGGCTTAATTTGGCTCAAGCACTACCAGGCCAACTCTCTAGTTTTTTTTACCGTAATGTATTGCTAGTACCGTCGAACGACAAAATAGTTGCATGAAGTGGACAAAACTAATGCATAAAGGTGACAAAAGTCATCCATCGGTGAAGTGACAAAATGAATGAATAAGTGCTAGAGAGACGCAGCGAGCAGAAAAACAATGCGGACCTCGATTGTCAATTCTCTCACTTTTGATTTTCACACTTATCAAACTACCGTACTGTACCAAGATGCCTCGCGGAAGACCTCGTACATTGCCGTCGTCGCTGCCTCGACTCTCTCCTGAAGTAGCTCTGGATACGGAGCTCCAGCATATCAACCTCCAGTCGCGACAGGCTATTTTACAAGATCCGTCAACACGTAGGAGGCGCGAACGACAAGAGCAAGTAGCACGGGAGCTTGCACGCCAGAGATCGCGACGACAAGTGGAAGAGCTCACGATGGCGTACCAGTTCGCGCAGCGTGGCGCTGAAAAAACAAGGAAGAAGTTGGGGCGTCTGTTGGAGAAGAAGGCAGAGCAGCAGCGGGCGCTAGACTAGCTACGTCTGGCGGTAGAAAGAGGGGAACACGAAATGACCGCAAGCGAGGAACGGTAGCTGCGCAACATTGCCGTTTTGGCAAGAAGAAGCCGATGCTGACCAACTCTGATCACGAGGTTGTTGTGGAGCTAGCGGGGACCTTCACTCAGGACGAGATTGCTGGTCGCGTAGGCGTGGTCTATCCAAGGATGGATTTTGGCGAGCTCGCTCAGGGGCCTCTGTTACCGACGAAAGTAAGAGTTTGCTGAAGAGAAACTTATCCGGGCAAGTTCTACGAATTACCAGTGACGGTGTTCGCCAATATTACTTCCATGTGGAGCATTTCCTGAAGTTTGCTGAAGACCGCACACCAGTCTTCACACAACAACTCTACGAGGGAAGTCATAGCGGTGATGAAATAGGCCTCTGTCCCATGCTTCCAGAGAGCCTTGAGCACCTATTAGACAGCTACCTTCCGGAACGGTACACAGAGTTTACTCCAGAAGCGCAAGCAGATGTAGAACAGTCCTACAGGTGCAAACGGCTGACGATGAGTATGATTGACAGCATCGTCGCCAGGCAGCCTGGCAGCAGTAGCCCGGGAGTCGCGACGTCGAAGAAACTCAATATCGCTTATGAACCTGTGCAACAGCATTTAATAAAAAAAAAAGTCAGCTCGAGAGTTCCTAAAAGTGATAGTATTCATCCATAAATGGTAGTTTTGGATGAATGGCTTTTGTCACCTTATGCATTAGTTTTGTCCACTTCATGCAACTATTTTGTCGTTCGACGGTACAGATAATCCCCTCCGTAGTGATAACTTCGGGAACCCACTTTTTATTGCTAGTGGCTATTGACCATGTTGAGGGTGAGTTGTTGTTCTGTGGCGACCATGTTTGTGCTATGTTGTTCCGTCATTTAATTTTTTATTTCACTAAATATCGGTTCCATAGCACTCACATGGCACATTCCTAGCGCTCACATGTTTGCTTACCCTCGCGTACTTCACAAATTCAGCACATTCTAGTCATGGCGATAACATGGCGGATACATAGTATCTGCATGGCTCATACCAACTCATGCGACGCAGCTGTGTACTTGTACTCTGTGGTGATGCCACCGCAACTTGTGGTCCACGAGTGTCGTATCTTTCTCATAACACTTACATGGTGAGTTCCTGCAGCTCACATGGTGGCCTGACCATCACGTACTTTACCCGCAGCACCTTCTTGTCATGGTACACGCGTAGTAACTACAGCTGCGACGACGCAGTTATGCTCTTGTACTCGGTCATGATGTCTCCACAAAGTTCCAATCATAAGCAAAATGTTGCACTGGAGCGATTCCCGTAGCTCTTTTTGCCGTGGAACAGATCACAGATCCCAAAAATAGCCGTGTGAGAAAGGGCAGGAATAAGTCTGGGAGCCAATCAAAATCTGTGCGAGGGGGGGGGGGCTCGCACAGATTCTCGGAAAGCCCCCTTTTCTGCACCGTTTGGAGAAAATCTGTGATCTGTGCCAAGTCAAATCGCTCCACTAGCTTAAAAAAGTGGACCTCGAACAACAAGAACTATACCTACCAAGGATTTTTTTTCTGATAATTCCACAAGCTGGCGTAGAACATGTACTTAATTTTAAATGTCTGAGAAAACCGTACCACTTTTCGTAATACCCCCAAAGTCATCTTCGTCAATACGAGTTGAAACCGCTTAAGAACATTGACAATACATTGTGTTTTAACACATGATCATAATGGATGATGTCGTATTCTTCTCCTAGTGTTAGTTTTTCAGAGATTGCTATTCATCCACGGGCACTACCCCTGCGATCATGCAAATTTGGGTGGTTTGGCTCCTACCTTTTCTAGTAACGAGGTTACCCCCACCCGAAACAAATTATACAAACACAAAGATCGATATTAGTGCTTACTTGTCCATAAATCCATAAAACTGATGAGGGCTTCAATGACTCGATACGCTCCGGCAAAAACAGCGTCTGCCATGCAACAGCAACTAGAACCTCATTTTGACGTCACGTTGTAGCAAATCAGTACTACTATTGCTATTTTTATCCAATGAGCAAATGATTATAGCATACAATCAGTCGATATAACTTTTTCCTAAGCAAAAGGCGTGACCACATGGCTACACATTGGTGCAAGCAATAAGGTTTGGGCCACCTATATTTCTGCAACCAAGAATGCTTTTGGCCCGGAACCACCACCACTTCTCTTAGAAAAACGTCAATTTTCTATTATGTAAGTATTGATAGCTAATTCGCACTACCTAAGTTTTTAGGTTTCGGCTGAGTCCCGAAAAATGCCTGTTTTTGGTACGGTTTTCTCAGGCATTCAATGTTAAGTAGTGACTGTAGTTGCTACGAATTTTAGCATAGCCACAACATGTTTTGCGCATGAAAACACGCATACTGACATAGTAACTTGAATAATGCAATGTAAATTCCAGAAGAGTATCTCATTAAGATGAAGGGTTCTTATCTGCGATCAAAATGCAAACAACCGTGACATACATCCAGGGTCATATCAAGGTTGGTTATGCGTTCTATCTTATAATTCTGATACCTATTTTGACACGTGAAATACAGATATCATTGCTTTCAGAAGTACAAACGTGTTGACACTTATAACTCTCTATCTACAGCAGCAGGTCGTGAAGCATATCCACTCGGGTCAGCTCCAGATTATTTTGCCATCTCGTAACTACTCCAACTGCAAGCGACTTAAACATCATCAGCAGGAACACACCACAGCTACGTGAATCTTGCTGTAATGGTCCATCCATCACGTCGATATTGTAAGCTTGGTGCTCGTTGGTAGCCATTGACAACGACAAAATCTGAGCTGCTGTCTTCAACACAACTAACGGTGACTTCATCGAAGGCATGCTGTCGTACACGTGAACACATCGCGCTGTGTGATCGATTGCTAGACCTGCCCGGTGCGTGTTCTTGAAGTTGAAACTTAGGAACGTCCATCTACGCCGACATTGTTTCACATTCTCGATAAGCTCTGCAGGAACCGTGTAATTTGTAAGCGGACCTTTCCAGTCCTTTCCAAGTGTTGGCAAGTTGTGATATTCGAAAGAATCCAATTTCTGAGCCAGCACTTGAACATAAGCTTTGATAACATCGTCATTTAGCCATCGACCACCTCGCAAAGTGTACATACTGGCCATGCGTACACCTCGAAAATTCGGTGACTCCGCCCACGGAAATGTAGTTTCGACCTTTGTCAAAATGCGTTTTGCCGTGTCATCGTTGGTGATGACGTTCTTCAACCAAATGTACAATCCTTGACCACGCTGGCATGCATCGCACAAATTGTACCAAGACATCATCGACTCAACCTGTTGGCGACTATAAATTCCAACACCAGCGATTTTCACGCAATCAACACCGTCGGCAACGTGTTCATCATCTTGCGAGGAATCAGAAAGCACAATCTCTGAGTTGGTAAATTGCTTCAAACACTTTTCCACAACAATCCGTGGGAGTACTCGAAGTAATTTGGTCGATATAACGGGGTTGATTAGCTTCGTGTAGGACGGTCGTTTGGTAGTTGAGCACTTTATCATCTCCACACTATCCAGACGTTCGTTGAGTGCATGCAACGAAACAAAATTATCTCCCGATGCGCTGACAAGGTCGGATATATCGCGTGCTCCGGCCTTCTTGAGCAAAGTCGTTTACTTGTTGAATGCCTTTCGACGCTGACTGATTTGTTGCGACCGCGCTTTCTTATCTAGACGCGACCGACTGATGGAGCCCGCTTGTTCACATTGATAGTAAGTTTGTTGGTCATCTGTGGAGTTTGTTGCTGGTGAACCTTTGTAGTCTGGTTTGCAAGTTGTTCTTCTGCTGTTGAGTTGGGTGGTTGATTCTCACTGTAGCATTTTTTGTTGCCCGGATCTTCTGCAGCAATGGTGTCGCAGGTGTTGACCTGTGGCGGACGAATTACAGATGGAGTATCATTGGCAACATCAATGTTATTACCGGTTGCAGTGTCCACTACCGAACTACACTTGGTGTCAGTTCTGGTGTCATCGTTCTGTTGTATTTCCAGTACTGGCTGAACGCCACCGCTTTTCACCACATCCTTCCCATTCGATACGTCAGGTTGATAAGTTAGATTCTCATGATGTTCATTTGAAGCAGGTACCATCAGAGTTCCAGTATTACCCGAACGTAGTGCCGTTAGGTACTGATCCAATTTCTCCATTTCACAATTGAATCGATCCATACCAAACTCTGACATCTCGTTGCAAATACGATTACACAGGCTGCGTGACATCACAAACTTCTCTTTGTTGTTGAGCGTCTTCTTGGCAGCTACATTAACTGCGTCCGGCTTCGAAAGCGCAGCACTGTTGTATCGGAGACGATCGACAGCAGGTAGCTCCGAACTACTTCGGCCCCGAAGCCATCGTGGATGCAAATGTGTAAGCGGGATAACCGGGTGTAGTTTACGTTGAGCCCGGATGTAGATTACATGGCGACAAGGTAACTTCATCGTTGTTGCATACCTGTAATTACAAGTCCAATCATCACTTTTGACGATATTGAACCTTTCCTTCAGGCCGCTTCCCATTTTGATCTCAAGCCCGCGTTCCTCCCATTCATATACTGTGGTCTCAGCCGTAGCGTATACGTACTCGCTGTGCATTGTGCTGGCCACCCACCGAGAACACAACTGCCGGACTGTGTTCATGTTGTCGTTATAGTTTCTATTGAGTACCGTACCCACAAACTCTAGCTCCCGCCGCGCTTGTTTTTCAGAGCGAGTCTGTGCTGCTAGCAGCGTTGCAATACATTCGTCGAGAGTAAAAGTACGTTGCAAGTCGAGTTTCAAGGTTCCGAACGAGCGCTCTAACCGGTTGTTTGTATCATTTCGAAAGTACGGCAACTCGAAGCGACCCACATGTGCCGGACAGAGTGCCAATTCACTTCAAAATATTCCCACATTGAAACGTCCCCTCCTGAGCACGCCATCTCTCTGAACGCCTCTAAATTGACGTTATACGCTTCTTCATCACTTGCGTTCGTCATATTGTGCACGTAAATGTCCAAAATTTCGTAGTCATCGGAAGAGTAGCGGCCAAACTGGTGACCACGAAGATGTGTTCCAAGGTATTTTATCACATGGAAGTGACAAATCAGGATGACGGCATTAACAAACCTTCCCTGAAGAACACTAACTTGCTGCATGTCCTTATCCACCATCACCACTCGCAAGTTATCCGCCATTTGGGTTGAGTGTGAAAAATGATCGAGAGCTTGCGAGAAATACCAATCAGTGCTCGTCTCCATTAACGAATGCTGCCACGCCCTCTTGCGTCCATCACCATGAAACTTAGCAAGTCGTACTTGTGCCTACAAGATAGCATACAGGTATACGCATCACAACAACTACGGTCAAATATAATAATTCAAATTCAAATTGCACAACATACCTGATAGTAGAGTGTGTTGTATCAACCATGAGGACTTCCAGGAAATCTCGGGTGTCGCTCCTCATTTTTGCACTCGACATCGAAACAACTGCGGTCTCGCCGGAACTGTTGTCAGCCACACTAACAAATGATGTCAGGCATTCTGCTACACGAATGTCCTCTGACGAGCATCCGCCCATCGTTTTCAACTTCGCCACTAAATTGTGAATATCTTTCATCAAACACGATTCCCACGAGGTATTTTCAGTCAAGGTGTATGAATACACCGGCGTCATGTTATCGCAGAAACGAATGAGCGCTGAGGTCAGATTTTTGACACGGCGGAAATGATCTACTCGTTTGATATGTTTGAGGACGCGATGGTGGATGCACTTGACTGCGTTAACAAGAGCAAGTTCGTCAACCACGAAGGCGAGACGCCGGACGGCACGGCGAATGTGTTGAGTGCAACAAGCGCTATCTACGCGTACATACGCCGACGACTACCTCCTGCCTTCACCATCAGCTTTAAATCTCGCACGACTTGATCTTCAACAGTGGGTTTTCTTACGTGGGGGTAGCTCATGTACAACGAGGACGATAGCTCGTGATTGTGCGCAGGTTTCACAGTATGGACGACAACACTCCAGCGACCACATGACTTTGTTAGCTCTGCGTAGAATCCAAACTTGCAGCCCGTGTGACGGTAATGCTGTTCTGGGCGCTTGCCGTCGCCCCTCTGACGAAGTTTCGTTCCGTGGGCACACACGTAGCGACGACGCCATACTTCACCTTCTGGAGTGAGAGGCGAGGACGCTCTTTTCGATGCAGAGACATACTTATTCATCTGTTGATTGCGTCGATCGGCATTTTCGGTCAACGCAATAACCGTTCTACTCAAGGCTGACTTCTCGTACTCCTCGATGTATGTTAGAAATGAATCCCATGAATCATGAGAACTTCTGATATCGGGCGCCGTTGTCGCGACATCCTTGAACGCTGCTACAGACTCGATGCTCATAGCGGATTGTGTTGCTGGGTGAGAAGGTTTCATCTTCTTCGTCTCGACTTCTCGTTGTGGAGGGTTAGTTTCGGCGTTGCTTTCACAAACTACAGAATCGCTCCTATCGAGCTCAGGGGTAGGAGTCTTGCGCTTGTTCGACATGCCTGCGCGTTGCTCCGCTCTTGAACACCACCACGTTTGCTTGTCTGCTGCTGTCTCGTCTGCTTGTCTGCTGGTGAAATGGGAGAAATGGATGGTAGAGCTGAGATAGTGGAGAAAACTCGAAAAATAGAGAAACATATTTTTCGGGAAGTAAATTTCTTTTTGAGAGAATAAATTACACATGATCAATAGCCACTTCCCTTTTTATTCCTAGGTAAGGGTATTCCTGTCCTGGGGTTGTGCAACGGTGATGGTACAGCACATTGTACCATATATATGGTACATACATATCAATGTATCACACATTTGGTACAAACAGTAGACTAACTCAGACCACCTTAATTTCGGCATATGTCAAATTTAGCTGGCAATGTGCCAGATTAAAGATTCTAGGAGTGCCGGATTTAAGAGACTCTTCAGCACTTCCAACCGACGAAAGCACGATGAGCCAGCTCAAGCCCAGCGTCTCAAGCAAGCCCCCCTCGCGTAAAACACCATATCAGTCTGCCCATGCACTCCAGTATGGACTGGGAGTCGCGATGCTCGATCCCAAAGGTGTGGTTGGCTCAGTTCGCTGTCTATTTTGTCGATACTTTGGCAGAGAGGAAGCGCCAAAAGGGAAACGCAAACGGACACAAAATCCCAAGTTCTATAAGGCGCCCTATCGACCACAGAACTACAGCGAGCACAACTCTTCTGCCCACGCTGTGAAATGGGCTGGGTACCAGGAGCTGAGCGACTCTGATAAAGTGCAGTTTTTTGTCGGCCTTACTTCTCGCAGTAATCAACTAACCTCTCATTTCGACGGGGAAACTTCCGTTTTGTGTTTTTCTTTTCCTGAGTCTATTGTGGACGATCTGATTGGCAAAACATTCTTCAATTCAGAAGATGAAGATGTATCGTTGGGAACCGCGCTTCGGGTATTTGGTGTCGTTGAAGGAGGCGTATACAAAGTTGAGATAAAGACTCCTCTCCGATTTACGCTCACTATTCAGCACCTTTCAGTTGGATTATCATTTCGTCAGACTGCTGCTGTTTTACAGCAACACTACTCAGCGACTGGAAACCCTAAGTTACGTGGTGTGACCGACACACCGGTGAGTACGTACGCTCGTTTTCTTGTGGCTTTCTCTTTTCAAAAGATTGGTCAGTTCATGGCTGATTCACGAATGTGGGGATTTGCGTTTGCATGTGATACAAGTACTCACACTGATCGCTCTTTCATGGATCAACGAATTCGACTTGCGGTTAATGGTGTGCTCGTTAATTTGAATTTGTTGGCTATTCCTATGTTCGGTCGTCACACTGCAAAGATGCAACTTGAATTGATCGCCAAAGTACTCGATATTTTGTACCCTCAATGGAGAGACAAGTTAATTGGTATTGCATCTGATGGAGAAAACACTATGACGGGGCGTCATGGTGGCGTAGTCACTTTGTTGGAGAAGGAAGCCACGCATTCTGTTTTGCGAGTGTGGTGTGCGGCCCACCAGATGGATTTCGTAATGAAATCAGGATTTTCACTCGTCGACGAGGGGGAATTTATCAAAGTAACGAAGGATCTGATTGTTTATCTTCGTCGCCAGAAAAACTTGATTAAGGAAATGGGCGGTGCTGCTAAGAAGCTCACTAATAGATGGTTGTATATGGGCAACGCGCTGCGGTGGATTCTACAAAATCATTTTTGTCTCGCAGAGTATTTAGACGGGAATACTTCGGTAATGCCAACCCCGTAGTGGCGGGTTATTGCTGCTGTGGTGTATGGTATCACATCCGTCGTGAACGTGACGTTTGTCAAAATACAAGCCAAAGAAATGATTTTATCTCAGCAAATGGCAGAAATAGCGCTTTTGGTGGATCGGTTGCGCGGCCTGCTGTCTGTTGAAGCTGTTTCAGCCGCTGGTATTGACCACAGCTCTGACGACATCATTACGGAGAAGTACTGGCTCAAAGAACTGCACCTCGTCGATTTTGTCAAAGACCAGGGAACATTTGTAATGAATCATCTGGATAATATCCAACAAAGTGACAAAAAGTCTACTCTTAGACAGCTTGGAGAATTCGTATTGCACGTCATCAAAGATATGGAGCTCGTACAAGCAGAAAGGGACAGCAACAACGACGCAGCGCCTACAGTAGCACCGCCTGTGATGCCTTTAGAGCTTGTAGAGATTGCACCGAGAGACTTCGGCGAGAGTATTTTGGGGTCACGTCGAGACCAATTATCCAAATTTTGGACGGAAGCTCAAGTTCAAGCAGTTGAACGTGAGCATCGCGAGCTGTGTAATGCTAAAATGCTAAATGCGTTAGTCAGCGCCGCGCTTGACGAAGAAAACTATGAAACCAACTTCAACGATGGGTGTGATGCAATTGAAAAGGCAGCAGCACCAGCTACATACTCGCATCTTCGGCAGTTCTGTTGTGGTTTGGCTACCGTATTTGCCAACACGGCATCGGTCGAGTCGGACTTTTCGATTCTAAAGTGGGAATTGAATGACCGTCGCACGGCGTTGACTTTTCTTGGTCTAGAAGGGATCTTTCAAGCAAAACAGTTCGAGCAACTGGACAAATTGTAGTTAGATCATAGCTTCAACAGCTTAATTTGGGCAAAGTGCCGGAAAAAAGAATGGAAATGTGACGAACTAAAGCTAATACGACATAATCCGGCTTTTGCCAGTTTTAGGCTAACTGGAGGAGTTGTCGTGACTGCAAAAGGTGTGTTTTTTACAAAAGGTCCTGTATTTTTACAAAAGATTTGTAAAATGAACAAAATGGCAAAATGTCTTGATTTTTGTATACGTTTCAATCGCCATCAGCGCGTCCGGTAATGCTTTGCGAAGGGTCGAGAAAGTTAATTCGACAATTGAACCATGCGTCCAACAGCGAAGAGTTTGTGACATCACATAACCAATGGAACGCCCAATCGATGCACAACAGGTAGTTAAGAAGCTAAGAGTACTGGCATAGAGCTTGGCCATGAAGGCGCATTTTAAGTATGTCGCCAATTCTTTATTCAAGTGAATGCAACAGACCTATAGCCTGGGGGTCAGATTCGAACGATGGAACGGGCGTTACGCGAGGAATTTGGCAGGAAACAAAGACATTTGCAGCAGATGTCCTTGCTCGACTGCTTCAGACGTCATGTACAGAATAGGTTTTTACCATAGTTAAGCACCCCAGAATTTTCTTATTTCTTGATTTTGTATTCGTTATTACGATTGAGGGGTGAGAGGGAATAATTACTTGGATTTGTATACAACCGTTCACAAAAAATCGTCGGGAACCACTTTCATATTCTTGTTGAGCGGGTATTCCCTCTCCATACCTAGGGATTACTAAGGAGGGGATCATCTGTACCACAGAAAAAAAGTGACAGGATCAATTATTGATCCATCAAAAACACAAATTTTGATCAGACACAAAATCAACATGAGGAGCTCCTTGCTGGTGCGTCGGACGTCGGCGCTAATGGCGGGCGCGCGCTGCGCCTCAACCACAGCGTCCAAGCAGCCGGGTCGCGTGGTAGTCATCACGTCTGGCAAAGGTGGTGTGGGCAAGACCACAGTCACGGCCTCTATGGGCTACGGGCTGGCGCAGCGCGGCTTCCGCACATGTCTGATCGACTTTGACATTGGTCTCCGCAATTTAGACTTACATCTGGTACGTTACGTTACGACCATACAAAACTCAAGATAAATGTATGCAAGTATCCGGTCACTTACGTTAATCATTTTTCATTCGAGGGCTGCGAGCGTCGTGTCATCTTCGACTTCATCCACGTGATCGAGAAGAACTGCCGCCTGAACCAGGCACTGATCAAGGACAAACGTCTCGAAAGATTGTCTCTTTTAGCAGCCAGTCAGACTCGGGACAAGGAGGCGCTGACGGAGGAAGGCGTGGAGGAAGTACTGGACGAACTTAAGACCCAATTCGACTTCATCCTGTGTGACTCTCCGGCCGGCATCGAGTCTGGAGCCAGACATGCCATGTACTTCGCAGATGACGCCATCCTCGTCACCAACCCGGAGATCTCCAGCTGCCGTGACTCGGACAAGATGATTGGCTTCATCGCCAGCAAGTCGCTGCGAGCCAAGGAAGGACGGGAACCAGTCAACCAACGTCTGCTGGTGAACCGCTACGACGCTAACCGTGTCAAGAACGACGACTGCTTGTCGGTGGACGACATTGAGGAGATGTTGGGTCTGCCGATGTGTGGAGTCATCCCTGAGAGTGCTCACGTGTTGACGTCGTCCAACATGGGACAGCCGGTCATCACTGCGGAAGGAGAGAAGGCTGCTGTGGCCTTTGAAGATGCCGTTGCGCGCTTCCAGGGCGAGGAACGCGAGTTGAAATTCCTAGAACCTGAGCCGCCTAAGGGACTCTTCGGCCGCATCTTCTCGTAAGCTGTCGGATCGTCTGCACTTTGTAAAGCCGAGTTAGTTGCAGAAGCCCAAACAAATGGCAGAGCACAATGGACGAAATCATGCAACACGGTTCTGCTTAGAAACCCAGAGACAGACTAGACTGGATGCGCTATCAGCGTCGGCTCTTCTCCTTGCTTTTCCCCTTCTTGAGTGCGTGCATCTCCTCTGCCTCCTTCTGCTCTAATTCTAACGCGTTCAGACGCTCCAGCACTGCAGTCACAGAGACATCAAAACAGAACGTTAGCAAAAGCCATTCAACAGTGAGAAACAGCAGTCGATTCGTACCTGGCAGCAGCTCCATGTAACGCGCCTCAGCCAGTAAGAAGCCCTCACGCTTAATCTCCTTGATGCTGAGCTCATGCTCCACGGTGCTCGGACGCTTCATGACCTCCTTGGCCCATGTTGCGTCAGTACGCGCAAAGAAATCACGCAGATTCTCGCCCATCTGGGGCGTGCGCTCAACATCGCCCAACCCCAGCTGCTCCTGCAGTTTCTCCATCTCCGCGCGAATCGCCTTGCGGTGGCTCTCCTTCTTGGTTTTGGCCTTCTTCTTCTTTTCCTTTTTGGCTTTCTTGGCCGCATCCTCGGCGTCTTCGTCCTCGCCGTCCTTCGTGGCCAGCATTACCATGGCCCGCTCCACGGCCTTTGCCTTTTCTTTTTCTTCGCGAGCCTTCATTCGAGCCTCGTCGTCCTCCTCGTCGTCGAAATCGTCGAAATCATCATCATCGTCGTCGTCTCCATCCGAAGACTCCTCTGTCTCACTCACTTCACCCTTCCAAATCTGCTGGGACATCGTACCGGGCAACACCTCCTTCCACTCGTCAAGACGCTTCAGATCCAAAGACCAGCAGTCATCGAGCGTGATCTCGCGATCGCCGTCCTCCACAACACCACCATAAACATACAGCGTACTTCCGCGGATCATCACGGCCGGGTTAATACGCGGACACGGGGCAGGAGCAGCAGGCTCCTCCTCTTCCGGTTCCTCGGGCTTGATGTCTTCAGCGACCATAACAGGCTTCTCCTCCTCTTTTTCCTCCTCCTTCGTCTCCTCCTCCTCTTCAAGTTCTAACTCAATTTGCTTCGCAGAGCGCGTCTCCTGCGACAGGCCATCGTCTCCATGTTCGCCTTCCTTAGTCTCCTCTTCCTCGTGTGCATCTTCAATGTAAACAATGTTGCCCTCATCATCGACATAACCAAACTGCTTCTCCAGCATGGCATCGAAATCTTCGACCTCTTCCTCCTCCTCGTCCTCCTCGTCGCTGTCGCCAGCAGCGTCATCCTCAATGTCGTTGGCCTTCTTCTTGCGTCGACGCTTACCGTCGTTCGACTTCTTGCCACGCAGCTTAAACTCGAACCAACGACGACGATCCATGTCGTACACGAACAAATCATTGTAAAACGTGGACTGCATCGTGTGACGACGCTTCTCCTCATCAAACACACCACCAAAAAGAATGAAGCGCTGCTTGTGCACCGTCACCGCTGCACCACCACGGGGACTCGGAGCCTGGCCCTTCCTCGACAGCTTCTCCCATGTCGGCGGCTGCTTCTTCAACACAGGGGCCAAGTTCAGCGCCCACAAGTCCGAATACACCTTACCTTCCGACTTCTCGCCGACATTCTTCACCTTAGCATATCCACCATACACGAAGACAAGGTCCTTCGACGGGTGCACCGCCAGTTGACAGCCACTGCGTTCGGCCGGCACCTGTCTGTGCGGAGGGTACGCCACCTTCTGCCACTTGAGCTCAGCCAGGTTAAACAAGTACAGATCATTAAACCACTTGGTCTCACGTGCAGCCTCGTAAAATCCTCCAAACACGACCAAATAGTTTCTCCAGACCACCATCCGATGTCCACTTCTCGGTGAAGGCCCTCCTTTGACCTCCAGCTCCTCCCAAGCATTTGTCTTCAAGTCGAATCTCCATAAATCTCTGTAATGGTGGAACTGATCAGCAGTGGCAAATTCTCCTCCAAAGACGTACAAATGGTCTCTGTAGACTGCCGACTGATGGCTACATCTAGGTGGAGGTGAATTAGGTGAGCTGATGTTCTTCCAGGCTGCGTCTCGCAGCGCTTCAGCCTCACTGGGTGCTGCCTTAACAGCTTCTTGCACCTCCTCAGCGTCCAGAGGCTGTTTAACGTCCAGATTCCACTTAAACACGTCGTTGTAGCACTCGTTCACGTCTCCATCGAAGTACTCGCCACCGAACAGCAGCATTTCGCCTGATGGGAGGGCGGAGAGCGTGAAATTGGCTCTGGGCGTGGGCTGCGGCGCCGCTTCGATGGTCACTTGGGTACGTTCGGCGTCTTTCTTCCGGAACTCCTGCAAAATGAGCTCAATGTCGTCTTCATCGGTACCCAAAGCCTTGCGGTCCTTCTTGGCGCCCTTGGCGTTCTGCTTGGCCTTCTTGGCCTCCTGTCGCTGCGCCTTGGCCGCCGCCTTGTCCGTCTTGGCGCCACCCTTGGTCTTCTTGCCCATTTTAGTGATGCTTGGCTGGTGATCTATTGAAACGGGACTCAAAATGTGGCATGAACATAAACATACCCCAAATATAATAAGCTGGAGAAATGTATGGAATAGGAGAAATGAAAGTATTTAATTGGGTAAAGCTACCATAAAATAGTGCAAGCTCCCAAAATACTGCACATCAAAACGAAATCTGTGGCTGCTTGGCCGTCCACTTTTCCACATATTTTGCCCAGTATTTGTAGTACTTATTGGCCTGCACGGCGTCACCCGACAACTTGGTTAGTCCGAAGTGTCGGTAGACAACAGACGGATCCACGCCCTTCCGGAGCCAGTACTTGAGTTTGAGCTTGTTCCAGAGACCAAAGTCGACGTTAAACGCACGCTCTTCATTGTCGCCGGAATCGGTCCACTCAGATGGCACGTTGACACTTGAAAACCGCGTGTCGTTATCATTTTCTTCTGGCGATGACTTCTCTGCTCTCAGCAAGCGCTTGCCATCGTCGTCGACTTGATCGGTAGTGGGCGAAGGAGGACCATGTCGTGTTGAGCCGCTTTTGATGTCCGCGTTGGCGAGGACCACCTTGTTAGTCGCTAGAAGGGTGGCTAGCACCACCATAACAAGGTGACGGCGCATGGATGGTATCGGAAGAGAAGACGCGTCTCGGGCTTGTGTGCTGTCTTCAAAGTTGCTAAATACTATTATGGTACAGTAGCAGCGATAACGCAGGAACATGAGATGGGCTTAGAACTTCTAAGTTAGAAGCCGTACCGCGTGATCATGCATTGGGATGGGAAGGAGCTCTTTGCACCGTACCTTCGCCATGCGCTCCGTGACAACACCGCAACGCCAAGGGCATTTTTTCTTGTCCAAGTATATCAAGGAGTATGAACTCATCATTCCGTTACCACTACCAACTGCAACGTACGCATGAGTTTCATTTTGACAAAGAGGCCATCAAGACAGTTGTGCAACGCGTGGGGCTCCCGGAGCCGATTGATGAAAGTTCACAACTGTCACTGGAACGCGTCTGGGTTCCTCGGGTCGAACCTCGACCGTAGGTCTCTATACTACTGATCTGATCTGGCCTAGCAGTACGACAGGTTCGTTTGTTCCTAGTTAATCAAAATATTGTTCTCCGTAAAGCCATACTTTTAAGTTTTCTTTAAAGTAGCTCGCGAGTATGACTAGGCATCTTCGTTGGTGACGTTCAGCAACTACGGTAGTAGTACTGTATACTGTTACTTTTTTAAAGTAAAATTAAAAATTTAATTACTTGAAAGTAGGGGCGAGCAATCGAGCATCACGGCGGCAAAAACTTGCTCCATATAGATATAACACGACACTTTGGGAGACTCCGGGGTGGGACGGGTATTAGAAGTTCCTCAGGTTGCAAGATTTGAAAGTGACACAATACACCTCAACCCAATTAATTTTTTTTTAGATATAACACGACACCCGTCAGCGAAGTGTCCGGGCCCTCGGAACGCACCAACTCCAGGTATCTAAGTACGTAACTCCAGTATCGGATATCGCGAAAAATCAGGCCGAAAGCGATTAGAAATTAACAAGGATCTCGAAACCTCGTTGAATATTATTAATCACATATTCAATAACCTCCGTGCGCGGTAGTTGCATGACATTCATCGTCTATCTTTATCGGGAGCTAGATGTCTTGAATTGAATTGATTTGAATTGAAGGTTGTCTTTTTTGGTTCTTATGCATATCAGGTCTGACGATTTGATCTAGATTTGATGCAGCTCAGAGCTGTATCTGATAAAGTAAAGTGGAGGCAGCATCTCCAACCCAGCACTTAATCTGCCTCTCCTATAGTCATTCTACAGCCCATCCCGAATAAAATAAGTGTACTTAGTGCTCCCTTAGATGTGGCCCACCCAATTATCTTGAAATTTGTAAGAAATCTGGATCCAAAATCGACACCAGGTCTAAATAGGGAAAAAATTCAAAATACGGAGTACTCAGCAAACTTCTCACATGTCCAACATTTCATGAACTACGCATCAGTTCATGGAGGTAAAGACACAACTCAGTCAACGGCAGTGCAGCGTTGGGGCGTGCGCCAGGTGGAGAAGCCGCCGACCGTGCACCCGTCGTCACGTACCAGTTCATGGGCTTTTGTTAGGTTTAAACGGATATCTGCTCCCGTCTCGCCTGCTACGCTGGCTCAGAAGCCATTTCGGTAGATACCAAGGAAATGGCACTCTTTCCTCCAGTCGTGAGGCGGTACAGAATTCCCACCCGAACAGTTGAAGGCACCTGGTTGCGAAGCGCTACGTCGGGAAGCATATCGGAACTAACATGTGAGTTACTGTAGCACCCGTAATCTACTGTACCGAAATCATGAATTCATCCCGCCTAGAATCTAGGTGTAGATCCCAACAGAGAAATAATGACTCATTCGTTGGGTTGCTCAAGGCGATGTATCTTAGATACAGCGACATTGTTGTTCTCTTCAATTGTAGTCGGGCATTGTGTCGAGTGTTTTTGTTGTGAACGAGTTTATTTGGTTGTTGCCATTGAAATTTATCATCACCACTAACGGCGATTCCCAGGCTAGTTTCATGGCACTGCATGTAGCTGTTACTTGTGTATTGTGTCGAGTGCTTATCGATTCAGAGCCCTCGATTATTGGTGCACGCGATCCGGGTACATGACATGTACCCATAATACATTGTATTATAAACGCCTCGTCATTCATTTTGCGTTGCAAACGAAACCTCAATGTCGAGTTCGGTGGACGACAGGGTCGCCGCGTTTATACAGCTTTTCGAGCCGGCTGGTCTCCGGACGAATTTGCGAGGGATGGGATCCCAGCTTAGTAATGATCTACCTGTAGAGTTTCTCGAGTTTCCCCCATTTCTGCTGTTTACCGCGCAACGTTTTCACCACACGCACAACATGTGCCAAAAGGCCTGCGTGCAAGCTGCAGATTCTGCGAAGAGTGTTTTGGCCAAAGTATTTTGGTTGATGCACTCACACTTGACTCAAGAAGGTCCCAATTGAACTCGGGGTGTCGCAGTCGACAACAGACCGGGTAGCACCCTACCCGGGGTACCGAGCATGAATCTACAAAGACAGACGCCGTACACTGTATATCATTAGGTATACAGTTGGGACTTAAGACCATTGCAACCTGGAAACTGTGGATGTACATCGTATTCGAATACATGTAGTACATGGTGCATGCATGTATTTTAATACATGGGATTGCATTCATACTACATGCACATATATTAAAATATACATGTGCAGGTAGTATGAATGCAATCCTGCGTGACCTCGCCATGGAGGCTACCATTTCGAAAAGCTTAGCAAGAGAGTGAAAACTACTGTTTCATGTACAGTACTGTGCAGTACCATGCATAGTTACAGTAACTAAACCACGTTTGTGGTACATCGTAAGCAAGTGTATCAGCTGGCCGATGTGCCGTCACTGATCCGAGGGCAGCACAGCTACCAACAGTATGCCCGCCACCCTCTGGAGGGCGTAAGTCGGAGCAAATCCGGATGTATTTCCATTGGTACACCAATCATGCGGCTATTCCATGTTGTGTGTGCATTGGTGGTAACCGTACTATCCAGCAGCAATGCCGTCTCCACCTCGGCAGCCACTGTCTCCGAACAAGTTCAGGTCTCGAAGCTCACGGCGTCTGACGGCGCACCATGGAACGAGGTGCTTGCAACAGGTAGAAACGACAACACCGAGAAGCGGCTACTGCGGACAGTGGAGACACCGAATCAAATTACCAACTATACTGGCTCTTTTTAAACGAGACACAGGCGTCCGAGACCAACTCGTCGGTATCTTCAGCGTCCAAGTTCGATGAAGAAGAGAGAACGATCAAACTCCCCAGTTCATTAACAAAACTAGTCGAGAAGAAGATCCCGACTGTCGAGAGGATAATTCAGGCCTTAACACGCTAGCAAAATCGGTCAAGAACGAGAAGTAGCGTAGATTTAGGTGGCCAACATCAGTTCGAAGTTACGGGCCTACAAGCTGTATTATGATTGCCAAACATGTAAATAGATCGATATGTCCTTTTTATAGACCTCAATTCATAAAACGATCTCGAATTTTTATAAATCAAGGATCAGTAAGGAATAAAAAGCATTGCAAAGCACACCTACATGATGTATTAGTATCTAGCTGGTATACTAGTCGTAGCAGTACTGTATACGCCCTGGATGGTGTACCAATAACATGTATTGTATGTCCCCAAAACTCACGCTTGATGCTTGCTATAATATCAAGCATCAAGCTCCACAATATCACTGATATCGTGGCGATACATGAGAGAGAGAGAGAGAAGGTAGTCTATTTAGCCTTATACGCTATTAGCTACCTGGAAAAGATTAAGTCGTTTGGGCAGCTCAGGATCTTTCTGCTTGAGCCACGCCGCTGATGGAGGAGGAGATTCTATCGGGGATATTTCTACCACCATCTCCTGCCAACATTCTAGGCTTATTTGCAAGTGAAGCCCTTGAATCGCCGATCCGGGTCGTTTCCGTTCGCTTCGCGCCACTGCGAGGAGCTGACGAAGGCGGATGGTCCACATGTACTCCAGTTGGTGAGAAGGGTACCTTCATGCACTACTTGGTTGAGTGGTTGCAATAACAGGGCATTGCCGATGCTGCAGAAAGCCCACCAAATTCGTTGTGGTTGGTCAGCGTATTCCTTTCGCCATTGTCCGTATCGGTCCTTTAGCCGTTGCTGCAAGCGGGATCCCAGTGGCGGTGCTATCCGGGTAGAAAAGTAGTGCTTGTATTCTTTGAGTAGCTGTGGACCCACTTCAAACCCCAGTCAGTGTTGGAGGACCCTTGTCCAGAACGCTTGCGCTCGCCTGCATATCGCCACGATGATATCATGTACTGTACTGTACCACCCAGCACGCAATCCAAGATTACCGCAAATTCCTTTTTTTTCTGCTGTCTCCTAGAAAAGTATGTGGGATGGGATTCGTAGAGTTTGCGCGATTGCTGCACGTGTAGCTGTGCATTGTAGCAACATTTGATGAGCACAAGAACACAACTAACAGACAGGGGCGCATCGCCGACTTCGGTCGACGTACATGTAGCAAGATGCCGCATATTTTCTTTAGGTCATCATGGTTTCGTAGCAAATTCAATTTTGTTACTCTTTATCCCTCATTGAGCCCACGCGTGGGCTCAGCAAAAATAGTTTGTTCTAAGCGGCCAAAGATAGTTGAACGTGGTTGGCGTTGGATAATTAAAATAGAGACACAAATCATTCCAGCGCCAGTGGTCCGGTCACAATTGAAGCCGCCGCCATGGTAAAACGTGCTGTTGGAGATAGAGTTCAAGGTAAAACAAAAGCTACTTCAAGTAAGATTGGATTGATCATTTCTATCGATGCTAGCAAACGTCAGCCGTGGTATCAAGTGCGTTGGGATGACGGCATAGTCGAGCGAGTGTCTGCTCGATCGGTGGGGCCAGTCGAGGATACCGATATTCAACCATCAAGTGTCACCCACGTTCGACTAACATCAGAATCTCTGACGGTATTATTACGTGGCAACCCTTCCACATGTGATGACTCGTCAGCTTCTGAATCATTGGAATCGGAAGACGAAGATGAGACTGCAACGGGCATTGAGCACGGCACCAACATATCGGACGACGGAAAAATTATTGTTCATGATCGCAAGTGGGAGTTTTGCGCTGACGTCCTTGTGGATCCAGCTGCAATGCAGCGAAAACGGAAAACACTTTTTCGATGGCCATCAGTACTTCAACTCGGTGAAAAATCGTTTGCCAAGTTCCTGCACTTACTGTATCCATGGTCCACATTGCAGAACACTATTCAACACACCAACGCAAAACTTATTGCTCGTCGACAGCGTAAAATAGCCGAAGGTGATTTTTTTCGCTGGCTTGGTATTCGACTAGCTATGACAGTTGAACCAAGACGCGGTCCTCTGCGCACATACTGGGAAAAAGAAGTTCGAGAAGGATACGTTGGTACTGCACCTAACTTTGGTGAACGCTATTCAATGTCTCGGCACACCTTCGAAAATATTGCTAGGGCTCTGTCGTTCTCTGATGACATTGTGTCCGACGATCCGTGGAAGCCGATTCGAACCATAATAAAAGGCTTCAATAGCCGCCGGGTAGATGTCGTATCTCCTGGGGAGATTTTGTGTGTTGACGAGTGCATGTCGTCGTGGCAAGGAAAGGAAGGCAAATACTCCCACGATGGCATGAGTATTTGAAAGAGTGGTTTGGCACAGGTCCTGCTCGTGGTGATTTTATATTGCTTCAGAGTATTACCCTCAAGGGTTCGACAATGTATTCGCTTTGCTGGGCTGACAGAAAGCCTAAATGTATTATCTCCAATCGAGGAACATCGCTACCAGGAAGTAACAGTGTTCGACGCCGACATAAATTGATTGTTGACGGCGATCAAGTCACTACACTGCAGTATGAACGGCGAATTCAACGCCCTCGAATGGTTGAATTGTTCTATTCAAAGTTTTCGACTGTGGACGTTCATGACCATTATCGACAAGGAAGCTTAGAACTGGAGCGAACTTGGCACACTAAACGCTGGCACCATCGATTGCTTGCCACAATATTTGGGATGGTAGTAGTCGATGCGTATCTAGCCTACAGATACGAAGCAAAGGAAGCCGGATCCCTGGACTCGGCTGTTGTCGACTTCAACGACTTCATCTCGCAGTTAGCCCACCAGTTGATTTTCAATGAGTTCAAAATGGATCGGTCCACTCGAGGTGACAATGACAGCGATTTAGCATGTGCAGTGGCAGCATCGACACACATGCTGAGTCCTCTAAGTGCACTGCCACAGTACCGACGGATGGGTGGTACGAGCCTTCGTGCTCAGCGGAAGTGCGATGAATGCGGGCGAAAAGCTTCATTTTACTGCGTGACATGTTCGACACCTGACCAAAACTTCTTCCTCGGCGTATGTGGTCCCAATGCAAAACGTTATTGCCACGCTCGGCACTTGCTGGCCTTTAAAGACTAGCTAGACACTTTCATTAGCGCTTACATGAACTAAGTTCCCATTATTTTCACTATCGATACTTGATCCCACGCGTGGGCTTTTTTCCATCCCACTCGTGGGCTTCGGAGGTGGGTAATAAAGATTACGAAACATGATACCAGCGTCTATTACATGTAGTTTGCTACGAAAGCATTATGCCCTGGGTTCAGTCTGTGAAGAACAAATCTAAACGTGTAAGCCAGCGGTATCATCTATGTGCATTAGCGCTGGATGTGCCACCAGGTGTGTCGCTCCTCGTACCGAGAAGGGTCCACACCACTGTAGAATTCGCTTCGTGGGTCACAAGTCGAGTCAAATATCGCCTCGCTTTCTCTCTGTGCGATGGTGCTACTGCTCTACGTGGCACTTGTGGCCTTCGCAACTCTGATAGCACGTAGCGACGCCATCTCAGCAGCCACAGAAGCCAAGCAGGACCATGACTCCGGCAGACGTTTCTTCCGGATACAAGACACACCAGTCCAAGGTGATTACTACACGAGCTTCTCCCACAGTGGGTCGTTTTCTGGTGTCGTCTTTCCTTCGACTTCAGCGTCCGGTTCTGATGACGAAGAGAGATATGCTAAGATCTCAATAGCAGACTTCTTCACGAGCAAGACAATTTCGAGCGCGATCACGAACCTGTTCAAGAACAACAACAAAATCAAAATGACACCGGCCAAGCTGCGAGTCAAGCTATTGGAAAGTTTACCACCGGAGCAAGCGGCCAAACTCATATTTATAAAGATGAAGACCAATCTACCAGCAAAGCTTCCACCCAAGGTACCAACTGGAGTTAAGGCGCAAGTTTTCAAGATCCCAGGCGTGTCCAGTGCCACAATTCGAGCAAAAATGGCGGTTTGGTACTACTACCGACTCCCTCCGACCTACGTCTTCAAGAAGCTGGGGCTAGTGGGCCAAATTTCTCAAGAAGCACTGCAGAAACACCCGAATTACAAGTATTTCAAGTCGTATTTCTACAAGTGGGTTAAATCGCAGCCAGTCGTGTAGAAATCTACCAGTATTAATAGTGTAAGATAATAGAGCTAGGAATAATAGTTTTGTCGGCAAAGCAAAAACTTTTGCGGCCTGATGCGCGTCTCCCAGCTACCTTCGACGTGTTGCAAAAGTAAAAAAAAATCAGGGCTTAGCAAAAATACAATTCGCAAAACCTGTCTTGGGTTATTTTACTATTATTTTTTCATTTTCATTACCACCGTGATAGCCCAGTTTGTAAAGTCAACAGATTCTTGTTATTGATTTATCTGTCAAGAAGCAAAGTGAAGTTCTTCGTTCGTACCTCACTCAGCTATTATACCAAATGGCTCAGGCCATGTGAGCTGCCAACGGGTGAACGTGAACAACCAGCGGGCCCTTGACCGGCAGCACCAGCGAGAAGTCGTACGTGATGTCAAAGGCGTTGTCCACCGCCACGAGATCAAAACGACTAAAGAGCACGGATATCACCGTCATCATCTCCATCATAGCCAGACGCATGCCAATACATTGTCTCGGACCAGCACTGAACGTGACGAACTGGAACGATGAAATGGTCTTAAGCTTACCGGTCTTCTCATCGATCCAACGCTCGGGTTTGTACTCGGCAGCATCAGATCCCCACACCGTCGGCTGACGAGCCGATCCGTACATGGAGAAGACGACGCGAGCTCCTTTCGGGATGAACGTGCCGTCATATATCATGGCGTCTCGATTGACGAGACGATAGACAGTCAGCGAGTTCAAACGCAAACTCTCCTTCAACGCCGCCTCCAAGTACGTCATTTGCTGTAGATTTTCCAGCGTCGGCGTATCCAGTTCACCCGTGAAAAAACCCGGAGCCACACGTCGGATCTCCTCACGGATCTTGCAAAGTACATGCGGGTGTCGATTCATCATGACGATAAACCACGACAAACTAAAAGCGGTGGTGTCTTTGCCCGCAGCGTAGAAATTAACAGCAACGTCACGGATCTCCCGAGCATCTGTGAAGTCTCCAGACTGCAACATCAATGTCATGAGGTCCTTCTGACTCTTAGTATCGTCAATCTGCTTCTTATCTTCCAATGACTTGGTCATGATCTGCTCAATAGTGTCGTGAACCTTCTGCATACTTTCACGCATAACCCGTTCACTACCGATATTGAGGAATCGACGCAACTTCCAGAGCCAAACAGGGCTTTGCAGTCGAGTTTGCACCACCCCGAGTGCTGCATCTAATGGCTGCGAGGTATCGACGTCCACTGGATCGTCCAATCCATTGAGTTCAACACCGAAACCGATGCGGGTGAACGCATCAGCTGTGAACTTGTTGAGCAGTGACTTCATACTAACGGAATCTCCACGTTCCGCACACTTGGCCAGAACATCTCGAAGTTTGACAGTCTTCTCTCGGACTACAGCGTTCATGCAGTCTTTGAGCATATGCATGGAGAAGAGGTGGCTGGTAACGCGACGCTGGTGCTTCCACTTGTCACCGTCCACGTTGAAAATACCCTCACCCAGAACTTCCAGCACAGTCTCACCCGGACCACGGATGAACACGTCGAATTGTGTCTTGAACACGTCTTCGTAGGCAGCCGCAGAGGTCACGACGACTTTGAGAGGTTGGCCGATGCCGGTTAGAAGCCACGGTTTGCCACCGTTAGCGAGACTTTGCTCCGTCATCCAGTCGTGTAGTCGGTCTCGTTGGAACCACAGCACGTCGAGGGTGTTGCCAAGGATTGGGAGGGTGGAAGCAGGTTGGAAGAGTTTTTGGCCGTTGAAGTGGGGGAGTTTAGAGGACAATAGTTTCCGAGAAACGAGAAGTAGGGCGAAAATGGTTGCCAGAAGTGAAGGCAGAGCGTGCGGGTCGAACATGTTGGTGGAGTTTTCGAATGTCGAGTGTGTTCACTTGCTGGAAAATTGAGAAATGGCAAGTGAAGCGATAGAGATGGCTACGGGGCTAAGCTTTCCGTGGTCGAGCATCATCAGAGGTCGAATGTTCATCTGCTCAGACTCCATCGAAATAGCTGTGATACCAGCTAAAAAGCATCGAGTAGCTGTGCTATTTTTTTATGCTTTGGGATGGAATACCAAGCACTATTGCGTGCGTACCCGAGTGCTGTGGGTGAGCTGCAACCATTCTTGGGATCAATCTGAGCCAACAGTGCTGGTGTCATATCTTGACTGGCTTGATCCTGATCCCGGTTAGACCCGCGATGACCAAGGTATTCGATTCAAAGTCAATGAAACTATCAGACTTCACTTCTTTTCCACTTGCTCCTCTTTCGGCTAGGCTAAACACTTACCTGTAAACACCCACACATTAGAATATATATTTCTGCCTACATCTTCTTTTTCTCTAACTCCATGGAAGCTCGCGCAGAGGCCTCGAAATGTTTTTCACGGCGAAATTTTCATCAACCTGCGATGTAGTTGCTTCGACGGAAGGCATTCAGCAAGAAAACGCATATCACCTTTAGGTTGAGATGTCCCTAACAACAACTGAGAGCAAACCTCGTCGAACGCTTTGCGCCACGACGGAAGCTCCAAGCGTTTGGTCTCCAGTTTGGACATCCTCGCCCCCAATTTTTGTCAGCTCCTGGTGTAGTTGGCCATCTCATCATTCAACCACCAGGTCTCAACTTGCAAGCGTTAAACTAAACCACTTGTTAGAGAAGTTCTCCAACAACCATCACCTTTTTCTCCAGAACACCGCAAGACCTCTGCCAAATTGCCTCCTTTCAACCCACAACTTCAATCTGATTCTAACGGTTGGAATCAGATGTTTTCGCCCCAAAAGCTACGTCAGTCCACAACCTTCCTCGTAAACCATGGCACTCTTCGTGTGGGGTCACAACAACTCGCAGCAACTCGGCCTGGATGTGGCCGACAAGGAACTCTTCGAAATGGTGCGGCCCCAATAGCAATTTACCCAATAGAACCCGCAACTAATAATTAATATCACAGCGTCAAGTGGAATCTTTGCTCAATGAAGTGATCGTGGACTTCTCCGCCGGTGAGCGTCATTCCCTGGCCCTCAACGAGTTCGGCCACGTCTTCGCTTGGGGACGTGGCCGGGAGGGCCAACTGGGACTGGGCGACGTGGCCGGCGTATCCAGCGCCGTATCGCTTCCCCGTCGCGTCGGCGGTGCATTGGCCAGTCAATTGGTGACCAAGATCTCGTGCGGGGAATCGCACTCACTGGCGCTCACAGTGTCGGGCGACGTGTTCATGTGGGGTCTACTGCCTGTGGCCAAGGTCCTATATGACGAGGACGGCGTGGCCACCGACGCCTCGGATCGGGCCACGGTGGAGCTGGCCGGACTGTCCAGTGAGGAGATGCGACAGGCCCAACGCACCCGCTCCCGGGCCGAACTCCAGCGTCATATGAACGACAATATCATGGCCAGACTCGTGCGGGATTCCATGCAGGTTTATGAAGACGCGGGAGTTGTGGATGGAGAAAATGTCAAAGTACAAACAGTACGAGCACCCTGTATGACCCCGAGATTGGCCACTGGTCCGTTGGCCAGACTCGTGGTGACTAATATTGCTGCGGGTTTTGCACATTCATTGGCCACGACAAATGAGGGAGCAGTGTTTAGTTGTGGATACAATGACAACTGCCAGCTCGGACTCGGCTCGAGACGCAATTCGGCCGAATTCCAGCGGATTCGGGCGTTGGAAGGATACTTTATTCAACATATTGCATGTGGACAGCAACATTCGCTTGCTTGTTCTAGGATGATGGAGCCGGGGGAAGCGACGGATGACGACGACCCGAAGGCGCGATCTGGAGTGTGTTTCTCGTGGGGGCTTGGCGTTCTCGGTCAACTGGGAACGGGGATTAACAAATCCTGGCTACCGGAGGAGGTAAAGCTGGCCCGTCCTGCTGTCTCGGTCGCTGCTGGAAGTCACCACAGTGTGGCAGTCACTGACGACGGCAAGGTCTATACGTGGGGACACAGTGAGTACGGCCAGCACGGCGCTGGTGAGACGTTCTACGATCTGCAGCGCAACGCACACTACTTCTTCCCTCGAGTGCAGCAGGCGCTGGCAGATGATCCTCGCATCAAGGTGACAAGCGCCAGTTGCAGCTCACACTCGACATTCGCCTTGACGCGCGACGGATCCGTGATGTCGTGGGGATGGAATGCTTTCGGTATTCTAGGAAACGGCAAATACCAGCACTCGGTGCATCCGCAGCGCGTTTTTGGACTGAAAGACAATGTTGCTGTTGCGGTGGGGGCTGGTTCCAACCACTGCGCTGTTGCAGTACGACCTCGGGGAGCTTACTATTCATTGAGCTACGATCGCGTGCTGGCTAACGCTGATTTTGCAGATCTGGTATTCGTTGTTGGCGGACCTACGAAGATGGAGCGCATTAAATCCCACCGAGTGGTCCTGAGTGCGCGTAGCGGCTACATTAGAGGTCTTTTGCGCGTACTCGATACCATCGCCCCAGAACGAGTTAGTGATGACGGGAAAACAAGCAAGGAAGGCGAGGGTATGTTCGAGGTGGACGAGTTCCAGGACGTGGACGCACAGGTTTTCCGTGCGTTCTTGATGTTCATGTACACAAACCGCCTTGACGTCGTCAGCCACAAGCGGAAGGCGTTGGGCCAGTTTGCAAGTCGTGTGTGCTGTGACGCACTCGTCGATCAATGTCTGGATACGTGGCGCAAGGAACGACTGGCGGCGCTTCCACCACCTTCGTTCCGACGTGCAGGGCATCTTAGTGGCACGGAACCAGCAAGCTCTGAAGCGCAGCAGTTTGGAGAGGATATGCAGAGCATGGTTCTCTGCGAGGAAGTGGCTGACGTAGTGTTCTTGTGGCCAGTAGAGGATTCAAACCCTGGGACGTTCGAGCGTCTGCCGGCACACAAGGCCGTACTTTCGCAGGTGGAGTACTTCCGCACGATGTTCATGGGTGGATTTAGCGAAGGCAAGACGGCACAAGAGGCCACTGCTTCGACTGGATCCGAAGTTTCGCCGAAGCGAACGATGCACGAGATCCCTCTCCACTACATGCACCGCGATGGTGTATCGCTCGAGGCATTCAAGGGCCTCCTGTTGTGGATCTACACGGGATGCTTTGAATTGCTGAGTGCGAGACTAGAGCCCAGCGACATGATGGACTTGTACGTTGGCGCCAGTTTACTCGGCCTTACGGTGCTGGCCAGTCGGTGCGAGCTGCAACTTGTAGAGCTGCTCCCGCAGCTGGATGTGGACTCGCTGCGGGCGTGCGAAGATTTCGCAGAGCGATACGACGCCCGTCGACTGCAGACCATGAGCCAGCAGGTGTTGCGGAAGCAACTACCGGCGGAATGCTAACCGCGCATCCAAGTTGGCGTCCATTACACTACATGTAGTTCATCCCCGTTCTCCGATGCATGAGGATCAACCTGCCAGCGCCTGGCGTTGGCATGGTGTACGGAAGGAAGACAAAGCATCTTCTGCATCGCAAATATATTTGTAAAAATTGACAAGTTACCAAGAAACAATACTACGTAGTATTTGATTGGCTTGCCTTGGTTTACTGAATTCGCAGTTCTACACGTAAGCCGAATTCTGGATACGAAACGAGAAACTCGGATTATCGGACATGCTTCAGTTGGATAAAACAATTGACCGAGCTGGTATCATATCGACGTTACAACAAGAAGAGCTCCATGGCAGCTTGAAAAGTGCCGGCTACCGGATCGGTGAACGCGGTTTAGTCAGCCTTCATGTGCACTACTGTACATGTAGTTACATTACACTGGCTGCTGGTCGCTGCTGTCGCTGGTGGCGACAGCAGGTTATTTTCTCGCGGAGCTATCGGTTCACGATGCCTGGAGCAGGAAACTGCGATGACCAGCAATGGTCCGCCAGCCGGATAAGAATCGCTCGGTTCTTGAAGTTACAAACTCGTGCATGGACTGAGTCGCTCTCGGCAAGCTGTCGGCAAAGCGTAAGCGAGCACTCGCAAACAGCGTTTTGGCTCCAAGGCTTGGAGCAAGCTGCTCGCAGCGCCTCATCTACAAACTCGGGCACTGATCATTGATCAATGCTTGACTCATCTGTTAGGTCAGGCCAGGTGGGACCGAAGGATTTTATTTGGACCAAATGCGGGTCATCCCAAAAATGGTCAAGAGATTTAACTTGATTTTTGTATTGGGGTGGCGAGCAGGTGCGAGGAGCGTAGCCAGAGCAAACCCGCGCGGCTTTGCTCCGCGGGCACCCCGTGCTGTATTTGCGCAGGCGAGCCCTCCTCAGCGATCGGACCCATTGCTCTGACTTGGAGTTAGTTTTTACTTTGCGGGAGTCTGGGGGTGCAACCATCAGAAAGCTCGAGTTGACCACTTTTTGACCTTGACCCAAATTGACCCCCAAAAAAGTCTACCGGTGGGACCATTCAACGGTACCCACACGCGATGGATGCCTGGTCAATGTGACTCGGTTCTTGATCGCGATTGCCTCACATCCTCGCGCCAGCGCTGTCGACTGGGCTCCGACACCTTTCAGGCGACTTTGACGCCCACCTGGCGTTTGTACGATGCTCGTAAGTTACGAGTCGTAACCCGAGTTCTTACCCGTGTCAAGTAGAGGAAATGGATGCCCCCCGTCATAGGGCGCCCCATCCTGGCGACGGAGCGGTCACCTATAGACGGCAGATGACAAGACGCATTATAGACGCGCAACGGGGCCTTTACAGTTTGATAGCATCGCATCGCAGGTGTCAACCACCTTGACAGGCGCTGGGGTTTGGATTCGGTACCACCGCCGCGACTGGGAGTCTACAGCGTTCGAGTGACCCGAGTCGGTGCCGATGGAAAGTGCAATGGCTGCGCTCTCCTCGGGGACAAGTGGTGGCCACGTGCGCCGAGGGTCTGTGGCTCCGCACTGCTCGGCAAAAGAGGAGGAAGGTCGAGTTTTCCGTCTCCGCAGACCGAAGACGGGGGGCATCAATACATGTACCTTTGGCCAAAGACAAAACTGTAGCTGGCCGATCGGTCGACGTGGCGTGCAGTGCCCATTCAGGACCTTGTTGCAGTGAACGTGGCTTGCAGTGCACGATACATGTAGCGCGCTTCTGCACCATGCAAGTTGATGCAGGAAAGCGTCAAGCACGAAGTCGGTGGACAATATCCATCGATGCAACCGCGCAACGGGAAAAGAGCCGCACCGAAACTCAACGACGGCGCCGTCGCGCTCCGGATCGATGAGGTGGCGAGAAGGCAATGTCCTACAGCGAAGGAAGCGCGGAGCTTCCCATTGCGGCGACTCTGGACGGGTCGATCTCAGACGCAAAAAATACTCGACTCGTGCTGCCGGAAGCGGGTATTTTGATGGAGACGCTGCGAACGTATCGGTAAAACCCCCGCTTCCGGCAGTAGTGGAGCTCCCTATGGGCGGAAGTGTCGAAGCCCCCGTTGTAGTGTCGGCGGTGCTCCAGCGACAGGGACTCGTATGTTCGTGGCTACCGGATGGTTTCAAAACACCACAAACCTGTCACCCTACTTAAAATTATAAGTACACTGCAAATGCATTCATAGAGGTAAAACCACATATTACAACCACGTAAGTATACTTTCTACTGTTGATACAATCGTTCATTATACAAATTAAGTTTTGCTTAGAGAGAGATTCATATCCCTCTCTATATTTGTGTTTGTAGCCTGTCTGTGCCATCATGGCAGCTTCCGTGATGGGCATCCGAACTTCATTCAGCCCAGGCACAGTTCGCGTGCTCCATTCCGCCTTGAGCCGCGCCGTCGATCAACGACCCCCTCCGTTGCGCTATCCATAGTTGGTCTTCATTTGGGTCGTAGCGCAGTCGCCGAGACCTCACTACCAGTTTATTCCTCAGTCCATGCGCGTCCAGTCCGCGGCCGCGGCCAGTGCACAGGCCCTGCTGCAGGACAACGCCAACTGCGTGGCACACGTACTGCAGAGCAACTTCTTCAGTCGCACAGCTTCGCCCTCAGTCTCCGCAAGCTGGGAGCGTGCCGCCTCACGCCCACCCATCAATGTCAGTCCCTACGTGCACACGCGCGACTGTGGCGGCCGCCGTCGCTCCACCGCCGCCAGCTGCCAGGCCGTTATCGGTACGTTGCAAGACGCCATGCGCGCGTTGCACGCCGACGACACCAGCAGCTACCGTCGCGTCGAGAGTGAACTGTTCGGTGCCGACTTACTACTAGACGCCCGTGTGCTCGACTCCCTCGTTCCAAGAACCAAAGAGACGCCGTACCGCTACGTCGGACTCAAACACGTCAAATACCGTTCCATGCTTGACGAACGTCACGCCGAGGAGTTTCTACTAATGGAGACAGTTGGACGTGGAGTACACCCGGTTTCAGGCCACAAGTTCGTCTTTAAGATGCTTCGTTCCGTGGACGTCCCTGAACGGGAGTTCGAGATGAGAAGTGCTAATAGCCACCACGCCCAATTGCAGGTACATCGTGGAGCTATCCACGCGATGCTTTTGGTGCTGGCCGAGACCAGTCATCGTGGGATCCTCAAGATGCAGCTCTGGCTTGATGTCGAGTTAACTAAGTGTGCTGAACCTTTCTACGGCGCATTCTCCAGTCTACATGACGCCTACAGTTTGTCCATCAGGTATCGACAGTTGGTCGAGAACTACGCTGCTACTAGTGGAGACGCTGCGATTGCGGCATCTACCAAGACTTCCCGGTTCGGTATCCTCACGTCGCGGTCGAACCGTGAACGCAAGTGTCAAACCTGTCAGCGTGCTCTCGGGTTCTTCTCTAGGAAGAAGAACCACCTGTGTAATGTGTGTGGTATCTTCGTGTGCTCTTCGTGTTTGTCTACTACGTCGTACCAGAGCTGGAAGTTGTGTGGTCTGTGCTACCAGCGCAACAAGCGCCTGGTGAACCGGACTCGTGTGTCTAAGATGTCTTCGCTCGCATCAGGTCTTGGAGGCACCCTGCAGTACATCACTCGGATCGGACGCAGTTACAGCAGACAACGTGACTCAATTTTGTTCGCGACGGCTGAAGCTGCTGGCGAGCTCGCACCAAACCCGATGCAGGACACTAAGCAGCGAGCGAACGAGCGCTTCGCAACGCGGGATGCAACCAGGAGACGTCGTATCGAGGACGATGAGATGCTGTTCGACCACGACACCAAGCCGCTGGCCAGGAGTGTCATCGGCGTTCGACGTGCTGTACGTGGAAGTGCTAACATGGACCCTCAACCGGACTTCGGTGCAACCGTGGGTGTCGGCCGACCTCAGCCTGTTCGTAACAACCTGAGCATGAGCCAAGGACCTGGCGGACGGAAGAACAGCTTGACGCGTTCACTGCTTCACAGAGGCAAGGGCTCGTACGATCCTAACGAGGACATGAGCAGGGAGTTGAGTGCTTCGTTCTTTGACGGCACGAACGGATCATTCCGAACCAGCGAACTAAGCAGCAGCCGCGTGCAGATTAGCAGGAGTAGCAGCTTCGCTGACCAGAAGCTCGAGCCTGTGGCATCTTCTGACGCCAAGGACAAGAGCGAAATCAGTGACAGCTCCAACAGCACCAGAAGCTCCGGCAGCGGCGCGCGTCAAGACAGCCCGACTCCCGAGCCGGACATTCAGCGTGTTGGACCGCAACGTGTTCCTGCTCCCGCTCCGCCCAAGCAGGTTGAACAGCCTCGCCTGAGCAATTACCCTCCGCGCCGCTCGAACCCGATGTACCGCGTGCACAGTGGCCACGGTCGGTCTCGTGTCAGTAACTCGTCTCGCAGCAGCTCTTCGTCTTCTACATCGCGCCGCAGCGCCTTCAAGGGCTGGGCATCGGCTTCTGCTGGCCCTCGTATGGTGTCCGCGAAGACCAGCTCTTCTCGGAGGAAGGCGAAATTCGCCGATGAGGAGAACCACGTGCCGTCTGCTTGGCGCAGTGCGGCGGGCTACGACGACTTCGGTGCCTCGAATAAGCGAGGTCGTAAGACGTCCAACCTATCGGACTACGATGATCAGCCGCAGCATGTCTACGAATGGATTTAAGTCTCAGTTGATTGATCAGAACGGAAGATGTCCAAAGGAAGACATTTCCACTACGCGTGCGGTCTGGAGGGCCAAGGGGAAGCCCTCAGATCGGAGTTGCGCGTCTGCTATTTAACTTGACATCAGGAATGTCATCCGTGGTATATCCCCACTAAACTCTAGGCAGTTCGCCTTGAAGTACACAATACAATTCTTTTACCATGTTTAGTAAATTGCAAACTCCAACAAACTTCGACAATTGCTTGAAAAGAGGTTTTCAGAGTGTACGAAACCGCTATATTTTGATTAGCGTGTATTCTAATGACTACGGTAGGGGCTCGGAAGCCCACTCGTCTCCTTACAGACGAACTGAATGAACTCACAACAACTTGACACGATGAAAGGCGACGGAGCGAGCGAATTTTTTGAAATACAAAAAGTTTAGTCCGAAATCTCCGCAGCCTTGACGGTACCAGCAGCCGACTCGTCGTCGGTGGCCGTAGACTTCTGCACACCCTCCAGGTAGGTGATCTCGGAACGCGACTCCATCATCGAGGAAAAGTCTTGTAGAACAAAGCAGACAAACAACACATTAGCAAACCTTATCAACCACAACACAATTAACGCAGTCGTACCGGGACACGTGACGTTCTCGGCGGCCTCGTAGCTGGCCTTCTTGCTTGGGTTCTCGTACGAGCAGCGCAACACGCCGTTGGAGCAGGTGACGACCATGTCATCGCCCTCGAGCGCGATAATCACGTAGCCACGGTTCCGCATGGAGCCCGTGCCGAACTCGCAGCAGCCTTTACCGTTCGTGGCGCACTCTGGGTACGTGTACGAGCCGAACGCGATCGCACAGCAGGCGGCCAGCAGCGTCACCGCCAGCACGTTAACGGACCGGAAGTTCATCTTCTGTAGCGATTCCAATTGAGAATTCCGAGGATAGTTCAGCAGCTATCGATGCAAAGCGAGACACTCGAGCGGATCGTGCGATTGAGTTCGCGAATGCAGCAGCCGGCAGCCAAGAGCGGATGACGATGTCCTGCCCTGAGTTTCGGAAACTCCGTGAAGTGCAGAGGAGACAGCAAACACAATGGATACTCGTCGGTAAAGGCCCGAGATGCTTCAGGCTGGGCAGCCCAGCTGTGCGGCATGGTCCGTCCACATCGTCAAACGTCTTCTGCTCTAGCAGCCGCAAAGCCGGTTCACGCTGATCTGACTCTCCATCACTTGATTTCACTATGGTTAGATTCGCTGGTCGGCGTATTACGAAAGACTCCCATCCAAGTCGCCATTGCCATGTGCGGACGCTCGGTCTCCTCTACCCAAGCATTTGGCAGTGATCAAGGTTTAACCGGCCATTTTACCCGTGAGTCACTCAGATTCATGTGTGGATAAGCTCGAATTTTCAAGAATAGGAGAGGCCAGCGACGAACGACTTCGCCAAGCTCAAGTCGGTACCAAGACATTCCTCGACATCTTGACGGCATCACCACTTACAATACCAACGGAGCTGTCTGACACAAAAGGCAGAGGCGTGACGTTCTCGAAACACCCTATCAGACCCCTACCTTACCTTCGATAGGTGAGGAATATTCCACCGGACTCCAGTCTGGTTTGACAAGCTACGAGGAACTTCCTCGTCCGATTCATTTGGTGCTGCATTGGCATTTTTGTCGTCGACTCGACATCAAACTCTTAGAAAACTATGGCGGGTTGGATTCGGTGCTCTGTATTGGTGACGCTGATGACGTTGGCCACGGTGGCTGCGGAACAGGAAGCATCGGTGCATATCAAGGTGTTCAAGGACTCAACCAATGAAGCGACAACCACTAAAACCAAGGACTGTGAGGTTAACGGCGTGACGCTGCGTCACCGCAGTATGAAGTACTACGGTGAGGACTCGTATGTAGCCTGTTCGAACGGCCAGGCCGGCTGCTACCTCATTGAGCGTGTACACGACAAGGCCACGCAGGTGGCGTGTCCGACCCAGAATTTCCAGCAGCGGATCGATGAGGAGACCGCGTACCGTGAGCACGAGGAGAAGGCCAAGCAGGAAGAGGCCGAGAACGGCGACGATGAGACGGAGGAAGGCCACCGTCGTCTTTCGCTGGTTGTGGTGTCCACAACTCGCATCTGGGACGAAGGCGTCGTGTGCTACCAGTTGAATGAGGACTACCCGTTCAATTCGACCCAGAAGGAGTTTATCTACGAGGCCATGGGCAAGTACGAGGAAAGCACTAACGTACGCTTTGTGACTACAGCTACGTGTGAGAAGGAGAGTTTGTCGTACTGTGATTCGTGCGCCAACTGGGTGGACTTCAAACACCCGTCCAGTGGCCGTGACTGTAACTCCAGCATCGGAATCACCGACGAAGGTGCACAGACGATGAACCTCGCTGACCGCTGCTTCGAAGTGGACGACGACCTCAAGACCGTCTACGGTTCGGCCATGCACGAGATTGGACACTCGTTGGGAATGTACCACGAGCACCAGCACCCGAAGCGCACTATCGGCGTCTTCTGGGACGAGATTGACCAGAGTATTTGGTCCGAGATGACTATCCGAGATCTGAGTGTTGGTGGCCCTTACGATCTCGACAGTGTCATGCACTATCCCGAAACGTACGGCTTCTGCCAGCCCAACTACTGCAGTGACGCGACGACACAATCTGATTGTGTCGAGGTAGGCACGACGTTCTGCAACCTGAACGACAACGACAACTGCACAGATATCACCAAGGCCGTGTGCAATGAGACGGCCACAGAAGCCATCGGTCAGCGGAAATACCTGAGCAAGGGCGACTTGGCTGCTATCAATGAACTGTACCAGTCCGCGGCGTGGTCGTCGTCGGACTCCAAGATTGGTGTCTGAGAGCCGCGTGTAGTTTGGTGTCAGGCAAGAGAAGAACAATTTGATGTGTTTAGTGTCTACTAGAACAGCGTTCGAGTCGTGCGTCTGCTTCGTCCCCCTAACCTCGAGCGATCGAGCGTGAATAAACTGCATACTACATGTAGTGCAAGTTTCGGTGTTATAAGCGGTGACTTCTTTTCGATTGAGTGGAAGTTGGTACATATCACTGCTAGTGATTCAGTGCGGAACTTAAACCTTCGTTGGAGGCTTCTTCGCTGCCATTTTGTTGAGCCACATTTCGTAGAACTTTTTCATATGCTCCCAGTTCTTGTGATCGCGCGCGGACAAGTACGTTCTCGGAATATGCAACTTCTTGTAGGCTTTCGCGGGGTCGTATCCTAACTTAAGCCAGAGCTCGAGCTTCGCATTCGACAAGAACCCTCGGTCTTCGTCTTCCGTGACGTCGTTGTCCTCCCCACCCCGAAGTTTTCTGGTTCGCCGCGCTTGCTCTCACTGAGGAATGACCGGGCAAAGGAAGCATGATCGGGCGTGGCCACCTTGACTTCTTCGTTCGGTGAGATTGTTTGAGATCCGTTGATTCCTGCAATAGCTGTAGCAACAACAATAGTAATGAAGTACTGGAGACGCATCGGACTGTAAACAGTAAATTGCGAACTGGGCCGAACCAGTCAGTACACGTACGCTCGAGGGCAAATCACAAAGATAAATTGTGAGGCTAGTTAGGTTAAACATTATGACAACTTTTTAACAACAACAAGGCGTGGAAAGCGCGTGAGTATATTAGCGGCCTGTGACGTGAGTGGCTTCTTGTCATGGAAATGCACGCGCGGGACCTACACCAGATTGGAGTTCATTCGTGCTTTCGTGAGCAAGGTGATCCCTCAATTGAACCCGTGGCCTCTCCCTCGCTCCGTAGTTGTCATTCCCGGCAGATGTCGGAGCTCATGATCACCCCCTTCCCGAAAACAGCTTTTTTTTTGGCATACAAAATCCTAGCTAAATTCTACCGTTGCAGGAGCGACCGCGTGCACGGTCGGTCGTCCTGACGTTTCGGTCCAGAGAGTGGTACTTCTGGCCGTTTGAAAATCCAATACTTTAATCAAGATAAATATAGTCCGGTAATCAGTCCGCGCGCGCACGACATGACATCCGTCCTACAGAAAGCGCGCGAAAATTCAAACCCGTGCTTGTTGTAATATATAGTCTGCCACACATGAAAGTATACTCGAAAACATGTCAATTCCAGTTTATTAGATTATCTAACTACAATTACTGCCTTCGTGCGGTCCAATCAAAAAATTTCCCAAAAACCATTTCGAAAAAAAAAACCTTTTTGAGAGGGTAGGAGCGCGAATTGAGCTCTCGGACTGGGCGCAATCGCTTCCCCATCCAATTGTACATAATAAATGGTAGTAAAAAAATTGGGTCCGAGCTCAGTTTGTCAGAGAGACCTTTTTCAAATCGACATTTCTTGAAAATGGCTGAATGAAAAATTCTACTCAGAGGCTCATTGGAAGGAGGAGATCCTCCTCTTTATGATGGTATGCGTATTTCGCACTTCGAAGAATGGTCAACTAGAATCTTTTTGTTTCGCGCAGTATATTATACTGCCGATGCCCCACGGATAGAACCTGCACCAGTAGTGCAGATCCCGAATTTGTGCGTTCAGACTGCCATCATAATTGCCGTTAGTGCAGATCCCGAACTTGAGCGTTTAGACTGTCATCATAATTGCCGTTAGATATCCGGATACTGGAATGGCCATGCTCACAAACAGAAAAAAACGAGTGCTCTACTTAAACGGTTTGCGACCCGGTTTTGATTTTTTTAATAAAAAAAACTACAAATAAAAAAAGAAAATACGTTCGGCTCGTTCGATGATCCGATGCCATTTTGACTGAAGATCCGCCTCTGGTCATTCTTGAAACAGTACCTAATCACTGCCTCTCGGATTCCAGCGTGCGACAAACTTGGTTCCCATCTACCTGAGCCTCAGGTTGATGCAGTATCGCGGATTCCCATCCAAGGAGGTTCTTCTTGAAACAGGAAAACTGTATCACACAGTGCAGTCTTGTTGTATGGTGTTCCTGTCCAGCGGTACACTCCATGTTGTCAACACGAGCGTGGTGTCACGAGTTGTCCTTGATCAGAGTGTCTGCTGCTACTTGTCAAAAGGCAGCTGTTTCTTGACAAGTGCCTCGACCAGTGGCAATTTACTTCGACGATAAGGAAAAATATCCATCGGGGTGTAAATTACGGACCTTTATAATCTTATGATGATTTGTGGCTATCCGGCACTGCCCGGGGCAGACAGACACCAAACTGGACGCGTGGCGGGAAAGCAGAAGGCGAAGACGGGCTTTGATGGACGCTTCAGGGGGAACCAGGACCGGAGCTAGATCCTGACAGAGGGGTCCCCCCGGGGGACCCGTGACACCGCTACTAGCACTCCAGCGGTAGCGGAGCCTGTGGTACTTCCGGAGTCGGCAAAGCCTCTAGCATTACAGGAGCTGGTGGAGCTTGAGGCAGTACTGCGTACTGCTACTGACGAAGCGTCTACCGCCCCGATAGGGCAAACGAGGTTGCGGAAACAGCGGGCGATGAGCAGGGGATCTCTCGACTGTCAGTGGATAGACCAAAGCGACGACACCGAGGGATTCGTGGGAGGAGATGCTGCTCAATAAGGTGTGGTGAGACCGTTAACGTAGACGTCCTAGGTTGGTAGTCGTAGAGCTCATTGTAAGCTCACTGATGAGGCTCCGTGGCTTGGGCCGAAATCGATATGAACAGCCGCTAACGAATCAATCAAACTGCATTTCCTACCTGTTTACGCCGGGGCTACAACAAGTCTGTACTATGTGCTTTACAACGAACCTTTTCCAGAGATTTAATACCGTCAATCGTGGCACCAAACAACGCTTGTGTTCGTTCTGCTCGTTCAGCGGCCACCACCACTACCAGAAATTGATCCATTTCTCATTTCGCTCTCCAAGCAAAAAAGCCCTCAAGCCCCCAAGTGCTACGAACAATGCGACTGTCTTTCGTGCTGCCTGCGACTATGATCATCGCCTACTTCGTGGCCTGTAACGCGATGGTAGACTCCAAGATCTCGACGGTGGGGTCACCAGACAGCGTCCACTCGCTCGGTGCTGGGCAGAACGAAAACTCTGTCGGCAAAAGATTTCTTCGGGATCACAAGAGGGATGGAGCAGTTCAACTTTTTTCGTGGCGAAACGAGTACGAGTAAGGTTGAGGTTGACCCGGTGGCTGATGCTGTTGAGACATTGGCCAAGGAAATCCTGGAAAATCCTAAGATGGCGAAAGGCGCGTATCTACAGTGGGAGCATGCGGGTCATACCCTGGATGACCTTAAAAAGTGGCTCAAAATCGAGGAAGAGAAGAAGTATCTTTCGATCTACAACGGCTATGTGTTTCACAAGTTCCAGAACTGAAAGGGGCTCATCGAAGGCGCTTGTGCTCTGTTTTGGCACTGCGCGTTCAATTTCACTAGAGTATCAAAACTAAGAATCTTAGACTATAATAGTCTGAGATCACTGGAAATCCGACCACAGCGTTTGCACATACTACGTAGTACATGACTACCAGTTTACAATATGCTTCTACCATTTGCTGATTCATCACCACGAACGCTCTTCACTGAAGAACCTGTTTTTTCCTCAATCAACGTACGCAATTGTACCTAAACACTTCCGTTCTACGTGACCGCCGCATTCGCGCCTAAGGACTTCTCCTGTTTCTAGCTTCGTCACGAAGTCTTCGTGTTCGCATCTAACGGCTCATCGTTGCTACGATAGTATTAATATGTCCCTACAATGTTATTGGGTGTATGAGGTCTTTGGCTGCGCTCGTTGAAATCCACACAATTGCGTATGCCACCCCTAGGATGGCGGCTCCTAACCATTTAAAAACGCAGTTTCAACGGTTGTGTTGCACGACATGCCGGCGACATCGATGCAAACGGTCGACAGATCTACACGCCACCGCCCTCGATGATGACCGAGTCGGCGTTTTTGAACAATAATCTTGCTATTATCATAATATTACAGTTTCATGAAGCCGGCATCAAGGCCAGCAATCGGCAATGACTGCGATATACACCACGTATTGCAGGTTATGACGAAACGAGCATCGCGAAATATGCTACGGACATCTGAATCTGGTTTTGAAAAATGAAAGAATCTAACTCTAGTACGAGCTTGCATAGAGATATTGTGAAGCTTTTCCTTCGGCCGCAGACTTCGAGCCTTCAGCAATTTTTCTTAGAGAGTTTTGACCAGCAATTCGTTCAGCGACACGATGAAAAGGAACCCGATGAAGGCGGGCACGCGGCTACGACTGGAAGATCAGCATCACGCACGATCCACTGCTTGTTGTTTGGAATCCGCTGAGCTTTCTGCGTCCCTACTGGCAGATGACATGTCGGCCATAATGGCAGTGCACTCCACTTGTTGATGGCCTTTGTATAGACAGACGTACACGCAATTCATCCGCGGTGACTGTACATGTCGGTCATCGGGTACTACATGCCACCTGGATTCATCATAAGTTAGGCTTCGGGCATCGGTGCAGTCTGCACCCATGGTGTAGTCTGTTGCACATGTAACTTGGGAGATCTTCCGTTCGTGTCTTACCAGAACCGTCCAAAGTCACCGTTTCCCAAACTCTCCTACATGATTCACTCTTGTCTTGGCTACTGGGTCATGCTGACTGTCTCGGAGTACGTAACCCTCATACTCGTCGCAGTTATCATCCTCCTGGGGTCGCCGTCTTCAAGATCATGGACGTCGATCAACTCAGTGGCAGCGTCGACGACTGCTGCTTCAGCTAAAGCGAATAAATAGTAGTAACAGCACCAAAATGGTACTAACATTCAAAATACTGTACGTAGTTGAGTTGTGTTGGTGGGGATTAATTCCTCCGGGCGTGACTCTGGCCAGCAGGATTAGTGTTCACCAGTAGCGGAACAATAGAGAGGGTTGTCCCCTCATAAAGGGAACGTGGAGGAGAAGAGGCCGAATACCTTCATCACCTTGTGGGTAATTGATCATGGATCCCGCGATCCCGGTGTTACATTCCCCAGTAGAGGGGGAAGAACGCTAGCACTGGGGGCGACAAACTCCCCCATTTCCTGTCGAAATTGATATCAATTGCCCTTGTTGTTGACCCCCGTCGATCCCCCGCCCTCATCCACAGCATGACCGCCTTCTGTATCGCACAGGGCGTTGACAGACGCCAGTCCACCGCACAGGACCAGCCAGCATCTTCGTGCCATACATATATGTATAACCATCATACACAAATCAAAAAGTGTACCACTGGTCGTACAAAACCCTTTGATCTATGATATATACCCATCCACTATCTCAGATCCTATATCGACTTTGACAGGATTATGAGCGTGTGGAGCTCCTCGCTCACATCCGCACGAATACTTGACGCATGATGCTGGCGAAACAAGTGACGCGTGTGCTGCACCGTCAATCTACGCAGACGCTGCGCTTCCTGGCGACAGCAGACGAGTCCAAGACTGCACCTGTCGGTGCTGCTGCCAAGACGTCGACCGCCCCCAAGTTCCGTAAGAAGAAGACGTTCCAGTTCTCAGGCACGGAAGTGGAGCAGACGACGCCCCTTGAGGAGTTCGAGTACCCTTCATACTGGGACGAGGACTATCCGGCGGACTTTGACAATGAGATGAAGCACGAGGTGGAGAAGCTGCAGATCTTTGCCGACTTTACGCCCTATCTGGACCTGTCGTGGCAGACGCAGATCCACCCGCAGTTCGACGGCGCGTCCATCAAGATGACGCTCAACTGTCCGCTCGAGGACTTCGACGAGCGACTCTTTATCGACGACAAGACCACGTACGACACGAAGGTGATCATGGAGGTGCCCATGACCTGCTTCAAGGGCCTCAACAAGGAGGCCAAGGACATCGTCGCGCAACTCGCTGGCCCCCGCTACAACGCCAACAAGAAGATGATTAAGATCGCTGAGGACCGCTATAACAAGCGCGTGCACAACCACAAGCGGATCTGCGAGATCCTGCGCGATCTCACGCAGACGGCGCTCGAGCTCAGTGTACAGGCCACGGAGGAGGCTCCCAAGAAGGCCACCAAGTAGGAGGCTGAGCCTTGTGTTGCTATAGAGCTCTTTGAAGCCATAGCTTAGGACAGGTTGGCGATGGCTCCGTGTTGTAAATGCTCGAAGCAAACAAGTTAGCAGACAGGCAGACAGATATCTCTTGCTACTTGGTCTGAGAGATGGATGCATGAATAGATAATGGTGTGGAGTTTGCTAGACGCAAGGTATTGTACAGCAAGCAACAAAACACAAACAGGCAATTCCTTTCTCGAGGCGCTTTATGGGGTGTGGTGCCATGCCTTCCATGACGATGCTTTCTGGGTTCCGTGGGTGCTTTCGACGACAAGGGGGTGGATGCCGCATGGACTTACCAAGATCCATGCGCCAAAGGTGTCTCTAAGATCCCGCTGCTGGGCTACCTAACGCGCTTCGTCCGAGCTTCTCTTGTTGCCGTTCGTCCGTCGGGCCCCTCGCTATCCTGCTACTGCTGCGCTCTCTGACTCTTGAACTAAATCCTGCACACGTAAGAACTGGACTGCGTCACGTAGCGCACCCATCGCTTGTACGTGTAGTTCGGATGGCGCGCATGCTCCGGGATGCGCAGGTAGCGCACCTGCAGACTCGAGGTATTGTACATGGGGATCTCAAAGTTCATGCTCACGGGGCCGATTTCACGCCGCACGTGCGGACTGGGCTGGCCCAGCGTGATCTTGGCGCGCAGCGTGAGTTCTGTTCCGCCGGTGAAGCGCTTGATGGCCCAACGCACCTGGTTCTCGTTCTCACGGTATTCTGCCAGCTGACCTGCGGCGTTCTTGCCAATATCGCATGACACTGCCACAGTAGACTGCGGCACGGGAAAGCGGATGATCACGTTCGCGCCGTAGTTGTTCTCGGGCATGTCGGCGCGGATCTTGAGCACCATCTCGATCTTAGTGGGGGATAGTTCCTCAACGAACGGGAAGATGCGGAAGGGTGCACGGAAGTCGCCGGTGATGCGGTAGTTGATGACGGTAAACTCTCCATCAGGCGGCTGGAAAATGAGCACACGGTCGCGCTCGAACTCGTCCAGTTGCACGCAATCGTGGAAATTGCAGTCGTCCAGCACCACCTGTCCGTACTGTCTGGCTCCAGTGTTACCGATGACCAGGTCTTCATTCAATGCAAGACGGAGCTCCGGGTTGCCAGACAGATAACTCTTGAGCTGGATACGTCCCTCAATGGACGCATTGAGCATCTGTCCGCCAGAGGAGAAGACCACATTGAGTCTCTCCAAGATGTCGCAAAAGAGCTCGTTCTCGTCCTGTTTCTTGGAACTCTGTCCTGCCGTAGCTACAGGTTTCTTGACAGCACTAGCAGCCTTAATGTTGGAGCTACGGTTCATGAACTTGGAGCCAGCCTTAGGCTTGGACAGCACAGCGTCACCCACAAGGATGGCTTCATTGTGCACGTGCACCTTGAGTCCCTCAGTGCTTGTATCCTGAGCGAAGCCATAATCCAGCGTCTCGTCCAGTAGCTCATAACACAGGATAAAGTTCTTACGCAGCGTCTCCTCACTCAACACACCGCAGTAGTCCTTGAACACGCGACAGAGACGCGTGAGAAGCTCCAGAATGTAGCCGGGACTCACATTGTAGCGTGTTGTAGCCACAAAATACAGTCCATTCTTCTTAACAAACAGGTAGTTGACGCCATCCACGTTGAACGTCGGAGGCGCGTCTCCTTTCTCCCAGAATTTCACCTTACGGAAGAAAATCTCCGCCGAGTTGCTCTCCACGTCGCCTCGGAAGTCACTGAAGATGATGGTGTCGCCCCGCGTCGACAGGATGTAGAACTGCGAGATGGACGACGACATGGTCGAATGCGCGTTTGGGGTGCCACGTCAAAGGCTCAGTCTGTGTTGGTCGAGGGAGGGATAAAGGACGAAGATCGAGCGCACGACGAGACGGATACAAGAACTGCAGAGAGTTGTATGTGTGGTAAGAAGTCTCTATATAAGAACAAATTTGATGACGATAGGGGGTCGGTGGAGGGAATTGTACAGATTGTGGACAGATGAAGCGTCCTATAATAAACCTCTTCGATTTATTTATTTTTATATGAACCAACAGTGAAACCAACGCTGAGAGATGAGCGAAGGTGTCCATTGAGGGTTAATTCTACTCGACAGACGCCATCATGGCACGACCCGGAGGCGGTTCGCGGATGACAGTACCTGCTGTGCCTGAAGCAATCCTCAACGCTCCCTGCATGGATGACGAACAAACGGGGTCCGCTTCTACGGATGCTACCGAACCCGTTTGTGGCGACGGTGAAGCAAAGAAGCGTCCTCAAGACCGCCCCAACAAAACAAAGACAGGTGATGGCGAACCAACCTTCCATCCTTCAGGTTTTTAGCTCAGTACCAAGCACTGCGAATAGTTCGTAGTAGAATAGGCTCTCATTAAACTTTTCAATATTGTCATTACCGGTTTTGGCAGTACCGGGGTCCGAGTGGGACCCTGGGGTCGTGCCAAATGCTTCAGATGTAGCCACTTGGAGTTGAAGCGGGCGTTGCCACTTTATTTTACTTTTATATTTTGCACAACCGACAGGACTACTGTGCGTGTCCGCTTCATCGTGATCATAGGGGTCACACTAGGTATTGTCTCAAGATCTGCCACCTAGCTTCAAACCTCGCGTTCTGCGAAGGCTGACAAAACCATGGTCGAGACCGAAGACCTCGCCAAGAAGCTGACTGGGTACGAAGGAAAAGATCTTGCTTTACGAAAATGGGCAAGCGATCATGTGAGGTTTAAAGCTCTTTTCGCGAACAAAACTTCTCTGAAGGCATATGTCAGTATAGCTCGGGATTATGTGTCAAGTGTGCATTGTAGTGAGACCTGAAACTTGGATAGGAAGTGCCCTGCTGTCATATTGAGGCTATCGTGATGGGGCACCTTTCTACAGAAATCTGCTTGTGGATCATTTCTTGCAAACTTGCACCGATGGAGGTCGCACTCCGAACTCGTTTTACGGATTGCCTGTTGATTCAATTTATTCCCTGAATCTCTGGGTAACATTTTGGTTTAATGCTCCTGAGCGAAACGAACGTGATTCTTACAAAGTGCATTGGTTGAGTCTCAAACTGTAGGTAAATCTGCTCTCGAGAGCCCAATCAGATCTTGACCTTCCTAGGCAACCCCTGGCTATCCGAAGCGCCGAAGCCTGGGCAATGAACGCGGTCACTCAATACTGGAGCGATTCCCGCAGCACTGTGAATCGTCCTAAACCTAAATTTACGACGCTGGCTCAAATTTAGGAAAATGGGCTCCACCCGCAGCACTGACATTCTTCTGTTTCGCACATCCAGAGCGCGGCGAGCAAATGATGGAAGTATGTTGCTGATTCTCTCGCTTGGTCTGGCTATAGAAGGCCAGCAACAGAAAGACAAGCAGCAGCGTGGACAGAACTACCTGGCAAGGGCTGACCCTCACTGTGAGGCCGCGTACTACAAATATATAGTGCCGTAAAGACAATCACTCAACGGGTAAAAGCAAATTCTAACGTGCAACGTCATTACATTGCCTTACAACTGCACCCCCGCTTACTACTGTTGACCTGAGTGGCGGAGGGTGCTGTATCGGGTCTGTTGTTAGCGAGTAGCAGCCTCATGCACTCAGATTTAAGCTTTTCATTCAGTGTACAACAGCGATTCTTGAACTTTGCAATCCGTCGACCGGTGTTGCTGCTGGTCTCGATCGTGTTGGCGTTGAGCAAGATGACCTTGTCCCTGGGACCATTGCATGTTGATGTACTTGAGCCGGAGTCAGGTGGTTTCCTCGCATCTTACGAACTCGCGCTTGATGTTCGTCAGGATACAGCAGTTGTAGCGAAGGAAATTCAAAGGCCATTCAGACTGCCCTGTGTCGCACGCGAATCCGCAGGCTCATACACAGAAGGTGAGTTGTCACTCATCGTGGGGGAAGTATCTTGTGTATGTAGTAGCGGCGGGCTGCGGTTGGGCCTGCAGCCGTGGACTTCTCGAACTGGGGCGGATATGTCGGTTCTCTGGCTGCGACGGACCAATTGGCTGTGAAGGACCCTCTGAATGCAAATCCCCCCCTTTCTTCCTCGTCTTGTGTACGTCCACGTTGTTGTTGCGCTCACCATTCTCCGTGCGAGCGCGTGGCGACTGCGACGGAAGTGCAGGTGTAATAGTGTATTGGAGTGTTGAAGTTGTAAGTATGGAATATTGGGTTTCAGGATATCGAGTTGTTTTACAGATTTTCGCTCCCTAAAAATCTGTGCGACCCTCTTGTGAGTCGCACAGATTTAGGGATCTGTGCCACTGCTGGGCAACAGGGCGGTGGAAAATAGACCGGCTATGGATGGGATAGGGTAAATTTAGGATCTGGGTCACCTGAAAAGCCTGCGGGAACCGCTCCAGTATTTACTGAGAGCGCGTGAAGCCCAGAATTCAGTACAGCCATAGCACCTCAAACTCGCAGAACCACAGCAAACGTGCGTAAGTGACACATGTTACGGTAGCAGCACAAAACGTGTGCAGGGTCTTCGGTCTCTGGCCGTTTTCTGAGTGCAAGCATAATTCGGACGAGGGTAGGTAACTAGCAGCCAACCAGCGCTCTCAAAGCTTGCATGTCACAAGCGGCCGATCGACGGTCGCTAGGCAAAGTTCTCTCCAGTACTGAACGTGCGCGCGATCAAGCGCAAACCATTCCCTGGGCCGAGATGGCGCTCGGCGCCAGTCCCGAGGACGCCGACGCGCTCCTCGACCAGCTGAAGTCGTTCAAGATCACCAAGAGTAATACCATGGCGTGCAACCTGTGCTTGGGAGAGGAACCGCACAAGAAGAACTACAGGTTACTGGAGTGCAGTTCCGAGGCGTGTAAAGCAGTAGGTGACTTTAAATGCCCGTGGCGGGGAAAAATGGTAACCTGCCTGAAAAATGACGAGATCTCGCTTTACCAATACCACCTGACCGAGCTTTCTTCCCCGAAGAAAAAGAAGCTGACGCTAACAAAAAGACGTTTTGCCGGGAGCTGGCTGAGCAACGCCTATGGCCTATGCGAATTCGCCACGCCATGTCGCGAAAGTTTGCTACACCACTTGATGACCTTCCAGAACTGGCCACTGTCCAGAACTTCGTAAACCACTACTCGCGCACCTATCTCGAGAACCATGCTCGTGTCGACGACCTGATGAAATGGATCCATGCGAGGGCTTACACCGGGGAGGGGGAGTTGATGGAGCAGACCTTCACATTTGGATGGGATATGGATGCCGATGGCAGACCTATTGTCGGTAACGGGTCCGAGGTTAGACCGATATCGTTGGCTTGACGAATAAAGCGCTGGTGCTAAGGTTGATGGTGCCCCCTGAGAGTTTCATTCTACGCGTGGATGCCACCTAAGCTGAATCATCATGAATACCTTGTACTAGTGGTCGGTATGTCGGATCGTTGCCGCGGATTTCATGTGGCGACGCTTTTCGTTATTTCCCAGGAGATACAACCTATCATTGAGTCTGCGTTGCTAGCACTACGGCGGGTGTACTTCTGGGTGACAAGAAACGAATTGGTTGTACAGTACGCTATGGCGGACGCTACCAAGCGCAATTCAATGCGCTTCAAGCCGTTTTCGGTAGGTTTCCTGGATTCCAAAGTTTGATGTGCTTTTTCATGTCATGAAGAACGTCCAGAAGGCTATTAAAGGATTTCTCTCGCTTGTATCCGCCTCCATAGTCCGTGATATGTACGATCTACATTTCGAGCGGAGTGAACTCGAGTACCAGCAACGACGGGACGCGATTTTGCAGAAATGGATGAGATACCCGTATCTGGTACCATTTGCGCAATACTTGTGCGCTCAGTGGCGGTATGGGCGTTTTAGTAAATGGCAAGTGTACGTTACGCCCAGTGGTTTTGCCTCGACAAACAACCCTGCCGAGATATTCAATGCGGTGATCAAATGAGACTACACGCTACGACGTCGGTTGAAAATGGGGACGCTCCTGAAAGAGTTTAGCGACTGCTGCGCTGACCAAGCGTCTAACGTGCGGCCCTTCCGCTTTGAGGTTGTTCCGTCGTCAACCCTCGTCCGCCGCATGTTGCGACGACACGTGAAAATCTACGGGGAGTCTGGACTGGAAATATGATGGAAGATGAATGTGCTGAAGCTCCCAAGACGGTACGGGTGTTTTTGCAACTTGCAAAGCGCATTGTTGTAGCACCGAACAAGCGTTCGGAAGAGGGTATTGCAGTTTCTGCTCAGATTGGCGCTAATTACGCCAGGACGGAGGTGGCTGGTCAGTCATGGGGAGGCTGCGTGGTGGACTTGGAGCACCGCTGGTGCGCATGCAGTTATTGCTTTGCTTTCGGTGTCTGTGTGCGCGTGTTGACTGCCGTACGGCATGCGGAGAACGTCGTCAGCCGTGGCAATGACATTCTTGTAAGTAGAAAGAAACGAAAACGCGGAGGTGCTGACCACCAGCGTCAGGGAGGACATCCTCCGTTGGCCGGCCCAACACTGACATTTTAGTGGGCCAGAAACTCACTGACGTCGATGTAGAATTTCGCAGGTGCCGCATTGTGTTGGTGCGGTATGCTTCGACGTTGTTCATGCGAGTGTTTCACTCAAAGCTGTCCAGAAGCATCGGATCAGCAACTACATGAATGAATCTTACGTGCATGCTTCCTGAAGGCGTTCAAAGTTACTGTGGAAACGCGGGTTTAACATGTTTGGAGCTTATGATGTTACTGCGCCTACTACGGAATCTCACCCAGCACATTCTACAAGCGTCTGATATATTGAACTGTTATTGCGTAGCTTCCTCCGCGTAGGTAGCTACATGATGCATGCCCGGAAAAGCGATAAATCTGCTTACTCGTCTTGTTCCTCCGATCCCTCTTCTTTCCAGCAGCTATCACATGCGCATTTGAACCAGCGCTCGTTTCCATCGTGCACCATCAACTGTATTCCAGCACGAACTGTCTGAATCATCACCGCCAACACCTACACTGAAGTTCGGTTTTGCATTTCGACGAAACGCGCCTTTGGGTCACACGAGTGGCTCATGAATCTAGTGATGACCCGGAGATCGGTGGGTGCATTTTGCTTAATTTCGAAAGGCACATCGGCTTCACGATCCCTGCGGGTAATTTCCGCGCATTGAAGGGGTGTATCAGACGAAGCGGCTGCTATTGCACCGACCTCCAAGTTTGGGGATGTAGTCGCCGCTGCTCTGGGCGACTCCATAGCTTGTTCACACTGCGCATCAGCATGGGCCTTCTCCGTGTCCTCGGATGCGGCTTGAGGACTTGTCTGCCCCAATCCCTCGCTTGTGCCCGCCTCTAACGAGGTTGAAAGATCGTTTTCCACCACTCGCCTGCAACGAATCCGACGAAATAGCCGCGCTGGGGGCCATCGCACTATCGTCGCATGGCCACTCCGCCACTACGATCTCCACGCCTTCGTCTGATGGCTGTTGAGCCGAACTTAGCATTTCCTCGCTTTCGGCACGTGCCTGCACTCTAGTAGAAGCGATTTCATTACCAAGCGTGCGCGGCAGAGCCACGCGAAAAGCACTGGCCCTCGTAGGAGCATCATACGAACCCGCCACCAAACGATACGACCGTAGGTTCCGCCACGAAGCCGCCCCTTCCTCGAGCCGATTGCCCAAGTTGTCCTTAACTCGTTTCAGCATCGTTGTTAGCGACAGGAGCTCTTCTGTGTCCAGCGAGATGGGGTATGGCTCCCCGGTCTTGCCGTCAATCCTCAGAACTACTGCCGTGCGATGGCCAATTTTCATGCCGCTGACAAAATCAGGCGAGTAATACTCGATTTCATCGCCTGCGTAGAGGGTCTCAGGGGGAAGCTGGGATGCAGAGAGGCCTGGCATGGTACAGATGCAAGTTCTGGAAGCAGGAAAGTGTCGTGTGCTAGTGTCGATCCGAATGATGCTGTGAGCTGCATCTCAATGACGCTGATTCATTCTACATTCAGGGTGACCTGTCAGGGCCGCTGCTTTGCGCGCATGGCTAGGTTACGAGCTGCGCGCTGGTTTCCTTGCAGAAGGGCCTGCCAGTTCGCACTGTCGATGTGTTTTTCTGGGAGATGGGTTGCTGTGTTATTCAGATGTATTCATGTGATCCTAACACTTTCTCGTATTAACCTCACCCAGGTAGCGGGAACAAAACGTCTGGCGCTACTGTCGCTCCATCGGCTATTTCTGAGAACAGATTAATATTGCTCGGATCGATGTTGATGTCAGAAAGTAATTTCGATTTCCAGCGGAGGGACAAATTGTCAAACCCTTAGCATGCAGCATACTTTACATGTAACAACAGCCTTTTTTTACAAGGGATTCGCGACTTAACTGAAGGTATTTGCACCCTCACGGTAGGTCGACAAATTTTCAAATTAGTCGCTAGGAACCATCATATGATATTACGCACACATAATAAACACAGATACTTAATAATTTTCACGTAGAGCTTATCTTGCATTGTCTAGCACATGCTTAGATATATCGGTGTGAATTCCTTCGTCACCTTTCATTGGCCATCCATGCCATGGAATTACGATGTTGTTACAGTGGAGCTAATGCCACTTCGAGTTAAACCCTTTTTAATAGGTTAGGAGGAAATTGAGTTGATTAACTGGGTTCTTCCTGGTTGTTACTTGAGTGGCGAATTCGATTTGATTCTGATTTGTTTGAGTGGGGTAGTGGTTTTTTTTTTTTTTTGGGGGGGGGAATCCGTAGGTCTGTAAAACAAGTTATGCGGGCCTAACCTCGAGCTTATTTTAAAAATGTCGCGCTGTGCACAAAGAAGCTCTGAAATTAAGTTAAGTGAATATACCCTGGTCGATCATCCTTTCTCGGGTTAGAGCAGTTCACTTTGGCCGACATCTTCAAAGTGCCTTCAGTCCACTTCAACGCATCTCCTGCGCCTGCTTCGCAGCATCTGTACACTGCTGCGAATACTGCGACGTTACGGCCCCTTCAGAATAACGCACTTAACACAACTGCATCGACCCAGGCGGGTATTAGCTCTTCGCGCAACATTCATTCATTACATGTAATGCCCGGACTTAACAGGGAGGGAGATGACACAGTCAACATTTTCGTACTTTTGATTAAATCGAAACAGGTATAAATCCCTACACTGTAGGTAGGGTCTACAGTAACTGCTGTAATGTTTCAGGTGGAAGTCAGTGATGGGGTTCCTTCATGGGGACACAGCCCATTGGATCGACATCAATCCAATTCGCTTTTCGCGCCGTTTGGCTCAAGTGGTTCAAGGAACACCTCCAGCGTCTCTTCGGCGGATCTTTCTTCTCGGATTCGAAGCCCCCCGTGTGGGGCCGAGAATGAGAGATGGGGTGTTCCTGTGCGCCAAGGACGGAAGCAGCGCCAGGCTTGGCGATTGCCACCAAGATTTATCAACTACGCTGCAGCATGTGAGCAAGGTGACCCCCATGTGTGTCTAAGATCGACACCGAGGCGCGACCGATATAGCAGCCCGCTCGCGTTCAAGATCCCGATGCCCAGGCACAGAGGATCCGGTACACCCACCAGTGCTCAAGTTATATTACCAGGGAGCAAGGGCAAGATGCACCTTTGCGCTCAGACCAAGCACCACGGTGATCCAAGGACTCCTCTCTCTGCTCAATCGTTGTGATCGCTTCGACGGACGTGGTTTGACGGTAGAATGTGGAGGACGCGATGCTCTGCTGAGATCCAGTTTCCGTTTCGTCTTTGTTCCTAGCATTGCTCTTGGCTGAAATGGGACATGTTCTGCGCTCGCGACGTCTTCTCCAGGGTCGGCAAGAGAGACCTGTTTGTCAACTTTGGCGATCGTAAGATGACAGGACCAGGCAAGTACCGTACCATCCGATGGGTAACGGTTCCGACCTCCGGGTCCTCTGCCCCCTGCCCCCGCGCGGCGTGTGTTAGCTGATAGCAACCACCCTACCCGTTTTACCAGGTACGCATACTAACCCGAACACTTGGTCAGCGGATCCGCGTTTCCTCCCGAGTGCCCCAACCAGTTCAACCGCCTTCGTTAAAGCGTGTCGACTTCGAATGCAGTTGAGAAGAGGAGTACAAGGAAGTCCCACGCACAGAGGACTTGGTGACCCTCTTGTGTTCATGTTCATCCACCCCGCCGGCAGGATTTGGCGACCCTGTTACGTGTGCAAGCTTCCACCACCATGCATCAGTCGAGAAGGGCTCCGTAGCCCTCGACCAGTCGGATCTTCAGGCAATCTTTCTCGTTTCCAGGCTTCAAGCCCCAATCATCGAAAACTGGTCGGTTGACCTAAACCAAACTATGAACACTATAAATCTTCAGGTCTCTATAGTTAGTAAATAATAAAATAGACGTTCTCCGACCCACGGATCGATATCAATCCGAATCTGGAGGAAGAAAACCGGCCACCGCGCAACAACGGCGGGCTCTAAACGGCGCGCATCTGCTGGTATTCTCATAACCAGCGTCTCGCTGAGTGGTGATAGACACTCAGCGAGCGGCCATTTTCTTAGTCGTAGATTTATAAAGTGACTGTAATGCTACTCAACCCAAAACAAAATACAGTAATATTTGCTTGAATTTGTACGTTCCCTGTTAAACATGTTTCCAATAATCGTATCTAAATTATCAGGTTATGACTTAGCCGAAAATCGGACCCCGCTCGGATCTCTAAAATTTATTTCAGAGAAAATATAATTTAAAAAAAAACAATACGAGCCTAACCCGAGCGAGAAAATGATTCAAACTAGGGCTTCGCGAAGGCTGAGCTAGGACGTCCCCTTGATTGGTCGAAAATATATTGACAGTGCAGTCGAAATGAGCTGTCACGTTTTGGACACTTGGTGTCAGCTATAGTTTCGTGAAAAAGTATGTCATTTCACAGTCTCCACGTAGCATGAAGCACGTTCGCAGTATTCACTCGCCAGAGTAACAGAAGTTCTTTATGTTGTGATCTCCATTCCGCGTCGAAATCTCGCAACTTTGGAAAAAGTAACAAGCGCCACTTCAAATTTGTAGCAGACTTTCTACATGTAGGTTCGTATACCGTATGATAGCTCGTCTGAACAGCGATGCACACTGCATTCTACAAGAGGAAGAGAGCAGCGATGCCAGTGTGGCACTCTTAGCTATACCCGAGTTAGGAGGACCAATCATGGCGAAGGATATTTTAAAGCGTACAATTGTGTTAGGTGCGTTATTTTATGGGGAAACCAACAAAATGCCCCTCATAGTTTCAAAAAGCAAACAAAGGGCCCCTGTTACCAAAATGCCGCCTATATCACGTTTTCGAGTACTGGGATCGTTTAAGCTCTAATCACTATAATAAGACCCACGAAAAAGATAGTTTAAAGTGCAGAGCAAACCAAACGTGTGGACTGCAGCATATAATTTTACAATAATTAAAATGTATCATTGGAGGTCGATTTTTGTAGGATCGTGTTCGTTACTAGCCTCAATGGTGCGCAAAAATGTCTTCTAAGCATAGTATATCGATACCCGATGTCAGTTCCAAGCAACAGTGTGCTTGTGGATCGAAATTAGAGAATGTGCTGGATTTAAGATTTGAAAAGTGCCGGCATTAACTTATTCCCGGTATGTCCGGCTGTTGCCGATATGTCTGTCTACCGTATCGTCGTAGTTTTCGCAGCACTGTGCAGATGCTGCGGCTGCGAAGCAGGCGCAGGAGATGCGTTGAAGTGGAGTGAGAGCACTTCGAAGATGTCGAGTACATTTAAAGAGCAGTGCCTACACCAAGTAGAGGCGGAATGCGACCGCCGCCACGCACAGCTTTTCATTTAATTTTAGTCAAGGCATCATCCGCGCGAATCTAAGCTGAGCTCAAAGTTCAGAGCTTCCTCGTGCAACGCGCGACTTTGTCTGAAGAATTGAAAGCTACTAACTATTACTTGTAGGTTGGAATTTGATCATCGTGGGATTTACTAAGTACTGAGTAGAAGTACTCACCAGTATATTCACAGCAGCTTCATCTATCGGCAGGTTCTCAGCTAAAGGCGATGGCAGCCGTCTGCATGCGGCTGATCTCGACTCTGTTGAGTTTCTATTGGCCTCACCCACACCTCATCACGTAACTGCAAAAGTGGTGAAATCGCTGGCCGCATGCACTACACGGTTGAGATGCCACCAATTCTGGGTTTCTATAGTCAACTGTAGCGCATTTCATGTCGTTCGCAGTGAGGCTCGTATTTAGTAGTTTATGCTCTCTTGTTGATTGTTCAGGGAAAGTTTTTTTGGACAAACACCGTTGCTTGGCCGCATCTTAATTTCTCTACATCTTCGAAGTAAAGTTAATATTGAGTTTGTGACCAAGGTGTTCTCTAACCATGAACGATGGCTGGCGACCTCAAAAGCACGATACCGGTATTCTTGGTACACTCTACCCAAGGCGGAACGTGCGCACAGCAACATGGTAGGAACGCATCCTGACGTCAAAATGACACTGATCGTAAGTTCTTTGAAATTGTACTGTCGGTAGTTTCAAAGTACTTTTTACTGTTGTGAAGATTCTTCTTAGTATTTTAATACTTAAAGTAGTACGCGAGCTGGGATAGCAAGAAATTACTGAGCTGTAGTAGAAGTATTTCTAGTTTAGTACTTTTATTCTAAGGTTGGCAATCTCTGTTCTGTACATGTATACAGCGTCACACCGACCAAGTTGACTAACAAATCGTTGCCGAAGAAAGAGAATAAACCATGCATGATAACGAGAGTATCTTGAGCTGTGTTTTGGATAACATCTTGGCGAATTGATCCGAACGTATTGGTACTACCAGTGCGTACCTAATACTGTACGTGGGCTTCGCTAGAGAACCTACCACGTCTCGTAGCCTTGCTGTGCTCACTGCGCCACCTCTCAGAAACGACGACAACCGTGTTACCTTGGGCCCAGTATAGGAATTTCCCATCCAAGGAAAGAAGATCGATACGTTGAAAAGTTCTGCTAGACATGCATAGAAATCTTGTCAAAGATTAATACTGTAATAACACTTACCATCAACACCGTCAATACCCACTATCTGCTCGTGCCACGAGCACCACCACCAATCGAGTCATTTCTCCTTTCGCTCTCTCTCCCCCACTTCCAAATTAGCCGCCGAAGCGTCACAGCAGCTGGGGCCAAGAAACAACCGTGGGGACTGGAAGTGACCCACACTGAGCGAAACAGCCAACGGAGCAGCCGAAAGGTCTCTCCAAAAAGATTTCTCTTGATTAAACTATACGGCCCTCTATTAGAAGCACCCCGATCCGTCGCTGTGCTCACATGGGGGCCCAAGGTGATCCACCGGACCCAAACCTGTCGCGGGGAGATGACGAGGACCGCGGCCCAGCTCAATTCGCTACACCAGCGAACCAAGAGCTGCATTCGCCGTCAGGAATGGATGGCCCAGAGAGAGGAAGGAACCTCAAAGGAGAGGAACCAGTGGAGGAAACGAAAGGAGAATCAGAACCGGAGAATGAACCTGCGGGTGAGGCAGGGAATACTGCAGAAGAACTACCTCGCCGAGCACCGTTTCCAGCTCTTTTCGACCAGTTTCTTACTAGCGTGGGAAACAAGACGAAGGACTGGAGAGAACTATCGTCAATCGATCGACATTTGGTGCAGGAGATGTTTAGTGCAGTTTTGAACTGCATGAACAAATCACCTTACCAGCGGAAAAGGAGCACCTACCAACACTACTCTCGGAAGAACTGGATAACATTGTCAGATACTTCTGGGCTGAAGTATTTGAACAGGGCGCTACCTGCCAGCAATGGAAAAATCGACTGAGAGACCTGACGAAATCAAATTTTAAGTCGCCCAAATCGTTAATGGATACGACTGAATTGAAAATTGACTCACTCAAGGCTCGCCCAACAACTTCCACAAATCCGTGGGAGAGTAACCCACTAGCGCAAGAAAACGAAGACCAGGAGGACGAACCAATGGAGGAGACAAACACCATTGTGCAATTTCGGACGGATGCATTCAGTGCAGATGAAATTGAGTAGATGAGGGCAGCGTACACTGTCGCGTATGATTTTCCTACCCAGCTACGTGAACCAACGGCATTGGAACGAAAGATAATCCAAGGCCTGTTGGGAGGAAATATCCTAGCTCAAGGATTGCCGCAATTCCTTAAGCGAACGTGTGACAACGACCTTTTGCGGGTTATTCAAAACACGATCTATGCTCAAGTGGAAGGAGAGTTATTCGTCAAACTACCAGCGCAATTTCCAGTCTACCCAGACTTTCAAACTCGAGAGAGACTGGTTGGAGCTATCCTACAAGGTGCTAAAAAACTTCGATTTGACCAAGACAAACTGACCGAAATGCCGGGGGAAACCAAGCAAGTGTGCTACAAACCATTGCAACATTCCGTGCATCTATTTTTCTGGACACGAGAATCATCCACCAAGTGGGCACAAGTGTTCAAATCTATTCCCTTCCGTAACAGACGTTTTCTCCTTTTCAACCCATGTCCACATGACGGAGACCTGCAGGACACCCCAGAGGAAAGACGCAGTCGGATGTGGGGCCGCCAAGTTGGGTTAAATGGTATTCAAAATGAGCAACGTCACGAGAGATACCGCGTAAAGCTTCTTAATGTGTCGCGATTTCTCGATGAAGGAGCGTTAGATGCTTTCATCCGCTCAAAGTTTGACGGCAGCTACATGACCTTCCAAGAGCCCAAATATGGTCGACAAATGTCCCAGACTGGTGCCTGGGAGATTTTCTTTCGCTCTCCAGCCTGTCCCCCATTTCTCGAAAAGTAAGATTCATCAATTGGATGGGTACCAAGATTCTCGTCCACCATGTGGGGACGAATCCTGCCCCGACATGCTACAACTGCGGCGTATCGGGTCGTACAGTGACTCAATGCAAAGCTCAACCAGATGCATGGTCCAGTGGAAATGGCTGTATCACGGTATCAACGCAGGAATTGACCGATGTGATGCGGCACAAGGCGACAGTGACTAGCCTTGAAGAGCTAGAAAATATGTGGAAGGAAGGATATGTCTGGTGGTAGCTCCAACACTTGGGGTTCAAAGCAGGACCAGACAAATGAAGACCTTGTGGGTACGGAAAATGAAGAACCAGAGTCCCAAAGTACCAATCCGAGTGGTGCAACGCAGGATCAGCAAAGTAAAGACCCGAAGGGTATGGAAAATGAAGCACCAAAGCTTCAAAGTTCCAACCCTTGTGGTTCAACGCAGAACCAGCAAAACGATCACAAGGAGGGTGTGGAAAATGAAGCACCAGGGCCTCAAACCCCGAAAACGGAACAAAAGAGTACCACGGAATGGAAGACTCCTCCACGTAACAAAACGTGTCGTCCAGGCAAGACAGCCCAGCAAGGATTCGACGAAGCAAACCAGAAAGATAATGAAGATAAGCAGCAGGAACCGGAGCAGGAAAACTCAGTGGTCAACTTAGTGGGAACAGCTACAAGTGATGAGGACAACGAACAGGAAGAAAAAGTCGCGCCACCGACAAAACTCTATGTCCCAAGACCGTCCGAACTGACGGAGCAGAACCGCCTGGTCATTGAAGCGATTGGCAGAAGTCAAACCCAACCTGCAAAGGACCATGTCAAACTTATACAATCGATAGATACGACCAAGTACGAACCCCTGACAGGATTCTCAGTTCTCAAAACCTGTGGACTGAGTCCAATTGAAACACCTGCAACGGGTAATTGCCAGTTCTATGCTATTGCAATGGCATTGCTCAACAAGTCCTTTAGCGACCCAGAAGATGTCTCTGCACTCGAGAATATGACGGCCAAGTTGAAAAAAGGGATCCAGATAGCCGCACTCCAAAGCTTTGAGGCAGAATTGCCACATGAAATGCGTAAGGAGATTCTGAAGTCGCATATCACAGGGGCAGGCGAATTGACCATCAAAGAGTCAGCGGAAATACTCAAAGCCTACATTGAAGATGTATGCACCACCAGTTCTGACAGGACGACGTTCATTTCACGATCGTTATGGGGGAGTGACTTGACGCTGAAGATGCTGGCCAAGTTACTTCAGCGCCCAATATATGTCGTGGTTGGACATACTGGCTTGGCAAACCCGAGCTTCCAGGTCTTCAAGCCTATTCACAAAACTACTGCCACCCACACGCTGGAATCAGGAGGAGAATTCAACTACCCGTGGAAGGATGTTAAGGTATGGACAACCCAACTACAGAGGGACTGTCACGGGTTTGAAGAGTCAGGTAGACTACCGATAGTGATCTACTATGGAACACAACATTACACGTGGTTGAAATGGGGTGAGGCGCCGTTGGATAGTGTGCTAGCGGAACTAGTCACATCTGAGATTGGAAGCTGCGATCACGAATCTGATCAGGATGTAGATATGTCATCACCGAATGTAGATGGGGAGACGAGCACCGTGGTAGATCAAATAAATGCCAAGAACTCAACCACGAGTCCGAAAGCAACCTTCACCCCAGAACATGAGCGAAATGAACTCAGGGAAGTGACGAGTCACGGCGGCAAACGCGAGGAAGATCCAAAGGCAATTCCGATTCACGGCCCGGATGAATTATCTCCGGGAATGAAGAAAATGCTCAGAAATGTAGACTGGGAAGACAGCGAACAGCTCAACTTGCTTGTATACGCGATAGGAGAAGACAAAGAGACCCTTCAACAGTGGCAAACCATCTTGGCACAAGAGGGTACAGTCTCTATGACAACTCCAGAAGGCAACGACGTTGACATGGATTCATCGGATACCTCAGAGTGGATACCTGAAGAGAGTGAAGGAGTTGATCAGGACCCTACAGGTTCGGGTGGGAGTCCAGGTGATCCTCCAGACGGTCGCTTTTCATCAGGAACTAGACGGCGTAGTGAACGAATCAACCAGGATGAGTGGAATACCTTTGAGGCCGACTGGAAAGGGAGGACAAGTCTACCATTTCCCCGTCTCCCAGTGGAAAGAGAGAAGTGGGAAAATGCTGTTCAAGCCCACCCTTTCGAGTTACTTGCAAGGTTACAACATGTGGACTCACCGGAATATGTTCTTAGGGCTCTAACGGTGGGTTTACTATTGGCCTGGACTCGACAACTTCGTATTGACTGCCTTCTGATCGGTTTGAGCGACCTTAGAGAGAAGTCGACAGGGTAATGGCAACGGGTGTAAATTTTGACGAGGATGCTGTTAACTCGGTAGATAAGTGGATTGTATTCATCCGAGATGAACGGGCTGGAATGACTGATGATAGCTATGTTCACTCCAAAGATCTGTGGAGCAGTTTGAATAAACTGAAACCAGACAAAGTACCATTGCTGCAAGCTTGCCGGAAAAATAAAGCGGACATGTTATCAACGCAGCTACTGGCGGCGTAAGCGTACGTACCAGAACTAGCTCAGATGGCAGGCAACTCCAATCCCTTTTTCCAGTGGATGTCATCAACTCTCGACCAGTTCTTGCAATTGCTGCAGAGCAACTCTCAGATTCAAAAAGTCTTCTATGGAAACAGATCTGGTGGTGGCTGGGCAGCGTTAGAGCCTCTTCTTGCGGTGAAACAATCAAAGGTTGCTCCATCAGAAGAGATGGAAGAGTAACGAACTTAGTATGATGGAAATGAAGTCTTCACTCGAGTCTGACTTGTACAGACAGCTGCAACATAATGCAGACATGTTTTACAAGTCTGAATTGGAGATCAAGAAAGACAAAAGAAATCGACTGGAATTTCAAATTATCACACAAAACTTACAAGGATTTAAGAAAGAACGTCGTGCAGGCTGGCTGCGAGGCTGGAAACAACGAGCAGACAATCCACCGGCGGACATTATATTTGTACATGATACGCATTTGAAGACAAAAGAGGAAATTGAAGAGATACAAGCACTCTGGAATAGAGTCTGGGGGATCAAGAACCCCCCAAAAAACCCTCAGCTATTGGACACGCACGGAAACCATCTCTGGAGGAGTGGGGATCCTTGTCCAACCACGCATTTCAGACCAAATCAGTCCGTGGAGTCAAGAATGCTGGACTAGCCGACAGATTGCGATAAGCTATCGTGGATGGACACTTATGAATATTTACGCACCAACTGATAGAAAGATTCAACGATGTTTCTTCACGGGACTCAAGGGATGGGCATACAAAGCAGAATCGCTTCTCCTTGGAGGAGACTTCAACACGGTGCTTCAACCCGCGCTGGATCGACTTACAGATGGTAAACCCAGCCCGAAATCATGTACAAGTGTAGAACTTGGTCGACTAATTGCTGATCTTGACCTTCTCGACGCCGTGCTACTCACGACGCATGCCAACGAGGATAATATTACGGACCCGTTAACCCATTACAGCTTTTGGAGAAACCAGTCGGCCAGTCGAATAGACCGATTTTATGTTGGTACGGACTTGGCAGGACTTGTGCAGTGGGTGGAAGCACGGTTACCAGCCAACAAATCCGACCACCAAGAAGTCCGAATGTGGTTGACGTTGCAAAAAGGGAATAACAAGCGGTCAAAACGATCCCGTTATCCTATTTCCTCTGGATCTCCAGACTGGGTCCGGAAGTAGATTGCAAAAAGACTACTACAACTCAAGAAAATATTCTTGCAACAAAGTTGTCCAGCACGGGCATGGGATACTTTAGCGAGTCAAATTGGAATCATGCTCCGGGAAGTGGAGAAAATGGATGAGCAGCGCACAACAGCATATTATAGTCGAGTTCGTGCTAGCCTTCGTCGTCATGCTGCATCACGGGAAGACTTGCAGAATATTGCTAGCAGTTGTCGCGTTCGTCAAGGACAACGTTCATTTGGACGTACGCTACAACCGACAGCAGCTAATTTGAAAAGATTTTACAAGCGCCATGCGGATTGGCAACGCGATCAAACTATCACAGATATTTTACCGTCTCCTGGACATTTCTATCCAGAATCAATGTCACTGGTGGATAAAATGGCCAGCGAATGGAATGACATTATGGGAGGATCTCACGCTTCGGTAGAACCTTCAGCCATGCGAGCAACGCTCCGCAAATTCCAAACTATCCCACAATCTCAACGTCTCACAGAACGAGAGAAGGAGGTATTAGTTAAACCCATCGCAGAGAGTGAGGTTCTGCATGCTATTGAACAACTTCCCCGTGATAAGAAAGGAGGTACCACAGGTTTATCACATGATTTTTACAAGGACTTCAAGGAGGAAATGGCAGAATGTCTTACGCTGGTATATCGAGCAATTCAGAAAGGAGCTGCAGTACCGGAATCTTTCCTAGATGTTGTGGTAGTACCATTAAGGAAAAAGGGTGATTCAACCAATGCGATGGACTATCGCCCGATTTCACTGCTGAATACAGCTTACAAAATTCTGGGGCGGGTTTACGCGGAAAGAATACATAGATTCTTGCCAAGCATTATCAGCCCAGATCAACAAGGCTTCGTTCGAGGACGGCTAATGACGAAAAGCGTCACAATGGTCCAAGCTCTGCTGAGAACCGCAATGAATGATCCACAACTGGATTGGATGGACTCACCTGCAATTTTAGGACTTGATGAGCGCAAGGCGTATGATACACTTGACCGGAATTTTATGCTGACGGCGCTAGATGAATTCGGTTCCCTCAAGGATTTTTGGACGTTATCCACAGTATGCATTTGGGTACAATAGCCAGTTATCTGGTAAATGGAGAAGAGTCATCGAAATGGGCTGTGGAGTCTGGAATCCGCAGGGGTGCCGTCTAGCACCCCTCCTCTTTATATTGGCAATTGATTTTCTTGGACGTGCAATTTCAGCGCATCCAGATATAACAGGATTGGAAATCCCGGGCTCTGGAGGTAGGAAACACGTATTCAATGGATTTGTTGACGATTGCACGGTGTTTTTATCGGCTACACGACAGATACAACCTCTAAACAATCTGCTTCGCGAATTCGGGGAACTTTCAGGGCTCAAGGTGCAGCCACAAAAAAGCATACTCATTCCTTTAAACGGAGCGTGGAATCAGACTAGATGTCATGGATATCCTGTTTTAGCGCATGGAGGTACAACTCGGATACTAGGCTATCATTTTGGAGTGCATGATTCGAACGAACTAAACTGGGACATACGCACCCTCAACGTGAAAAAACGACTACAAGTTGCAACTCAAGTAACCAACTCGATTAAACAACGAGTGTTTCTCTTTAATACAGTGGCACTGCCGGCGATCCTGTTTACTGGGCTGCACATACCAATTTCTCGAAAGGCGTTAGGGCGACTGGAACAACTTCAAAAAAGTTTTATTTGGAAGGGAATCACTCGGGAGGAATCCGTCAGGCATAAACTCGCACCGGGACTATTTTTTGCTTCTGAAGAACAAGGCGGCCTTGGACTTCAAAACATTGATCAAGCTCTACAAGCCACGAGAATTAATCAAGCCGAGCAGTGGATACAGAGTGCAGCCGACAACTATCAGGCGGCTTGGCACTCGTTAGCGCACAAGAGCCTCAATACATCTCGAGACTGCTGCGCATTTAATCCCACCAGCAATAATCAGATGCAACAACTTCGCCGAAAACAGAAACAGGAACTCACAACGGTACAGGCCTTAGGGTGACTGGAACTATGGCAGGACCGAACGGAGAATCTCCAATACGTGGATGGAGCAGCCACACTTCGGGAAAAAGTGGAGGAATTACGAGAATCACTTATTTGTTTCTGGATTGGAGGAGATACGATCAAGTGTGTTTTGAACTCAGACTGTGAATGACCTAATGTGAGGGGAAACATGGATTATTGGAGAACTAGTAAATTGTACAATAACGCTGGAATTGTAGATGTTAGAGGGAAACCGCTGAATTCTCAAGATTTTCCACTACTCCAGCCATGCTCGTTAATTAAACTGAGAGTTAGAATCGAAGCACCTGGGGTGTATGTACTGACTCCACCCAAAGGAGAACGAGCTTTCACAGTCAGACATTACCGTCAACTTCGGAGATGGTGCACCAGCATATTTGCATGTGTACCCTCTCAAGTATGGACATCAGAGCTAAAGCCTCTCCAGCCACGAGATTTGCCATTGTTAACAAACGATTACATCTGGAGTGCTCAGCCAGACAGAACAGTCATTGCAACTGTGGCAAAAGATCTCCAGACTCCCGTTATACGGCTTGCGCAGAATTCTAATGGATGGACCTGGTCAATTGTGGATCGAGATACGAATGCGACTTTCGACAAGGACGTACGAGAACTGGAATTTAGACAACGAGTAACAGGACCAGCATTTGAGGCCACGCCATTTCTCCACCCAACACCATGGGAGGCACCGGCATCGACGAATGCTGCAGGTCTTCGTAAAACAATCCGAAAGACACCCTCAAAACGGCTGAGACTACAACCCAAGTTTTCAATTCAACGAGTCCTGAATAAAATGACAACTGCGGCAGATGGGCATGAATGGGCTAGAGTGACCCTAACGCAGCAGCCTAAAGCAATTTGGCACCAAGATGGAGTCTTAACTGACTTTCAAAGATGGACAATTTATCGTATCTGCACACGATCACTGAATCTATATCATGCCGGTTGGCCATCGAATCGGAAGTGTTCATATTCGGCATGCTCAGTCACACCAGAAACTATCGACCATTTACTATGGGATTGCCAACGTGCACAAGCCGTTTGGCAGGGATGGCTTCCAAGGTGGGTAGGCCACCATCTCCACCGGGAAGAATTATTAGCTTTGTTACCGTACTTGGCGGCTAGAGAAGCACCGACAACGTCACCAAACATCCTAGAAGAAGCTATGAAGAGCATTCCTGAATGGGGAGAAGGACACGAGGAGGCAATGAAAGTTATATGGCTCATATGGACATCCAGCACGCAATGCATGCTTTGGTTAATTCGGAACAGGGAGATCTTCAAAGGTGAAAGTGTATCGATTGAAGAAGCAAAACGGTTGGTGTGGAAATCAGCAGATTTACAAACGCGAGCTGTAATTCAAGGAATGACATCCCACGCACCAACACATCCACAAGGATTTCGAATAGCGCAATGCTTCGCAGTATTCACAACATGCGAACCATCGGAACGTCCTATCTCTTTGCAAACCTGGTATATTTTGTTTCATTCAGCGAGACAGATGATGCACCAGGCAGCAGAGGGGTTTGGATACTAATGGGGCAGGGTCCGCCTCAAGTGGAGTACGTGGGCTTCCTTCAAACCGATCAAGAATCAGCGGGGAACGCTGTCGCAGCACAACTCATCGTAAGAGCAACCAGGCAATTAGAGCAAGAAACTCTCATGTCGACAGTGCGCCTGATAGTACAAGGACCACAAGCGGTTATCAAACCAGCAAGGAATCAACAGAGCATCCGAGCAAGCTGCATGAAAACAGCATCAACGGTGTGGAAGGCCACACATAAGGAACTCCATAAAGCAGTTGGAAGCTTTCTCAAATCGCGCCAGATGAAACGATATACAAACGAGGTAATCAACAGCGACGAAGTACCAACGAATTTCAAGATGCGCATACAAAATGATATTACGAGTAGCAGCGGAGAAAAAGCACCTCAGAGTGCCTTATCAATCAGGCAAAGCCTCCAGAGATACCAGGACTCTATATTTTCTTAGATAAACACAAATAGAGGACCTCTTCAAAACCGAATCCTTTCGCTCTCCAACGAGAAAAGCTCTCAAGTCTCCAAGTGCTTCGAACTATGGGTCTGTCTTTCGTGCTGCCTGCGATAATGGTCATCGCCTACTTCGTGGCCTGCAATGCGGCTGCAGACTTTGACCAAACCAAGAACTCGGTGATGGGTTCACCAGACCTCGTCCGCTCCCTCGATGACGGACAGATCGCCGATGCTGCTGGCAGAAGATTTCTTCGAGAGCACAAAGACAAGGGGGCATCCACAACGGAGGAACGCATGTTTAATGAATGGAGGATGATGTCGGCTGTCAAGAAATTGGCCAGGGAAATGCTGAAAGATTCTTCAAAGGAGACCGAAGGGTTTAAGGCGTGGGTGAGGGCGGTATATAGCCTGGACCAAATCAAAACCTGGCTGATTCCTGATGCGAAGGAGAAGTACCGTCGGATCTACAACGGCTATGTGTTCCACAAGTACCAGAACTGAAAAGGTCTCCAAGTTGCTCTGCGTTCGTACTGAAAAGTGTGTAACATCTCACGAGACTGCCCCTGAAAAGTGTTCGGTTTTCCTATCGAAGCGCAAAGGATTTCAGAATTAAAGTTTCAAAAGATGACAATACAATCTGATTTCAGTGAATACTCTTGTTGTATACGTTCAATTCTTATTGTACTTTCAATTGTATTAAAACCTGTAGTTTGCTGTTGATCATGCATAATTTTAAGTATTAAAAGTATCAGTGCACGACAACATTAAAACACTTTTCGTAAACTTACTGGTGTTGTGTACCGTACTACATGTATGAATGACTGGTATGAGTGGACTCCGCTCCTTCGGTCGTGGACAGAAAGACAACGCCGTCGGTAGAAGATTTCTTGGGGATCACAAAGTGGATGGAGCAGCCAGCCCGGAGGAGCGAGCCTTCAGCTTCTTTCGTCGAGAATCGAGAATCGAGTACTGGTGAACTGGCGGCAACTGCTGCATACATCAAGGCAATACTAAAAGATTCAGTGGGAGAGGGCGGGCTATACCCTGGACCAACCCAAAAAGTGGCTGAAAATCGACAAGATGGACACATACCGTCGGATCTACGACGGCTATGTGAATTACAAGTATCCGATGCGAAAAGGCCTCGAAGTTATCCTTCTAATTAGTCCTGAAACCCTTTTGTGCTTTGAAAGAGAAACTGAACGCGGAATCACACGTCGACGGAAATGAAATTGAGCCTGTACTGTCAATACTTTGCTGTGCAAGTTTCAATCAAAGTGGTAAATTCCTTCTGTACTTCCAATTGTGTTTATCGGGTACGGGTTGCTTTGCTACACCAAAAAGCCACATGACTGTCAAACTACGATCTGGCCCTGCCATCGCGCCGAGCGCTCTCCACGAACGCTCTTGGCAGCAAGACGCGTTGTCTTAGATGTTGAAGCTGAAGTCTGACGTAGACTGTGGCCTTATCGCACTTGTAAATTATCTGGTCGCGTGTGGTAGTTGTCGTTGTGGCCATACGTGCAGTATTGCAATAGTTGGCAACGATGGGCGGTGGTGCTTCACCGACATCAGCGATCGACACCTGGCTGAACGATAGTTACACAAAATCAACTACACAAGTGTCGCGTCAACAGCTTAATCAAGCACCAACGGTGTCCTGTCGGGCGCTGTCGTAAGGGCAGGGGTTCGGAGCATCTGCCATTTGCATGGTATTATTGATGCTGTTCCACTTACCATTACTTGAAATCGTGGTTTCGGGTGATACTGATCCGCGTATGTATTTTAACATATTAATTACTTAAAAGTTGATATTGATCTTCGGATACATGTATTATCAATTCCGGCCAAATTTGCCGATCTGGATGGGTTTGGTTTGTCGCAAAAAATCGTCGTGAAATCAACACTGCCATTTTATTGGTCAATATTGTGGTCTTCAGAGTGTTTGTCAGTGTTCAAGTTGAAGTGACTGCATTGAAAGTGCGGAATGGAGGAAGTGGCAACACGACAGTCCGTACCAGAACATGTTCTACCATTGTCTGTTCGCATACTACAAGCTTGGCTACTCAAAACAGCACTTAGCGCACGTATTCACCAAGTCCAACCGAACATTGGGCAACTGGATCATGACATATGAACAAACTGGAGTCTTTCAACGCGCTAAAGCTACCCATACCAAATTCATAAATCAAAAGTGTTACAGTCGTCTGCGCGTCTTGACGAGCCACAGATGCCATGCTTGGTCGGTCTTGGTGCTGTCCACGACATGTTTCTTCAGCTTTAACTGCATAACTCTGGCCCAGTCAGCTGCATCTGGCTGCCCCGCAGACCAAACACCGTAGATCTTCACTGTTCTACTTTTCACGCGTGAGCCATTGCTATCACAGAGCTTTGCCTCTATCTCGCTTAACAAGCCTCCACTAAAAACAGGGGTGTCGAGAGAATTACTGGACGAGTCGCGCTTCCCGACTGTTTCCTTCACAATTGGTTGCACCCATAGCTGGTACAGCTGCTGACTTGAAGCAAGCACCGAGAGAGCATCGCCCGTTGAATCTCAAGTCGCTTCAGTGTCGCGAGATTCTCATCAGGTAAAGCGAGCGTCGCTAGATTTTCCACAAGTGAAGCTAGCATCGGGCAAAACCGGCGTCGGAGGGCGTGACAGATCACAAGGAGGAAGACTCTCTCGAGGGACTGCGATGTGGTGTATTCCCGTGTATAACGGGTTTGCACCATGTCAAAGGAAGCACGTAGTGTACACAGTTACGTACGGGACTCAAGTCCTACTGGGGAAAATGTTGGGGGTTGCTGCTCGGCACTGAGCGAGTTCTGGAGTGAACAGCAGCCGCCAGCCAAAACCCAATGCGTGTTATTTAGAGTTAGTATACCGACCGCTGTCAACCACTAGTCCGCTGGACTGCACGGAGTTACACCTGCGCTGCAGGTGGAGCCTGGGCGCTGCCCTGGCTCTGGTACTTCACTTCACAGGGACCGAACCACTACGTGCAGGGTATGGCGATACGCGTGGGTTACTGCGCTCACGACGCGATCGCCCTGCCGATGGCGAAATTGCAGCTCGTGGGTGCTCTTCATTGCACTTGGAAGATCTGACACTGAGCCAGACTGTCTGGAATAATATTTCATTCGTTTACGTGGGTTCGTTGATTTGCGCGACGGTTTGGCTCTACCAATCCACCCCGGAAAGTTCGAGTAGAATGCACAATACCGTATGTATCCAGCAGCCAAATACTAAGTACGAAATATTCCTCCCAAATATGATAATCAAGTATGTGAGCGTATTCGACAGGATATATGCCTGAAGATCTTGCATTATGACCCGTAGTCTAGCTTAGATGTTGCTATGCCACCGCCTCCCTTCGTATAATGCGAAACGAACGTATTCTAGCGTGTTAGTTGTAGTGTCTAGTGAATCTCTCCATTTATTGTTGACCACCAGTTTGGTGTCGGATACAACAATTGAATTTGGAGAGATTACGTATAGACTAAATACTTGATTGTGATTGGGTATAATCCATTGTCGGATGTGACATTTTGCTGGATACCGACTTCCTCTGCTTATAGTGGTCAGTCGTGTACATGGTACACTGTACCACTGTCAAAATCATGTACACATGGCTACATTGCACAGTAGCGATTATAATAATATTATGTTGTATTATAATATTATGCAAACCGAGCCACTGCTGTATTGACTCATGCATCCATATCGTCATCGGACTCAACCTCTCCAATGTTTCTATCTAAAACGCACTGACGGTCAAGGAGACCGATTAGATCTGCCGCTGCTAAATCACTAGCCTCGACTAGTTGACCATAACACTTCTTGTACCCATTCGCAAACACGTCCGCTGAGAGCAGTACCGCATTGATCACTTTAAGCTTCTCCCCCGCCGTGAACGAGGCTCGACGTTTGCCCTGCACAATCCGTGGCATTGCCGAAAATGACTGGCATTGAAATGACTGGTACCATAATGGTACAATTGTGTGTGACCGTTATAAACAGAGGATAGATACATTTGAAATTATCCCCTGTGATTGGCTGACCGTTATAAGTAGGTGACCGTAATAAACAAAGGAAGTCGGATGACATTTACATATATGAGATACATGTACTCTTTTTTTCGTACTGGTTTTTGGTTATTATTTACGGCAAATATAATATATTAGGTTATGTCATGACGTAGTGTCAACCTCTACATTACGGTACTCTACAGTTCACTCTGCTGTGGTTTATGGTTTGTTTCTATCAGGCACATTAACTCTGCCCGGTTTGAACTGAAACTATTTAGAGCTACAGATCGTAATAAAACTCCTTTGCATACCCTTTTCGTGGTATCAAATACGGGATAATCTAGTATCACTACAGTTGGGTCCACGGATCAATGATCTTGATCCGTGTCATTGAGCTGTGTCAGCTGATACTGATACACAGATCATAAGGGTACTGTATCAAGGTACCAACGGGTATCATGGGCTACTCCGAACCCCTGCGTAGGGCCCTTGCGGCAAGTGCGAGTAGGAACAAGACATAAACTAATAGAACTCACTTCAAGGTCTATGGTAAGACAACAGCAGTGAACATCGGATTGCATTGTAATCTGGGAAATTAAATTCTGAGAATTTTTGGGCTTCCATAGGCCAATCGAACGCTTTTCAGTGCCGACGCAGAACACAGGCAGTTTCGAGGCATGTTCAAAACAGTTGCGTGTAACTCAGGTAGCCGTTGTAGACCCGAAGGTACTTGTTCTTCTTGTCGATTTTCAGCCACGTTTTGATTTGGTCCAGGGTATAGCCCGCCTTCTCCCACTCTTTAAACACGGCGGCCTCATTTGAAGGATTCTTCAGCAGTCCCCTGGCCGATTTCTTGATAGCCGACTTGCTACTCGATCCGATGCCGAAGACTTGTTCCTCCGAGCTGAAGTCTCCATTCGTTTTGTGCGCTCGAAAGGAATCGTCTGCTGGCAGCATCGGCGGTCTGCCCACCATTGAGCGACCGGACAAGGTCTGGCGATCCCATCGCCGATATCTTGGATTGGGTGGAGTCCGCAGTCGCGTTACAGACCACGACGATGGCGATGGCCATAGTCGCAGGCAGCATAAACGACAGACGCATGGTTCGTAGCACTTGGAGACTTGGGGACTGTCTGGTAGGGAAGCAAAAGGAAAAATGACTCCATTGGTGGTGGGAGTTGTGGTGGTGACCACCGAACGGGCAGGATCACATCTCGTTAGTTGGTATCAGTGCTTTGGAAATAAAATTAAAAAAAATGAACTGGGCGGGGAAGGTCACCATAATAAAGTATGGCAATATACAGCGGTACAATAATAAATATTTCAATTATTTTAATATATTGCATGAGTCAAAAACGGGGCAGTGGTGTAAGATTGACCCTATCACACGATAATTCACACCCACCAGATGAGAGTTTTTTTTTTAAGTTAAGACTAACATAAATATGCGGGCGACAGCCTCAGTAGATGTGGGCCGTCGCTCGTATCGGATAGATGAATGACTCTAAATAAACAGAGACACCAACGATACTTGAATGAGCATGGTAAACCCCAGTTCAATTATTACGGACCCAATTCGATATTTTATTGGCTTAGGATTTTCCCAATAATAAATTATTCAATAAATACAATTCTATAATAACTTTATTATATTTATTTTTACGAAGACCAACTTGGTATAGACGGTGAGATACGGCAACGTTTCTAATTAGTCACACAAGGTCAGTTTGCACTCCACTGCCAACATCACTTATGACGACAAGGATTGGCCCTGGTCTAAGTTATTGTCTTCAACGCCGTTTTGTAGTGCCGAACGGGTTTAATATTTTGCAGGATCTGTGATCTAATTAATTTGTAGTCATGTGTTGCAAATATGGTCGCTCCCACTCCAGATAAGACAAATCCTTAGGAGATGATCGTATTTACGATAAGTTATGAACGAGGAAGCGTAACGTTGGAGGCCAGAGGACTTCGCGGGTGCACTGGCCGACGACTATTGAACGTAAGCGAGACTTGTGAAGCTTAAAGAAAATAGCAAAGTGAATTAGATAAGATAGGGGTTAGCTCTGCTGTGTCTTTTCGGTATCTAGACGGACGGCGCACAGAGCTCGTCCCGGAAGAGTCGCCCGGTTTCTAAAGATTGAAAGATTCGTTGGATCCGTCACACGACCTCCTTCAGGAAAAGACCCCTTCTTCAGGACAAGACATCTTCTTTAAAAAAGAAGAACTCCATCTGCGAATTTGCTGCGCGAAGTGCTGCTGATTCTGCTCTTGTTGTCTTTTTGAAATCCGAGTTGGTAGCCCGTTAGCTTGACGATGAAATTCCCGAATCAGTCCAGGCACCGATGCCAAATTCGACGTAGGTTCCCACGTTATATCGTCGGTTCTACCCACCCATTTACATTTGTACTGCTCCGTACCATCGCTCGTAATTCGGTGATCGATTATTTTCTCAATGAGATGACCTTCGGATCCGTCCTTGAGGCGCACAGGTGGTATGGTTGAATCTCGAACACATCCCGAAGTGTCTTTCACAAACCTTTTTTAGCACCATAGTGTGAAACACCGGATGAATCCGCAATTCACGTGGCAGATTTACCTCGTAGCTAGTTCCATCATGCAAAACCTTGAGAACTTCGTAAGGGCATATCCATTTTGACGCCAACTTCCGCTGAACTGCACCAATTGTCTTTGGATTAAAATCCTTCGTCGAAATGAGGACCATATTTCCTACAGCAAATTGTTTTGATCGCGTCTGCCCTTATCATACTGAAGTTTCATCTTCTCCGCACTCAAGCGCAGCTGAGCCTGCAAGGAACGTAAAATACTCTCCAGGTGCGCCACAAACTTGGTTGCGGGCTCATTTTGAGCATTCGGAAGCACTAAATCGGTCGGAAGCTTGGGTGAATAACCCAGATCTGCGACGAACGGACTCATCCCGATGCTAGATTGGTAGCGATTATTGTATGCAAATTCCGCCAACGCTAAATAAGAATTCCAATCATCCTGGAAACCACTAACATAGTGACGTAAGTACCCAGAAAGAATCCCATTAATCCGTTCGACTTGCCCATCAGTCCTTTGGTGGTGTGCCGCTGCCAATTTAAGTTTTGTACTGATAATTTTTGTGCACGATGACCAAACCTTCGACGTAAACTTCGAGTCCCGGTCCGAAACAATGTCAGACGGAAGGCCATGGTGCCTCATGTGCTCCTTCACGAAAAATTCTGCTAGCTCCTCGGCAGAAATGGTTGCCACTGTCTCAATGAAATGAGCCCGCTTGGTCAATCTATCTGCAATGACCAAGATTGTGTCGTACCCCCTTGTTGTTTCGGGCAATCCTGTTATGAAATCCATCCCTATCGACGACCACCTCCCACTGGGAATTTCCAAAGGATGCAAGAGTCCTGGAGCTTTACCGGTGCGATGCTTGTTCCTTTGACACGACTCACAAGTTGCAATGTAATTTCCAATTTTGCTGTGCATTCTCTTCCAATAAAAGCGTTGCTGGACTGCGGCGACAGTTTTTTCGACCCCGGGGTGTCCGGCACCAGCAATATCATGCAGCTCCCATAGAATTGTGTTTTGTAACTCGACAGCATCCTGTGGGATAAAAATACGAGATTCATCTTCATGTATCCATCGAACGAGATTTTCACCTTCGACGAACACAAATTTTCCAGCACGTTTTGGCTGTACAGGCAATTTTTCTTTATTGTACCCAGCCTTGCGTTGTGCCTTCCGGATCATTGCCAACAGAGACTACGGTTGGATCCGCCTCGCAGCGTACGTCTGTCGCTGCTTCTGCAGGAAAAAATCAATCTCGAAGTCAGGACGACGACTCATAGCGTCTGCGATCGTATTTGTTGACCCGGGAATATAACGAAACCGCAGATTAAACTCGGCCAGCAAATCGTACCATCGACACAGCCGCCGGTTGATGTTCTTTTGCATCAGCACGCGCTCTAATGAATGGTGGTCGGTCTCAACTAGACATCCTCCATCTAGTAAGTATACCCTCCATATCTGCAAGCAATGTACAATTACCAGCATTTCTTGTTCATGGGTTGGATAATTCAACTCGGCTTCCTTCATCTTCCTACCACAAAACGCAATGGGTTTTTCAATTCCTTCGTTTGTGCGCTGGAATAAAACACCACCGACAGCAAATCGTGACGCGTCAGTTCTCATGCAGAAAGGTTTTGTGAAATCAGGTAGAGCAAGCACTGGTGTGCTACTCAGTGCCTCTTTGAGCGTCTCAAACGCTCTTTGATGCTCCGATTTCCATTCAAACGACGATTTCTTTCGTGATTTCACCAGACCGAGCAGCGGGGCACTAATTTCAGAGTACGAACGACAAAATCGCTGCACGTACACGGTTGTCCCTAGAAATGACTGTAGTTCACGCACTGTTTTCGGCTCAGGCCACTCCTTAATTACACGAACTTTATCTGGATCAATACGAACACCGTTGCCGCCCACGAAATCCCTCAAACACGGAATCTCTGCTGAACACAGTGTTGACTTGGAAAGTTTCAAATACAATTTCTTTTCCCGACAACGTTCAAATACTTTTCGCATTGCTGCCACATGCGATTCCACATCTTCTTCCTTCGTGAAGACGTATATATCATCGAAGTACGTCGCATTAAACCCACTGAGATCAACAAAAATGCCCTGGACAATTCGGTTGAATGTGGCTGGTGCATTGCTTAACCCCATGGGGATAGCAATAGACTCGAAAAGACCATCAGGAGTCTGGAATGCGGTGTAAGGTATGTATTTTTCCCTCATACGTAATTGATAGTAACCCGAAAGAAGATCAAAACAACTAAACCAAAACGAACCACTCATCCTGTCAAAAATTGCGTCCTTCCGAGGCATTGGAGACGATTGGCGAATAGTACGCTCATTCATGGCGCGATAATCGTGCACAATTCTCCAACCTACTGCTTTTTTGATACAAAAAGTAGGTGCAGCATGCGGTGACTTGCTCGGTCGAATAAGGCCTGCTTTCGGCATGGTTTTGATCCACTCGCGAAGTGCTGCTTCTTGGTTAGGGCTAAGTCCCCACTGCTGTCGATATACTGCTCCCGTGCCCTCTTTAACTTCCATCTCGTGTTCTCCGTGGACTGGAGGACCAACAGGCAATTCCGTCCGAAAAATCATCGAAAACTCCTGTAGCAGTGGAAATCCTGGATTATCCGCAAAAGTTGCAATATCGGTAACCAGTTGACGTTGCTACTTCTCTGTAGCTACAGCCGCCGACGCCACCGATCTCGAATATCCCTGCTCCAGTAAAACTTCTACATACAGTGCATTAACAGTTTCCGGAGGAACCACGGCCACGAACTCCACATCCTTCTTACGAACTAACTTTCGCGCGGATTTCAGTGAAATGTGCTTGGTAAATCCCCAACGAGCACAATAAAAAGCACTCTTTTCAGCTGGTGGATGGGGCGGATTCATTTTTTCGCCAGCTTCATCACATTTGTCATCCTTCTCGAGATTACGATCGTTTATCAGTTCACTGCACTTCTTTTGTCGCTCGATCTCCTCGTGATACTGCTCCTTACTATATATTTTGTCCGTTTCCCAGTCAATGATCGGCACCATGGTACGCTTCCATGGTACACCCAACATCACATCACACTTATTCGGAATGAAGCAGATATTGAAGTCGAACACAAAGGGTTCCATATTATCCACCACAACCGTCAGAGAAATGGCTCGATTCGCAACTTGCTCTGTCTTACCATTTGCATACGTTACCGCAAAGTGTCGAGATCAATCACAGCCCCGTCGAGATTGTGGCGACGTACAAAAGCTTCCGAAACTCCACAAAAATCCGCGCCTTCGTCGAAAAATGTCCGGCACTTGTGGCGATTCTCGTTTGTCACGCAAACAATGTCCTTAATCAAATATTTAGTCGGCTGCAGATGCTTGCAGTGCTTTCGAAAGTACATGCGATTCCTATCTTTGCCCGGCTCAAACACTCTTGACTGCAAATTTGGTTTGGCTACTTCAGGTCCCGGGACGCCATCCCCCCGACCAGTTAGTTTAAATCCGACTTCAGTTTAGCCATATCCTCTTGCAGCGACGCCATCATTTCCAGCAGTCGATCCGTGCTTGGATTTGGTGTCACCTCCGTCACGGATGCAGCATTGTTCTTCTTGTTCTTCATCTACTTCGGTTGAAGTTCAGGGTGCATCTTCCACCATTTATCACGTGTATGGCCTTGTTCAGTACAAAATGTTAAGGTGCACCGAGGTAGTTCCGGCTTCTCCTCCGTACTCCTTTGACTTGGTTTGCGATTTTTCCCCGTCGTTTGATCTCCGTTCCCATTGGCATTGGAACTCTTCTTGCTACTCGCCTCCACTACTTTTTCACGTGGATTCATCGAGCGGGCAGCATCTACGAGTCCTTCCAGCGTCGTATGCTGCTTGGTCTGCAGGAAGTTTCGGAGTTCTTGCGAATGGAGGCCCTTCTTAAACAATATCATCTTAAACTTTGTCGATACCTCTTCCGTACGCGAGAGGCGAACAAATTCTTCAATGTAGCTGTCCAATGAGCGAGTTCCTTGCGTACAGTCAAATAGACGCGCAACCTTGTCTTCTTCTCGAGACTTCGTAAGAAACCGCTGTCTCATCTTCTTCGAAATACAGCTCCAGCGCCACTCCCCACTATATTCCTGCAATAGCCACGCCTTGGCTTTTCCTTTTGTGTGGTTCATCATCAATTGACCCACACGAAAATCAACTTGTGACTGCCGGAAAAATAGGCCAAATGCACCGTACCACAAAATCATATTTCGGACGTAGACGTCAATGTCTTCGTTGTCCTCACCAGCAAAAATGGGTGTTTCTTTCTGCTTGAAGCTCTTACCGATTCGAGACTCCGGTTCATCACTTGAGTACACGGGTGTACTGGCTGGCATGTTACCGACTACATCCCATTCCGGATAAAGTTCTGCATTGTCAGCAGCGTCCGCTCCTGCTGCCAGAGTACTTGGCATCACTTCAACTTTAGCACGCAACTCTGCGAGCTCAACATGTTGGTTTTGCACTTCCGAGCGCAATTGATCCATCTCACTACGCATTGCTGTAAACTGTTCTGAGTGACTCATCATCGTCGCGTAGCTCTGGTTAGAAAATTGCTGCATTTGTTCAGTCACTTGCTCCAAAAGCTGCTGTGTCCGCGACGCTTGTGCGGCACTTTCATGATGACGGGCCTGAACTCGATTCGCAAACGCTGCAACTGACTCCGTCAGTAACGTTTGATCCCTTTGTACGTTGCCCAACATGCTCTCCCATCGAGGCAGGTTTATCAAAAGGTCACGAACTTCATCAATCTCGTTCCTCGAGAGACTCGACGACTGCGTACCGTCTTGATGCGCATTAAAGTCACCGATGTCGACTCCTTGTGCGTCGTTCATTGTCTCCTCAACACGAAAGCTCTACAATGTTGCAAATATGGTCGCTCCCACTCCAGATAAGACAAATCCTTAGGAGATGATCGTATTTACGGTAAGTTATGAGCGAGGAAGCGTAACGTTGGAGGCCAGAGGACTTCGCGGGTGCACTGGCCGACGACTATCGAACGTAAGCGAAACTTGTGAAGCTTGAAGAAAACAGCAAAGTGATTAGATAAGATAGGGGCTAGCTCTGCTGTGTCTTTTCGGTATCTAGACGGACGGCGCACAGAGCTCGTCCCGGAAGAGTCGCCCGGTTTCTAAAGATTGAAAGATTCGTTGGATCGTCGCATCATGCAAAACAGCAAATGATCATCCCCGTGACTTCTTGATGACCTCTGACCACTATAAGATTGCAACTGGTCAAGAAGGCCATCAATCTACTAGATCAACTACTCTAGCATGGTAGTAATTCTACATGAAATTTGTGTATGGTATCCAGGTTCGTCGTCACTCGTCGATATACCCGAAAACCATGTATCTTGTTTTAATTTTTTAAAAAATAGTAAAATAGCCCACAAAATGCTTCAATTGACCGAGAGGTGCTTAGGATTCATGATTAAAACTTATCAACAGCTCCACAATTACCTCAAACGCTTCATGGTGTCTAAATACCAAGTTTGAATGGCGGTATGGCATTATATCTCCGATGAACTGAGTACACCCATCCACTAAAACTGGCAGACACCGGATTCTTAATAATGGTAGTGAGCCCATTCTATGCGCGTAATACCATTATTAGCGAAGCCTGCATATAAACCATTCGGTTACCGCGTAAGCGTAATTTTTCATCATCACCATCAATGGTTGGTGGCACCAACTTCTCGTGTCGAAAACATTTCTAATACATGGAGGATCCGGATGTGCCATGCCTGCTGCACTATACTTTGACGTATTAATACATATACTACTACTAGTAGTTTGCACGATGGTGAGCGTCAACCACATGGGTTTGAAGGTAAGTACATGTAGCCTACTACTGTATAATTATTCGCACCATGCGCCACAAATCCACGCGGGACGACAAGAAATAATTCGATGCCAGTTCGAGGACTATGACACATAAATCTCAGCTGTCAAGCATGTCTAATATCGTGAAGGACGCACAGTCTAACGTGTAAACAATATCAACGAAGTGAAAGGGATTGTAACGTTAGTTCCAGATCTAATTTCGTGGTAAAGTTTTATGGTATTTTTTTTTTTAAAAAACTTTACCACGAGATTAGATCTGGAACTGCAATCCCTTTCATCAATCATCCCACCAGTGATAAAAGTACATCTTCCCATATTTATCTCCCTCCTTCCAATCATTTCCAACCCGGGTCCACTTCAAACCCGACCCATTCATTAGAAAAAAATAAGCGACTACTGGACTGGATTGAAAGGAAAAGTCCACCAATGCCCAGCAGTGAAGACTCAGGCACGCCGCGCCACGCCAGCGGTCAGGCCATGTGGACGTTGGACGAGTTCGGCGACTTGGTGACAGCCTGGGAGCTGGCGTCCTCCCGTCCACGCGACAGCAACACGCAGAGCCTGCACGACTCCGTGTTCAAGCACTTTGTGGCTCTACGCGGCGGTTCCACACGACGCAACAAGGCGGCGCTTACCAGCAAGAGAAGCGCACTCAAATTCTCCTACCTCTATATAAGGGACTTTGATACGGAGCAGAAAGGAAAGAAATTACCATCATTCTTTGAGTTACCGTCCTCAAAGAGGGCGGAAATGTTAAGTAACTGGAAGAAAATTAACTCAAGTCTAGTGGAAATCACCCCCGTGATGTTCCAAGGCTTGGGGAGAATTGTTACTAAAGGGGGAGAAGAAGACCCCGTTTTACCAGTTAGAAGAAGACAGAAGGAGCTACAAGAGGCTACCGGTACAGCCAGGATGGAGACGAGACCCACGCGAGCTTCCACAGCTTCTAGTTCCAACTCTACGACGAGTTCTCCAGGTTTAAAAGCTACGGGCAAGAGGAAACAACCAGCTGCACCAAGGGCTACTAGTAACCCGTGGTCACTGGAAGAGATGATGCAATTGGTGAAAGCGTGGGGCATTGCTGCTCGGATGGTGTGTGAAAGTAAAAGCGGCGAACCCATGTCAATTGTACATGAGATGTTCCGACAGTTTGAGGGCTTGCAAGGGGGTAAGAACGTTCGAAACTTGTCGGGTTTAGCCACTCGACGTAGAATACTGAAACAGTCGTACTCGAGGATCTCAGCCTTTGACAAGATTCAGGAGATGAATGGAGACCCAAAGTTCACGGATTTACTCGTGACCACGAGACAGAATGTGATGCGGTCCTGGAAGAACGCCAACTTGCTGGATCTGTCCAAGGAGATGTATGGTGAATTGCACAACGTGATCGCGTTGGACACCCGGGCAGTTGCACTCGAAGACATGCGTCGTGCGAAAATGACAGGCGCAAAGGTTTCAACCTCGACAGGAACGCGTACTGGACGGGGACCGGGGCGACCGCGTAAGAAGCAAAAAGCAGAGATGTTAAAGCTGGCGCAAGAAAGCAAGGACGACGATGAAGAAACTGGCAGTACGTTCTCGTCGCAGCCACCTAGCGTTGTTGATGACAGTGACGAGGAGAAAGCGGCGATCCCCTTGATGGTTATCCAAAGCCGCATGGAAAGAAACAGGGAGGACAAGACGACTGAACCTGTCACCAGAAGCATTTACACTCCTGAGAAGGTACCTGCGCCTGTTCGCACACAAGACATCCGCACCAAGCAGACTTCAAGTCTTTTAGTGAGTGGTGATCGTAACGCAATGGCGCCAAGGCCTGGCGTGGGTGAAATGTACCGCGCCACGAAGGCTACTGTTGATGCAGGCCAGACTGCGAAGGCAACGCCACCCTCTGCTTCTCGTCAAGACGTTGTTGCACAAAGGCCTTCACTCCCTGCGGTTGGGCGAGACCGTAGCGCGGTAAGAAATATTGCTGCTGCTCCTGCTCCTGCTTCTGTCCAAGGACATTCTGCGAACAAGGAGACCCCCTATGTTGTTAATCCTTCTACCACCGAAGACCGCGCTATTCAGAAGACGTCGGCACCAAAGCACTACCATGTTAATGCGGTTATATCCGTTCAGTCAAGAAGCGATGAGGTCGCTCAGCAAAATACTACACCGGACGCTGATGAAGTACCTGCGAGCAAGGGCCCTGGAAGATCGGGAACAAGAAAGCAAAAAAAACATCCTGAAGGTCCAATTGGCCATTTCTGGGACAACAAAGAACTCCAGATTCTGATCAACGCGTGGGAAAAAGCGGCGATTTTGGTGATTACTGGCGATCCTGCTGAGCGGCTGTCCCTCAATAGGGAGATGTATCGTGAATTTGTGGAGATGCAGGGTGGATCGTCGGTGCGAAATAGTACTGCCCTTGCAGCACGACGGAGTTCACTGAAATTCTCGTACGCCCACATCCACTCCTTCAATGAGTCGCAGAAAGCTAAGGGAGAGCCGTCCTATCACGAAATTCCAGAAGGCACGAGGATGACTTTACTGCGGTCTTGGAAAAATCGCAACTCAGTTGATCTTACGAAGGAGATGTATGACGGATTGGGGCGTATTCTAGCCATGGACGAAAAGCTTGTCGAGGTTCGAAATCTCCGCCCACCCCCACTACCCAAAAGCAAGAAGAAGGCCAAAAGTCCGAAGGAGACCAAGGATTCTAATCCAGGATCCGATCCTAGTCATGCTTCGAAAACGGCGAAGTGGTCCGCTGAGGAGTCGTCGGATTTGATTAAGGCATGCGCAGATGTGTTGAATGCTCCTACCGACAAGAACCTGTCACAAACAGATCGTGAATCGTTGATTTACGACGCTTTTGTGGCGCGTCGACAGAATGCTGGAGACACTGACACTCCTATCCGACGAGACCTGAGGACAATGGCACAACATTGGAGATATGTCCTTGCGTCGTACTCGTATATTAAAGCGTGCAACGACAATCGCTCGGAGGCGGACAGTCCGTCCTGGTTTGAGATGACCCCCGTACAGAAACGAGCGTACCAGCAGTGTACGAACGTCCCATTGAAGTTTGTCGATCTTGACGCCGAGATGTTTGCGCTGGTTACCAAGACTTCGTTTGTTGGGGTTCCAGCTCCAACGACAACTCTGCCATCTCCTGCTGCCAGTGAAGGTATTTCGCTGCGTCCTCGGTCGACTCGAAAGAAAACGGAGGCGTTTTGGTCGTCTGATTCCGAATCATCGGTGACTGAGATGCCAATGACAAGCGGAAAACACAGTAGCAAGAAAGACCCTGCGTACGCTGGTGGAAAGAAGGGGAACAATTGGCCAGTGCAGGAGATAAGGAACCTGATCGAATCGTGGGAAGAAGCATCGGGAGCAGCTAAGAACAACAAATTGACCTCTTCGCTGAATGAGACGTTTGCACACTTCACGAAGCGGGAGGGGACGTCCAACAAGTATCGAACGCTTAACAGCGTGCGAAACAAAATGATTGCGTTGAAGTCTTCGTTCACGGGCATCTCTGCCTTTATCGCAGAGCGAGGCGATAGTTCGGCGTGGTTCGACATGCCAGCGGAAAAGCGATTGGTTGAACTTCGCAGTTGGGGGAACAAAACGATTATGGATCTCAACAAGGAAATGTTCAATTCGTTGGCGCGGATCCTACACAGGAAAACGAGTGGAGCATACAAGGACGAGAAACCTGGTGGAAAACGCAAACCAGGCAGACCCCCTAAAAACTCGCCGGGCCGCTCTGATACGAAGGATACAAAAGATACAAAGGAGCATGATACTAAGGGCCATGCTGGACAGAGACCGGAGAAGTATGTAGCTGCAAATTGGAGCAAAGAGGAGCTACTTATGCTGGGTGAGGCTTGTGGTGAATTGCTGGAAGGACGACGTAGTCGCCGCTATGTGTTTGAGGAGGAGAAGGATCGGTTTTTCCGTCGCTATGAAGAGCTGGGCGGAACCAATTCACTAGCCGCGACAGTGGGTCTTGCGAGGTTTGTCTTGGATTCGTACGAGTTCATCTACTTCTACGACCAGAAGGCTGCGGAGACCAACAGCCTTTCATGGTTTGAACTGGATCCGTCTGTCCGTGACCCCATCGTGAAGCGAATGAGCAAGGCTTACCGCAGCTTCAATGGTTTAATCACGGTAGACGAAGAAGTCTATGACGTGATTGACGGAATCGATGCTGAGATCCGAGACAAGCTTGGCGAGACGAAGAAAAGGACGTACAAGCCCCCGAATGACGCTACGTCGTCTCGCTACGTTGACATTGAGGCCGTTGTTGAACGCTGCACGTTCAAGAAGAGAAATCACCCCGCTTCGAAGAAGTCTGTTGCACGCGAAGTTCCAGCGCGAATGGATGAAGAGGAGGGATCGTCGGATGGGGAGGCAGATTCGTCGTCACCGGAATCATCGTCTGAGGACGAGTCCTCTGGGAGCGACTCAACCGCTCCAATAGTGGTGAGAGCTCATCCAGTTGCAGAGCCCACAGAAGATGCCCCGATTCCTTCGCCAAGGCGCGATATTGTTCGTCGTGGTTCCGGCTCAATTCGCGCCACAAAGTCTACGTCTCGTAAGCGTGCGCGAGATGCTGATACCGATGGCGAGGGCTCCTCGACGTTGTACCTCACGGAGATTATTCAGATGCAGAACAGAAAGCTGGAAGATGCCGTGAAGCGCTTCCGGAAAGATAGCGCGGATGCTCGCAAGATGCACCATGACTTCTTGCTACAGAAGATCCAAGACAGCTTCCCAGTTGACACTGGCAATGGATCGTTCCTGGAGCGAGTGGCAGAACGACAGGGTCAGACCTTGGTGGAGATCTTCCAGCGACTGCAACAGCAACGTGATGCTGAGAAGGCGAAAGATGAAGCGCTGATGTGCGAGTTATTCGGTCGAACCGGGCGGGCTTAAGCGAGTCGTACAAAGAAGTGCTGGTATGGTCGGAGCACGAAGTGGTCGACGGTGACAGGTACATTATCTAGCGTTCCCTTCATTTATTGAGTTGTATTCCCCACTTGCTCATGCCTTCGTGTTGAAGAATGCCCCGCATATTGTATGTGTTTGCAGATTTCGCACTACAGGATGCTGAAACCCACCAGGGAACGCGACAGGACCGACACTGCTGCTCACCATACATCCACCAAGTTGGAGCTGTCGACGCAATGTTTGGTGACCTCCTTCGTGTGATCTGGATCCTCGACGTCATTCAACGCCCCCCCCGCAACCAGAAATGCGCCTAATGCACGCTCACGCACTGAAGACATGAGGTAGTCACTCGAGGAAAAAGATTTGACGCCGACGTTGCTAAGGAGACGCAGGACCCTTTGGACGTGGTAGACGTCGAGATGCTGGTTGCTGCGTCTGTGGCTTAGCTCTTCGGATCGTAAGCGCTCTCCGATCCTGACAGTCGCCTTTTCTTCGACACCGCCGCTGTTAGTTGCAAGAGGGGTACATCGATCAACAAACGGCGACACAGCACCAACAACTGTCGCTCCAGGATACGATTGCTCCACAACCTGCACAAGTTGACTCGCACTCTGGTCGTCCGTTCCAAACAGCATAAAAGGCGACGTGTTCTCTTCCTCTTACACAGCAAACGGGTTGTCGAGCTCCACTCCTCGTTGACATCTTCTCAAATCCTTCCTGTCAAACTTCTTCATCTCCACCGTCGATGAGCCAGTGAAATCGACAACGTCACGGCACTACTGTTGAACTTCTTCCCTCTTCCTCCTCCTCAGTCGTCCCCAAAGCACAGCGTTCACCGTGAACACTCCGACGATTCGACACGTCGGAGGCAGCAGCTTCGCCTCCTCAATAGCTGCAATGGCTTCCTCCCAAAACCCGCCACTATGCCATGGCCTGGGGTCTGTACTAGCAGCAGAGAGCAACACCAAGTGACACGCTCGAGACTTTCAGAACCCGATTAATGGTTCGACGGTTCCAAAACCATTGACCGCCACTCCAGATGAAGCTTCTTCGCTTTGTTCACTACTTTTCTCCACTGCCCGCACACGAAACGCATTGCGGTTGTGTCTCGCCATCTCAGGAACAGCAGTAGCAGAGTCTGACTTTGAACTTTGATAACATTAGTTGGTAGCTGCCGATTGCGGGGAAGTTGACGTTTTCGACTTACATGTAGTCGTAGTGGTACAGAGTACCAACTGCTATGTTGGACAGGAAGGTCTCCGCTAAGAACAGCATGGAGAGCTCTACGTCCCTACGTTTATGACTATGGTGCGCGAAATATCATTTCAGTGGGTGTTGTGCTCAACACGCACTGCTTACAGGTTGGAAAAAGCTCTGGTGGCTCCAGCTGTAGAGCGACGGGATCAAAGTGAACTTCCTCGTGACAACAATCGCCACTTTGACGTAATGCTGATCGAGATGGTGTAAACCTCTAGGCGTTGGTTGTGTTGTTTCGATTCATTGCTGCAATACTGTACCCTTGTGGCGCCAACGTGATCTCGGGTTGCTCGTCTACGCGATCAATTGGCTAACGTCCGAAGCACATCAACGGAAAACCAAATGGCGCTGAAGAGGATGTGGGGTATCATCTGTTGGGAACGCATCGATGGGACCGTGAGAGCGTTGAAGTCGTGGCCGTAAGATCGGGAGGATACAGTCCTCTCTATTGGAGTGGAAGCTTGACACGTCCCTGCAGCGGATCACGCGGTCGTCGAGTCGGGCGCTTGCTTGCGGTTTGTCTGACAGCTTCAACGTGTAGGCGATGGCGAGCGCAACTAACGAATGGGCGGAGGTTCTCGAAAACAGGCTGGGGTGTTGCAAATGGTCCGCTGGCGTCGTATCCAGGCAACATCGCGCACTTCGTTGACGTCGCTTTCGCTCGGTGAGCAGCACCTGCCTCAGCAGAAGACTGCGTCGAACCTAAACTCTTGGCATTGTCGATTTTGCGTCCTCGACCACCAAGCTCCATCTGCCTCAGACGACTACAACCATGGCGTTCACCGACGTTAATATGTTTGCCGTAAGCGCGGCGGTGCTGTACTTAAAGTTCCTGGCCTGTACCATGATCCAGGGCCGCAAGGCCTTTGCCGCCGGCACACGCACACCAGAGGATAGTCAGCTACCACAGGCCAAGAACGCCCCCGAACAAGGCTTCTCAGACCTCACGGACGACGCCACCCGCACCGCCGTGGAGGAAGAGATGCGCTGGAAACGGATCATCCAGAACGACCTTGAGTCCATGCCAATGGCTTACATCGTGTTCTGGATTGCCATTTGCGTGGGTGTTAATGGTGGCATCACGAAGGCGTTGCTGTTTGTCTACACTGTCGCTCGTGTCGGACACACTATCGTATACGCTCAGAGTCTTCCTCGCGCACGTATGATCTGCTGGATGGTCGGCATGGGCTGTATTGTTATCGCTGCAGTAGCTGGTGTTCTAGCTGCAGTGTTTTAAGTAAACTAAGCGTAGTATTCTCGAAAATTAATGTCGTCGTCCTGTTTCAATTGACTCCTCCTTCGCGTTTCAAGACGCAACCTGATGCTTGTGAGTCGTGACACGTGACACGTACACATTCGTCCGATCGCGGAGCTGGTCGATACTTGGACACTTTGCAATCGACAACTTCAGAATGTGATCCCAGCACCACCGAGACGTTGCCATCGAGTCACTAACGCTAGGAATGGCATGACCAGCATAATGATTGGATGCCTTGAACTGGGAAGCAGATCTACCCATGTGCAAAGACTTGGAGCAAGGCGAGGTCAGGCACGTCGATCAGGCAGGTATGGACGCCCCAGCTCTACACTGTGAGCGACGCATGCCTGGCTGCATTCCCCAATCTTCCGCTCGCGCGTCAAGTCGACTTCGTTCCTTGCTTCATCAATCGCTATGCTTGGTGCCATCACCGACGTGCAGACGTTCGGTCTTACCGCCTCTGTGCTCTACGTCAAGTTCTTGGCGACCTCAATGATGCAAGCGCGCAAGTCGTTCGCGGCCAACACGCGTATGGCCGAGGACAAGCAGTTGGTCTGTGCCATGGGCTTGTCGGGCAACATGGACGAGAAGCAGCAAAAGATCGCGCTGGACAACGAGACCCGCTGGCGTCGTATCGTGCAGAACGACCTGGAGTCGATTCCAATGGCCTTCCTGGTCTTCTGGGCCGCCATCCAGAACGGCGTGAGCTCGGAACTCACCAAGACGCTCATGGTCGTGTACACTACCGCTCGCTTCGGTCATACCATCGCCTACGGGGCAGGCACGGGCAAGTCCCGCATGGCTTGCTGGATGTCCGGCACCGCCTGCATCCTAACGGCCGCCGTTAACATCGCCATGAACGTGTTCGCCTAAGCTAGGAACTAGTCCGACGTGACGTATCATCATTAATAACGTAGCTTTCAACTCAAAAAGACCTTTATCATTGCTACAAGCACCAATATTTTTACCGTACTAGCCTTTAGACTGACGCTGCTTGAGTGTACAGACATCGGATCGAATGCCGACCACGACGTGTCAGGCGCATTTAGAACCTTGCGTGATGAAGCAGCGCGCCTGACCACGACCAGTTGGGAGAACAGTCCAGCGCCAGTAACGCAGGCGAAGAACTGCACGTCACTGGTGTTCGTGTCGCCTGAGCTCGTCCTTGATAGTCAGGCCGCTGCGGTCAGGCGTATGTTGACGTTGGAGTACATGTAATCCAACGGCCCAAAACCTGCATCTTTTGATCATCTCTGCGATCTGGTATTATCAAGTATGTCATTCCGTGTCTACTTAAGTAAACCATCTATCTCTACCTGTAATAGTTGAAGCGCACGAAACGTCCACCCCTACCCATCCCCTTCAACTTGTAACGGACGTTGCTAGACGTGCAGCCATCTCGAGTCAGCCGCCGCTGAAGATGCCAGATCCGTCGGTGCATCAAACCAAGCTCATTCCTGAATTTACCGTCAAGCCTCCAACCACTTCCATCATGAGCGCCACCACCGACGTCAAAGCCTTCGCTCTCAGCGCTACCGTCCTGTACATCAAGTTCCTGGCGTCGACTATGATCCAGGGTCGCAAGGCTTTCGCCGCCAATACGCGTTTGCCCGAGGACAAGACGCTCGTGTGCAACATGGGACTCAAACTCGACATGAACGAGAAGGCCGTCAAGGCGGCGGTGGAGGACGAAATGCGCTGGAAACGCATCATCCAGAACGATCTCGAGTCAATGCCGCTCGCCTTCGTGGTCTTCTGGAGCGCCATTGTCGTGGGTGTCAATCCTTCCATCACTAAGACTCTCCTCCTGGCCTACACCACTTCACGTGTAGGCCACACCACCGTCTACTCGATGGGGATGCCGCAAGCACGCATGGCCTGCTGGATGGCCGGCAGCTTCTGCATCGTCGCAGCCGCTGCAAACGCCGCAATGGTTGCGATCATGTAACTTATTAGCTGACCACACCACTTTCAATACAGAACTCTTTTGACGCTTCCACAATGGAAAATAAAAGTCCCATTACCACTGCACCAACACTTGCAAATGTATAGAGAAGCAAGACTCGGAGGTAATTGTGGTCAATATTTTTGCATTGAATATCAACTATAGCAGTCGTCCGACGTCTTGTTGTCCCTACTCTAACCACTCGTCGACGTCGAGTTACTGCACGGAGCACCAGCCCTGCGGTTCTTGGCCGGGCAGATAGTGCTTGCCGGTCTTCCACTCAGGGCAGCGGTCTTCCTCCTTGACGCCTGGCAATAGCAGCAACACACAACGTTAGACACATCCTTCCTACTTAAAGTATTGATCTTCTGCCACGCACCATTGAGAGCGCTCTCGATATGCATTCCGCAGCCTCTCCACGTGGGCTTGTGGCAGGTCGGGCATTCCGTCTTCATGCACATTCTGGCGATGGGGTCGATTCACTTGCGCTGCAGCTGGTAAGTTCGCGAATGGAGCGATGACCCGGTTTCGCGCAAGGGACCTTGATGCAAGGTCAGGCGCCTGACACCATGAGCACTCCCACTAAGTACGAAATATCACCAAGTTTTGGGGAGTGTTGAATTCCACACATGGAAGACAACCAATAATGCACAAGTTGCAGCTAGTGTATTTCCTTTATTGATCCATACCTAAGTGGCGGTCACCCAGCATGGCAAGTCTTCAACGCATTCATTGCAGCCCGCATTCAAATGTTGCAAGAAGATTTATCGCCGATATCTCTACTGTACTTGTACTACTTTATTGAATTTGAGTATGGCGCCAATACCAAACTTGCGTTTAGTGTTTGCCGGTCTGCCAGTGCGGGCAAAGGTCTTCCTGCTTGACACCTGCAGAACAATACATGTACTCAGTCGTTGTCACCATTTTCCCCACCAATTATTGTGAACGCACCATTGAGGGCTGTCTCGATGTGGTTACCACAGCCACGCCATGTAGCCTTCTGGCACGTGGGGCACTCGATCTTCAAGCACATGACAAGAAAAGTTTGCTGGAGCTGGTATTGTTGGGCTGGAGGTGGCGAGTTTGCAAGTGAAATCGACTTAATTGGAGGTCTCCACTGCGCATCAGTTCACGAGGCAACCCGTTTCCTCGAAACTATTTGCATGTGTGGTTAGTCGTGTAAGTACACGCATTTGATCTTGTCTGCACAAAAGCTGTTGCCCAGAACGGACGCGTGGAAACGACCTGCGTAGTTATCTTATGAACAATGTTATACTTATAGGTGTTTGCAATATAAGACGCTGTCCACAGTTGTAGGTTTTCACTTCAGCCGGCCGAAAAGAGTGACGCCTCGCTTCTGGTCGAGATTGGCGAGTGAGTGGTTCGCTTCGTCCGCGCGAATGCATTTGATCATGTCGTAGACCTTGGCATCGTCCGGCAGATTGTAGTAGTTGCGGCCGATCAGAGGGGCGGTCGTCGTGCACCACTCGTCCAAGTGGCCGTGCTCCATTTCTTCGAGCAAATTCGTGTACATTTTGACGGCTTCTTCCTCTAAGAAACCTACGAAGCGGTGACACGTCTTGGGAGACACCATGTATGCCACGAAGAAGGCCGGGAAGAAGATACCCTGCGCGGCCAGCACCGTCATTTGAAACAGCCATCCAGGCTGCTTCATGTTCATAAAGATCTGCAGGTGGATGTGGTCGTTCTCGGCCTCTTTCAACAAGGTGCAGTAGTCACGCTTGATTGAGCGTAGATGGCGTGCAAATCCCGCTACGATTCCCGACACCCCGGCAACGGCCTCGAGAAAGAGGCATCGGTTGAGCCAGTCTTGCACCGTCATAGCACCACCGGGTCCACGATACCCGGGCAACAAGTCGAAGCCAAGGCGGAGCATCTTGACACCGAGCAAAGCGACGGACTCGTGGATCTTCCTGGGTTTGTGGTGGCTCTCCGGGGTCGCCTCGATCGCGTCGAGGTTGTAATCGAGGTGAGGAATTGGATTCTTCCTCATGGACCCATCGTTCGTGTTGGTCAAGGCCTTACCGATTGGGGTGGAAGCATTCTTCCTCGACGACTGTGTGAACTGCTTCAGAAACGCAGGCCCCTCGGTGACGTCCTTGATTTCAGGCAATGGTGCAGCCGTCCACTTGACCTCAAGTAGATCTAACTTCGGAGGTGGAAAAGGCGAAAGCTTGCCCGTAGACGCTGTTGGAGCAGCTGCAGACACTCGCCAGACGACGTGACTGGGTACGATAGGTAGGCTGTGTGCCTTGACAAAGTAGACGGGTTTGTCCGTTCGAGTTTGGAGCACACCCGAAAGTTGATGCGGTGCGAAGCCAAAGTGCGCACGAACATTCAAGCTCGACAAAAGGATGTGACGTCCATACATCATCTTGAAAAGAACAGAGAAGAAGGAACTCGTTGGTAGTAGCTTGCTCTTTTTCGAGTGCGCGCGACAAAGTTGTGCTAAGACCGAGGACGAGCGCGTCAAAATAGCACCAAAGACATCACCTCAGGCGAGTTTCGCCTCGTTCTTCACCCTACGTCCGCGACTAAAGTTGGTTCGAGGTCGTTGTGCCTCCCTTAGCCATGTTTATCTTCTCAAGTAGTATTATAGCAGTGCACTCTTACCAGTAAACTGTCCGTTGACGTTGAAGTGAGTATCCGATTTCACAGGATCTCTGAAATATGATAGTGCTTTTTCTATGTCGAGGTCAGTACGGTCAGACCAATGCTCATTCGCGAATTTGCCGCCTCAAGCTCAAGTCACAAGCTCAAAACCAACGTATCGACATGTGCATTAAGGTAGAGTGCCCCACGTGTCACAAGGCCACGTGGAAGGGCTGTGGACAACACATTGACGCTGCGCTCACAGGCATCAAGGAGGAGGACCGCTGCCCACAATGGAAGACTGGCAACCACTAATGCCCCCAGCAGACGCAGCCGACGCCTTCTAGCAGATAGGGATAGGAACGAAGATATCGGCGGCTGTTGACTCAACGCCAACCTCTACAACCTTTTATCAAATGAAAAGAGAAACATGTTCCTTCATATTACAGCCTTTCTTCTCTTTACTACGGTAGTCCGTCCACACGAAGCAGCAGCTTCAAGTCATGTAGCCATGTGTAAATGGCTACCTCATCTGTTCATCCGATTCGTCCAAACTGCCACCAATCCCCGTCTTCTGATTCGTCCAATTCAAATATAAAATTCCTTGCGCGAAATGTTTTCCCTCCAAAATTCAAATGTTATGTAACGGTCGGCCTGTTCAGTGTCTATAAAGTACGTTGCGAGGACATGGCGTCCGCGCGCCGTCTGAGCGTGGACGAGGTGGAGGCTCAGGCCTTGGAAGCTGCCGCGGGACTCAAGTCTATCGGTGCCAAGTTGGTTTGCATCGACTTTGATGCCACGTTCGTGACGGTTCACACAGGTGGCCTCTGGTCTGAGTCTGCGACGACGTTGTGTAGCCATGTTCGACGCTTCTTCCTGCTGTTGGTGCCACTACTATGTGAGGCCAATGTAAATGTAGCCATTGTCACCTTCAGTCCACAGGTGCAACTCATCCAAGACGTATTAAAACTATGCTTCGACAAACACGTGACCAATCAACTCGTGATCCGTGGTGATGATCAGACGTGGTCTCTGACCCGTGATCAGGCCGACACCTTCATGCCACTTGGTGGTCTCCATTTGGACCGTAAATTCAAGCTTCCATTCATGATTTCAGCAGCTCTCGAGGTCCAGAGACGATCAGGTGTCCACATCTGCAATCGAGACACTGTCTTGGTGGACGACGATGTTGTCAACATCCGAGTCGCCAATGACAATGGAGTAGTGGGGGTCTACTTTGATCCAGAAGCAAAAGATGAACAATCTTTCTGTGAAAGGATCAGGAGGTTGCATAGTCCTGAACCAGAACTACAGCCTCAACCGACTCCGTTGAGGACACCAAGCAAGAAACCCCGATCCGGATCAGGTGTCAAGTTGGTTGCTAAAGAACACAAGTTTTTGTCAACAGGTAGTAGTTCTGGAGCCAGGAGGAGACTCGGTGTGGCACCTGGAAGTGGCAATGGACGTACATCTTCATTCAACATGTGCACACCGTCGCCGGTGATGAAATTGAAGTGTACTGTGGACATGGGCAAACCGAGATCCAAGCGAGCGTCCAGGATTCTAAGAAGCTACAGCAGAGAGATGGAAGCAGCTTTACCCGTTGTGTCAGAATCGTCCACGTTTTCTGTTGAAGATGTGTCTACTACTCCGACAAAACAACCAGCTTCATTGCGTCAACCAGCGGAGACTCGAGGACTGCAGACGTCGCCTATTGTGTACAAGATGTAGACGACGAGGATGAGGAAGATTGTAGATAGATGAAACAAGTAGGTATGTACTGAGTGCACCAAGAGCTACAGTATGCAAGCGCGGAAGAGCTGGTGCTGGGGAGAAAGACGCCAATTGTGTAGTGCTATTGGAGGCAAGCGCGCAAACTGCAGACAGACCGCTTAGTGCTGTATTTCCAACAGCGGTCTGCTTATTAGCAGGAATATCACCCAGATTCACAATGAAAACGACTTCAACATGCATTATTTAGCGGCCTGATAGCATTACATCAAGCGCAATCGGGTAAGCTATTCAATACAACTATCTTGTGTCCTAACTACCGTCGACCAGTGTGGAATTTGTACAGGATAACGCCAAATGCTACCTCGAACACTACTGCATTGGCAACCAGCACGGCCATATTTCGTCCGATGTGCACTTCGTTCGGAACGAACTTGGTCAATACGGCTTGACACTGCAATGACGAATCATCGCTAAACTGGTTGAACAGCAGCGCCTCGAAGCTGTAGGATAGAAACCCCAGTCGGTGAGACCATCGCCAGTAACTCGGCATGGCAGGACCGGGTACAAACAGCCCCATGACCAAGATAAACCAACCGAAAATTGCAGCACCCAACGCCATTCCGATGATAAATTGCGGTACTACCGCGGAAATGAGGTGCATGGGGTCTCAGCCACAACGAGTGAAAGAAACACCACAGCCAGGAAGATGCCGTAGGAATTCAAAGCTGCTAAGTACCCGACGAGTAAAGTCGAACTCAATGCAATGAGGAAAATACCAGGCAATGCACCCAAAAAGTTGGCAACCACGTAGCTGAACACGTTCAACCCGCTGTTGGTTCGTTCACGGAGAAATACTGAGCGTTGCTAAATGAAAAATGGCAACACAGCGATAGATAGGAAGACCAGGAAGATGTTGACGTACGTGAGCAACATCACGATATCCGCGGCGACAATCTTTGGGTTAGAGGATAAATACATGGTACCGACCATGCAAGACAGCGCTGTGTAAGTTACCAGTCGGATCCAGCAAATACCAGGATTGCGGAGATTATTCAGGAAATTCCGGTGAAGCACGACGGAAAATTGTTGTATAGACGAGGAATGGGCGAACTTCGTTGACCTCAAGGCGTGAATTCCAGTTGCATCGGTGCGAATTGCACTGAGAATACGAACTGCAACGGAACTGGACGCGTATCCGTTGATGAGTTTGTCAATGTCGCCGTGGCCTTCAAAGTCAGTATTGGCAAGGTCGATAAAGTACTCGGCTGGATCTTGGTACTGTGGACAGTTGTAGCCCAGAGAGGAAAAATGACTGAGAATCTTCTTGCGTGGCCCAAAGTAAACAGTCCGACCAGCAGTGAGGATCACCACGTTCGTGAACATTTCGTAAACCAGAGAGGAAGGTTGGTGAATGGTGCAAATGATCGTTCTACCTTCTTTGCTCAAACGTGATATGAGCTTCACCACGTTGTAAGTTGACGCAGAGTCGAGTCCTGACGTTGGTTCATCCAGCAACAAGATCGACGGATCGGACAGCATTTCAATCGCGATACTAAGACGACGTTTTTGACCTCCTGAAATGCCTTTGTGGAAAATATCTCCAACCATTGTGTTCTCGCATACACGCAGACCCATGTCGTCAATTACACTTTGTACGCGTTTGATGATGGTAATAGCACTTGTGTCATTAGGCATTGTCAGTCGTGCTGCCATCTCCAGTGTTTCCAACACTGTAAATGATCCCAATAGAGAATCTTCTTGTGCCACATAACTTGATACAGCTCGGAACGTTTTCTCAGTCCGCTTCTCTCCATTGAGTACGATCTCCCCTTTAATTATACCGGTGCAGATTCGATCTGCCAAAATATCGAGAAGCGTGGTTTTACCAGATCCTGACGGTCCCATTATGGCGGTTAGTTCTCCAGGTGCACATCGTCCGGTGACGTCGGTGAGGATCGTTTTCTTCCCTTTCTTGGAGTCGACAATATATGTGAGATTGCTCCAACTGAGTGTACAGGGATGCTGGTTAGCGAGAATTGCCTTCTCAGGAGGTAGATGAATCGTTTCGACAGAGCAGTGATCACTAGGTCGTGAGGAGACTGACTGCTCATAATATGAACTCGACACCGGTGACACACGAGCAAGCATCTTTCTGTCGTGGTGCTAACTGGATAATGGAGAGGCCGAATTAGATCTTCGAGCGAGGAAAGTTAAGCCGTTTTTGGTCTCTGCTATCTCTGGTCGCATCAGAACATCCAAGTAACGCTGCGCGAATAATTTTAAATGAATACCAAAACTTTATTGTCGCTATTTGTTTTTTATTCACGTTGGGGTACCGTGCAGCCACGCGAATTTGAAAGTGTAGTCGGATGCTGTAACATTTCAGGAACAGCCAGCATTTGTTAGCATGATACGGTTGTAGGCAGTAAATTTGTACGAAATTCTTACCGAAGTGCTGCAGCGTCGTTTGTACATTGTAGAAGACCCATAACACGAGTTTAGTTTGCACTTGTTCGCCTTGTTTTTTTCAGGACAAAAGCCAATTGCCGAAGTCCTGAAATTCGGAGGCGTTTCCACAATACCAAGAAGAGAATAACGAGAGATACGAGCTGCAGGAAACAATACAGCATCACGTTCTCGAGCGTCTTCCTCAGTTTGGCATCGTCCATAGTGACGATTTGAGAATAATACACGTGGTTCGGAAGATGATACATCATCACCAAGTTCGCCGCTATGTAAAAGTAAACATTCGAGTTAGTTTTGAGCATTCAAGAAAAAAGATATTTGAAAGAACGTACAGAAAATGATGGGGACGATGACTTCGACGTAGTTGATCAGGATCACAAATTCAGTGATGTACAAAACTTTTCAGACATTGAGCGCGTAGTCAAGCTCCAAAGATGTGACGTCCGCCCTGTCTGAGGCAAAAACTTTACGCAGACTGAAAGTGGAACCTGGTTTTGGCTGTGTGAAAGAATTTAGTGGAGGAATTCTGGAGAATTCGCTGCCCGGGTTGATCATCGCATTGAAAGGTACAACTTCCGTTGATGATGGTCCGATGATTCCAGTGGAAGCCACCTTGACCAATTTTGGCTGAACAAGCTTGTGTTGCTCCAGTATCTCTTTCATATATCCAAGAACCGTCGCCCTCCGACACGTAATTACTTGAGTTACTGTAGGATTTCCACTGATACGTCGAGCTCGTTCTTTAGCAACTCGATTCCTTACAACCTGCATACGCTAGATAACTTTGTCGACGTCATGCATCGACGCGATCATTTGAGCACCATCAATCGCAATAAGCCCCAAAGTTGTCCATATCGACGGCGTATTTTGCATACAATACGACATGAAGAGAGAATTAAAGACTTCGACATTCATCAAGACGACTTCGGGGATCTCGTCGTTCAAATGCACCACTGTTCGGGACATGACATTGCGTAAAATCATCTTGATGATCGGAAGGAGAAACGCAAAAGGAGTCTTAGCTTTCGTGGAGAGCGTCGTGAAAATATAGAAGTATGTCGGATAAATGACCACGAGACTTTCTTGACAGACCCAGACTTTCAACGAATTCAACACAAGTGGCCACAATTTCGGATCGGATCGAGCTCTTCGGAGGAACGAGGCAAGTGGCATCAATAGAAAAGCTACCCACATCGGAGATACTGTGACGATTCCAAAAGGTACAGGAAACCCAATGACTCGAGATAATCCGTACAACACACCTGTTGTTTGAGCTGCGGTGATGATACTTGTCACGAGAACTCGCAGATTTGACAGGGAAGCGGCTGGAATACTATGTCTGAACTGTAGATTTACGACGATACTAGCAACACAGAAGGAGAGAAATATCCGAAGCACAAAGAGATAATTGGCATCAAGACCTTCGGATGGTGGCCGCAACGGGATCAAGTCAACGAGAATGGTAATTACCACACATGGCCACGGCATTATTACGGGTATCAGTAGTGCTCGAAGCATGCTGGTATGTTGGTTGTAGTCGATAAATTCATGGACGCGCTCAACAGAATAGAAACCATGGAGCTCCACTTGCGCAGCTTCCCAGAAGTCGGTGAGTTTTCCTATCCAGGAAGCACAACCCATGAAGAACGAGTTCTTCCAATGTACCAGGCTGGAAGATGCTGTTCAACAATTCTCTATATTTGAACAGCTAATTATAATGATAAGTAAACGTGATACGCAACTAGCATTTTGAGGCTAGGTAATTTACTATACTTTGAGTTCGAGTGTAGTATTAATTCATCTTCGCTCACGTGGTTGGTGCACTATGCAGCCACGCAAACTCGAAAGTGTAGTCAGATGCTAAAGCGCCACAACCACAAAAGAGAAGTTTTTAGACCAGTTAATACGCACGGCTCACGAAGCGTAAAAACTTACCAAAATGCTGCAATGTCACCTGCACATTGTAGAAAACCCAGAACACGAGTTTTGTCTGCACTTGTTCTCCCTGTTTCTCCAGAATAAACGCTAGCTGTCGTATACCAGAAATGTGAAGTTTGTGCCACAAGACCACGAAGAGAACAATAAGTGATACCAGCTGCAGAAAGCAGTATAGCATCACGTTTCCGAGCGTATACCAGAGCTTTGCATCATCCATACTGTCGATTTGCGAGTAGTAAACGCGGTTGGGAAGGTGATACATCACTATCAAGTTCGCCGCTACATTGTTGTACGCAAACAGCACAAGTTAGCCAAAATAGTTGACCAAAATTCAATAGTGATGGACTTACAGAAAATGATAGGGACGATGACTTCAACGTAGTTGATCAAGAGCATGAACTCGGTGATGTAGAGAACCTTTCGAACACTCAGCGCATACTCGAGTTCGAGTTGTGTGACGTCCGCTCTACCTTCCGCTCCATCCGCAGATAAAACTTTCCGTAGACTGTAACCTGACGCTGGTTTTGTTCGCACTAGAACACTCGGTGAATAAACCATTTGCTTCGGTACTCCCTTGAAACTCTTAGGTTTAACATCGAGTTGTGTCAGGTTGGGTGACGAGGATTCAGCAGCTCTAGGGGAAGCCACAGCGACTTGAGTTGTCTGTGCCACTTTATACCGATCAAGTATGTCACCAGTGTAGACAAGAATTGACTTTCTACGCAGCTCCTTCCTCTGTGTAGGCGTGGGGTTAGTTAGCATTTGTCGTGTACGCTCTGCGTTAACCCGTTCTTTCACAATCCGCATACGTTGGATAACGACACCGACGTCGTGCATTGACGCGATCATCTGAGCTCCATCGATGGCGATAAGACCCAGTGTTGTCCAAATTGACGGCGTATTTTGCATACAATACGACATGAAAAGTGAGTTGAAAACTTCCACGTTCATCAACACAACTTCAGGAATCTCATCGTTTAAATGCACCACCGTCCGCGACATCACATTACGTAAGAAGATCTTGATAATTGGCAGAAGGAAAGCGTAAGGAGTTTTTCCATCGGCAGGTAACGTGGTGAAGATATAGAAATACGATGACAACAAGACTTTCTTGACAGACCCAAACTTTAAGCGTATTGATCACCAGAGGCCACACTTGTGGATCTGAACGAGCTTTCTTCAGAAATGAGAGAAGCGGCAGTATCATAAACGCCACCCATGCTGGCGAGACCGTGACAATTCCAAACGGTAATGGGAATCCAATACCAATCGACAGCGCGTACACGACACTCGTTGTCAGTACTGCAGCGAACGCACCAGATACGATAATTCGCAGGTTCGGGAGTGGAGCAGTCGGAACGCTATGTCTAAACTGCAAATTGATGACAATAGTGGCAACCCAAAATGATAGAAACACCCGGAGAATGAAGAGATAGTTGGCATCTACACCTTGAGACGGTGGGTGCAACGGGATAATGTCGACGAGAATCGTAATGATGACACATGGCCACGGTATGAGTGCCAACACCACGAGAGTTCGCCAAATACTGGCTCGATGATAGTAGTCGATGAGCTCTCGAACACGCTCGACAGAGTAAAAACCATGAAGTTCCACCTGCGCAGCCTCCCAAAACTCGGCAAACTTACCGATCCAGTGGGCTAACCTCATATCCTGCAAGTTTGCAGGGAACAACGGAAGCAAGTAAAGAAGTCTTGTCTTGTCACTGCAGCGTTGTTGTGCTGGAACGCGCTATATTTGACAAACTTAGAAAACTGAAAACCAATATTAGGCAGTAGCTCAGGTGTCGTGGACGTGATCATTTTAATTAAAGTTGTATAATACTTGAAGTATTTTAATACTATTAAAATAATAAATGAAATAGGATAATATCACAAAAATATTACTAAGTATTATCCTGTATCATGCGTTGAAGTTGTATCCTACTTGAAGTAATAGATGAAAAGGGATAACATTATTTTTTTTCCTGTGTTATCGAAATATCGAAATCATCGACGTCCTGCGTGGAATTTATACAATACGAAAGTGAAGATGATCTCGAAAGCCACAGCATTCGCCGCTAGAATCGCCAAGTCACGTCCAAGGTCGGCATCTTCCATGCCAAACCTGGTCAGAATATATTGAGCTGCTGGTGAGTTGTCTGTGTGGAATTGGTTGTGCATGAGCACCTCAAACCCGTAAGACAGGAAACCCAAGTAGTGACCCCAAATCCAATACCCAGGAATCGCGGGGCGAGGCACAAACAAACAAACCCATGCACAGAATGAACCAACCGAAGACAGCAGCACCAATTGCCATGCCGATGATAAAGTGGGAGACAAAAGCAGCCACCACGTGCATCAAACTCTCAGCGACTACTAGCGACAGGAAAACAATCAGCAGGAAGGTGCCGTACGAATTGAGATCTGCCAGATATCCAACTAACAAAGTTGAACTGAGAGAAATGAGGAAAATACCAGGTAAAGCTCCCAAAAAATTGGCGATGACGTAGCTGAAGACGTTGAGGTTGCTGTTGGTGCGTTCACGGAGGAACACAGCGCGTTGTTCGATAAAGAACGGAAGCACAGCGATGGACATAAACACCAGGAAACAATTGGCGTAAGTCAGGAGATACACGACGTCGTGAGGTACAATGCCTTTGTTGGACGAAAGGAACATCGTTTCCATCATGAACGACAGCACTGTGTACATGACGAGACGGACCCAAAAGATGCCGGGGTTACGAATATTGTCGAGTGAATTACGCTGCAAAAGCACGACAAATTGCCGCAATGGAGAGTTCGGTACACGTTCAATCGCTCTAGCAGTGTGCAAACCCGTCGCGTCAGTCTGTATAGCTTCTTGAATTCGAGCAGCTATGGAACTAGCTGTGTATCCTGACACCAATAAAGGAATATCGCCATGACCTTCGAAGTCTGTGTTAGCGATACTGATAAAATGCTCAGCTGGGTCTTCATATTCAGGACACACGTAGCCGAGAGACGCGAAGTGCGGCAAAATATCAACACGAGAGCCGAAGTAAACGGTCTGACCAGTAGTGAGAATCACCACATTCTTGAACATTTCGTAGACAAGAGAAGAAGGTTGGTGAATCGTACAGATCACAGTCATGTTCTCTTTGCAAAGTCGAGATACAAACTTCATGACGTTGTAGGTCGACGCAGAGTCGAGACCTGACGTAGGTTCATCCAGGAACAAGATCGACGCCTCGGACAACAGCTCAATAGCGATACTTAGTCGACGCTTCTGGCCACCCGAGATACCCTTGTGAAAGATATCTCCTACCAGTGTGTGCTCGCACACTCGTAGTCCCATTTCATCAATAACGGTTTGTACGCGGTCCTTAATTTCGAGGTGACTGACTGAGCTTGGAAGACTGAGTTTGGCTGCCATTTCAAGCGTCTCCAGCACTGTAAATGAGCCCAACAGCGAGTCTTCTTGTGCTACGTAACTCGACACAGCTCGGAATGTTTTGATGTTGCGCTTCTCTCCATTGAGAGCAACGTCACCTTCGATAGAACCTGAGCTGATACGATCAGCGAGGATGTCGACTAGCGTCGTCTTGCCACAACCTGATGGCCCCATGACTGCAGTCAGTTCTCCAGGTGCACAACGTCCAGTGACATTAGTAAGAATGGTCTTCTTCCCGTCTGGATGCTTCGGAGTTTTCTTCTTTGTATCGACAGTGTAGCTCAAATTGCTCCAGCTTAACGTACACGGGTTGGATGTCTTGCGAAGTGGTTTACCGGCACAACTCGTGTTACTTTTGGTGGGACTTGGAACTTCCGACGGCTTTAGAGTGGGAAGCTCGACTTGAACTGTGATGTCAGTGGACACCGCTACACCAGAATCATCGTCCATTCTGTTGATCCTTTGTCTCAAGTCGATAAATAACTTATGACTCGGATTGAACACAGCCTCGGATGAGAACATACATACTTTGTGTCTTTGAATAGCTGGAATTCTCTATCCTATTCAAATACCGTTGATCTCCACTCGTAAGTTACGAGTCGTAACGCATCAAAATTGGACGAAAAGAAACTAGTAACATCTCGGTGACTTGCTTGTATGATGAAAGCCCACGTGTGATCTCCACTTTGTTTCATTTTTTTTTTTAAATAAAAAAATAACCAAATGGGTTTGTATGTCAAGCTTCTCAATCTCTTTGACTATCTACGTCCCGTGTGGAACTTGTACAGAATGAAAGTGAAGATAAATTCCAGTCCAATGGCGTAGCATGCGAGGATGATCATGTTTGCAGGCGTGTCAACGTCTTCCAGATTCAGACGAACCAAAATCGCTTTGGCTGTCGGAGTGTCCACGTGGATAAAGTGTTCGTACACGAACGACTTGAACGAGTACGTGTGGAAGGCGATGTAGTAGGCCCAAATCCAGTAGTCGGGAATAGTCTCCTTGGGCACCATGAAGCCCTCACAGAGCATGAACATGCCGTAGATACCAGCTCCCAACGCGATACCAATGATATAGTGGGGTACAGCAGCTCCAATGACGTGCATCAGCGATTCAGCTACAACAAGCGACAGGAACAAGTTGAGCAGGAAATATCCGAATCCATGGAGGCCCGACAACAGCACAACCAAAAGTGTTGACACCAAAGCGATCACGAAGATACCCGGAAGTGTAGCAATAAAGTTGGCTAGAGCAAAGCTGAACACGTTGAGGCCGCTGTTGGCTCGTTCACGTAGGAAAACTGCGCGTTGTTCAATGAAAAAAGGCAGCACAGCTACAGACATGAAGACCAGGAAGGCTTGCACGTAGAAGAGCAGAGGTACGATATCTTCGTCGGTGATATCGTCGTTAGTTGACAAGTACATGGTTCCAACCATGAACGCCAGCATCGTGTACATGGCAAGTCGAACCCAATAGATCCCCGGGTTTCGAACATTGTTGAGCGAGTTACGCTGCATGAGTACAACAAACTGTCGAAGAGCTGATGGTTTGACTGGGATCACTGGTGCAACATTGTTCATACTCGCAGCATCGCCTTCAATCCCTTGTAAAACGTTAGCTGCTATCGAACTGGTGGAATAACTCTGGATAAGTCGTTTGATATCAGCGTGACCTTCGAAGTCTGAGTTTACGAGACTAATGAAGTACTCAGCGGGGTTCATGTACATTGGGCAGGAATATCCTGATGCCGAGAAATGGTTGATAATATGTTCTCGAGGTCCGAAGTACACAGTCTCACCTGCCGTGAGGATCACTACGTTCGAGAACATCTCGTACACATGCGACGAGGGCTGGTGAATCGTACAGATAACTGTTTTGTTTTCTTGGCAAAGTTTTGATACAAACTGCATCACGTTGTGTGTTGACGCTGAGTCTAAACCTGAAGTCGGTTCATCCAGTAGTAAGATTGACGGGTCTGAAAGCAGCTCAATGGCGATACTTAACCTCCTCTTCTGACCACCTGAAATGCCCTTCCGGAAGATATTTCCCACTAAAGTGTGCTCACACACACGTAGACCCATTTCATCAATGACAGTCTGTACGCGTTCCACAATAGCTTGGTGGGTGATAGAGTTTGGTAGACTGAGTCTCGCAGCCATCTCCAGAGTCTCCAAAACTGTGAAAGACCCCAACAACGAGTCCTCTTGAGCCACATAACTCGTCACAGCTCGGAATGTTTTAATGTTGCGAGTTTCACCATTAAGAGCGATTTCTCCTCGAATTGTGCCGGAACTGATCCGATCAGCGAGGATATCGAGTAGTGTGGTTTTGCCACATCCGGAAGGTCCCATAACGGCAGTGAGTTCACCCGGTGCACAGCGTCCGGAGACGTTGTGAAGAATTGTTTTCTTCCCATCGGGTAATTGCGCCGCTTTCTTGACATCGACGGTGTAGGTGAGGTTCTTCCAGCTGAGGGTACATGGGTTCTTGCTTACGATCAACGTGTTGACGGGTAGTGCGAGTTCTTTAATGTCGGTGTTGGTCTTGCCGCTACTTAAAGTCTCGTAGGACGTGACTGTACTGGGCGACGCTGGAGTATCCGCCATGGTTTCTTGTTGAAATGACAGCGAAAGCTGAAATTGGAGTGTGAGTCTGTGCACTGAGAGCACAATTATAAAATGGGACCTCCAGTCCTGAGTGCAGTTTCAACGGCCAAGAGGAGAACAGAGAGGGTGTTGGGTGAATGGGTTCGTTACAGTTGGGGGCTGAGATGGCTTAAATCGTCATTGCAGTCAGGCGTAGCGTACATTTTTTTAATCTAATTTCAGTTGGTCAGGCACGTGGTGTAGTATATCTCTTGTCTATGAGGCGACAACACGATTGAAGCCGGGAGGGTCGTTTTACACGTATCCTTCACAATACCACGCTGGTATTTGTAGGTTGCCATCACTAAACGATCGTGTCAAATGGCGGCGTGTGTTGCAGATAAAGGGCCTATCAGAATGTGCATTAATTAATTGTGGATAACGGTCTGACGAGTCGCCTCACTGAGGACTGAACGTTTGAAAGTTTGCCCAGCCACCTCGACCTTTTTAGATGGAAAACGCATCAATAATACGTCGCGCTGTTCGTAAACAACCACCTGATTCTACTTGATTTGGATGTGTGCAGTGTATTGATTTGGTTTTGAATATGGAATGCTGAGCGCAAAAGAAACTCTACCTAAACTGATAGGCATGCGTGAATAAAAATAATGACGCGACAGGTTTGAAATCAGAGAAAGAGTTAAATTTGTTATTTTAAAAAATAACAATTTTCCGATAGTAAACATGGGATTGCATTGTAATCTAGGGACGATTCCTGTGTGCCTCGATAGTAGTACTATCTTGTACTACAGTACGATAGTAGGGGCAGATCGTAGGTAGATCATAGGTAGCTTTATGCTGTTAAGGAGCAACACAACGGGTACCCGATAAACACAATTGCAAGTACAGAAGGAATGGACCAAACCTGCACCAAAGTACTGGCTGTAAAGATTCAACTGTATTGTCATTGAACTTATTTCTAACCCCCCTCGGCGATTGGATAGCGAAACCATCCTGCTCTCTGAGTGCCAAAGCACAGCGCAGACTCGACGAGGCCATTTCAGTCCTGGTACTTGTGAAACCCATAGCCGTTGTAGATCGAGAGATACTTATCGCTTTTATCGATTTTCAGGTACTTTTTCAGGTCGTCCAAGGTATGACCCGCATGTTCCCACGTTGTATACGCGCCTTTCGCTATTTTAGGATTTTTCAGGACTTCCTTGGCCAACTTTTTGACAGCAGCCACCGGGTCAACAACCTTGTCAACAACCTTGCTCTTACTCGTTTCCCCACGAAAGAAGTTTTTGAAGCCTCGCTCCTCCGTGCTGGCTGCTCCATCCACCTTGTGTTCTCGAAGAAATCTTGTACCGGAAACATCGTCCTTCTGTCCAGCGCCAAGTGAGCGAACGAGGTCTGACCCCGTCAGAGTGATCTTGGTTTGATCAGAATCCGTAGTCGCGTTACAGGTCACGAAGTAGGCGATCACCATAGTGGCAGGCAGCGCAAAAGGCATACGCATACTTGGAAACTTGAAAGCTTTTCTGGCTGGAGAGCGAAATGAGAAATGACTCTACTGGCGGTGGTGGCCACTGAACGAGCAGAATCGTTTCTCGTTGGTTTTGACGGTGCTGATTGCGGAAAAAAAAAATTCACGTGAGTGAAACAGGTCTGATTACGCCTGCCTGCCGACGAGTCCTTCGCTCACACTTCCGTGCCCGCTGCAGACTTGACTCCAAGGTCCGTTGTTTGTCACCGACCGAAAACTTCAACACCTGTAGGCCGCCTCAGCCGCCAGACCGTAGTCTTATTTATTTAACCGAACCAATAAACGCTCTGCTAGCTCGCTAGCTGAACAGTAACCGAATACTCCGCTTACACGAAGCACCTCAAAGACCCCGCTTTCACAGAGACTTCCAAACCCACTCGACCTCTACGTCACTCGTCCGTCACTCCTCACTCCTTGGTCCTCAACGCTCGACAGGCACTTGACCGCGCCAACCGTAGACCGTCCCTCGCTGTTCGTAGACTGCCGAAACACTGGGTCATGACTGCACCGCTGGTAGTACTCGACTTGCGCTCCACTTGGCAAGTTGCTGACTGACGACTGCTCTCTTCGATCGCAGCCACCGCTCGAGATCTTTGCTCACCGTCGCTTGCCAGCCACCAATGCCGCGTCGTCCACTCACAGCCGCTCACTTCGTCGTGCTGCACCCCAGCGCGACTTCTCGCCTCGAAGATCGCAATCGTGCGGTCCTCAAGTCCACACACAACTCGTACACTGCGACTGCTCGCAGCCACAGCGCCCTCAGATCCACCCACGTGCTGCTTAGGCAGTCGCCGTTCACCAACGACGTCTAACCTGTCGCGTAGCCGCTCGTCACCAATGCCTGTCGCCAACGAAGATGGCTTCAACCTGTTACAGAGTTAACTTGGTGCTCGTAAACCACCTCGACACCTCGACAATATGTACAGATCCCCTCGGTAGTAATCACTATGCTTGTAATCAGAGGTCGCAAACGGGTAACCGAACCCGAACGGATAAAGTTTGACTGTATCCACGGACGGGTACGGTCAACCGAACTCTCTCACCAATTTGAAAACGGACGGGTACGGTCAACCGAGCAGACTCAGCGGATGGCGTTGGATAGCCGATATCCCCATAACGGGGTTTCCATGTCGACAGCCGACAGCATTTGCAGCTCCTTCGTGTCCTACATAAATCCCCAGTCCCGAAGAGAGTGTGTTGAGCCTCTCCGTGGCGAACGATACACTTGCCGCTAGGTCAAATGCAGGTGTGCAGTTGAAAAGCTATGCAAACCTCTGGCTAATAAATACATGTCATTTCTCGGACAACCGATACCAATATTTCGGTCACCCACGGTTGCCCGAAAAATTCGTACGGTTGACCACGGACATCCTAAACCTGGCGGTGTGTTGGTTCGGCCGGGTACGGACACCCGGTGTCTAGCGTTTGCGACCTCTGCTTGTAATACACGCTCAACAGGAATATGAACGCGGATTCCAATGATGACGTCCAAGTCATTATACCCTATCATCCCACAAGCGTAATAAGAAATACTACCCCCACTAGGAAAAAAACGCACATTTGAAAAAAAAATTGCGCATAGCTCCGCCTCGTTCATTATCTGGGTATAAGATGTGCAGAGGTTCGCTGTACGAAGCTCCCTGCACATGACTTTGATGCGGTAGTGTTAATAAGGGCACATATATAAGGTTGAACGACACGGAAACAACACACGAGCAACACACAGTTATAGGCGTACGTGCTCCGCCATCTGAACTTCGCTACTTCATGAGGCGAGTGGCCACTGGCGACGAGCATGCACGCTACGCTACGTACAGCATGGCATGCGCGTAGACCTTGCTTGAGCAGCAGATAAACAGGAGCTATCGTGGCAGCTTACAACATGATCTAGTGGCTTGTACTCTGCACTCTAAGAGGACCTCCACCGTTGTCATCGTTTCCAAACAACGTGCGGCCGTCTCATCCGTCATCAGAGCGCTGCCCCCCTACAAAAGCGTCTGGTTCCGCCCCTGTTGATCCAGTATATTGGTCTGTGTTGTGTCGGAGTCACACCATGCTGCAACCAGGTCAAATATTACTGGCAATACTAAATATATGTATTACTCAAATTATGAGCCTTAATTCAGATTTAGTAAAAACTATTTTAAAATACCATATTCTGTTTTTTTTTGTCCGAACCAAAAAGCGAATAAAAAAATCGCTTTTTTTTACAGGCGATGCCTGTAAGAAGAGGCCAAGAAAAGGTGGCATTTTTTGCGGTAATTCCGGTAATTGAACTATTCATTTATTTTTTTCACTAGAGCATAATAAGAATTTTTAACGCAATATGTGGAAGTTTCTGCAGCATTTAGCACCTGCAAGACGTTCATTGGGAGCGCTGCAACATTGACCCCATAGTAGCGCTGTTTGAAGCTTTCCTGATATTTAGGGAGTACATGGGCAGTGCATTCAAGTGAGGTTGTATTGACCCATCTGTTTTCGAAGAAAATTTGCATCTGACTTTCAGAAATGTTGTCAGTCAAACCGCAAAAATGCCTCAAATGCGCGTTATTGCAGCGCCGCTGGCGGCTCCAATATAGCTCCAAACCACTAACGAAGTCCACATCTGTAGGTTTAAGATGCTGAGCTATCTGATGATACCAATTAACTTAGCAATATAAATAGGCCGGATATAGTAGGTTTTCCATTTGCCACCTACCGGTATTTAGGCTTTTTTCTCACTCTTCTTACAGGCACCGCCTGTTAAGCGTGGAATAATATGCATTTGATACCCCTTTTTTGGGTCAAACTCTGCGCAGGTCAACTCCTGCACAACTCGCTCTATGGGTCAACTGTGGGTCAACTTGATCACAGTTTGACCCATGGTAATACTGTATTTTACCACATGTGATATCACTCCCAAACTTAATGTTTCTTACCATGATAAATTATTTAATTTTGAAGGTGAAAAATTAAATTGCTTTACTTTTGCATTGAATTCTAGAATGCCTGTAGGGCGTGCGCTTAGATAGGCTGTTGCTTATCGGGTGGCGTGGGTTCAAATCCCACACCTGTAGGGGAGCTCGATGCTTGAGGTAAGTGTCGTGTGCAAACCCTCCGTCAGATCTGAGACATAACCAAGGATTTGGGTCGTCCGGCACGCTCTTCAGAGTGAGTCTCCTATGGATCAGGCTGATTGAATGCTCACGAGTAATAACCCACCGTGAGGATTCGGTCGTTAAGTCGTTTGGCGGACGGTAAATGGGATCATTCCCTGGGCACAAACGTTCTCGGTTGGCAAGAGCACCTACTTTTAAATTATTTTTCAACAACAATACAGCATAGTGTATCATCGTCCAAATCTGAATCACCTGAGTCTTCACTGTCCGAGTCAGAGTCCACAACCCAATCAGAGTCGGACTGAAATCCTGGCGCTTGTTGAGGTTCAGCATGGTTCGGAGCACGAGCCCTGCGGTTTGAAATGTCGTCAATGAGTCGGACATTTTCACGGCTCTGCTCCTCGATGACGCTGATGAACTCTGTCACGCCTGGATGCGGTACCGAAAAGGCTTCGTTGAGTGTACGGTTGTACCGTTCGAGGGGATTATTCGTCCTGTTGACGATGTCTTCATTCAGACCATTCCACCATTCGGGCATAAATTTCTTGATCCAGGTTTTCTTGAAGTATTTCCAGAATTTCTTCCAGTTGTTCCTTGAATAGGTGATACCTTGATCACCACAGTCACGTTTAATCATGCGCCGGACATCGCGGATACCACGGAAAGCGATGTCGCATCGTCGGATCACGGTAAGACGGCCGATGCACCTTCACGCATGGCCAAACTTACTTCGTCTTCGGTGATCTTTAGCTTGAGCATTTTCCGGCGTAAGGCTTGCTTGAAGTGAAAGAGACAGCCCACGATTCTAGCATCTGGAAACCGGTGCTTGACTGTCTTGATCATTGCGTACTCAAAATCACAGACGACGTGCACCGGGTCGAGACGCTTTTTAGACGCTACACAGATGTAGTGAAGGAGGTGCTCATAAATTTAAGACGTCTTCCCAGAGGTCAACGCGTACCAAACAGGAAGGTAGAGCTTTGAAATGGGGTCGTACAGCATCACAATCACCGATTGGTAGAACCGAGTTGGTACACACCGGTATGTTGCGTCGATGAAAATGGAGCATTGGAGCTGTATCGTGCGGTCCATCAGCTTCGGATTGTTGGAATGCCCAGCTCGGTCCACATGGATACATTTCGTAGGCTTCTAGATTTTTCCATCTAAAGGTCGTACGTTAGGTTTAAACAGAATGAAGCTCACTTCAGACCTTACCAACACGGATGAGCCCAGCCAATCACCCTGTGGAAGACTTCATCCTCGTAATACGTGAAGTGGAACTTGAAGAACTTGAGACCCGGGCTGTGTTTGACATCACACAAAGGTTCCGTTTCCAGGCGCCCGAAAATCTCCCATCCAAAACGGTTTCCTCTGGTCCAGTACAGTCGACCTAAAATCTGCTTCTTGGTTGCACCCTGGACAATGATGTTGTCGTCGCTGTAGAACCGTTCGCGGATAAACCGCCAAACATCTCCCGGAGTGAGGGTCACATCGCGAATACTGATTTCATCGGTCGCCAGCAACATTTGCTGCTTCCAATTCACGAAAGTAGGAGTAGGTCCGGTTGGAACTTGGCGCGATTCTGGAACGCAATCAGACTTGTGTCTCCATGTACGACGACCCTCATTCTTGAGATGTAAAGTGTCACTAAGCACCCGGTGCGGCGGTGCACATTGCAGCGATAGTTCCTTGTGGTCCCTCTTCCATGGTAGAACGCGTAAGTATGCCCCTGATAGGTCACCGATTTTGATCCCGGCACAGCCTCAACCCCGTCTGGGAGTTCAGATTCGGCGCATCCATCGTCATCTTCAACTTGACGACCTTCCCTCTCTCGATCAAAGCCGTCACCACATTCTTCATTACCATCACTATATTGCGAATCAGAACTCGATGACTGGCTTGATATCATCTCGGTGTCACGTGTACCACGTGCTTCAACTTGATAGTCTTCACTCCATTAGGAATCAGAGGCTGACGACTGACTCGGTATGATCTCGGTGTGACCAGACGATACGTCGCTCATGGTGGAGCCTTTAGTGGAGCCTTCGTAGCAACTGTAATCTGAGCGAAACGTGTCAGAGTGGTTGTCGGTGGAGTCATCGGGTCGATACATGGCGCCGAGGTGGGACGTGATACTTGTCTTGGTAGCCGGAAGTAGTGGTGCTCGCTTGGTAGAATTGAAAATGAAATTCGTGCAGCGCTAGAGGAAGCACCATTGCCATCACTAGGTGACAAATGGGATGTGTAAAGCTCTTTCACATCGCACCTTGTTATTGATAAATATGGACTACTATAGCCACACTATAGAGAATTTCACCCACGGCTAATATTTATTTTTAAATCGAGCAAAATGCGAATCCATTATTTAAAGTTTTGTAGCAATGCAAAATGATTGACTAAATTTGCAGATCTAATTATAATACCTGACGGTCGTGATATTTTGTTATCATCAGTTGACCCAAAAAGTGAGTTGCGCAGGAGTTGACCCAAAAAGCGAGTTGCGCACGAATTGACCTGCGCAGAATTTGACCCCAAAAAAATCACTCCTATGCATTTACTTGGTTATCTGTGCTGAAAGCATAAGAGGTTCTAGCATCTCCAGTAACTCAGCAAATACTGGTACGAGCTTTGAGCTTTGGGCTCATACCAGTATTTGCTGAGTTACTGGAGGTCCTTGTCGTTTTTCATCTCTGTAGTTGCTCGCCTCAGGCTCATCCACCGATGGAACTTTGTGGTGGTTGTTCACGTAGGGGCTCACGCCCTTGTTCTGATCCAGGTCGGCAAATGTGTGGTTCACGTCGCGGTGGTTGCACTCATCAGCGCGAATACACTTGATCATATCGTAAATGTTGCTGTCTTCTGGAAGCTTGTAGTACGTATGTACAATGATCGGTGCCTTAGTTCCCTTCCTTGCATCAAGATAGCCATCTTCAATATCCTTCAGCAAATACGTGTACGTCTTCACAGCTTCCTCCTCCAAATATCCCACAAAGCGGTGACAAGTCTTGGGTGACACCAGGTACGTGAGAAAGAAGCCATTGAAGAAGACACCTTGAGCTCCAACCACAAGGGCACGGAAGAACCAACCCAGTTGCTTCAGGTTCATGAAGATCAACAAGTGCATACACTCGTTCTCCGCTTCTTCAAGAAGTGTATGGATCCAACCGTAGTCACGCTTCATACGGCGTAGCGAACGAAGATGACGCAACGTTCCTCCAACCATACCAGGAACACCAGCCACAGACTCCAAAAAGAGACAACGGTGAAGCCAATCCTTCTCCGTCATCTCACCACCAGGACCACGATAACCAGACACTTTGTCAAAGCCTACACGCAGTGTTTTGATGGCGAAGTACGCCGCTTTTTCACTAATGGTAACAACGGGGTGGTGCGTCTGCTGCATCACTGTGATCTTGTCCAGGTCGTATACTGCGTGGTTAATTGGGTTGTCCCACACAGGTTCGTCCTTTATATGGAGCGGGTGCACGTTCTTGGACTCTAAGAAGTGCGCCTTGTACGCAGGCTCGCTGAATGCGTCTACTGGTTCAGGGTGGGTCTTGTGCTCGACTTACTTCGTGGAGTTTGGTGCTGGTTTCGGTGGAATGCAGCAGTTGAGAAGAAGTTGATCGACGCTGGAGCTGCAGGGAACGTGAAAAGTTGCGACTTGAGCACACCCAGAGCTTGGCGACGCAGCAGCGGTTGCATGGTCAGCATTTTAGTGGTTGCGATCATGGTTTGTACTCTTTTGATCTTTTGCGACTTGAATGGCAAATTGAAGAATGAGGTTCAAGACCGAGCGAGGAATTCCGGGAGACGGCGAATCTGACGGCAAGACCGTCTCAATTCGCGTACCAATGACCATTGTCTAACCCATACAGTCGTCCCTCCCAGAATTGATTATCACGGGAGACCGAAACAACTTGATCACTTATCGTATTTGGCAGATTATCAAGTTCAGAGAGGGTCGAAGATCGAAAATCTATGATTTGAAAATTTGATTTCTATAAAAAAAAACTGTACGTAGTCGAAATGCACCACCAAGGACCCCTACGTCTCTCATAACAGGCAACCTGGAATAATAACCGCTTGAAATGTTGATGTGCGGATCGAAACCCGCTTGTTTCAGTTTTTAAAAAACTGAAACCATTTTGATTCGTTGTTAAAATAAGGTGCACTATTTGCAAGCTGCACTTGGGAAAAGCTGTGCCACCAATGGTAGCTTTAGACTTATTGCTAGCGGGTACGGGTCTATATAATTAGTGCTGCAAGATTGGGAAGAACTCATGATATCGGCTACTGGGAGCTGGTAAAGTTGCTTCCGACGCGTCTTTGATCGTCGCTTCGCACCATAAAACTTCGAACTTCACCCGAATCTTATTTTATCACTTACTTATTATAATCAGTACGCAAATCCATAGCTGTAGAAGCTGTCGTCTGGCAGTTGCCGTCGAGACAGCGGTTTTCTATGTCTGTAGTGGGATCACAATTTTAATATTTGTTCTTTTGATCTTGATTACTGTACAACAATGATCAAGTAGATGGGGCTTCCTATCTTAACCCCATCTGATGTGGTTATCTAAGGTCGATTAGGTACGATTTGGCCCAGGAGAACGCGTTTTAAAAACTTAAAACATGGATTGGGCCTGTATAAAATTGATGATAGTTGCCTCTAGAATCGATCAATTATCATTACTGAGGGAATATCAGTTTTCTCGTTCTACTATGGGAAAATCCTATTTATGATTTCGGGAGATGACGCAACGAAAAAATCTGATCACTTATCATCTCATATCAGATGTGAGGGGTTCAAATCTGGGAGGGAAGACTGTTCATGTACAGATGATCCTCTCGGTAACGATAGCGCCGGGATGCCATATTTTTTCGCAATCTAGAGGTACATTATATTGTATTGTATCACTATAGGAATATGTACCCATTCAGGCTGAATTCAGCGGTATTACATGTGACTGTTAGAGTGGGGAAGACTGGTGGTTGTCAGGGACGCTAACCGCTCGCCACACTCGTCGTAGTGTGATCCAAGGAAGCTCACTCAGTAATTATCTACATTGAGCGCACGAAGCCGTCTACCTTTACTACATGTACTATGTCCCGCAACAGGCTCACGAACGCCCAGCGTCGCCTGATATGCCGACGCAAGCCGACAACCCCTCGATTAGCCAAGTGCAGCTAGCTCTATGGAGTGCTTTTAGAGAAGAGCTGGGTAGGAAACGAGGGCACAAGCAGCAAATGTCACTGGTGACATTCTTTAGGGCTCCTGTACAGAATGGCCAAAGCCTATAGTTAATAACCTTCAAATAGCGATAATTGCCGTTTTGGTATTACTATTCGTTACTTGGAGGATAGAGGTTGATTTGACTTGTTCTTGTATGTGAAGAGACCCAGCTACTCGCAAATGGGGATATCGTTACCGAGAGGATCATCTGTAGTTGAAGTGAATTTCATTGACAATACTGGGTATAAGTCTTGAGACAAGCCCAGTCTCACACAATTAAACGCATAATCAGTACAGTAAGTAGTACAGTACTGTACACCCGATTTCGTCATTTTACTCCGTGGACCAAGACCGTGCTAATGTCCGACCAGAGCAAACTGCAACGTATATGTACAGTACAAGTTGACAAGCAAAATATATTCGAGCACTGCAATTGTGCTACAGAGGATTCGATGCGTGCAGTACGCCTAAATTCCAAGCAACAGGTTGGTCGTTTCAGACCTCGATGCATCAATCGGTACGACACCTTAGTGGTGGTTGTAGACGAAGGGGCTAATGCCCTTCTTCTGGTCCAGGTTCGCGAACGCGTGGTTCACGTCGCGGTGGTTGCATTCGTCCGCGCGCACGCACTTGACCATGTCGTAGATGGACGCGTCTTCCAACAGCTTGTAGTACGTCTGCGCGATGAGCGGCGCCTTCTTCTCCTTCCACGCGTCCAGGTGACCATCCTCGATGTCTTTGAGCAGACACGTGTACGTCTTGACGGCCTCTTCTTCGAGGTAACCCACGAATCGGTGACACGTCTTGGGTGAGACGAGATACGTGAGGAAGAATCCGTTGAAGAAGACGCCTTGAGCACCAACAACCAACGCACGGAAGAAGTAACCGGGCTGCTTGATGTTCATGAAAATGAGCAGGTGCATGCGCTCGTTCTCGGCCTCTTCAAGCAGCGTGTGGATCCAACCGTAGTCGCGCTTGAGCAAGCGCAGCGAGCGTAGGTGACGCAGCATGCCACCCACCATACCGGGCACGCCCGCTACGGACTCGAGGAACAGACAGCGGTTAAGCCAGTCCTTCTCGGTCATGGCACCGCCCGGGCCACGATAGCCGGAGATGACGTCGAATCCTGTGCGGAGAGCCTTGACGGCCATGTAGGCGACACGTTCGTGCATCTTGGTGATAGGGTGGTGAGTCTGCTCCATTGTGGTGATCTTGTCGAGGTCGTAGACGGCGTGGTTGATGGGGTTCTCCCAGATCGGCTCCCCGTTGTCGCTTGTTGTCACGCGGGTTTGCTTGAAATGAGCTTTGTAGGCAGACTCATTGGTTGCGTTAGTCGGCACGAAGCGAGTGGTTTTGTCGTCTTGGCCGGTGGAGGTTTGTCCCTGCTGGAACGTAGTAGCAGCGGTCGACGCGTAGCGATGCTTGAACGTTGCAACGCACGAGGTAATCCGTTGAGACTGGAACAGCTTCATGGCTTGGTGTCGGTGGAGCGGGTTCATGACCGATCGCTCCATGATCTTGGCGGTGGCAGAGTAGTGCATCGTAGTGCTGGTGCTTGAAGACGAAGTTGGTTGCTGCTCGTGACTCGGAAGTCAAATTGAGGAATGAACTGCCAGCTCAAGCTCGTTGCAACTTCAGACATCAGTTTGTTGTCCCGCAAATACGGTACACCCATGGTTGTTGCTGATGCCAAGTCACAGGGACCAAACCCCGCCTGACCTTGGTTGTTACGATGGCGTTGCTTCTCGTTTTACCCACCACCGGGCGGAACGAATCTCATCTCATCTTCGCGATGAGAAATTGTTGTGGCCCGGTTGTGGACGGTCAGGCACTGCAGAGCAAGTGTCCTACCTGAGACAGTCGACTTGATATTGTCGCCTCGAACTACATGTACGTTATCAAGTTGATAACGTAGTTCGAGGTAATCTTGAAGTCTCAAAAGTTCCAGAAAAATGTGCATGTGCCTACGAACTACTACGGTAGTACATGTAGGCGCTAGGTCTTTTTGGTCAGGCAGTCTGCGTCGTGCTTCGCTCATTGACAAGACCAGAAAATGACTGGCAGAGATGATGCTGGACGTCACCAGCTTCAAATCCCCCGTCACTATCGTATTCGCGGTGGAGCGCCGAGAAGACACACAAATATATTTTCAGCCATGGACGATCGCCTGGAGCTGACGCGGGGCCACTGGAACAAGTTCGCTATGCGGTTCACGGAGACGGCGAACAAGCGGATGACGCTGCAGTGCTCGACGCACCTGTACGCGCACATGCAGCTGGACGAGGCTAAGAACGTGCTCGAAGTCGCGGCTGGAGCTGGATTGGATCACTCGACGTTGTCCAGTATCTGCTGGAAGGACGCTCCAAACTCTCTAATGAGACCAAGCGGGCGTTCACAGTCACTTACTTGGCGCCCGTGATGATCGACTTGGCTGAGAAGAACTTGGCTGGTGTTGGCTCCGAGAGCGTCGAGCTTAACTGCAAAGTGGCTAATGGTGTGTTACTCTGTACGATTTATTATGAATCCTACGTTCACTAAAGGATATGTTGTAGGTCAGGATCTGACCGAAGTCTCCAATGGATCGGTGGACCGCTACATTGCCAGCCTCTGTCTGCAGCTCACTCCAGACCCGGATGCTCTACTTCGTGAGTGTAGCCGCGTGTTGACTGCTGACGGCATTGCCGGGTTCACCATTTGGGGATCCCCCGACCGCAGTGGCAACTTCGTCATAACCTCTGCAGCGAACAAGGAGTTAGGCTTCGAGAACGCGGGGGAGCACACTAACTTCGCCATGGGGAAGGACCTCCCAGCACTACGTCAGCGGTTCGCAGCAGCCGGGTTCAAGAACGTGCAGATCTGGCCGTTCCAGTGCGTAGTGGAGCTTTGGAGCGGTGAGGACCTCGCTACATTCCAGCAGGAAGTGTATCCTTTGGAGGACGAGGAGCTGAAGACCAAGCGATTTGAGGTGGTCAAGCGCATGGCTGACGAGTGGCTCGCTACAGGCACACCGATCGGCCTGGAGACCTACATCATCCTGGCCAGGAAGTGATCCAAAGTTGTTAGGACTTTGTGTAGTTCGAGGACTCTGGAGTCTGTAACTTTGCTTCAACATGGTGTGTTGGGCAACGAGATTTGCAAACGAAGTCTACGGAGATGGCGTCGCTCGATCAATCCAGGCGGCACGCGTCTCGACGTAGCAAGCAAACATATATTAATACTGCATCCAACAATTGAACTGTATCGAGGAAGCGAGTGCGTTCCGCCGCTGTAGGTTGCGTCTGACCTGCCATGTCACACGTGAAACTCATTCGTGTGCAATTGTATCGCCATGTGTAACAGATCCCGCATTCTTTCAAGAAAACGAAACGTGGGGCGGTGCTGGCTTCGCTTACATGCATCACTCGGTTTGACATGCCCTTGTAGCATGTCAATGTGTTTCTGAAAGTGCCTCTGCGATTTTCACCACAGCAGAACAAATTAGCTCAAGGTGAACCACGTTAGCGTCACTCGAAGTGATCACAACCTTGTTCAGTCACTGGGGATACCCTTCGTTAGCACGTACATGTACTGTGCGGCACAAATCTGGCTGGAGATGGCGTCTTTGGCATTCCAGTGAATCGCATGGCTGGCTGAATTTCTCAGCCGACAACGGTACGCCTAGCCTATAATAGTTCAGCTATCCAATACATGTAGTTCGAAGCCAATGGCTTGAAGCACGACCTTGATTGCATCGATGAACACCCAAGTCGCACCTTCGGAATTCCAAATAAAATTCGGTGGTGCGGGACACCCTACAAACCTGAAGTTGAAGTTGTACCCTACCACCTCCATTGGCTCCATTGCTTCAGCCTCGTACTGGCCGTTCTCACTCCGATTCATTATTCAATTCGACGTGCAAGTCTCAAGTTAAACTTCACCTCACTCCGCTCCAACCTCCCCACTCACCCCTTTCGTCATGCACTACGCTACGGCAGCCAAGATAATGGAGCGCTCCATCACGCAACAGCTCTTCCGTCGCCAAGCCATGAGTCTGTCCAAACGTCCACGTTCGTACTTTGCACTGACGTCGGTCTCAAGTACCCGCCTCGTACCGAGCTTTTCGACTCGATTCGCTTCCACTGCTGCGGTTCACATTCCTAAGATCGACAAGCCCAATACCAAGCAGCCGACTGATGCTACCAATGAACCTGCGTACATCGCTCATTTCAAACAGTCTCCCTCTCGTCATCCTCTTGGACCCACGACGGCGGACGGGGAGCCGATCTGGGAGAACCCCATCAACCACGCCGTCTACGACCTCGACAAGATCACCACCATGGAGCAGACCCACCACCCTATCACCAAGATGCACGAACGTGTCGCCTACATGGCCGTCAAGGCTCTCCGCACAGGATTCGACGTCATCTCCGGCTATCGTGGCCCGGGCGGTGCCATGACCGAGAAGGACTGGCTTAACCGCTGTCTGTTCCTCGAGTCCGTAGCGGGCGTGCCCGGTATGGTGGGTGGCATGCTGCGTCACCTACGCTCGCTGCGCTTGCTCAAGCGCGACTACGGTTGGATCCACACGCTGCTTGAAGAGGCCGAGAACGAGCGCATGCACCTGCTCATTTTCATGAACATCAAGCAGCCCGGTTACTTCTTCCGTGCGTTGGTTGTTGGTGCTCAAGGCGTCTTCTTCAACGGATTCTTCCTCACGTATCTCGTCTCACCCAAGACGTGTCACCGATTCGTGGGTTACCTCGAAGAAGAGGCCGTCAAGACGTACACGTGTCTGCTCAAAGACATCGAGGATGGTCACCTGGACGCGTGGAAGGAGAAGAAGGCGCCGCTCATCGCGCAGACGTACTACAAGCTGTTGGAAGACGCGTCCATCTACGACATGGTCAAGTGCGTGCGCGCGGACGAATGCAACCACCGCGACGTGAACCACGCGTTCGCGAACCTGGACCAGAAGAAGGGTGTCAGCCCTTTCGTCTCCAGCCACCACTAAGGTGGGTAGTGTTCTACATGTATATGGACTCTACCTGATTATCGTCTTTGCTTCACGATTGGAAGTTGTTGGTCCTCGTAGGAAGTGGACAGCTACTTCTGAATAATATTGAGTACACTGATATTGATGCTGCAAGGCGTTGAGGTTAAACTGTTGCCTGCTGTGTATTGTACATGTACTCAATCAGGCACACGTTAGCTTGTTTTTCTGATGATAACACACACCAAGTTAGCACATGTTTTGTCAGACTCGAATTCTGCTTGAAGTTGTCGTTATGCGTGCTTCGTATACATTGACGTGGCAAGCGTGCATTGATTTGCTGCGTGCGCCAACGGTCATTATAGAATTCTCGTCCTAGAGCGCAAGTCACACAGTGAACAAGATAACCCCTTTGTAGTCATGGTTGATCGTCTCGCGATGATGCGGAAGAACTGGAGCAACTTCGCTGTGGTCTTCACGGAGACAGCGAATAAGCGCATGACGTTGCAGTGTGCTCAGCAATTGCACTCGCACATGCAGCTGGATTGCGCTCCAAATGTTCTTGAGATCGCTGCAGGAGCTGGATTGTGCTCGCTCGACGTTGCTCAGTACCTATTTGACGGCTACTCTAAACTACCTCAGGAGACCAAGCGGACATTCACAGTCACAGATTTGTCTCCTGTGGTGGTCAAGATGGCGAAGGAGAATTTCAGCAACGTTGACTCGAGTGACGTCGAAATTCTGTTCACGGAGGCAAACGGTAAGTCTATAGGCGTTTTACAAATAGGGATACACTAACCCGTTGCGTTGTGTAGGTCAAGACTTGGTTGAGATCGAGACGGGGTCAATGGATCGGTACATCGCCAGTTTGTGTCTTCAACTCGCACCCGATCCAGACGTCATGCTCCGTGAAGCCAAACGAGTGTTAACTCCCAACGGTATTGCGGGGTTCACCATTTGGGGATCTCCGGGTCGAAGCGGAACGTTTGGTATCAACGCAGCAGCGAACAAGGAACTGGGACTCGAGGAGAACACAGCGGAGCACTCCAACTTTATCATGGGGGAGATCTACCAGCTTTGCGTCAAAAGTTTGCACAGGCTGGATTTAAACATGTGCAGATCTGGCCGTTCCAATGTGTGGTAGAACTTTGGAGTGGAGAGGAATTCGCCAAACTGCACCACGAAATGTTCCCATTACAAGGTGGTCAAGAAGAACTGAAAGAACGACGGTTTGCTATCGTGAAGCGAATGGCCGACGAATGGCTGGCTAAGGGTAACCCTATCGGACTGGAAACCTACATTATCGTCGCCAGAGCCTCGATAGACAAGATCAAGGCCATGTTGTAGTTCGCGACACTATTCCGTAATACTGCGTCATAATTCCGCAATATTCCGTATCTTCTGTCGCAATCTGTTATCAGATCATTCCGCCAATCACCTGCCGACTTTTCGATGTCTTCCCCCTCACGCCGCATCGACGTCGTCCACCGTCATCTCTCCATGAGCTACAAGTCTCCCGTGACGTCGCATATCCTCGACACTTCACTCGGTCGACCTGCTGCCAACGTGCGCGTGGAGCTGCAGCAATTCCTCAACGGTCAATGGAGTCAAGTCAATGAGGGTCGAACTAACGCCGACGGACGCGTCGCTAGTCATTTAGTGCCGGAAACTTCAGTCTTTGAAGCGGGTACGTATCGCATGGTGTTCTACACTCAAGAATACTTTGAAGCCAATGGAGTCACGGAATTCTTCTACCCAGAAGTGACGATCGCTTTCATCGTCAAAGATCCGACGCAACATTACCATGTGCCTCTACTTCTCAACCCTTTCGGGTACTCCACGTACCGTGGAAGTTAAACAAGCTGACGGGGTACTACTGTTAATACGAGGTTTCTGCTTTTTAACATGTAAGCGCTTTCATGGTTGTTTCGTGTTTTCGTTCTACCCTTTGAGGGTTTCACTTGCCATAGGCTGGCTTGGTCTCCAGCAACATCAAGTCTGTTTATTGGAGACCAGAGTGATACCAACCTTTGGCAAATTTTCTCCCCGTTGCAGCAATGGCAGAACTTTCCAGTGTCTCACACACCATTGATACCATCATACGAGACTGATCTGTCACCACCAACTTTTTTCTCTTGTTTGGGCACCAATTACAAGGATGTCCAGTGACCCACGTGAGCCTTCATGTGCCGTGCAATTCCGAGCGCTCTAAACCGTAATGCGCATGTTGGACGACATCGCAAGCAGCGCAGCATATTTGCTCCATAGATCGTGTACTTAATCCAGTGTCTTGTCGTTCACGGCGCTCTTGTAGGATTCTTCAAATGTGAAAATCTCACACGCTTGCCAGGAGCCCTGGCCCAGGACCATTGGAGCAAGGCCTCGCCATTCACCCTCGTTAATAATCGTCTGCATCCAAGGCGGCTACGCCGCTGAGATCATCCGGGACGATTGGGGCATCATCAACTTCTGGGTCAGGGTCGTCGAAATCGGTCAGATCATCATCGGATTGCTGTAGCTGGTTGTTCGCGCTCTTCTTACGAGGTGTTGACTTTGTCGACCGCTGTGTGACTTCAGGTTGCTGCTGTGAGCATCGCAAATCTTGAACTGAGGCTGACAGAGACTGCAGCTTTGTCTTCCTTGAAAATCGTTGGCGAGCAGACAGACGATGTGGAACTTGCTCCAGCGGAGATATCTCTTGGTTGTTCACCGAGATCGTGTAAGGTGCATTTAATGACGAAGTGCTTGCCGCTCCAGAGGAAGGTCGCACAAGTGACGGCAGCTTGGATGGCCGCTTGATCATTGCAGACAATTGTCGAGGTTTTCGTAGTTTCTGAGCTGCTGGGGCTGTACTTGGTGTTTCTGGAGCCGCCTCGCGAGATGGTGGCTTCGGAAGGAGCTGTTGATAATACGCCAGCTCACTTTTTGCCTTTGCAGTCTCCTTCGTAACTTGGTCCCGTACAGCGACAACCAGATCGTTGAAATTGTCTAGATCTGCTTTCGTGTCTGCGTCGAGCGCTACCGTCTCTGGGAACAACTCGGGGTCTGCCACTGACGTTGGAGACGTTCCTAGGTGTATCTTCGTGTTGTTTTGATAAACTCGTCGACTGCGTAACTTCAAAATCACCTCTCGAGCTTCACGCTGTGACTCGACTGCAGTCACGATGGGGAGCGGTAGCTGGGCGACGTTTTCAGACGATGAAATTGCAGGATTTCCAAGTGATGCTAAGGGGCTTGAGGTTCGCTCGCTGGATGTGGGTCGTGAGAGAGATGGCAAAGACTCGGTTCGTGAAGTTCCAGGCGTCGACGGGACGTCAAAGTTGTTGGCCTCCTTTGATACCAACGAAGATGGAATTTTGGTGGTCTCAGTAAAGCTACGAGACGGTGCATCATGGCGTTGGTGTGGGTCTTTCTTGTCGGCGTTTCGCTCAATTGCACCGAACAGCCTCAAGGGTGGGGCTTTCACGTCAGGTAGCGCGACTGGAAACAGTAAACTGCTCTCTTGCTCGGGTAATAACGACGCCGGCACCGCGGTTTTCCAGGCCTCAAGCCGGACCACAAGCTTACTTAATCTGGTATGAATGACAACTTGATCCTGGAAGTTGTCCCATGCGTAGTCGCTTTCAGACACCTCCGGCGGTCTGAACTTGATGCTGTATGTCCGTGGTGAGCGGTGATCCAGTAGACACTTGAACGGAGACGACGTAACATCTTCCACTGACAACTCGAACCGAGATGTTGAAGGAGTAGACAGTATGATTGGGACGGCCGCGTCTTCCATCGATGATGTACTGTCCGGGTGTCTGCTGTCGAGGGTAAGTGTGAATGCTTGCTCTAGATTCACCTGACAAGTATGTTTGCAAGACGACACGACGTCAATGACCGACGGCAGCGACTAAAGCAGTGTGTATCTTACCTCTGCACAGCAGTAGTCATCGAACAGCACTCGCCTTCGCGACGAGCGCAAGACATACTCCTTGTCGCCGACCAAGACCAACGTGGAGACGGCATCTTTGTCGCTGCCGTCGCTGTCCGTCATAGCCCAAGGCGTCCAGAGGGACGTGAGAGTTCTGTGTTCACGCTCGACGTTCCAGCTTGCTGAAAATAAGTCGCCAGAGCATTTGGTGTTGGCTGGCTGCACCAGGCCTGCAACTAGTTCATGCTCGCCTCAGGCAGGGAAGAGGCGGACGAGCTCTGGACGCTCAGATAAAATTTTGTAGCCGTTATGCGGCCCCGCTTCGGCGCGACTTCCAAAGGTGTTCTTGCATTGAGACTCGCACTGACCTGCGTGTAATGGCAGCTCTTATCGCAGTAATCGCAAGACGCTACGCTGGACTTGATACTTGAGACCTCAGGCTACTTGAAACGGTCCGCGATGAGGGAACTTTGCCAAACCGCTGGGCCGTTGAGATCAACGTAGATCAGCCGATTTTAGAAGACGTGCATGCAGCCAAGCCCGTCGTCCGTCGAACGAGCAACGGCTCCGGTATCTCGGATCGCCACTTCTCAATTCGCTCCACGAAATAAAAGGCGCCGACGCCCTTGAGTAACCCGCATCACAATGGCCGATAGCCTTCCACTCTCATTTCCAGCGCTGTACAGCTGTGCGCAGTCGGCTCGGTCAGGACCCAAGGTCGTTCCCGGTGTCTCCGTGTCCGCATGGAGGAAGGACGACAAGGTGTTGCGATGCGGGATCTGCGCCAAGAAGTTCGGGCTGCTTCGCTGGAAACACCACTGTCGAGCAGTAAGTTGACGGTTCTCGTTCCCTACTTGCTCCAGCCCACGGTGCTCACAAATTGTTGTTGATTACAGTGTGGGGACATTTGCTGCCGTCGGTGTCTCGGATTTTGCTTGGTGGACGTCCCGGAGCAGGGCGTAGATTTGGCGTACACGTGCGCACGATGCGTGCAGAAGAACACGAGCAAGCCCACACTTGTTGGAGAAGTCAACTGGCCTTTTACAGGAGACACTCAGGGCCCAAGACTCCACATCAGCCGATCGGCTGATTCACTCGCTACCATGACCATGAGTGACTGCACTCCGTCACCTACCCCAGCCTCGCCGTGCTCGTTTTCTTGGTCGATCACTCCGACTGCTTCACCGCCGCAGAGTGCACGTGAGTTTGATGTTGTTGTCAGCCAATACCGTAACCAGAAGCTCCACTCAGTCTGCTCCCTGCTTATTGACTACCTTGAATGTGTCGGTGGGGCCATCGTTCTCGTCCAAGACCAACACCTCTGGGTCATCGCACACAAAGGACTGCACCCTCGCGTTCTGCACGATCCCACGTTCCTCTCCATCTGCAGTCGTGCACTTGGCACTCAAAATGCGTTCACCGTACCCGATTCTGCTAGTTCTTCGTGCTCCGCTTCATCGTCCGATCCCAACACGTTTCAGTTTTTCGGAGCTTCTCCACTGTTTGATGTTCGTGAGACAGCTGGACCTGCACTTGGCTGCATTGTGGCACTCGACACTCGCGCTCGCACTGAAGCTGCGGCTTCGAAGATGGAAGTCACACTGGAAAACCTTGCAGATCACGTCATGGATCTGTTAGCGCAGGAAGAAACCATCTTACGCATCTACGCGTCTGGTGATTTCAAGATCTTCGCTTCGGCCGCTTCAGACAGCTTTGCTGCTTCGAGTGGTTCATTCGACGGGTTCACCAGCACCTCATCGACCGTAGCTTCGGGTTCTCTTTTTTCATCGATGCACACACGTCCCCGTCGATCCAGTAGCTTCGCGTCAACTGAAGAATATTTCTCTCGGAGTGTCAAAGGAGACTCGGCAGCATTTCGAAAAGCTGTTGACATCGCCCTCCCCTCTGCACACTCCAAAACCGAGCAGAAACGATCAACGCTTGCCAGCTCCCGTAGTGTGTCAGCCCTGAAAGCAGCATGAACGAATGCAACCACCATATCATGTGAAACTGTCTGCTTCTCCTTGTACCTTGTACGATGCCGTCGAGGCTTGTCTGAGTAAACTGTGGCAACTCGTAAATATTATTATAACTTCATCCAAAGTGCAGTTACCACCACCACCACCACGCACACACCTCCTTCTTACCTTGCTGCTCGCTCAACTCAGCGGTCGTACCCCATGTCGCGCTGGTACAAAGCTCTGTCGCGTGGTGTAGGTCGATCAGCCAACCAGTTGCCGCTGCTTGTCCGCCTCGCAAATTTCTTCTTCTTGCGAACATCAGTCGTCTCAAAGATGGCCTCCAGGTTGCAAGTGTCCACAAAGTCTTGGAAAATTGCAGGCGACGGATCAATGGCGTTCTTGCCAAACTGCGCGTGAAGAATTTTGTTGAGGTGGTCCTTCTGAGCCCATCTTGGCACCTTCTTCTTTCCGTGACGGCCCGAGTCCGAGTCACTGCTGTCACCGTCTGAGGACTCCGCGTTGTCTGACATCTCATAGTTCACAATCTCAGGCAAATGACTCTTTGGAGCATGCTTCGCTGCCACAGGTGACACCATTGGGGGTCTAGTCACAGGCTTTGATGCGGGTTTTGGCGCCGGCTTCGAAACTGGAGCTGGCTTGGAAGAGACGGGTTTTGACATTGGCTTAGAAACGGGCTTCTGCATCGGCTTTGCAGTAGACTGGGACGCTTCGGATGCACTTGCCAAACCTCGATTCTTGTGATGTGATGCCGCCGCAGCTGGAGGCGCAGATTTAGGTGCCATAGCCGTATTGGCGAGGCCGGACTTGTTTTCAGCTGCAAGCATCGCACGCTTCTTTTCCAGTCCTGCGCGCATTTCTTTCAGCTTCTGCTGGCGCCTCCTCGCTAGTTCGGCTTCGCGCTTTTTCCGCTCATTCAAGCGATCTTGCTCTCGCTTTGCCTGAGCGTCCTTCTCAGCCTTCTCCTTTAGTGCCGCAGCCTTTTTGTGCTCTTCCATCTTCTTTTTCAAGATCGCCTTACGCCTCTCTTTCTCCAACCTTTTCTTCTCCTCGGCTACTCGTGACCTCTCAGCAAGCTTCAGCGCATTTACTACGGGTGCAGTGCGGCTGGTGTTGCTTTCTTGGGAGTTACCCTTCTCCAGCAGCGTCGTAAAAGAATGCAGCCCACTGACTAGATTAGAGATCGGTCTCCGATTCGCTGCGCCAGATTTCAATGCGTTCTCCACGACTAAAGGCTTAGGAATCGACGAGACTGTCGAGGATAACGAGTCCGACCTGTCCCGGGTGGGCAAAGGCTCCGCAGCCTGCACGATCGAAGAATCAGGCTCCGCGTTGTCGGCACCCTTGTGGGATGTCGACAAGACGGATGGCTCCTCAATAGGTCGATTCAGCCCCTGTGTAGACGGCTTATCGGTATTCAAACGGGCCGAGTGTTTTTCGTTCGACTCTTTTGCCATGCCCATGGTGGCCAGCATGGACTTTGTTGTCGGCTTATCGGTATCCAAGCGCACTGAGTGTTTCTCGATCGATTCTTTTGCCATGTCCACGGTGGACGGCGTGGACTTCGTTGCCGGCTTATCTGCCACCCGCTGTGCCATAGAATGCTCAATTGGCTGCTTGTCTTCAGCTACGGAATTTATGGGCCGGGGAGCTTTAGACTCGTGCAAGGAGCTCTCGAACGCTGATGACACGTCCGAGATGCTTTCCACTTCTTGATGGCGGGACATCGATCTCATGAAATCATGATCATTAGCTTCTTCCGGATCCTTTCGGGCCATATCAACCGTACGTTGAGGTCGGGTACCGTCCTTTGAAGCTGAAGCAGTCAGGCGAATTGTATCGGAGGGTGAAGAAGTACTTTCAGGGGCAGTCGATGCTTCAGAAGTAGGCGGAGAAATCTGATCCGAAGCAGACTTCTCGAATGCTGACGTGGGCGTACGAGCACTTTTCCGCTTTTCACCAGCGAACGAAGCCCGTAGCTTCGCCTTCAACTGGTCGCGCTTCGCCCAGAACGCCTTGCTTGCTTTAGCTTCTTCAAGCCTTTTCTGTGCGGAAAGGATCGCAGCAGCTCGAAGCTTCTGGGCCTCGCGCTGGACATCCTCCTCGAACTTCCTTTTTCTTCGCTGCTCCTCGGTTTCCTGTTCTGGTATTGCTTGTGCAGGGGGGTCCTCGGGTGCCATTGGGGTCGATGAAGGGACTACAGGCGTGCTGCCGGATGTTGGCTTCACACCAGCTTCCGGGATTGAGTCGGGCCTGGTGTGCTTGCTTTCTTCGCGTGGAGTGTGGACTTCATTTGACGACGGAGCCTTTTCTGGACTAGGGTCGGGCTGGGTAGAATCAGTTTGTGAGCTCTCCACGATCATATCTACCTTGTCGTTGGGAGCAAAGCTGACCTTCCGGTCAGTCCGCGTGCTGGGCGCTAGAGATGAAGCCTTCCGCAAAATCGACTTTCGCTTCCACGCTAACGGGCTCGTGAGTTCACTCTTTCCGCTGACCTGCATCGACTTTCGCGTCCACTTGATTTCATCGTGGGTAATCAACTCCTCCACGTTGTCAGCAACAGCAAACTCAACGCCATGACTAGAGCTATGTTCTGTCGGGTCAGAGTTCGTCTCAGAAGGAACCTGTTGCTGTTTCCGTCTCGCCAAGTTATCCTCGGCAGCGTTCTCTGCAATACCCTCCGCTGTGGATGGCGTCTCCTCTGTCAGTGAAGAACGGCCTGTGTTTCCTTCGCTCTTACTTGACTCCACCGATAACCTGTGCACCTTATCCTTCGTTTCCGCTTCCTTCTCGTCATCTTCAGCAGCTTTCGGCGACGTCAATTGACTCCGCAGCGACTTGTTAGATCCGACACTTTCTCGTACAATTTCATCCTCACTATCATCAACCACAATCACCTCGATCTCCTTCTCCTGCTCCTCTGGAACCTGTTTCATACGTCCGTCCTCTTTCTGCTCCTCCTCCAGTGCATCCAATAGGCGATCGAACAGTATAGCCTTCAGTCCACTGGTCCTCAGCCCTCTCTTCTTCAACTCAGACCGCAGTTCCGCCACTTTGAGCTTCCCTGGGTCCTTCAGTAGCTCTTCAGAGGGTCGTCCTCTCTTCCTCGTCATTTTGTGACTCCCCACGATCTCCTCACTCTGCGCCCTTGGACGCAGCCGCATCGACAGCCTCGTGTTCGGTCTCTCCGTCTTGTGTGCGTCCTCAGACGGCGCCGCGTCTTCCTGCCGGGTCTCAATCTTCTGCTTCTTCTTGGCCGGTCCCACCGCGCTTTCTGGGGCTCTAAACGGCGTAAATCCACCGCAATAGAGCAAGTACAGACGTAAATAAGGGTTATTTACCATCTCCAACCCTTATAGACACCGGAAGACGCTGGTTTACCTGGAATAAGCCGCCGGTTTGGGCTCAAAGTGCGCCTTGATCTCCAGCGAGCGCGAGATCTGCGTCAGCTCGTCACGTAGCCATGTTAAGTTGTGCGTGTGCTTCTCCTCCAGAGCTGACCAGTTGTCGCGCGCCAGGCTCTGCAGGTGGCTGCGCACGCGTAGCACGGCGTCACCCATGCTGATGCCTGTCTTGCCGTCAATGCGCGCGCTTTGAATTTTGAATGTTGCTGGCGGATTTGAGGAACTTAATGTCCATATGTTGCACAACATTTGTCACAAGCAACTTTAGAAAATCCAAATATTGTCGGTCAAAAATGAAAATCCATATTGGCGAACACCAGGTGCTTGCTGATGCTGGCCGTCATGCCGCTATAATGCACTGCTGCTCCACCCGCTCCAGTTCGTTTGCCGTCGCCCCGTCCTGCTACTGTCTATATAGTAATAGTAGTGTCTATACTGGCACCTCGGGTGTCTTGCTCTCGCTTCGTCCACCACCGCTGTCGGTCATCTCGGCACGGCGTCGATGCTTGATGATCTGCACCGAACGACGACCTCGTGTCTCGACTTGCACGTTCCTTTAGCCCCCAGTAACGCTACAGAATGGAACACGTGCTCTTCTTTTGCTTGGGCACTTTCTTCCGACGCACTTCACGCACAAACGTCTCGAATACCGCCGTCACGTTCGCTCCTGTTAGCGCACTCGTCTCTATGTAGCGCGCGTTGTACGAGTGTGCTATCCGTCGGCCTTCTTCCGTGCTCACTTGGCACTTGCTCGGCTCACGGTCCACCACGTCCTTCTTGTTGGCCACGAGGATAATAGGCGGCAGCGGGCGACGGCTTTCGTTGATTTGAAGGTGAAGGTCGAAAAACGGTTGCAATTCCTACAAACAGCAAATGTCAGCTCGGCTTACCCTCAGTGACCAAGAAGAGCGTCTCACTAATGTGTCACTCGATCAGCACTTACGTGAAGAGAGATTCGCGAGTCCATACTATACACAAAAACATAGCCATCCTTGTCCATCATCCACTGCCCTCGCAGCGACTCAAAGTCCTGATCACCACAGCAGTAAACATGAAAATCATGTGAGCCATCAATCTCGTCCAAACCATGGCACTCCACTGCAGCGACGTACATCCTGTCCTGCAGTATCCAGAATCTCCAGCATGCACAGTCCGTCATCCACCGTAATAGCTTTCCTGTAGGCGTCCTCGATAGTAGGGTCCCAGTCTTTGACAAAGTAATCTCTCACGAAGCGTAGTGTAAGTGCACTTTTGCCCACACCACCTGAGCCCAGCACCGACATGTGGAAAGTCTCCTGTCCATTAGCCGGACCTGTTCAAAACAACTTGTCAGCCAGTGTAAAATAAAGAGAGACACTGAGCTGTAGTCCTGTACCGAGGGACTTGTAGAAGGCCTCGCCCTGAGAGACATAGAGAGTGTCGTTGTTCTGCAGCTCGTCCACATCGGCGATCTCTGCACCACTAGCAAGGAACAGCCTCTTGGCGCGTACACCCAGCTTCTTGCTCGCCACCTTCTTTAGCCGTGCGATATTGTCTTTGGACTTGAGGTTCATCACCTGTGTGTATGTACAATGGAATAACATCAGTCTATTGGTCTCTATGCTCTATTAGGACAGCGTCAAAGACCCCACCTTGCCCTCGGAGCCCGCCTCATTGCGGTAGATGAACAGCCGCATGTCGCTCATGGTGCTCGTGCTGCTGCGGGGCGTCCGTCAGTCGGTCCTGTAGCTGCGCACAGCTCCTGGTCTCGCCTGTGGAAGAGCGGCGAGCGAGCGCCTGCCTGAGTTCTCGCCTTCCTCGAGTGCGCAACCTTACGACAACTTGCGCTGCGAAATTGGGTGTCCCCCCTGCCGCAATGACTCTATTGAGGTCATAATTGAAATCAGGGTTTCCGTCACTTGGAAATTGTATGATCTGAAACACATGACATTACCCAAATATGACTTTATTACATCCATGACCATATAGTCGCCGTAAGTCACACCCACAGTGGTACCCACGTTGACAGTGGATAGTCTCGGCTGAGTTGACTGCCAAAGTGTCCACCAAGCGCTGGAAGTGTGCCAGTCGGCAATACTTTCTTGTCCTCAAGCTGAGACTTTAGCACTACATGTGCACCAATATTGTGTAGACTGTTAATACAGTGTGTGGAGGTGGCTGGCCGTCATGTGCCGCCACCGCCAGCGAAAATCCCTCTGGATGAAAAAACTCGCTCGGCGTCCCATCACAATCCGCGCGCGGGTTCTGTATAGCATCGCTCACAAAGAGTAGACACTGGGATGCAGCTCGCATGCAGGCAATGCCAGCAGCATGGGCCCGCCCTCCATTATTGTCTAGCAGCGGAAAAACTTCCTTCACAAGGCAGAGAGTGTTCACCTACCTACGTGCGTGGCAGCGTTATAGCCCCATCCTCCTAGTCAGCCCGAAATAAAGTTGCTACATGACTTTCACGCAACTTATTCGCAACATAAGTATCCTTACGTTGCAGTAACAATGTATCCATCTTGTCCGAAGCCCTTCTTCCCCTTCCCCGCGCACTCTTATCAACCAGGTGTGATCATCGAGCTCAGACACCGAGCCAAAGCTACGCTTTCGTCGTGCCAGAACGCTGCAGGTGTTGAACAACACGCACCTTCCTCCATCTGCATCTGTCGCTGGCTTTTCACGCCGAAACGCGAATTTTCAGGATCTTTCCAGGCCGTGACTGGTCACTAGCGCCGACGTCGCGCTCTACCGCATAGGCTTGAGCCTTCACAAGTGCATTAGCGATGCGGTCGCTGGACGACGTACAGGTTCAGGTACAGCAGCAGGAAGCTGCACGTCGACGTAAGAGTCGCACGGTGTCTGCAGGTTCATCGCCTACCAAGTCGCCCTCGGGACGACGGAGATTGCGCTCAAAAGAGCAGGAAGAAGTGGGTGCTCCGTCCGTGTGGATCGCTCCGGACTGGGCTACACACCCTATTATCGAGAGCTTCTACGGCCACGCGAGGCGTGCACGTGCCAGTTCCTTTTATGAGGTTATGTGCTCACCTATGAATGCTACAGCTACGACGACATTGGGCGAAAGTTGCTGCGGTTACGCGGACGGCAAAGGATCGGATGACGACGAGGATGAGGGGAGACGACTCGCAGCAGCCACCAGTCACACGCGCCGTCCGTTCGGCTCCTTTGCCTATTCCTGCACTACCGACACGAGTGAGGAGACGGGTGGTCTAGGTCTGGGCTCTGAGAGTCCGCTGTACGACCGCCACGCCGCCATGGGGGTGGGCGACAACAGCAGCATGTGTGGAGGTTCTGGATTCGCGCAGTGGAACAGGATGAGACGTACGATGGTTATCGGCAGTGGCCTCGTGCCTGTACCTCCAGATCATCATTTCACAAGTGATAGGGCTTCTATGTTGGAGAATCCTCAAGGTGGTGGAGATCTCACGGTGGATCTGAGTCCTGCAACGTCGTCTTCTGATCTTGACAGTCTGGATCGTCCCCACTCGCCCCCGACGTCAGCCAGGTTACGAGCTAAATTACAGGAGAGTCTGCGAGACATGGATGCTCGCATCGGCGAGGAGCACAAACGTTTAAATCAGGCACGGCGAATGAAGAAATCAGTGACGAAACAACCTGCAGCCCCCGCCAATGTCATGTGGAGTTTGTTATGTGGTGCACGAACATCTGAGGCGTCTCACGCTGATGGTTTGACATTCCTGACAGAGAAACTCGGCATGGCTGTTTTACACCGAGCTTTGAATCAGTTACAGCGTAACCGCCGTCATGTACGGGGTATCTTGCAAATCGTGACTGCACACAACCCCGACCTGGAGCTCACGGAGCGACAACTTGATTCGTTTGAAGCGGCGGACGCGATGCTAGCCAACGACATCAAGTACAGCGTGTTGCATCAGCAGTACAAGCTTCTCGTGACCAGTGCAACACAGCGACGACGTGCTGTGGCCCAGGCTAAACTCCACAATGGCAACGATTGCTTCGAGAAACCTCATGTGAAGAGTGTGATGTTGTCCAAGTTGCTGGAGGCGGTGAGTTGGTATCGGTTAGTACAGCGTAACGCACGAGAAGAATCAGCGTCAAGCTCTGTAGGTGTGGCTTCAGCTCCAGAGTCAACCGTATCATCTGCCCCGAGCTCTTGTTCGGGTGGTGGTCTGCAGGAGCTACAAGTGGAGAAGATCCTGGACGTCCTGGCAGGCGAAGACTTTTATTCCGATTTCAACGAGCTGATGTGCCAGCCAGACTGGTGGGAGGTTGCGCAGGCCCACTTTGAAAACCTGATATTCTCGTCCAAGAACTCCCGTATTTGCCAGTGGGTGTTGCAGCTTTCGAAGGATGTTGCGGCTGTATGTTACGAAGAGCTGGAGGAAAACGAAAGTGGAGGTCTTCGTTCTCGAACCAATTCTATGGTAGGCGGCAACGCACCTCACAAGAATCACGTCCAGCAAGCTTCGTGGACGACAGATCCACCACCTGAGCAGATACTTGACTTCCTGGAGCGACTTACTGGTCGCGTGCGTCGCGAGTTCGACGTGCCTGTAGAAGTTAGCAAGAGTTTGAACGTCTTCATCCAGCGAACGGTATTCCCGCGCATTGCTGTGCTCTGCTTCAACCAAAGGGCGACTCGTGACTGCCAGAGGAAGGACAAGCTGTGGCGCAAGAAATGCGTTGAGCTGAGTGGCTTGCCCATGGAAAACCTAGGTGTGTCGCCCGAGCTGGTTGCCAAGATCTGCTCCAGTTTGCCCAGCCGCCGGATCCGGGGGCCAAGTGGTAGTGGCGACAGTCGGTGTCAACGACGGGTATTCCTCGTTCGCGCCATCGAGGCCTTTAACGGCATGGAAAGTGTCGTACCCTGTGACGTGCTGGACGAACTCATGCATGGCGTAGTGATTCTGCACCACGAGGCTGCGCTCGTGCTGGGCACGACCCAGTTCTCGGTGGAAACATTCTTCCCGTTGTTGGCGTACGTGCTGGTGCACTGCCGACTCCCGACCATTCATGCCCAACTGCACCTACTGGAAAACTTTGCCATCACCGCAGACAACGCGAACGGTGAGGAGTCGTACTATGTCTACTGCGTCCACGCCGCCGTCGAGTACGTCTGTAACACAGCAGGGCTCGGAGTCAGTGTGAACCCTCCTGGTGCCGTCAGTTCTACTTGCAGCGCAGTCTCGACTCCAGGCGGTTCAGGCCTTACGTCCGTCATGCCAATGAGCAGTGCGTCGCCGCCCAAGAGCCGCTCTGCTTTCACGTTGGAGCTCGAATTGGAGAATGAACTGGCGGTAAAAGTACTGAACTCTCCTCATAGTGGCCAAGTGGAGCAACCAGAGGAAACAGGAACGTCTGCATTCAACTGAACAAAATCCGGAGCTCCACCTGAATCAGGCATCGACAGTAGTTAGCTAGGCGTGTGATGCACAAGCATCGAGCCAATATCCTTTTATTTATGTGGCGTTCAAATGCGAGGGAAGCACAGGGAGGTACCGACGTAGGTTCCTCCATCCCTTGACTCTAAATAAACGTGTCGAGGACGTTCTCGACCGCAGTGAATTGTTCCGTCTTCCCTGTATCACATCTGCAGCCTAATGCGGCTTCGGTACATGGCCGTCAACGTAAAAGTTACGTGTAGCCTGGGGAAGCGTCACAGTGGTGCCTTCAAAGCCCTCGTCCACGATCACCTGACAGCCTAATCTGGATGTATCGGTCAGTCCGAAGGCCATATCCAGCATATCTTCTTCGTCCTCACAGGCCTCGTCCAGCTCGTCGAACACAGGATCCTCCAAGATCACGTGACATGTCGAGCAGGCCATGGACGACTCGCAGGCTCCCTCCAGGTCAATGTCGTTGGCGTGGGCCACATCCAGGATGGACATTCCCGTCTTGGCCTCCACCTCCTTGATCGAGTCGTCACGCAGCTTGAATTTGATGTGTACACTGGGCGACAATAGTAATATGGTTAGTGTATCATAAGTCTCAACGTGTATTATGGAATTGTGGGGCCGCCGTACGTCGGATTGTTGGCGAACTTGGACGGGTCGCCGTGTAGCGCTGTGGTCGACGCGTGGAAGAAGCGCGAGGCGCGGGCGGGAGCTACACGCGCCGAGAGGAGGCGCTGACTGAGCACGCGGAGCATTGCGGACCAGTAAGTGGAAATGTGAGGCCAAAAGCTCCGATCAAAGCGGAATGTGTGTCATAGCGGAATGTTGGTCAGTGATTCAATACAAGCGTATTCATGAGCCCTAATCCGTGTCGTTTAACATTCTTATTCAACCAATGATATAACGAGAAAGAAGCATTGGTGTGTCTTGATTGGTTCATTTTATAATATACTGTAGCCATGTATCTCTATCCAACTTGACTGTAACGTCACTCATGACTCACGACAGCCTAGCCATTCATCCTCCTCAGGGTCACAAGGATCTCCCGCGCCGCGTTCAATCTGCAGACGTCGCATCTTCTCGTACTCGCCGAACACGTCGCAATGCACGACTTGCATCCTTCCATTGTAGCAGATGCCGCGTGTGCCATTCATGTAGCATTCGCGATACAAAACACCTTGACACACTCCTTCTGTGGACTCCAATGACGGCTCAGACGCTTCTAAGTCCTACGTGATGTTCTTCCCACACATAAATCCATCAACGCGGTCGATGACTGCGAGATCTTCCATTGAGATTCGGTCACTAACGCATTGCACCGTCGACTCGTTCGCTCGAGGCAGACACTGGAAGTTGGTGAGATCGCAGTACCCGGTGGTCCACCCGTTGCAGCAGATTTCGTTGCGTCGGAAGATGGCAAAGTTCTTGAGATTCGTGAGACCCGTGAGGTTTGGGAGGCGAGGAACTTGAATTGCATCAGCGATGTAGAGGGTGGAGAGGCCGGACAAGTCGTCAAGATTGGGTAGCTCTTTCAATCAACGGACAATCGACATGGCGAGGGTGGATAGTTTGTGTAGACCTAATAGAGAAGGATACGCCGTCAGACCGGCTGCACCACCTGTGCGAACGAATCGGAGGTCTTGCATATCGGTGAATATGTCGAATGGCAGATACTGGAGACTTGAGTGTAAGAAATCGTTCTCGACGTGGCTGTAGAATAAATGAAGGATGTTAGTCGAGGCGTTCATGCAGTTAGTGTGGGGGTCTATCGACGTACAAGTATTAAAAGTTGTGAACTCTTTCATCCAGTCGGGAAATTTCCGTCTCTTCGTGTAGATCAGAATCCTGTTCCAGCATATACAAAGAGAAGTGAGTCAAATTGCAGCTCATATAAATGCAATCGGAGTGACGTACAGTTCCTTCAAATTCTTGCACAGTCGGAGCTCTTCCGGCAGCTCAGGCAACGCGCGATTGACGATTTGCACTGTTTGAAGATGTCCGTTGGATGCCAGTTCTCGCACAGCTTCCGTCACATCAGGAGCGTTGATCCATTCGTTATACGTCTTCGGTGCCAGCTCAACATCCATGAACACAATACAACGACATGCCGACTTGTGTCCCCAGTCCCAGTGATACGAGTAAACTTTGCAATGACGATATGGCGCGCAGTTTTCAATACTCGTAGAGATAGAGAGTGCCGTGTAGATAGCAATACCCAAACTACAGCAGATGAAAATAAAGCCTCCCAACACCGTATGCAACCTTGAATGCGGATGATGTGCATGGGCTTTAGCGCCTTTATCATCCTGTCGACTTCGGTTGGCAAGAATGAGGTGTGCAATGACCTTCTTCCACTTGTAAATGCCCAGCAAATTCAAGAAGCACTTGACGAGGATATATTCCCATTCCGTTATCTGCAGATTGGCAAAACTCGTTTTGATGAGCTGAACCTCGATTGGGTCAGCAAACAGACGTGCAATACGGTCGAAGCTACCCGGAGTGAGAGTTTCTTCGCGGATAGTAAAGTTTTCGCGATCCAGGTGGAAATTGTAGTACGAGTACAGCAACATGACAATTGGGGCGAAAACCGCGAAGAAAAGGTCAAATCTACAGCACTCACACGACAAAAATTAAATTATACCAAGCGCAATGATTAGCACGCTTGGAGACAACTTACAGATAAAAACCCCGGGCCACGTTAAGCATGGGGTCAGGTTTGCTTCGCTGGAACCTGTAGAACGAGACGAGCCAATTGAACCCCAATGGCAGCACGTAAAAGACGATAATCGGTAGTGGGAAGCCTTTGGTGAGGTACGTCGTGAGGCTCATTGTCTGGAAGATCAGCTTCGGGAAGTCCAGCAAAGCGTCCTAACATTCAGTTGAGTGAAGTTAGTCTCCGTAATATAGACCTTTTGAATGACCCTCGTACTTACATAGTAGCGGTGATATGTGCCTTCCATGCAGGTAAAGTCGAAGATCAATCTGCTGGCTGTGTGTGAGCCGAACGATGACGTACGCTGGATCTTAGCACTAAAATTCTTGATACTCTCGAAAGACCTTATTCGGGATGGAGTTGCATTTGCGATAGAAGCTGTCCTCTCATTCGGTACTCCTCCTGTTTGAGCTTGTAAGCGCTTCAGAAATGGTAAAAGCTTTTGTGTCAGACGATAATTCAGAGAATTTGGATCTGGAGCCTGGGCGAGATTGTTCACTGTGGTTTCACTGTTGCACGAGAGCATGAAGACAATTAACCAGAGATACAGTCACGCAAACACGGACAACATTAATGTGGACGTCACGACGATAGTAAGTGAAGGGTTCGACAACAGTAAAAATTCACCGTTGTCAAGTGTATCGGTGTTCATGAGGAAGTTGGCCGTCCAATTCGGAATAACTTGCACGACCGTCATGTACAACATCGCAAGGAATGAAAGTGTAAATGCCAACAACATAACAATCCCTAAGTAGCCGTAGACCTCGTAAAAGCTTTCTTTGAAGAAAACGACGCGCACGCGACTCAGTGCTCTGACTTTAACGGAAGTTTTCCGTGAAGTCGACGTCACCGGTTTAATCTGAGCGTTTAGTGGAGATCGGCGATTTGGAGGGTAATAGGACGTGTCCATGGTACTGATCAACTCGCTCAAATTGTCCAAACCGTGATCGGACACTTGACCCAGTGACATCCGGCGTTGGGTTGTCCTCTCAGCAAGATCAGGAATTGGGTCACCTTCGGAACTTGTGAGTCGTGGGGCCAATTCGTGATGACTCTTTCGACGGTGAGCTTCCATTGTTGATGTGCTTCGAGGCGCAGATGAAGATGATTAGGCTGTGCAACAACCAAAACCTGACGCCCTGAAATACCCCACTCGTTACTATCGTCCCCGCAAGGTTGATTTGTTATTTTGGTTTTTTCTCCTGCCCGAGTGCAATGCAGTCATAACATTTCATCGTAAAATGTGTTCTTTGTGTGTTAACGCTACTGGAATCATTTCATTGCGTAGTTGAGTTTTAAAAGCAGCCCAGCCATGCCTTCGCATGAATCACCCACTCCTCTCGAAATTTGTAGTCGGCGCATTTTCTCGTACTCACCGAAAACATCGCAATGCACCACCTGCATCCGACCATTGTAGCAAATTCCTCGAATACCGTTCAGGTAGCACTCCCGATACAAAATCCCTTGACAAACGCCGTTGGTCGATTCCAGTGCCGGTTCTGATACTTCCAAGTCTTGTGTAATGTTCGTTCCACACAGAAACCCACCTGTACGTCAATTACTGCGAGATCTTCGTCTAGGATCCGATCGCCCACACACTTTACCTCAGGTTCATTGTCACGGTTCAGACTCTGGAAGTTGGTAAGATCACAGTAACGTGTAGCCCACCCATTGCAGCAGATTTCGTTACGTCTGAAGATGGCAAAACTCTTGAGGCTGGTGAGACCCATGAGCGATGGAAGACTATGAACGTGAAGGGCATCGGCGATGTAGAGTATCGTGAGTCCGGACAGATCGTCGAGATCTGTAGCTTCTTCAACCCTCGAACAATGGACATGACGAGTGTTGACAGACTGCTCAGGCCTTTCAATGATGGATATTCTGTCAAACCTGACGCATCACCAGTGCGAACGAATCGAAGGGTGTGCATGTTGGCGAACATATCGGGCGGGAGATACTGCAAACTTGAGTGCAGGAAGTCATTTTCGACGTGACTGTGCGTAGAATACAAAAAAAAACTAGTGACCAAACCGGCAGGAAATTGTCAAATTTCAACTTGCAAGTACTGCATGTGGGTACATTCACTCATCCACTCCGGAAATCTCCGCGTTTTCGTGTACACGAAAATCCTGGAATATTTTCAAGCATTTCAAACGATGCCAGCGACGGCATAATATTTTATCGTACAGTTTTTTTTTTTGCCACACTGGCAAGTCCTTCAGATTCTTGCACAACCGTAGCTCCTCGGGTAACTCTGGCACGGCCCGGTTGATGATTTGCACCGTTTGTAAATACCCGTTCGACGCTAGTGCACGCACCTCATTTGTCACGTCAGGTGCATTTATCCACTCGTCAAACGTAATTGGGGACAATTCCCTATCGATGAAAACGATGCAAGGACACGTTGAGCTCTGTCCCCATTCCCAACGATACGAGTAGACAGCACAATGGTTGTATGGCACGCAATTTCTGATACTAGTTGTGATTGAGAGTGCGGTATGTGAGGCGATACCAACACAACAGCTCAAGAAGGTAAAGCCCGCGAGTGTGGCATGTTTCCACGAGTATGGAGCTACACATTTTTTGCCGTTAGTACCATTATCCTTGCTGTTGCCCCGGTTGGCGAGAATTAGGTGCTTGATGAGTTTTCTCCACTTGTAGATGCCCATCAAGTTCAAGAAGCACTTGACGAGAATATATCGACTTTCAGCCACTTGTAAAATTGGCAAAACGAGACTTGAGTAGTTCCTTTTCAATGGGGCCAGCAAACACTCGAGCGATGCGATCGAACCTCCCAGGAGTGAGGGTTTCCTCACGAGTGGCAAAGTTTGCTCAGTCCATGTCGAAATTGTTGTACGCGTACACGAGCACGATAATTGGCGAGATAACCGAGAAAAACAAGTCGAATCTAGCGCATACACAACGGCAATAAGAGTAAAGTTGAACAACAAAGACTACATGTACAAATGCTGCGAATACCTCCACACTTACAGTGCGTCTGACAATGACCTTGGGGTCAGGTTGTGTTCGCAGAAACCGATAGAATGACACCAGCCAGTTGATGCCCAGCGGCACTGCGTAGAAAATAATGATCGATAAGCGGAACCTTTTGGTTAAATACGCATCTAAACTCATCGTCTGAAAGATCAGCTTTGGGAAATCCAACGATGCATTCTGTACAACAGATAACAACACCACATAAAGTGTTAGATTTGATGTAAGATCGTACTTCAAGCCGATACTCACGTAGTAGCGGTAGTATTTACCATTCGTATCCATGATATTGTGGAGCAGCTTGTGTGCTCGTACAACTGGAGCATGTTGGATTTTCACGGCAAAAGCTTTCATTGACTTCGATCGACTTAAAGCAGCCGCAACTGCTATGACAGTTCTTGGTGTAGTTTCGCTATGAACTCGTTTAGTTGTGAACATTGACTGACATTTCAGCACGATTGGAGTCAGTCTGTGTGAGGCTCTTGATGCTGGATTCTTTGTTGTATGAGACGATCAAATACAGATCCATGCACGCAAACATCGCAAACATGAACGCAGAGGTCACCACAATTTCCTGGGACGGCTTTAAGATCACTAGAAATTCCCCATTGTCGGGTTTATCGGTACCCATCAAGAAATTTGCCGTCCAGTTTGGAACAACTTGGACAATCGCTTCGTACGCCATCGTGATGCTACCCAGCAAGAAAGCTACATGACAGGTCCCAAGCGTCCATAAACGTCGTAAAAGCTTTGTTGGAAGAAATCCGGTGATGATTGCAGCTTCGTTAAATGATGTACAGCCTTCTTGATGGGCTCATTGTTTCGGTATTTCATGGTCTGCATTGGTTGAATTTGAGGATCCGTGTTGGACAACGAAGACGCCGAGCTAAAGAAGATTTTGTTTAAACGAACAAGATGCCACTCACCAAGCGAGAAACGACGCTTAGTTGTGTGTTTGCTTTGTGTGGACCATACTCGGACAAGGCTCCCTCCTCGTAGTTCGTTCGACATTTATGGCTAGTGTGGCACTTGTGAGCAGGATTGAGGGATATTTTTTCGAGTTGCCTGAAATACTGAAATACTCATATAACCTTGTTTCGAATTAATTTTGGTTCGACGCAACACTAGGGGCCTTCACTTCGTACAACATGCTCTCCTGCTCCTTAGTATCTGCAAGAATACTCACAAGCACAAACACATAACTTCTTCAAGTTCGAAAAATACCAGGCGCGTTAGAACTGCGCCAGTCCAGTCGGAGCTGTCACGTGAACCACAACATCCAGACCCGTGGTGCCAGCGCGAGACGGGTTCAATCCATTCCCAAGCACATTCTGCATCAGAGATTGAATTTCAGCATCATTTTGACTACTCGTCTCCTCTGCAAGACGAAGTACAGACATCAGTCGCTTGTTCTGTTGCTCCAGCACCCGGTTCGCGTGTTTCAAAAGCCCAACAGTGTTGGTTCCCGAGAATTGACCAGGCTTCAAAGCTCGAATACACTCCATAGTTTGTTTATTGCCCTGATCTAGAGCCGCTCGAAGCTGACAGGTAGCGCGTAGTACTTTGCTTCGGTGGGTCTGTTGTGTCAGCTCCAGCTCCTCAAGTAAACTATCAGTAGTAACGATAGGGATAGGCTCGAGCGGTTGGCCAGATACAATTTCTGGTTTGATAGCGGAACCTCCAAGCATTCCATGAGGAGGCTTCTGAGTGACAACGATGCAGGCATCCGGAACAAAGTGGTTCCCACTCAGAGCTTCAATCACACAGACATCTGGTTGCTGTGATTCATTAATCGTGACAACATTGTCAGCCCCGTCGTCCTCCAGCAATAGATGATAAAGTGATTCATCACTCGCTCCTTTCGGACACAAATCTGTCAACAACGGTGCGGATCCCAATGGAGCTGGTTGAAGAGGAGAAAGAACCTTCAGAGATGGAGAATCAGGCGATTGATCTGGTGGATTTAACTCCTCAGCCATTTGTCCAGTGTCCTTGGGCACAGTTTCTTCCATCGTAACATACACTTCATGCACGATGTCTTCGAAATTGTCGGGTAGTTCTCCCCACATGATCCGCGAGTCCCGTTCAGTCTCCGTCAGGTCGAACCATCCTGGCTGGTGTCGCTTATTGAAAGCAACAATAAACCCCCACGAACTCAGCAACGTGCGCATCTTCCGCCAAGCTGTGAACGACGACCGAGTTGATGATGCGAGACTTTTACATGAATTGTTGAAAGTCATTTCCTCGAAATCCTCAACCGTTAATTCATCCTGCTTCATAAATTCACCCCACCGTTGAATAAGCTTCACCTTCTCCTGTAAAGTCCAACATGGTTGATGCTCCACACGAGATATCGCTTGTTGCTTGCCAGTTGATTGGGAACTCACTTTCTTGACTTTTGTTCCCATTTTTTTTGGTTTCTTGCGTTTAGCACTTCCATGTGCATTTTCAGCTGGTAAAATAACCCGTTTAAATGTATTGAGTAACTCAGGAGTGAACGTCGTTACTTGTCGTCGCCACTCGTTCGGAATCTCAATTTCTTGATGTTCCTCGTACGAAAGGTCGAACCACGCGCGACTTCCTCGTGTCAACGCTTTATTGTCGAAATTGGCCACGAATCTGGCAAAGCGAAGCATGCGATCGCGCTGAGTGGCCACTGCGTTTGGAGATCGACGAAGTTGTCGCGTTCGAGCACAGCGAGAGTTGTATCGCTCGAAAAGGACTTTACTCAATTCTTCACCTTTCAGAGTTTTGGTGTTTGGTGCGGAACAAACGCTTGCCCATTCCTCGGTCAACATAACCACCTCGACCGGAGTCCATCGCATTTTTAAAGCGCTCTTGCACTCCATCGTTAATTTACGGAGAATGAGTGGAGACGAGTACTGCGGGCGTTGGAAACGAAAGAATTGGGACCAGGCTGCAGCTACGGACGATCCTCTTAGATTTTGGAAACCAACGTCTTATTACTATGTAGAGGAATTACAATCAAGCATTGTACCATTTTCGGGGTACAATGAAGTCCGGCTAAGTGCGTGCGAACTTAAGGCTGATAAAACTTTATTGCTATCTATCTCTATAGTTAATCACCTCTCGTTGATAATAATTCAGATGGTTTACTAAGTATGGGGTGTATTGTAGTTCGGGTGTCTCCATCGCCATGACAAGTCCGGCGGAAACTGACCGCGCAATGCCTCGTTGCCAATGAAGGACCTTCATGGAAGTTGCCGTAAGCCATTGACTACGGCCAATGCCTTCAACTTCAACCAAGTACATGTAATGTAGTGGCACCGCACAATGCCGATTTGCTAGCAATCACTGGTTGTGTATTGAGGAACGGCATGCTTCAACAAAATCAGATCAAGGTAAGTTGAGGCCGGACATGTACATGTAGGTTGTTGCATTTCTGCTGCTGAATGCTCCTCACTCGCCTCGCCTCGCTTCCTTCCATTCCTGAGCCTGACGAACAGCTGTCTACTTTTGCAGTCGAACACCCTTCGTAAAGCCGGCTACACAAGCTCATTCTTCATCTTCCAGCCTCGAACACACCTCGTTCAAGCTTCGGAATCGCAAGATGTTCTTCAAGGCGCTTCTCTTCGTTGGTGTCTGCATCACTAGTGCATTCACCACCACTACGGCGCTGACCAAAGGCCATGACTTGTCCTCCGTCGGCATCATGGAAGCTTCTCAAGGCGCCAAGTGGATCTCCACTTCAGGCAAGACAACGACAATCGAGTCCATTCTCGGTGGTGGCGGCATGGACACTGTGAGACTCCGGTACGTTCATCTCTACCTCATACCAACCTCTCAATGCTGAAATCTCACCACTATTGTTATAGTCTTTGGACGTCGGGCGACTACAACTTGACGTACACGTTGGCGATGGCCAAGCGGTTCTCCAACGCAGGGTACAAAATCTACCTGGACATGCACTTCTCCGATACGTGGGCTGATCCGACGAAACAAGGCATCCCTAAAGCTTGGGATAGCACGTCGATCACCACTTTGTCTGCAGACTTGAAATCGTACGTGACATCGACGTTGAAGACCTTCACAAGTGCCGGCGTGAACATCGACATCCTGTCTTTGGGCAACGAGGTCACGTACGGAATGCTCTGGCCAACGGGTAAAATATCTAATGGAGACTACAGCAAGTTTGCTACACTGTGGAAGGCTGCATGTCAAGGTGTGACGGCTGCCGTTGCTGCTGGCACGAAGCAGCCTAAGGTCATGATCCATATCGACAACGGATGGAGATACAGCTCTGTCTCGGCCTTCTTTAAGGGGTTGTTTGCGACTGGCACGGTTACTACCAGCGACGTAGACGTCTTTGGCTTCTCGTACTACCCGTTCTACAGCACAGATGCTACGATTTCGGCACTTACGTCGTCTTTGACGCAGATTGCCAACACGTACAAGAAACCGATCTACATCGCGGAGACGGACTGGCCGACGGAGTGCACCAAAGTCACGTTGAGTGCGTCCTACCCGATTAACGCTAAGGGTCAACGCGAGTGGGTGATCGCCATTATGGGCGTGCTCAATGGTCTACCTAACAGTTTGGGTGCTGGTATTTTCTACTGGGAACCTGCGTACCTGACGGTTGCAGGTCTTGGCAGTTCGTGCGAGTCAGCACTGCTCTTCAGCGTGAATTGGGCTAATTGGCCGACGACGTACGCCACGGCGCTCTCGTCCGTCTACATGTATGCGTAGTCGAAAAGGATCTGCAAGTGCTACTGGTGAAAGTGCCACGTACATGTAGTAACAAGCAGACCAGACCCCGAAAAATCTGTCTAACCACCAGGGCTCCTTTGGATGCAAGCGTTAAGGACTCAAGCATTACCTGCAACTCAAATACATGTACCAATTCCATCGTGAAGCATGAATGCCTCTCGATGTATGCTTGGCAAGCACATCAACTTACACGAGGCTTCGAGAAATGAGACCGTATCCATTGTCACTATGCCGGTACGATTTGCAGCCTTGTCTTCAACCTCGAGGACTTCAATCAAACAGCGACGAAGCAGTCTGGTTACAGAAGGAGAAGCCTTCGAACACCAAGCCTACATGATCGTAAAACTGCAGACTGTTATCACGGATTGTGTATTGAGGTACGAGATGCTTCAACTTCAATGGTTAACATCTGGAGGTCACGCTTGAGTCAGACGCGCTGCTGCATTTCTCTAGCTGTCATCAACGATCTTGTTTCGTCCTCATCATTCTCTACGAACACCAGTCAAGAAGAGCTCATTCTCCATTTTCCAGTCTCGACCACAAGCTTCTGGATCTCAAGTAACATGTTCCTCCGTACGGCATTCCTCTTTGCCAGTGCGTGTATCGCGGGTGTGTTCAACACCGCCACTGCAGCACTCACCAATGGTCACGATTTGTCTTCCGTCGCACTGATGGAGACTATCCAAGACGTCCACTGGTTCAACACCGACGGTAACGCAACCACCATCGAAAGTATCTTCAGCGAAGGTGGCATGGACACTGTGCGTCTTCGCATCTGGACGGACGGCGACTACGACTTGAATTACACGTTGGCACTAGCTCAACGTTTCTCCAAGGCGGGTTTCAAGATCTACCTGGACATGCACTTCTCCGATACTTGGGCTGATCCGCATCATCAAAACATCCCTGCAGCATGGGACAACTCGTCGGTTGCAACACTAGCTGTCGACCTACAAGCGTACGTTACTGAGACTCTGCAAGCTTTCACC